>CM076582.1:686911420-687578193 GCA_034641835.2 Pinus albicaulis | reverse complement strand
GTGTCGAGTCATAAAAAGGTATCTTTTGAATACCTAATTAGTCTACATTAATTATCAATCCAGGAGCGACTTTTTATTTCAAGAGTGTACTCTGTCTGAAACTGCAATTCATCCAAGAGAAATGCTGTGAAGATGTAGTACAGAATATCAAATGCGAAAATAACAAATGCTTTGGAAAAAAACCTAATTACAGTGACATGAATGGAAAGATTAAACTACATCAATCTTGCAAAACATCGATCAGGGATGCAGTAGCAGTAACTCTTTCCCTTAGAAATTGATGCAAGATAACCAATATAGGGACCTGGAAGAAATAACCTCTATCCTCTACAGTTGGAGATCTTGAAGCAATCGAAATGAAAGCAAATTCAATGAACGTAACTGAAAAGAAACGAAATCTGGAAAGGAACATCAACATGTAACTATAACTCATCTATTTGCTAATCGAAGACTATGAATAAACAATGAACAGAAATAGAACAACAACATGAAATGAACAAAAATTACAATTCTAACATACTAAAGAAACTAGATTTCCATGCTTTAATTTTGTCGACAACCACTCACCACGCAACAACCAATTATAGCAAATTATAAACTAATGGAACAACAACTTAAATCAGATATAGAACAACAAAGCTTTATGATAATAACAAGATAATCGAACAGCAGATGTGCTTCTTGTAAAAGATGAAAGAGAAATGACTCTGTATTTGATCTAACAACAGTAAACCAGTTCTGTAATTGAAACAAACATTAAACACACTTCACACAACAGAAATAAAAGAATAGAAATACAAACAGCGGATCGCTCCACCAGGGCCGGGCCCTCAACCGCCGGTGAAAGCGCCGCTGGGCTACTGCAGAGCTTGAGAAATGGAACGAGAACGCCTCTTTGTATTAATAAAACATGAATAGCTTTTACATCAGTTTCTCTTTTCTCACAAGAGTCAAGGAATTATAGTGTTACAAAGGGAATTCAATAATCATCCATTGTTCTTCCTCCTCCCCCAATACACAATACATGCTCTCCTTTTATAATCAGAAGGAAGAGAAATTAAATAGAAAATATGATCTCCCATAACAATATTGGATTGTTCCCAAAAACTTGATCATCCAGAAAATAAATTTTCAACAATCTTTCAACAAGAGCAAGGCAAATTGGGCTTTGCAGCTGAGATTTGAAGGACGGTCGCAACAACAAATCTGAGAAAATCGTGCTCAAAGAACCCTGCGTTTCTCTCAATACAGGCCGAATTTTGGCAAATCGTTCATTAATAAAGTTAATTGGGCCTGTTCTGGACAAAACCCATGTTCCATATTTTCCCGATTCTTCTTCATTTGCTCAGAATCTCAACCGTAATACTGTCACTTCTTATTCCAGCGAATTTCTGAGTTGGAATATTTCATGATGATTTGGAAATAAAATCTGCAGTCTGGCCAATATCTTGGAGGCTAAAATGGTGAGTGATATTAATAAACCATCATTGATAAAATTATGCATAATAATCATCAATTTATTAAAAATAAAGGAGAAGAAATAATATTCATCCATAAGAGCATAAATCATTATAAAATGGATTTATATAATAAATTATAATAAATGATATGATAAAGAAGAGTAAAAATGGATGAAATAAGTGTTAAAAAGTGGTCGTATTCACGACCCAACACACCCCCAAATTGAATATATTGCATGTCCTCATGCAACCCAGAACTGAATATATTGCATGTTCTCATGCAACCCAAAGACAAAACCCATGTGTTAACCAAGCAAAGAAAATTGTTCATCCCAACTCATGAAATAGATGGAACAAATGAATGTTTCCTCAAATAATGAATATTCAATTTTAGCAATAGAGGCATAACAATTTTTACAGTTGATGTTCAACTATATGCATATGAAGTTGCAGAAAAATGTGACATAAGTAACAACAACCCTCATTAATCATTTTCTCAAAAATCGGATCGTTTTGATGCACGGATCATGAGATATAAACAAAATGGTTGTAGGTGATAGTGCATAATTTTTGAAATTTTATGAACTAATTTAGCGTGAAATTATCTGGGTTTGTGTATTTTAATGATTCCTCTTTATTATCCAGAAATCACAAGAATTCAGTTCATAGTTTTAAAGATATATGCAAAACAATTTCTGCACCATATACAAATGAAATTGTATTCCTTAAATGAAAAAGAAAGTGGAAAACATCCATCATGTGTAGCAATTCCCCCCCCCCCCGAAACTGAAGAATTAGCATGTCCTCATGCGATGCTAGAAAACAAAGAGAGGTGGTTGCTACAATCTGTTGAAATCTATGCTTGTTATAAAACAACATGGAATAAGGGAGGTGTTGAGAATGAATAAGAATATTAAAGAAGATTATTGACATGGTCATAAGAAAGAAATGAAAGAAATCAACACTCCCCCAAACTGAAAGATGAGACGTGTCTAGAAAAATGGGAAGTGGTAAAGATATGGAATGAATGATGATAAATAATGTTCAATGGATTTTCATGAAATTCTCCTAAATTCATAATAAATCAGAAAATTATGCTATTTTACCTCAAGTGTTACCTCCGAAAAAAATGGAATGACATGTAGGAATTGGCCTGTGTTGAAGCTGATGTAGGCTGAGCAGATACTGAAAGTGATGCAAAAGGTGGAAGATATGCAAGCACATCATGTCTAAAGAATTTTGTGCATTCATGAGCCTTTGTTGTTAGTTGCAATAGTGTGATCATGCTGCGAATAGAATTCCCCCCCATACTTGTTGTTCTCCTGTAAACAAATCACAATTCGGTATGCAATTTTCTTGAATCCACAGTTTCAGTTTGGAATGGAAATAGATAAGATGCATGCAAAAACATTTCAAGCATAAAAAATTCTATAAAAATGCAGTATCAATACTGTGGCAAATCAACAAAATAAAAGAGAAACGTATTGCACAGCAAGCGTATAGCATGGAAAGGCATACATACTTATGATACAATCAATGAAATTATAGCATTTACTGAAATCCATACATGTGATAAATCGTAAACAGATATAGAAGTGTTTTGTAATGATTCAAGGATAAGGAGAAGGGACAGCTTAAGATAAACATAAGTACAAATGCATTTATTACCCACTTAAACTAATGTGATCGATTTATGATGATTTTCATGTATAATAGGTTCGAAATCAAAGGTTAAAGATTCATACTTTCATCTGATATTTAAATAGAGATATAGGAAAAAGGGTTTAATATTACTATTGATGTGTATAAATGTGACTCCAATACCATCAGCAGAGCTCTGTTGCCCACAGGTGTCCATAACCTTGACAGAGTTGCTCTCTCACCCTTGGAACCATTATCCTTTATTTATGCTGAGGAAGTGCTTGTTAATTGTCATAATGAAGACCATTATGCTGGCTTGGTGACCAGATAAATCACAATGCCATTCACTAGGAAGAAGTGAAAAGTGGGCAGGCCAGCTCGTGATGAGACCTCCTGTTCCAAGGACTTCTTAATTTTTTCAATTGTCCATTGGACCATATCCCTTGTTTGGTGGCCATGATGGGAAGGCCACTTCACTTGCTTCCTTATGAACATGGTAGGCCGGCTCTTGATGAGACCCCCTATCCTCCATTTGCCAAATTATAAAATTATTAATGAAATATGTAAATATTTTTCTTTTCATATAGCACTTTCTTATTTATTCATAAAGGATGGCTCAGCACTCCTTAAGAGTAGGGATGGTGGAAGAAGTCTGAACAGCTCAATAGAAAATAATATGCCCTTGTTCCTACTCCATAAGTAAAAATCAAAGAAAGTTATAAAATATGGGAAATAACCAACATGATAAATATAATCGATCATATGAATTTAGTGGTAATAAGACAACAAAATCATGTTATTGATTATGTCCCTTTTTCCTTTTTCTTATCATTACTAAACAACTTTCTTAAAAATGACGATTTCTTTTGATTTGCTAATTATAGTAAGTTTTAATTTGTATGATTGTGTATCCTTTCATAAATTGTATGTTTGCCTTTCAAAAAGTCATGAAAAATTCAAAAAAGGTTCTAAAAATGTTGTTTAAAAAAGCAAGAAAAATGCACTCAAAAAGTGTTGTTCCTTTGGAAAGGAACAAAAAAAAACAATCTGCGAAAATGTTGTTCCTTTGGAAAGGAATAGCAAGAATAATCTGCGAAAATGCTGTTCCTTTGGAAAGGAACAGCAAGAACAGTTGGCGAAAATGTTGTTCCTTTGGAAAGGAACAGCAAGAACAGTTGGCACTGTTCTTTTTGAAAGGAACAACAAAACTGCTCTTTCGTTAGAAAGGAACAGAAAAAACGAGCGGTGTTGTTCCTTTTGAAGAGAACAGCGAAATCATGCAAAAAAAATATTGTTATTTTTGAAAAGAACAACAAAACTAATTAGCGAAAATGTTGTTCCTTTTAGAAGGAACAACAAAAATAAACACATAAACACACTGCTTCTTAAGAGGAACGACTGTTATTCCTTAAGAGGAACAAAAAAAAAATATAAACACACAGAAATGAAAAAAATAGAAGAAAGAACAAAGCTAATATGCAATCCATTGCCAAGCAAATCCAATCAAATGGAAAAGAAAGTTTATGTACAGGTTTCAAGAAAAAATAATTTTTACAGAATTGATGCCACTGAAGAATTGCCTTCTGCAATTGAAACTTGCATGGTGGGGTCCTTATTGTTCAATTTCCACTGGAGCGAAAATCATAATTTGAAGAGATTAACACCTGAAACACAAAAACATAAAAGAAATCCGAAAAGAAACAACACTTTATTAAGTTACAACAACTATGATATTATTTCTAAGAGAATATCAAATCTATTAATGGAAAAAATGATCTTTTTGAAAAATGTTTGGCAGCAGTGACATGAATCTTCAAATGGAAACCAATTCTTCATTTCTTCTTGTTATGAATCTGTTAGGTAATAAACTGGATGAAATGCCCTTGTTTCACTAAAATTTCTCTCCAGAATCGCTCGTCCATAAATTGACTTTCTTTGTTTTGCTAAGACCTGCAAAAAATGAGTGTCTACCTGCAGTAAAACATTAAATCATGGAGAAAGAGAGGTGCGTGGGCTCTCCTAATCCAATAATTATGCAAAAAAAAACTAACAAGTAGTTACTCTGTAGAACAAATCCACGGACAAAGTAAAATTAATTTATTACCTGCGAGAGAGCAGTGACCAATCATGCTAACCAGCAGTGTTTCAATCATAACATCTTTGTTGTTCGTCCGATTTGAGTGATTCAAAAGCCAAATGAGAGATATTTCAAAGTTTTATCTCCAATAGAAATAGGTTTTAAAAATTCAATGCTATGATATGTCAATTTGGCTTAGAACAACCTGCATAATAGAGTCATTTTCGATTTTCCAGCTTAGACTAACAGTTAATATTTCAAGCATAAATTTTTCGTTTAATGGCGGATTGAACTGATTCAAATTGGAGCTTAAATTATATTCATTTATTTATTTCCAATAGAAACAATTTTTGAAGAAAATAATAATTTATGGGTCAAATACGTTAATGAACAGACGAAAAAACAGAGTTTCAAGAATGCTGATTTATGATAGGCAGTTAGTGTTTCGGTCATCAATTCCTCATACGATATCAAAATTGAGTGATTAAAATTGCGTTGTAAACTAGATTCATAGAGGAATCTACCATAGAAACAGGTTTTAAAAATATATTCATTTAGGCCTCCAAAAACTGACTGTACCAACTCTGTTCTTGAGCTGCCTACTAGACACCTTGTCAATGTTTTGGTTCTAACTTTTCCGTTTCAAATCAAAATGGAGTGATTTAAATTGGTTTATAAAGTAGACATCAAGGAATACTTAGGATAGAAACATGTTTTAAAAATATTCACTTTTTGTCCCCCAAAACATGACTGTCCCAACTTTGTTTTCAAGAATTTCATCAAGCCTGCAAGCCAAAAAAATGATATTCAAGCAATTTTTCCATATTGATGATAAAAATGAATATAAGTGTTTGTAGAATTGTTATTTGTAATATAATTCATCTACATACACAAATAATTTAGTAATATTTATCATCAATGTTGATTTCCATAGCGTGTTGCAACAAAAACAACTATTTTTACAAAAATAAAAAAAATGTGTTTATTTCCTTATTTATTTTATTTTCTCCACTAATCTACTCTTCTTTGAAAATTGAATATGCTTATATATAAGAGTATTTCCAGTGGAGCCATTTCCAAAATAAGGCCTCCAAAAATGCATGTTGATAAATAGTAGGGTATGAGAGGCCAACTTCCCTTCTTGTAAAAAAATTGGGAAAGAATTCCCAATTTCTTGGGAATCTTGCTCAATCTCTTCTGTTTGGATATGTACCTCAGTAAAGGCTACAGATAGTGACTCTGTGGCCCGAGGGGAACTAGTAGGTTGTCTAGAAATAACTTTCCTAGGTCCTACTGATGGCTGAGATTCAATTTTCTTAAGAATTTCATCAATAAAGGTCGTTCTCCCAAGGGTCACCAATCCCTTAGGTTTTTCAAGTTTAGGAGGAATTTTGTCTTGATCAGATTTTCTAGTCATTTAAAACAACAAGCCTTCATTCCTACCTAAAGAAAAAAAATTTCCCAATTCTGCTGTGAAGCGGGCAGTGAGTAAGTATGTTCCTTGCTCGGTGCGTAGGTTCTTACCTTCTGTCTTTAAAACCCAATTCTTCCTAAGCAGAAAAAAGGCCAAATGTGCATCACTCCTTCTAAATAGCATACACTCTCCCTGGCAACGGTGCCAAAATGTCGAGGTATAAAAAGGTATCTTCTTAACACCTATTTATCTCACATTAATTATCAATCTGGGAGCGACTTTTTATTTCAAGAGTGTACTCTGTCTGAGGCTGCAATTCATCCAAGAGCAATGTTGTGAAGATGTAGTATAGAATAAAAAATACAAAAGTAACAAATGCTTGTAAAGAAACCTAATTACAGTGACATGAATGGAAAGATTAAACTACATCAATCTTGTAAAACATCGATCAGGGATGCAGTAGCAGTAACTCTTTCCCTTAGAAATCGATGCAAGATAACCAATCTGGGGACTTGGAAGAAAAAGCCTCTATCCTCTACAGTTGGAGATCTTGAAGCAATCGAAACGAAAGAAAATTCAATGAGCGTAACTTAAAAGAAAAGAAATCTGGAAAGGAACAACAACATGTAACTATAACTCATCTGTTTGCTAATCGAAGACTATGAATAAACAATGAACAAAAATAGAACAGCAACATGAAATGAATAGCAATTACAATCATAACATACTCAAACAACTAGATTTCATGCTTTTAATTATGTCGATAGCCACTCACCGATAGTGCACCAACCAATCATAGCAAATTATAAACTAATGGAACAACAACCAAATCGGATCTGAGAACAACAAGCTTTATGATAATAAAAAGATAATGAAACAGCAGATGTGCTTCACATAAAGATGAAATAGAAATGACACTATATTTGATCATAACAATGATAAACCGGTTACCTTAATTGACAAACATTAAACACACTTCTAAAGGTAGAAATAAAAGAATAGAAATACAAACAACGGATCGCTCCACGAGGGCCGGGCCCTCAACCATTTGTGAAAGCGTCGCTGGGCTACTGCAGAGCTTGAAAAATGGAACGAAAACACCTCTTTGTATTAATCAAACATGAATAGATTTTACATCAGTTTCTCTTTGCTCACAAGAGTCAAGGAATTACAGTGTTACAAAGGGAATTCAATAATCATCCATTGTTCTTCCATACACAATACATGCTCTTCTTTTATAATCAGAAGGAAGAGAAATTAAATAGAAAATATGATCTCCCATAACAATATTGGATTTTTCCCAACAACGTTATCATCCAGAAAATACATTTTCAACAATCTTTCAACAAGAGAAAGGAGAATTTGGCTTTGCAACTGAGATTTGGAGGACGGCTGCAACAACAAATCTGAGAAAATCGTGCTCAAAGAACCATGCGTTTCTCTCAATACAAGCCGAATTTGGGCAAAATGTTCTTTAGAAAAGTTAATTAGGCCCGTTTTGGACAAAACCCATGTTCTAGATTTTCCAGATTCTTCTTCATTTGCCCAGAATCTTAACTGCAAAAGTGTCACTTCTTATTCCAGTGAATTTCTGAGTTGGAATATTTGATGATGATTTGGAGATCAAATCTTCAATATGGCAAATATTTTGGAGGCTAAAATGGTGAGTGATATTACAAAATATATTAATAAACCATTATTGATAAAATTATGCATAATAATCATCAATTTATTAAAATAAAGGAGAATAAATAATATTCATCCATAAGAGCATAAATCATTATAAAATGGATTTATATGATAAATTATAATAAATTACATGATAAAGAAGAGTAAATGGATGAAATAAGTGTTAAAAATTGGTCGTATTTCATGACCCGACACATTTGAAAACAAGAAAATATTCTTTCCTCTATTCTCGACAACATTTCATGAGGATGGTTTACTACATCATATTCATTTATGTTATTATTATTATAGCTCTTACAAAATATTTAAGAAACTACACAAAGGACAGAGATGTAATTTGAATTGACGAGATTCTCTGAAAGGTAACAGTATAAACTTCTTACCTGTGATATTATGTTATTATTATTCTACCTAATTTATATATATTATTTTAACCATATATATCCTTTTAGTAATGTTCTTCCAATGTACCTCCATTTGATTGCTAAAGAAGTCCAATGTGAAGTTTGAATGTTAATGTGGGGGAAGACTATAGAAGGTCTTATTCTCTAATTGATATTAATGTGCCTATTTAAGCTACTTTCTTGTACTCCTCCATGTAATTTTTAACAAATTATCCAAATGAATGCAACAATCGAGTTGATGCCTAGTTTGTTTAAGTGTCTGCGATGATGACCTGCAAATTAGCAGAGTGAGGCATAATTCACAATTCACACTCTTAATTCTCATCTCGTTCATTCAGCAATGGTGGCACAGTTTTAGTTGAAACTTGAATTAACAAATCAGCTTCTCTATTTAGCAGCTAGGAAACACATATATTCCTCGATATTTGGCTTATTTGTGGCAGATTGGAAAAGCACACTACTACTAGTCAAAAAGGAGATTAGTCATAGTTGGTTGTTAGATCTATCCATGTACATGTTGACAAAGATCATGAGCTCATGGTCTTAAATAATTATTTTGTTTACCGTGGCTATATTGGAAAAGTGGATGGCACACTTCCTATGTGGACCTTATCCTCTTCCAAAGTAAGTTATGTAGGATGATGCATGGTGACATGGTGACACATAAAAGTGGTATCTTATAATTTGTTGCAAGATGAGACCAACGGTTTGGCTTTAATGAGAGGCACACTATATAGTTTTGGAGCTGCTCATTTATGAGCAATGAGAGGCTCCAGACCAATTTTTCATGTAAATATAGACATGGTGTTTTATGGGAGGAACAAAGAAGAATATTCCTATACATAGATGACCAATTTTACATGGTGCAAAGGGGGATGATTAAACTATTCCAACAGAGGATTCATGAACAATATTTAGCCCAAAATTATATGTGTGAATAGAAGCTTTAAGGAGTTGAGGTAGGGATTAATTTAACATAATTAACTACAAAGAAAGTATGCTCTACATATTTGCAAGAAATATTTTGAAATCCTGTTAGAAGGTTGGCTTGGGAAGTGAAGAATTATTGTTATCAAATTTCTCATCGTTTACAAGGCAGGCATAATATGTCAAGGATTTCAAATCAAACTACCACAAGGATGATGAAAATGCACTTGTAAATGTAGTTCCATACATTGATATGGACATATGATGGTGGTAATGAAGTTACCACTCAGTGAGTGATCCAGTGCTAGAAGTTGTAAGCACTGAGTTTTGGATTTTGGCAATGCACTTGCCAACCAAAAGGATGTTTTTGAATTTCTTTTTAAATCAATTTTAGTTGTTTATGAAATTTTACATCGGTTCAATGTTGACAATTAATAACACTTTCTCCCATTTCTTTATAGGTGTGATAATGATCATACCAGATTGGAATGTTTGCAAATGTGAACCATAGTCGGCAGGAGGATCGAGGTGTTTGAAAATAAAAGCATCATCTTGGCATGCAACATCTTCTTCGAATTAATTTCCCAAGGAAGGATGTAGTGCTATCTAACCCTGTAGGCTATAGTCAATAAAAAATGGGGAATTATTATTTAATTTTATTTAGGTAACATTACATAATAAAAATTAAAGTGGGGCGAAAGGAGGGAAACTTGCATGTCACTCAAATTTAAATTTAGGAGGGAAAAACCCCAAAAGTAATATATAAATGGAAGGGAGGAGAGTCATTATGATCATCATGAATTGTTATACTTTTTTGTTTTGCGCTAAGGCTCTTGGAGGGTTTTAATACCAGTGTTTAAAACATCTCAATAACATCCCGATTTAATCTTGAAATCGTGATTTTTTGGGCTAGACCAAGTTTGTCGAATTGTACCAATTTTTTGGCCTAGATGATGTTTGCTGATTTTTTGGGCTAGACAATGTTGTATCCTTAACATATTTTCAAATTTTCAATTGAAAACAACCATCATAATGTTTCCATGTGGTGACCATGAACAAAAGGGGCATGATAAATTTGATTCAACACCTACTTTTAGAGTTTCCATATGTATTTCCAAAATATTTTTTTGTCCTCCCACCCATGCATGATCTCAATTTCACCATTGAACTCAATGTAGGATGATTCCTATCTCCAAGGTTCCTTATCAAATGATTTCACCCATTTTTAAAGAATTAGATATGCATCTATAATAAATTTTGAGTTTTGGATTTCAACCAAGGCTGATTCAGGGAGTGTGAAGAATCTGAATCCTTGGCAGAGTCATGTGAAGATAGCATATTCCCTATGTTTTACATTTGGTCGAGGTAGATGTGTTGCTAAATGGGTTTTAACAATAGCTCCTAAAATTACTATGGCAGACATAATCAGGATAACGATCTAAAATACCACACAGTGGTGTTCTGGAAGAATTATACAACATATTCACATAATTTTTAGCTAAGAGTGACCTTGTCAATTAACCCCTATATGCATCATGATAAGGAAACCAACACATATGCTTCAAACTCTTATGACCCAAATTCAACACATTTTAATAGTCATGTAACCAGCTATAGCTAAGAAAACCCAATAAGAATAAGACTTCTAGCTCAGAACCATATAGATGGCCCAAGAACTATATACAAACACCCCCCTTCCTGCTAAAAAACATTCAGACCATCGTGAACGAGATAGGACCAAACCAGTTACCAGTAAGGCATCCTTCACTTATTTTTCCTTATATACGAGGCCAAATCCTCCCTGTCCTAGCTTGTTATCATCATGAAAGTTTTGAGTAGTAACAAGTAATGTTCCTATTGTAAATCTTGCTGGTCGGTCATGTTCGATGAGTGTTCCTTATTCGACTTGTTCAACATCTCGGTATCCTCTTCGGAATATGCTTGAGATCATTCTTCTCCCATTTGCGAACGCGCATATAATTAACATGAGAATCAAGGCACCCACAAAATCTAAAATTATGGGTGTTTTTTTGAGTGCTTGATCTGCCCACTATTGTTGTATGTGATCTGCTCCGGTAGTGTATTCACTTGTCCTTCAGCAGTGGCTAATGAAACTATAGTCATATCAAAGAAAATATATATTTCATAATGAACTATACAGCTTTGACTCCAATACTGAGCTCCTGCACTTCCATAAGATGTCAACATTTCATAATGAACTATGCATCTTTGACTCCAATATTGAACTCTTGCACTTCCATAAGATGTCAATATTTCATTGAGTGCATAAGTTAGACATGTTGTGCAGTGGTAACTAGATATATCCCTAGTGCACTGGACCAGACCGTAGATCGTTTGAGACAAATATACAACTATACCCTAAGCACATCTTTTCATTTCAGGTGTTGATTCCCATGATATATTATTTAAGAGATTCTCAACAAACGATTGGAAGCCACTCAGGATAAAGACACCCGTATCCTCTCGAAAGTTCTCACTAAAATTCAACCCTAGATCTGTGTTTAGTATTGCTGTGAAATCCTAGTCTTCATAACGTAGGAAGCAATGAAAAGGCCAGATACTACCACCATGGGCATTTGAAAAATGTTCTTGAAGGTTATTCTTTGCAACATCCTAGCAACTACAGCACTAGCCGACTATTATGTCTTCCTTTCATTGGAGGAGACAATTTTATTCCTAGATTGAGTCCATTGATTCCGGGCATAAATAAAGAACTAATTGGATTTCTAAAATTTCCAGACTGCGAAGGGTCACTGTGCAGTCACATTTTTCAAGTGATTCCAAACCTTGCTAGTCAATATGTAGGTTTACACAATTTACTAAAATGGAATTGAAATCTTATCGATAATTTCCATAGAATACAACTAACCTAATGTAACAAGGGTTAGAAGAATAGAAAAACACCGAACATACAAAAGGGTTGATTTCAAATCTCATCGGGAAATGTTACCAAGAGAACTCCAATTGTCAATCTGTGGACTTTCACCATTTATTTAAGATAGCATAGGTAATGAAGTGAGTGATTGTAGGGAAGCAAATTTCCAAACATCTAGAGGTTTTCTTTCAAATTATGTTGGGTTTTTTTAAATAACATGAATTTGATTTAACATTATAGCATTTGACACAGAGAGTTTGTTCGAGATAAACATTCTGAATATATGAGGAATTAAGTAGATCCATGTGGAAATTTTGATAAATTCCTGTGATCTGGATTGAGTAATGAGAAAAGGCATTAGAAAAATTGTGGAAAGAGGCAAGAGATATGAATATATTTACCTTCTTAAGTCAAGTAAACTCCAGACCACTTGAAGCTTTGAAGAAATAGGTCCAGCCATTTTTGTCAAGCATATCAAGGATGATCATCCTTCCATATTTCAAGCCTCCAACTATTATTTCCTTGTGCAAACCCTTGAACCAGCTTGAACCAGGGTTCGAATTGACTATTTTCAATGCTTAAAACTGTGGGATGTAAGGAACAGGGTATGGAACAGACGCGCTATTCTATACTTGGGATGGGATGAGCTATTCTAGACAATAAATTACATAAGTCACTGATATATAATACATAATAATAAAATATCTCCTTCTAAAGAGAAAAACTTGGTATCTAGAAAATTTTATGTGGGAAAATGGATTCAAAATTCAACTACCATGAATAGAGACTACTCCAAATGGAATGGGTAGTACATTCATATAAAGGATACAATATTCAAATTCAAAACACTTTCCGATGTCTCTATTGGGATGAAAGATAATAATCAAATTAGCAATCACTACCTCATGTGATTTAGCATGGAATATTTTAAAAGTTAAGTGATTTTTTTCACATATTTTGTTTTCCTTTTCGTTATTTAGTTGAAGTTATTTTTATTTTTCAAGATCTTAAAAGATAATTTATTTTAATGAATATGAAATCATTTTAATAAAAAAAGCTTAAGTCTTAAGTTAGATGTTACACTTTGATAAATACAATAATATTATGATAAATTTATTGAAGTCCACTCAAATCATCTTGGGACTGTTTCAAAATGAAACTTTCAAAAGCAAGGAAAACATTATTTCATCATAGAAAAAGTCAAAGTGCTTTTATGGATATTTTTAGTCCTCATGTTGTCTATACATCTAATTGTTTTGGAAGAACTCCAATATCTATCCCAATTTGAAGGAATAATTTCAAGAAGGACATTGATGTGACCCTTGAGAACTAAATCCAAGAATTTGTCTTTGCTTAATATGATAGGGAAATTCATCTTCTCTTATCATGTACCCACCCCACTAAGTGGCATTAAGGAGATGATTTAATGCATTTTTTCCTCTTTAAGTACTATTATAGGGTCTCTTTTGAGTTTGTATATGTATTATTCTCAATAATAAATTTCCAACCATTGTATTATTGCTTAATTATGGGTCATGCATAGAAAGATAAGATCTTCTAAATTTCTACAAGTTTTCTTTTTCTCAACCACACTAGTAATCATACTACTGATGTGGCATCAATTTCACCCATCATCTGTATTATGCCATGTCACAACTAGAATAATTCACCCTTGGGTTCACACTTGTTGAGACATTCACATTTTATTAAAAACTTATTGGGTTTGTTCTTTTCTTAATATGATAGGAAAAATCATCTTCTCTTATCATGTACACAGCCCCCCTAAGTGGTATTAAGGAGGTGATTTAATGTATTTTCTTCCTCTATATGTACTATTATAGTGTCTTTTTTGAGCTTGCGTATCTGTTTCACTCAATAATAAATTTCCAACCTTTATAATATGGCTTGATTATGAGAAATCCGTAGAAATATATGACCTTCTAAATATTTCTTGAAGTTCTCTTTTACTCAACCACATCAACGATCACAATGGTGATCTGGTAGCAAGTTCACCAGTCATCTATACTATGCCATGTCACAACTAGTATGATTCAACCTTGGGCTTACACTTGTTGAGACATTCATCTTTGCTTAACTTCTTATTGGGTTATAATGCTACTACTCCACAATTCTATCACATTCTCACCAATCTTCTCATCGTGCCAAGCCTTTTAAACCATGTTACAGTTACAAAGGTACATGCTAATATCCATGCAATACATCATATAGAAAGCTTCCCATAAGTACAGCATAACACAACTTATCTTTGTACATCCTAATTTTTTCCTATGTCTTCTATGTCCCCCTACTTCTTCTTCCTTTCTTTCTTCATTCCTTATCTTTCTTGTTTTTCTTTTTATTCATTTTTCCGCATGATGGAAACAAATTTTATTTTGTGGCAACCCCCTTTACTCATATTTATAACATCTACAAAGAATATAGACATGCAACAACCAACCAATATGTGACATGTGCTAACCTCAAATTTTACAAGATGTGCAACAACCAATTAGATCATGCCACATGTCCTCCTCAAAGTTTCCAATGATACGACAATGTGACACATGTCACAGGACAAATATTTCCCAACCCATGATATTCAAATGAGGGTTTACCACATGTCCCTTCAAAATTTCATGGCCTCTATCATATCACACGATTTTTTGCGTGTGCAATACAGGTTATATCACATAAAAATAATTATATGAAATACATAAAAAACATTAAGAAATCCTTTAAAACCATCCAATTTTTTACAAACTTTTTCCTGAGTGTTTTCCATAGGGTGAGACACTTCTCTAAGACCCTTAGGCTTCCATAAAACTCAAGAAAAAAACATGAATACTTAAAAAATAATTGGTTTATGTGTTCATAAGCTTAGTTTTTCATGGGAATAACTTATTTTGTCAAGGTGTTCATACCAAGGTCCCATCCTCGAGGAAGCATGATAGATGCACTCAATGATGTGTGGTGTTCAACTATAAAAATTGGGTTGGAAACAAATCAATTTTTTACATTTTCAAACTTTAGAGATTAAAATTATCTTTTGAGTAATTTTGAATTTTGTGAGGGCTTATGGATGATGAACATGGATGAAACAGGGGAAGGAAATCATCCAAAGCCTCCAATGTAGATCTCACATATCCTTGTCCTCTTGGAGGAATGTTATGGGACATTTTTCCTTACCAAACTTTCAGTGACGATTATCTTAAAAAACAAGCATCAATAGTGTTTGACTATTTGTAATACAATTAACAAAATAAAATATTTTTGTATTATGACCAAAAAACAACCATTTCATTGGACTTTCGACATTTGTTGACTAGAGAGACGTTGTCCAACAAGAAAAATATTGACTTCGTCAAACATCAATATTCTGATAAATAGATAATTCACTTGGTAAAACATTGGATATATGAGGAAAATTTAATTATTGTCACATATTTGACGAACAAAATTATCATTGGATATTCGACTAATATATCGTCAAATATTCGACGATAATTGTGTTTATCGTATATCCGAAAAACGTCGGGGCTTTAAAAAAAAATAAAAATATTTGCAAGAAAAATATGATAATACAACTTAACTATTGGAGTACGACCTCATATTTTTGGTCCATATGTACTAGTGGGGGTTACGGGTTAGGGGTTAAGGCTTAGGGGGTTCATGGATTTTAGGTTAGAATTTAGAGGTTTAAGGTTTAATGGGTCAAGGGATTAATGGGTTATGAGTTATGAATGTACGTGTTAAGGTATTATGGCTTAGGCGTTAAGGGGATACAAAATTTAGTGGAAATGGGTTAAGGGCTTATGGGTTGTGATAATGGGGCCCCTAATCCCCTTATCACCCTTTGAAAGCAAATACATGGAGGATATTTAAGGGAATTGTGATTGTCCATAAAATGTGGATCAATTTTGAGGACCTTGTGGCCCTTCTCCTTGAACCCTAGTAGTGCTTGGAGGTTGTATTTGAAGGGGTTAGAAAAAAAAAACTTAATATGACCAAGAAGATTAGTGTTAGAGCACCTATGGTTTGGGAGAAAGGCTTAAGGGTTATAGAAGTTAAGGGGTGTAAAAATTCCTTGAAATCTTGCAACTGCTTGAATGAACAAATCTGAAACTAATTTTGTTACACCAAGGCACAAGATTTCTCTACGATAGATAAGCAGCAAAATAGAAACAAAGATAATGAAACATAATCACACATAATAACACACTATTTTTCTAGGGAACTCAACTGGGAAAACCCTCTACTTGCTTTAGATTTTATTAGTGGAAATTGAGAAAATAGAATAATTTACAAGGAAAATTATTCCAATAGAGTATAAGGTTGTTCTCTCTCTACTAATACTTCTCTCGAAACCTCCCTGCAAGAACTTGACTCAACCCATATTTCTTTGCATTGAAGTCTCTTATTTCCTATCGCTGGACAAGCCCCTATTATTTGGGAATTAACTCCTAATTTTTAGTGCAGTTCTAGAAGGAAAAATATGTCTGTGATTTGCATAGAGGATCCTCCTTGATACACTGTTCCTACAACAAGCTCTATACATGAAACTTGTACATGTTCCTCGCCCTCACACCTATATGCTTCACTAATCCAGAAGCTAAGTGCTTGAGGTATGCCTTACCTTTGTTTAAGATGACTTCATATCCCTTGTCCTCGAGGGTTGCTACTGAAACAAGGTTTTTATTCAGTCCTGGAACATAAAGAACATCTCTAAGATGGAGAGAGCTTCCCGACTCCCTATCAAAGATGACGACACCAACCCAATTGGTTGTGTACTTTCCATTATCTCATAAATCAATATGGACCTACATGTTCTTCTCCTCCAACTTGCTGAACTACTCCTTGTTCCCATTCATGTGGAAGGAGGCAAGAGGCTCCACAATCAATATACCATGTGTTTCTCCCTACTAAGCTTTCCATGTAAGCTATCAATGATAAATATTTCTCAAACTGAGAAGAAAACCCATCTACCTCAATTGATGCAACCACATGATTCTTACTAGACCTCTTATTCTAATTAGGACACTTAGTAGCATAGTGTCCAAACTCATGGAAATGAAAGCACGTGATCTTACTTAGATCTTTCTTCTTTTTCTCTCCCTTCTGACTAGACTCGGTCTTCCCTTTTCCCATATTTTCGTTGGCCTTGTATGTAAGAGAAATATTATTATTTTCCTCGGTATTTGTTGATATACCATCTCGAGTTCCTATCCAGATATTCTCCTGAACATATTCAATCCATAACCTTTCCCAACTACATCCTGGAAACCATACCAAGACTTGTGAATTCCTAGTAAAGCAAAACTCACAAGGTCCTGCTCAGGTACAGTGACACCCACACCACCTAGATCATCTCTAACTCGAGTGAAATTCATAAAATTCATAAAATATCTGATGATGGGATATACTTGTCTCATATGGATACTCATTAGCTTCTCCTTAATAGCAAACTTCTTGGAATTATTGATACTCTGATATAGATCTAAAATAGTTGAACATCTCCAAAGTTGTCTTCTTCTCATGGATACGAGTAACTATATAACCTTTGGCCCCTTATAGTATAATCTTCCTAGCCTTGATATCATTCTTATTACGTTGGTTCAACTATTGGGGATATTACCGTGGTGGTATAGCGTTCTTGAAAAAATCCCCTTCCCCATTATCCTCCAATATACTATCATGATCCTCCCTTTCCAAGAGGCGAAGTTAGAGGCTCCCTCTAAATAGTGGTTGGATCTCAATCCTTGGAATGCCATCCTTCTTACCTAGATAGCTCTCCTTGACAATATAGTGCTAGAATTCTTGAGTGATGTGTGTTGGTCATGAACTAGTCTTAGCGCTGGTCATTATACTAATCATTGCTTTGATAGCACATAGAAATTCATTGAAATAATACAACTACTTGAATGAACAAATTCAAAAATAATTTCATTGCTCCAAGACACAATATTTCTGTACGATAGATAAGCAGTGGAATAGAAATAGAGATAAAGAAACATAGTCACACATAAAAACATGATATTTTTCTAGGGAACCCAGCTAGGAAAACTCTCTGCGTTTTGTAGATTTTTTTGACATAAATTGAGAAAATATAATTATTTACAAGGCCAACTATTTCAACAAAAAAAAATGTTTTTCTCTCTGTTAATACTTAGATCGAAACCTCCCTGCAAGAACTTGAACCAACCCATATTTCCTTGCGCTGAAGTCTCTTATTTCCTAGTGCTAGACAAGCCCCTATTATTTAGGAATTGACTCCTAAAGCTTAGTGTACTTCTGTAAGGAAAAATATCTTTTTTATTTGAATACAGTCTCCTGCTTGATATGTTATTCCTATGAAAAGTTCTCACACAAAACAGTTCTCGCAATTATGATACCATGATGTGCCTTTGTGTTCCTTTTAAGCCTTTCGAATCATGCTATTACTGGCAAGTTAAGCTTTAGAACTCAATCTTGTGATTGATTTGTTAACTAAGTCAAACTGACTCTTTTAACTCATCCTTGACTCAATTAGAGACTGAGTCTCTCACTCATTTTTTTACAAATATAAACTCTCACTTGGAGAACAACAAAATTGAGCCTCTAATTTCTTCACATCAGTTATCTACTCCATGAACTCATCCTCAAACTCATGTGTGCTTAATAAGGATTGATCAAGGTCTTTCTTGAAAAAGGCATAAGTTAAGAAGACCTTTCTAGCTACTATTTTCAATAAGGGGATTATGGGTTAGGGGTTGAGGTATAGGGATTTTAGGAGTTATAGTTAATGAATTAGTGGTTAAGGGATTCAATGGTTAAGGGTTAAGAACCAAGGGCTTAGTGGTCAAGGGATTTATGTAAGGACTTGATTGGGTTCCCAAGTCGTGAAAAAATGTAAGGCTAGTTGTGAGGACATGAGTGCCAAGGCATGACAGGGAATGCTAACATGTTTCAGATAGTGTGAAAGCATGTCAAACATGCTAATATGTGCCAAGTGTTAAGGCATTCCAAAATGTGCAAGGGTGTGAAAATGCGTGTTAGGGACTATCAAGGAAAAAAAGGGAGAAACAAGTTAAAATACAAGGAAATGAACACAAAAGAGGGTTAATAAGTCATCAAATTACCTTTTCCAAGAGGGTTGCTGGTGCTTAAATTGTTCCCACACATAAGCGATTGAAGTCTGCATTCACTGAGGACTAATGAGTCCTCCCACTCTAGGTGTAACTACTAACCTGCAACACACCACAGGGGGTAACCCTGTAGTCTAAATTATTTTACTTATAATAAACAAAAAAAATAAGGCCAGATATAGATGATCAATCATTGTAATAGGTGGTGATATTTACATAAGGGAGTGACACATTCAGTGTTTCATAATTCCTGAATCACATTCCTTGTGAGCAAAACAATAGTGATAAAATCTAACAAGGATAATAGAAATCATAGAAAATAACAGAAGAAATAAGGAAAAGAAAAGAAAAACACCAACTTAAGAACTATCCTCAAGTTAAACAAGAGCATGAGAAACAAGTGCAAGCATATTCATTTTAATCTATACTGTAAATTAAAACAAATAATAGTAAATATCGTGATTGAGATTCGTAACAAGAGAGTAAAGCTTTATAATCTAGAGAACATAACACACCTTAAAATAAAACAGATATAACAGCATCACAAAAGAAACATACATAATTGAAATCACTGATAAAACATGAATTTTTGTTAAATTTTTTTTTGATATTTAGTTATCAATAATTCAAGACTAATCATTCAACAATTATGTTGATAATATAGATATTAGAACAAGAAAATATAGATATAGATATTATTTAAATGAGAGTGAGCCTCAGATTTAATTCATTGGGACTACAAATCAAAATAACAGGAAGAACGGATAAAACTAATAAAAATTGCGAGTTCAGAATTTAAGTATTGAAAATTAAAATTTCGTATCATGTATATTCAGTTTCAGTATTTCATAAAAAAAAATCCACTTCTACCAATAGCCCCCCATGACGAGACAAGGTTTTAAATAATAGTTTTCAAAATAACTATTTTAGTAATTTTTTCTCTTGTAACCAATTGAAATGGAAATTAAAATAAATAAAATTAAAGTAAAGCTTGGAAATGAAATGATTAAGCAATGTGGCACATTTGCAACTTGGACGACTTGGTCCTTTTAGTCAACCCTGTTTGAGAGAGTGTGTGCACTCCACGTATCCTGATAGTTACACCTGAGTTGTGAACAGGGGAATTTTACTATAGTTTTCTGGTTGATCTATGATAGACTACATTGGTGGGACCAATTAAGCTACCCATGACGTATAACCAAATTTTTTTCTTGTTGCGTTGCGTTTAAAATGATTTTTCAATTGGACTAACTTGTCCCAATTAGTAGCAACTAACCAGGGCACGTTCTTGTATTTGGGAATTTCCACCACCAAACATGATATTATTTGATTCTTGGTGGTGGGGAGATTTTGTATGATCTTGTTTACCAGGGCAAAAATAGTAAATTCCTTGGAAAGCGCATTGAGAACGGTAGAAGAAGAAATTGATTCTTCCCCTAGCATGGCTAGACAACCCAGTTCATGTTTTGTTGCTTTCAATTGATCAGAGATCCTCTGCTAGGAAATTTCCTAATTTTCCTCATTCGAAAATGAAGGCACACTGAATCTTCCTAAATAATTCCACTCAGTTCTAAAGTCATTTATATCTTTGATAATCCTGTCGAATTCATCCCGCATTTCCTACATAGCGACCTGCTTCTACTTTAACATACACAAAGAGAAAACACATTCATCTCTAGGAGGTAGCTCTAGTTCTACTAAAGTTCCATCTTCCAATGTATCGACAATATCTATGATGGCATTGAGGTCTTCCAAACTTTTATCTAAGGTCTCAAATGTAGAAATTTTCTCCAGACTGGTGTTTTGTATTAGAGCATTTTCACACCGTGAGAAAGTTCTCACATATGACTCAACCATAGCGATTTTTTGCCAAACCTCTCTCTAGATTTCTCCTTTAGCCTGTATTAGTACATCCTTTCCTATCACTATGGCATGAGAGAATTATTCTACATTTTTTACCTCATTATGTTTATCCTTTAGATTATCTTGAATCTTCTCAATTTTGATTTTATTTT
The DNA here is from genome assembly GCA_034641835.2 of Pinus albicaulis. Lineage (NCBI taxonomy): Eukaryota > Viridiplantae > Streptophyta > Pinopsida > Pinales > Pinaceae > Pinus > Pinus albicaulis. The sequence continues at coordinate 687,556,549 of CM076582.1, read as the reverse complement.
TCCCAACTACGACGTTGATTCTGTGGTCAACTCTTGCAATTTATTCTTTGGCTAACTGCAACTCTTTCTCTAACTGAGTAATATTGATCCGTAATAAATTCGAATCTTCTCACTCAGTTTTTTGGATCAAACTAAGAGCTTTTTCAATTGAGGTCTTATACTCTTCCAAGAGTTTTAGGTGTCGCCCCTCTTTTTTATGATATTTCACTCTAACTGCCTCTAGCTATGTGAGAGCACTATGTCACTCTTCTTCCTTGATCCACATAGAAGATTCTATTTCCTAAAGAAGAAGTTCGACCTACTCTTCCTTCTCAAAATCTTGTATCAGAACATGAGGGTCATGGTACGAGATCTTCAAGATTGCTTGGAGCTCTTTAATCTCCTTTTCTTTCTTCTCTGGTAATTTCTTCAGAGGAGCGGTATCTTTAGGGTGTCCAAACTGGCACACAACAATCTCCTCCAATTATTTGATCTGAATGGTCTTGGTGCACAAAGTCATATGAGCTATGTTAAATTGCTCAGAGACCTTCTCGATCATGGCCGCATATCCTCTTTGGAGTCCAATATCCTCTGTGCTACAATTTCACCCACTTGATGATGTAAATTTATCACATCCATGTCTAACACTCTACCCAGTTTTTTGGTCAGGGAAGAGGTCCCAAATCCAACCATTTGTTGGTTTTCCCCTATCTTAGGCTGAAGCATTATAAGATTTAAGATTTTTGTCCAGAATTTAGTCATCAAGATAAGGCAGGGTTTGCTTATGGGTAACACCTCTTTGAGTTTTCAGGTGTCCACTGATTGGGATTGTTTTGGGACTATAGTTAGTTCTGCACTAGACATAATTATTTCCTTTTGCTCTATAAATGAATTTTTAATATCCAGAGCTTGAGTCCCAGAGTATCTGGGCTCAATTCTATTTAAGTTCCACCTAATCTCTACATCCAAAAAATTGATTTGTTGATCGAACACATCTGCATCTACATGAATTGCTTTTGGTTGGAATCGCCAAATTAAGTCAAGCTAAGCCAGACCATCAGATTTTTGTTTACTTGCAGCAATAGTAGAGCAAGAAATTACGGGTTCAATCTATCCTGCATGCACCTAAATTTGTTAGTGACTGAAGCCAACTTGGGCGATTTTTTCTGTCATCCCTATAGATGGTGCCGACTGTAAGTCCTCTTCTACTATAAATAGTGATCTTTTTATTCCCTTCATCCTAAGGCTTCCTTAAATAGATTTTCCTAGACCTCAAAGGAACCCTCTAGGACTTATGTGGGTTTTATCCACTTAGACCTTAGGAAATATTAATTTTCCTTTTTAATTTTCTTTTAGATTTTAAACCCCATCTTGGGTCCAATATCCCTTTGCTTGGCTTCTTTCCCCAAAAATCATTCTGTGACCAAACTCACACAAACCCATCTCAATAGGCTTATGGAGTACCTCCCAAGCTACACAATTCAACAACATAGTCTAGTTGTAGTAATCGTAACTTAGTCAACCTCTTGTAGTCAAGCGAGGGCTTGGTTGGGTTCCCAAGTTGCAAATTAAGTAATTGTAGTTGTGAGGGCATGATAACTAGGGAGGGTCGGGGCACGCAAAACAATTAAAAGGCATGCTAACACATGCTAGACAATTTCAATGCATGTTGAAGACTGTCAGGGAGTGTCAGAGCATATCAAAGGATAACTAGGTCAAAATGCATGGAAAGGAATGAACAAGAGTGTGTGCAGGGGAGTGTCAGTGAATTCAAGTGTGCCAAGGAGAAGTTAAGAATAGGATTTACAGGAGGAAAATATATGATCTTTATACGGGGCTCGACATAGAATTTTTAGACAAAGGGATATAGCTTTGTTCTAGGAACAACATTGTTTTTCCTTTAGCTATTTTTTTATATGAGATGTAGCACACTTTGGCTACATGCTCATGTTTTATAATATTATAGATAATTGCATATTGTACATTGTTGTGTATAAGTTTTGGGGCACTTGGCTTGTGTCAACTTATATCTTGTGTGCCTTGTGCATCTTGTGGTTCTTGCAAACTCTCAGTCAATGTTCTACTATTTATATGAACTGAACACACAAGTGAAATATTTCCTGTGTAATCTATGTTGCATATTTTTTTTATGGCCATGGCTAGATCATGTGATCCTTGTCTTGGTAACTAGTGAAGTGGGACAAGTTGAGCTTGCACATGCATGGCATAAGATTAGTTATAGGTAGTTCTTAGGTGAAAAACGCACAATCTACTTGTAGTATGTGCAATTGGTCAAGTTGTTGTGGTTGAAGTAGGCCAATATTGTCACATGAAATGCAATAGCCAAGGAATTGATTGGGTTCCCAAGTCATGGAAAAATGTAAAGGATAGTTGCAAGGAAATGAATTCCAAGGTGTGGTAGGGAATGCTAATATGTGCCAGATAGTGCGAAGGAATTTCAAACATGCTAAGATGTGCCAAGTGATAAGGCATGCCAATATGTACAAGGCTGCGTCAATGCGTGCTAGGGACTGTCAAGGAAACAAAAGGGAGACACAAGTTAAACTACAAGGAAGTGAACACACAAGAGGGTTAATAAGTCATCAAGTTACCTTTTCTAAGAGGGGCATGCTAAGCACACCAACACTAGGCAGCAATAGGTTCCAAGTGAAAATTCTTAGTGCATTTTAACTACCAGGACTTCCTTTTTTGCTTCTCATATACTTTACAACAATTTTTATCAAATAAATTTAATATTAAACCATGGAAAATCATACCAAGGCATCTCAATGTATTCCATACATCCTAAGACTTTCGAAGCACCAACATGTGCCAAGCACCAATATGTGTCAAGGAATGTTATGCATGTTATGAACTAGAAGGTCATGTTGAAGAGTGCTAAGGTGTGCTAGAGAGTGCTAATGCATGTTGAGGAGTGTTAAGGAGTATTAGCATGAAAAAATAAGGGAGCACTAGGTAGAAATCCATGGAAGTTAATGAATATGAGGAACGTGTGCCAGGGACAAGTGTTAATGAGTGTTATCTATCATGCCAAGGAGGGATTGAGAAGGTATGTTAAGCATTGGTAAGGCATGCTAGGGAATATCAAGGCATGTCAAGAATTCTGAAAGTGTGCATGGGATTTCCAAGGTGTGCTAATTATATGTGCCAATTAATAGTTCCAAGGTATGCCAATACATGCTAGGTGCTAAGGATGTGCAGGGTGCTAGGGTATGCCTATATGTGTCAAGAAGTGTCAAGGCAACAAAAGGTAGAACCAATAAGAGGGTTAATAAGTTGGGACTTTATCTATTTTCAAAAGGGGTGACTTTGAATAAGCAAACATAACAAAAGGTTGAACCAATAAAAGGTTAATAAGTCAGACTTATCTATTTGCATAGTATCTCTACATTGTCATTAGAACCAATAAATGCCAAGTGGCATTGTGTGCCAAGTGCTAATGCATCTCAATGCATTGAATCAAGGGTTTCCAAAATGCTAGGGACTACATATGCTGAATACATGTTAGAGAACACATATATATGTAACGCATGGGTACTAATGTGTTTAGTCAAAGACTTAGCTTTGACAAGATGTCTCAAGACATGAGGTACAAGAACTATGAAATAAAAGAATTCACTTAAGGTGTGCCCAACTGTTGAGGACTGCTAGGTATTTCTCATTAATATAATTGTCAGAGCTTCATTATGTATTAAATAATATATTTCCTACACACACTAGAGGGACTTTATCTAAAGGGAATTTTCTAGATAATAAACATAATAGATATGAATCATGTGTTGACTCATAGGAAAAACATATTTTACTATTCATTACATGAGGGAAATGATACACACTAATTAATTTTTAAAAAATTCACTAACTCTAACCACTATGGCCTTGGAAATATTATAAAAAATACTCCAAAATAATTTTTTTAAATCGTTATATTTTGACAAAAAATATATTAACAGGCACATAACATCATCAAAAAGTCATTGGAATGATCAATGATGACGAACATTTTTTTACCATCACCAAAATTAACAAAAAGATCATTGGCGAGGGTCATTAAAAGCTCATCACTAGAAGTGTCACCAAAGATAAAATTAGTGATTGGCTTTTAGCGACCCACACCAAATGTGTCATTGAAAATGGCTTTGGTGATGAACCTTAAAGGACCATCACTATATACACTTACAACGACACTTTTTTAAGGACTGTCACCATATGTGACACTGGTGACAGACCTTAAAGGTCTGTTACAAGCATGGCCCTCACCAATGTCTTTTTTCCTTGTAGTGAATGTGACCAAAATTATAGAGCCAAAAAAAATATGGTTCTCCACTAACCTTTTGACCTCAAGGGTCAAGAATTATATAGTGGTTACATGTTTATAAAAACGAGGGATGTATTAGTCATGAGAATCTTATGATTCTCATGCTGATCAAAATAAGATGCATATAGATTACAATCAAAACCACCTAAAAGTTGTCATCCTAAAATAAAATATGTAATGACTTCTAAAACAGATGTGGAAAATCACATATGTAGCGTAACAACAATAGCGGATAGGTCGACATCAAGAAATTGATGATATCGAGTCAGCAATACAATTGTAACAACAGTTTATCTAGAGGGTCTGTAACAACAGCATGTTGTAACAACATCGTTGTGTAGCAGCTCACTGTAACAACACACCTTTAACTTTTGTTGTACACCTCATGCTCTAGATCTTTTGTGCTAAAAATAACATATGGAAGGGAAAAAAAATACTAGAGAACTTCTCCAAACATTCATCCTTAGTTATTCATAAAAAATACACGATACATCATAATAATCGATGAAATGGAAAGATAATGAAAATAATGTGGAACAACATTGTTTAAGATAGAAAGGAGAGAAAAAGAGTCAAAGATAGTCCCAATGGTTGTAGTCACAAGGTAACAATGGGGGAAACAGATGTAGGAAATAAGTACAAAATTGGCACCCAACATCTCCTCCTAGCTGAAGCACTTGCATGTCCTCATGCAAAATATCATCTTCCATGAGAATATATCTGGTGTAGGTCAGTGAGGTCATAAGCGCTGACTGTATCTTCATTTGCAGACATGTACCCTTGTGTAGCCATCAAGTGTCATACCCAAGACTCTGATTCATTCTTGCTTAATTCATAATGAATTTGGTAATCCTCTATTGGCATCTAGATCAAAGGGAACTTGAATATTAACCCAATCCAGGAAGCGCTAAGGGTCTGTATTATTTGTGTATATGATGGTGCATGTGTAATAGATACCACGAATTTTTGAAATGCAAAAGGGTCCCCCTTCAGTAGCTCGACGTTGCTGGCTTTTGTACGTTTCAAATACTGAGTCAGGGCTCGACTCTTCATTACTGAAAATTGATTAAGGCAGAAGTTCACAATCCTTCTTCTGTAAGTGGCAGAAGGTTTTGTTATCCCAGGAGTGCTCAGAATTATTCCAAATTCCCGCCTTAACTAGGCGTCCTATCTAGGTTCTGCACAGATCAATAATATTGTCTTTTATTCATTGGCATCCATATATTTAGTGTAAAAATTCCACTCAATCTGATTCTTCATGAACGACACAAAGACTCGTAGCTGCAAATCCCCCATGTAGGAGAATATAGTTAGTACCATTTTCATACTTACGTCCTCACAAATGATATTTTGTATGAATAACTCATAAAGCATGCATTTTTCATCAAAATCAGAAGCACGAAAGACATCTAAAAATGTGCGAGTTGAAGAACACAGATAGGGCATGTTCTCCTTGAAAGATTTTAACTAAAACATGAGATATCATTCCCATAGGAAAATCGGGTAGGATGGGGAAGGTTGCCTGCACCCCAAAATATTGAGGGAAATCTCATGGAGTTTTTTATTATCCATAGTTAGATCTTGAACTTGTTGCTATAACATCAGCAACTGTTCCTCCTACTTCTTTATGGCTTCCTTCCGCTTATACTCTTCCCAAACTTTCTTCAGCTCTTCTTTCATCCATTTTTCCTATAAAGAACTTATCTGCTTGTGATGTTATTTCAATGAAATGATCCCCTCCCAAAGGGAGATTTATTCCTGTTTCCACTTCTAAAATTTTGAAATAAGAAAAAGTTTCTCGAAACTCCATCCTTTGATGGGACTCGACGTTCCTTTGCATTCAATATCAGTAACAACAATGGGTGCAAAATCCTTTTTTGGATGTATCTTCTCCACATCTACTTCTGCTTCTTGTGTAAAAATAGCTTCATCAGTGGATTCTTGTGTATTAGCCCCTTCATTTTTACCTAGAGTAGCCTCTGTTTCCTATGTAACAGTAGTGGCCTCCACAGGCTCCTATGTATCAGCCTCTAGGTAAATCACTATGGGAGGCTCTGCTTTAATTGTTGGTTCTTGTGTAACAACAATATATTTAGTAGGTTCTTGTGTAACAACCTCCTAAAGTTTTGTTTCTGTTTCTATTGGGCTAGTGTTTTCCCCACAGACCTTATACCTTACTACTATTAGTCCTTGACAACATGTTGTGCATACAAATACTAAGATTTCCTTCCCCTAAAATAATATTTGTTTCAACTGTTCATTTTCCTTTCTTAAATTTTCAAGTTCTAAAAGAAGAACATGAGTTTCTTCCTTCCTTGATGAGGAGGTTTCTCTTTCTTCTTTTTCTGATCCTTTTTCTTCTTTCTGCTTTTAGGCTATGGGAAATGGTTCTGTGGGAAAGTTAAATTTCACCCTTTTTTTTTCCATATGTCCCCAATTGGCTCATCAGTGGGTTATTTTCCAATTCTAACCCTGACAAACTGAGTTTGGGCCTCAGATTTTGCACGACTTCCTTCTGAAGTCGTGGCCTATTTTCTTTGGCTTGTCCTAGGCCTTTTTCGCTTGAATTCTTCCTAGTTTCTTCCCTGATGGCTTAGGGAATCCAACACAATCAATATAATAAGTCCATGATTGGTCACACATGCTTCTGGATGTGTTGTTGTCTTCACCACCTCCACCATATGCTTAATGTTTCCCAATAATTAGAATGGAAGGATAATATTTTTTTGGTGTCAAATATGATTAATTAGAGGGAAGTGATAATTAAAAATGATAATGTATCTTCCCTCGCAAGTAATGTATTTTTAAACACAGGGCGACATCTACCCATGACTGAGGGAGTGATAATATGTCGATTCCTCTTCCCTTCTTTTCCAACCTTTCTTCTCCTTCAAGAAAGTCTTCCTTCAAAGAAGGGTCATTTATTTTCCTATTGAAACATCTTCGTCCATCTACTAGAAATGTGTTCACTCGAGCAATCACTTCTTCTGTCACTTCAATTTGCATACCCTTGACTCAGGTCTGGTGGTTTTTCAAATTTTGAGCGAATTCGATTGAAATAGCCTCATCCGAGCCTTCCAATTTCTAAAAATATTCAATCCATCTGGTGCCCCTAAATACTTGGTAAGATTCTGGATAGTTCTATAAGGTGTCCATGGAATCTGGCTCATGCCTTATTGATTCTCCTCCCATCTTACTGTTATCTTAAATTCACTACTTATTGATCAACCAATTGTAATGTCGTTTCACTACTTATTTCCTCTCAGCGACTTACCCTTCTTAACCTGGAAGAAGAGTTTCAGATGAGGATAGAAGGATTCAGTTGAGAAAGGTGATGGTAGGTGACAGGATTTGAAAATTACTAAATCATACTTCAGAAATTCCTACATAAATGTCTTATAATAGAAGGTAATGTCTTCTAAGTATAAATGCCTTTCTCGGATGGATTTGGTCATCATTGGCTACTGTGCTATTTAATTATATTCATGTGAAGTTAATACTGGTTCATAACTAAGGATTTCTTTCAATGATTATGAGATATATCCCCCCTACTTTAATGGTGACGGTCGCCCACAGATGTCACGAGAATTTCATCACTTTCCATTAATCACCAAAATATTAAATTATGACGTTACATTTTGAATGGCGTACCTGAAGCGACGTGGAGGAGGAATTTTAATTGTAAGCGTACTTCTCGCAGTGATCATGACTATCACGCTTGACTGTCAAAATTATTGTTGCATGCGACGAAATAAGAAACATTGTTCATGGCTGTCGGCTATTACATGTGTAACAACCAAGACAACCTTTGTATTATTCTTCAGAAAACATGATGATTACGAACAATACATATAAAAAAGAAACAAATAAGTAACATCATCTTGTAAAATATATCGGGAAGAAAGGATGATGTTTTCGAAGAGGGAAAAACTGGGTGTAACAACTACCACAAAAGTGGTTTTCAACTGTTACAAATTTTCTTCCTGCGCCCTGAAAAGAGGTTTTCACAGTCAGATTTTTATTTTATTTTTATTCTTTTTCTTTATTTATTATTATTATTATTATTATTATTTAATAGTTATAACAGCTACCACAAGGGTGGTTTTCAGCTGCTGCACTTATTGTAATTTAAAATTTCAGGTTGCACAAGGGAACATTCCCCTACTGCTATAACATGAAGATCAAAGTCCGCGAAAATGTTAACAAATGATTCCGTAGAAGTAGGTTGATGATATAACCTCAGACGGTGCCCATTAACCAGTAATGGTGCCTTGGCACTGTTAATGATGACCAATTGTACAGTCCCATTGTCAAATACCGTGTCTACTTCATAAGGACCTAGCCATCTGGTGCAGAGCTTTCCTTTGAAATCATTGAATCTTGAATCATACAAGAGAGCCCGATCTCCTTTCTAAAATTTATTCTTCTTAATGAACTTGTCATTCCATCTAGCTCTTTGTTTCTGAATGATCTCTGTCTATTGGATGGTAGCCAATTATTTCTCTTCCAACTCATTGAGATGGTTCAATCTTTATCTTTGTGTTGTGCTTAAATTTAGATTGACCTGAAATGATGTTCTTAATGTCTGTATTTTGAACTCTATGGGGAATAAAGGATTCCTACCATACACTAATTCATATGGTGAGAAGACTGTAGTATTCCTCTACATTTTTCTATAATCCCACAACACCTCTAGAAGTTTCTTGGCCTAATTTCTTCAGTGGTTAGCTATTGCCTTTGTTAAGATTCCCCCAATAACTTTATTAGTGCTCTCTAATTGACCATTTTCTTCTGGGTGATAAGGTGAAGTTATCCTGTGATGAATTCCATCCTTCTCAACCAGATTCTTGATCAAATGGGATGTGAACTGAGGCCCTCCATTCATCACTATCTCCCTGGGTATCTCGAAGCGAACAAAGATATATTTGAATAGGAATTATGAAATAGACTACTCTGTAGCTCCAATTAGTGCCTTTTCTTCGAGCCACTTTGTGACATAGTCGGTGGAAATCAATATGTATGATCTTTTCTCTGATGAAGGATTAATTGGCCCTACAAAGTCCAGGGCCCATTTCTCAAATGGTTCTCACTATCTGAGGTTGCAATGACATCTCATTCAATTTCAGAGGTTGGCCCATACTTTGGTAGCTATCACATCCCTTTAAAAACTTCTTGGGATCCTATAATATAGTTGGCTAGTAGTACCCTATTAGGAGTCATTTATATCACGTCATTTTGTCAGCGAATTTCCCTCCACATGGTTCCTCTTGACAAGCTTTCAAGATCTCAAAAACTTCATCTTCTCTAACACACCACCTAATCTAAAATTATGGCTTGGTGTGATACATATTGCCTTCTATCCATGAGTAGGTAGCACTCTGTTGTATGATGTTCCTCTTTTCTTTGAAAGATAAGTGGTGTGGGAATTTTCCTGCAGTAAGATACCGACTATATATGTAGACCACAGTGAGTGAGTAGATATGGAAAAAAGATATTCGTCTTGAAAAGTATCCTCAGTAGGAGTGCAGTCATCACCTATAGTTAATCTAGAAAGAAAATCAACAACCACATTATATTTTCCAGGTTTATCTAAAATAATGATATAAAATTCCTGTAACAACAATAACCATCATGTAACTCTACCATTGGTAATAGGTTTTTTCATTAAAAATCGAATTCCAACATGGTCAATGTGTACACATATTTGATACTCAGTGATGTAGTGCAAAAATTTGTTGATAGCATGCACTACTGCTAGGAATTCCTTCTCAATCACTATATAGTTGAGTTCAGCCGAAGTTAAATTCTTGGTGATGTAGTAAATGGCATAAAGGTTCTTTTCCTCTAGCTGCCCCAAAACAACACCCACAACTATGTCAGATGCATCTGTAACGATATGGAATGGAAATCTCCAGGTTGGTCCTTGAAAAAGAGGTGCTACTATTACACAGTTCTTTAACTTCAAAAAGGCTTGCTCACAATTTCTTTTCCACGCAAATTTCACATCTTTCATGAGAAAATAAATTAGAGGAGATGCAATCTTTGAAATTTTTTCTATAAATCTCCTGTAGTACCCTGCATGTCCCAAAAAAATATGTAACTCTTTTTGAGTTCTAGGAGTTGGGATTTTCAAGATTACCTCAATTTTTGCAGGGCCTACCTTGATTCCATCTGCCGAAATCAAATGTGCCAACACAATTCCCTAAGTCATCATCATGTGCCATTTCTTCATGCTCAAAGAAACATTAGTTTGTTCACAGTGTTCCAAAACCTTTTCCAAATTAACTAATGTTGTTTCAAATGCATCCCCATAGGGTGTAAAGTCATCCATAAAAATTTTAGAACAATCATTCAAGAGATCCGAAAACATACCAAATATTTCCCTTTGAAAATTTGTTGGCTCATTGCAAAGGTCAAAATGAAGGACTCTATATGCGAAATTACCCCACGGGCAGGTAAAGGTAGTGTCTTAGTCTTCCGGGGCAATCTATATTTTATTATAGCCACAGAACACGTCCAGGAATGAATTTTTTTTTTTCCCAGAGAGAGTATCCAGGACCAGGTCATTGAATGGTAAAGGTAAATGGTCCTTTTAGGTGGCCTTGTTAAGCTCGATATATTCAACAAAGACTCTCCACTTTCCATTCTTTCTCGGAACAATGACAAGTGAAGTCACCCAACGACTGTCCAAAATGGGGTAGATGATATTAGCATTAAGGAGTTTCTGTAGTTCCTCTTTCACTATCTCCTTAAGTGAAGGATTCATTCAGAGATGCGGTTATCTAACTGGTTTGCAGTACTTTTTAAGGTAAATGCGATGAGTGCATAGGCTAGGGGGGATTCCTTTCATATCAGTATAGTCCCATGCAAATGCCTTTTTATATTTCTGTAACCGTTGTACCATCAATTTGTTTTTTTCATCAGTCAAGTTAGGATTAATGTTTAAATATTCCCTAGGCTCAATTTCAATAGGACTGTTGGCAGTATGCAGAGTAGTTTTCAAAAGTTCAATAATTGTATAATCTACCTCATATTCCTCCCCCGGATCTCTAATGGAGGCAAAAGAGAGTGAATTGCTAATAAAACCATTAATAATATCATCCTTTGTTTCATCCTTAAAGTATTGCGCTTTTCCAAGTATGAGGAGAGGTGGAGAAAAATCAGATTCAGGTTCAAATTCATCCCACTAATGACTATTCAAATACATATGCGATTTTGCTCAGGGGTAAAGGTTCAGGTAGTTATTGGCCTGCCCATCTGAGATCAACATAGATCCAGACCTACATCCAATATATGCATCTACAATGGCTAGCCACAGTCTCCCCAAGGTCAAAGGATGACCCCCAAGGTTGGATTTGGTTTGTAAAATGAGAAAATAAGCTGGATAATTTCAAGAAGCTACAATTATCACCGCATATTCTATCATTCCCTCGGGCTTGAAATGGGACCTATTTTCTAATTCAAGCATTGTGGGTGTAGGTCTAGGTCCATGAAGTCCTAGGGAGATAAAGAGATCTTTGGTCATTACATTAATGGATACCCCCAAATCAATCAAAATGTTAGTTATGGGGTGGTCATCAATATGGACAATCACTGTAGGATTCCCTGGGTCATTATATTTAGTAAAAAAAGGTTTTTCAATCATAAGTTTGAACAGTTTCCCCATAGCATGGATAGTAGCAAGATATTTTCATTTTCTTCTAGGATTTTTGACACACAGATCTCTCAATGTTTTGCCATAGATAAGTACTTATTTAAGAGCTTGTAATAGTGGAATCCGCACATTTTTTTTTTTAATTCCTTGAGGAACTCAGATTCAGTTTGTGAGGTTGGCCTAGTTTCAATTAATCATTGAGGGTATTGGGGATCCTCAACCTTAGCAACTGATTCAGCTGCCACAAATGCACCAATGCTGATCGGGCTGGCTGATGTAGAAACAATAGGCCTTCCCAAGCTGGCTACTACATGTGTAATAGCAGGTGTTGTATCAGCTGTTATAGGTGTAACAACTATCTCAGAATTGACTATATCCTTTCTAGGTCACTCACATTCTTCCTTGGTAATAATTGGAGTATGTTCAGGTCTGATTACTTTTACCAATTCAAACTGAAGCTCGTTAAGCCCAATAGGAGTAATAATATAAGTCCGTAAGTTAACCAAGGCATCTATGCTTTGATTTTCCTTATTAATCGGATTGGGGTTAGGTTGCATGGGTAATTGGGGTTAGACAAGAGGTGCAAGAGTTTGAAGTGGATGCAATTGTAACTGTTGTTGCATTGGTAGTGTAGGGGGTGATGGAGCTTGGCCATTACCTCTCCAATTATGGATTGAAGGATGAGATTGAAATAGAGGATAGTTCATTGGTGGAGGGGAAGGCCATTGGTTCCATGGTGAAGGAAATTGTGTTGAGGAAGGACTAGGATACTGCCACGGAAATTGTTGAATATTATAAAAATTATTCTAAGGATTAAAAGAGGAAATCTGGAAGCATATCTGTAGGTCATGGTTTCCATTGTCTCTTTCATCCAATGAAGTATGAAGACTTGACATCCTCACTTAATTCTTGAAGTACAACTTTCAATCTGGGAAGTTCAGGGCATTAACTAGTAGAATGTGCCAACTCACATATATTACACAAGCTGACGCTTTTAGTCGACATTATCTTTCTAAATGTTTCTTTTTGCATTGAGGACAAAATATCTCTAAGGCTGCTTTGGCTTCTTCTTGTGCTTTCTTAACTTGTACCGTAGTGATATGCGCAGAGAGAGTGCTTAGGAGGTCAGTTTTAAAATCCTCAAATAGATTCCCAATTTCTACTCTGGTTACTCCTCCACTTGTGGACTTCTGTATCCGAACTGAAGGGCCTCGAACTAAACTTCTCCCCTTGACTAATCCTCTTGAACTCTGTAGACAAAGCTTCATTATCTATTCAAGCAGTTCTTGCAATATGTCTCCTTTTCCCAATATATTCAAGTGCTCCATACAATCATCTTTTATACCTCTTAAGAATATAGGTTTCAGAATTTTTGGGGCTAAGTTACCAAACTTAGACCTTTTTAAATTATAATGGAATCATTCCATGTAGTCTTCAAAGCTCTCCTCCTCCTTTTGTGCAATTCTGAAGATCTCTTCCTTCAAATCCTTGGTTTTAAAATAATTTTGATACTTTAAGAGAAAGGCCTCCCTCATGTCATTTCAAGTTTGAATCGTTCCAACACTCAATCTCATGAACCATATTAATTCTAACCCTTGCATAGAAGTAGGAAACAATTTCAACTTCTGGGTTTCTAAAGTGTTGTCATAACCTCTACACAACACATCAAACTCGAATAGAAAGGCATCGGGATCTTCAATAACCATCCCTTGAAAGGAAAGAAGGGATGATAAAGGAATGTTTTTCATAAGATCTTCATCCAATGTCGCCACTATTAGGAATTCAAAAGTAACATAAACATATAATTTAACATTCTCATCCCCCATGTTTGATCCTTCCTGATGGGATGAACTGATCTCGAAATATGCAGGAGTTTGAAAAATCAATAAAGGATCAGGTTGTTCCAGGACCAGTTGTTTCACGGAACTGCCCGCATCAAAATGATGATCAGCTAAATGTTATTCCTCAGGCCCTTAATGCTCCCCACCAGTCTCCCCTTGTCCTTCAATGTTCATATTTTGATCAATGATTTTCCACTATTGTTTCAGATATGGATTCTTGATATTAGGAGTGGATATGATGTTTGAAGGGTGGTGAGGTCCATAAAAAAAAGGCACCGATGCCTCCGGCATCGATATAGTAGCAGCTTTCTGTGGTCTCGTCTTCATGTTGTATCTGTATGGAGTTGTATGTTAATTTTCTACTTTTGAGATCAGATCTCCAAAGAAGGTCTTTCTTCCAAAATTTTCACTCTTTTTTTCCTTTTTACAACCCGTCTTTCCTATATTTAGTTAGAGTGGGGGCTGTTTGTGGATTTTTCTATTTTCCTATTGGCACACATGGACGCTATGTGTATCAATTCATCCTACAAGAGCTTCATTTTCTACAATAGTGAGCCTGCCCTAGTTTGTTAGAGTGATGTGTAGGTTCTTACCTCTCATATTACCACCCAACAACTATATAGATGAAAACACACTAAAGAAACCACCCAAAAATTCACACTTCTAAGTGTCCCAGTGAGACATTGGTGAGCCCATCCAGGTATGTTAGAGTGATGTGCAGGTTCTTACCTCTCGTCTTACATCCTATCAATTGTGTCACTGAAGACACACTAAAAAAGCACCCAAAATTTACACCTCTAAGTTCCCTAGTGTAGCAATGGTGAGCCTACTTGTAATGTTCCTACTTATCCTTAGCTAATAGGAGACATTCAATTTTGATTTAATTTATGTTTAATGAATGAATGAATAAAGGAGGACATGTAAAACTCCTAAGAAGTCTAAATAAATCAATGCCCATGTCAACAAAGACAAATCAGGGCTATGTAAATAATCACTTGTAAGTGTAAAAGAGTTTTTGAGCCAAGATTGGGTCCACCTTGACCAAGTCAATTGTGTTGTCTAGGTTCATTGCATCTCCAAAAATAGATTGCATAGTTCTAGAAGGGAGCCTCTGATGTGAAAAGGACCAACTCATCAAAGTGTTTTAGGGTTTGCAAGAGCTATGTCATGCTATAAAAAGGAGGATAAGGTACATGAAGAGGTTGCTGATGAATCATATTTCTAAATTATTTGTCTGCTTAGACAAAATACCATTCTCCGTTGCTGAGACAAATACCTATAACTATGTTGTATATTCAAGTACATACTCAACTATAATTACCTTCAACCGTAGACACCAATCTCTTAAATTATGGTCTTCTTGTAACATTCACACTTAGAAACATTTTTCACTAGCTTTAAAAATTGTTTAACATTATATGTTTCAGAGAAAGTGGCTATTTTCATGCAATCTTCCCGCCCACATGTCATTGTATCTTCCACCTCAAGAAATATTACCCTGAATAAGCAAAATTTCACCGAGTGAAGCTACAATATCAGGTAGTCCAGACATGTTTCTTGTACCTCTTGCGCTTCTTCCTAATTACTCATAAAACTATAAACTATGGTGTAAACTGTCTACGTTGAGTCTAGAGTTTTGCAGAACCCTCATCAATGAAGCACAATTGTATCTTGTCTTGTCATGTTGTTGCACATTCAATAAAATGGTAGAATGTCTTGTTGTTGCACATTCAATAAAACTGTAAATGGTACCACTCTTTGTCACAAACTCATTTTCCAAAACACCATTTATTCTTGGAAAAAAAAATTTCTTACAAAAAATATATAAAAAATACTCTGGATTACTCTTATTTTTGGAATATTACTCTGGTTTACTACTATTGCAATAATACTCTCATTACTACTGTTGCAATATTACTCTGGTATAATGTTGCAATATTACTCTGGCTACTACTATTGCAATATTACTCTAGCTTACTACTATTCACTAATTATTCCAGTATTTCTTAATTTTAATGGAACTGAAAATGGTTCTCTATACATTTTTAGTAAATGTTTAGTAGATCTATGGGTTGGGAAACCTATTAGCAAGCGATTCATTTTGATCTGCTGTAATTTGAGCTATACAATAACTCAGGTTGAGCTATACAATTGTTCAAAGAACATTACCTGGTCTTCTTCCTTTGGTTTGGTTAGAAAATATGTAATTGTCGTTTCATCAGAGTGCACAGTAGTAGATGCTAAGCTACCCACATCCACTGAAACTAAAATCCAATTATGCCTCTGATGTGATCAGGTAGTTAATTTGTTGGGGGTACCATCTTATGTTGTAGAAAAGCATCCCGATCCTCTTCATGACCTTGTGCATTCCATAGGAAATTGGCATATGATCTTGTAACATTTCTGCAAAATAGAGCCAATTAGTTAGATAACATCAACCTAAACTGTTTCATATATAAAAATCTATATGAATATAGCACACTTTGAAAGCCATTTGAGATATCGAGCTTCCCCCCTTGTACATCCACCAAACCCTCAGATATGCATCTCTAAACTTCATATGATAAAATGTGAAAAAAACAGTGCATGCAACAAGAGAAGGATATTTAAAAGGATTGAAACACGAGCCGAGATATTTGGAGCAGCTTAAACAACTTGATCAAAGTAAAATTTGGCACGAGCTCCATCTTTGTGAACACTGTATTATACTTGTGAACATCCCATATGAGACTGGCATAAAGAGAGAGGATACCTCCATCACTGGGACTGGCTAGTATGTCCCTCCCATAATATTGCTCATCTCTTTCCAGATCATGTTGGACCTAAATATCCACAAAGCCAACAGTATTGAGAATTTTTATATAGTAATATATAACCTATAATAATGACTTGATATATAATATTGGTAGATGATACACTATAGATAAACTTGATTGATCTCAATTAAGTAACAACAAACAGAATATTAAATTATAACAAAGCTCAGCTAGCTGAATTTTTTTTAGGGAAAGAACTACATTTACTTGAAAAAATAGTGAGGGCTCTAGATTGAGTTGTCTTACCCTGCAATGCAAGAAGACAAAGTTGAATGAAAAACAGATAGAAGTAAAAGAACTTGGCAATGCGAGTAATTTGACTTAAGAAGCACATAACTTACCCTATAAAGGAGGAGAGTGATGAATGAGCCTTGGCTTTTTTGGTTCAGAGGCTCCAACATTTAAGACCAATAATTTTCCATTTCCTTGCTAATCGTCTTTCTCCAATGCCATGAGAAGTTATGAATCATTATCCTTGATCTATTGTGTTGTTTTATAGCAACGATAGTCTGGTATTTCACTTTGATCGGTTAAAGCTACTTCAGGGTTTTGCGCAACACTTTGATCCTTCGTTCCTTCACTAGTGGTTTCAAAGGACATTAGGTATCCAAGAGCTTGGAATAAATTTTCGCGGGAGAGGGCGTGGTAATCCTTAGAAGTGCTTTGGTTCCTTGAGTTGGCGAGTTGTTTGAATATTGTCAGATAATACAAAAAATCCTAATACTGAAAGGTTGTAGACTTCTCTGGAAAGCAACGAAAGGGACTCAATGAAATACCAGGAAAAAGAAATGGGAAACCTGCAAAAGAATAAGTTGTAATATGGTAATTTGAACACAATAAAGAAGTGATGCTTGAACCAAACATACGATACAAAGAATAAATTCCTAACCAACGAAAACCTACCTACAAATATTATAACTAGAAAAGTACCTAATTACTAATTCAATAAGGTAGAAGGAAAACACAAGAGTTCCAAAAAGAACTAACAATGAAACCCCCATACCTGGAGGATCGAAAAACTGAGATAGGAACCTCGGTCTTCTATTAAAGGAATAACAATAAACAAAATGTCAATAAAATGGGGTAGGAAAATTAAGAAGTAACTGTAAACAAGAGTAAAATTTTTTTCTTTTATTTTCGTTTACCTGTAGCTAAGATAAATGAGTTGAGCACCAAAACTACAATGGAACATCATCTCTATAGTCACTAAGCCAGAAAACTGAAATTTATAACGGAAGGAGAGTATTCATAGTCACCTGCAATGTCTGTGTGGTAGTCGTAAGAAATACATGTAATTTGAGCTGGGGTTTGAGTAACTATGGTAGAGATTGGCTTGACAGGTTGATTAAAGAAAATTATAGTGAGGAGTGCAGTGGGGTATTTACCCAAAGTGAACCATAATCCACGTTGATCGTTGGATCAAATCCTAGAAATCCAATGGTGGATCTCTCGACACGTACCATCGCTAGTGAGAGCCACATATAAGCATTGTGTGCCTAACTCAAGTTGTTTCATCGCTAGAAGGTAAAATATCTTCTTTACAATTGTGCTTCCCAAATCCCTTAGTGCCATAGCAGACAAATTAGACTAATCTAGGCTAACTCGAGATGGCATCAAGAATTTGAATAAAATAAAGTTATGTAATGATATTAAAAGGTGAGAAAAGAGTTACCTTTTGCAATTTTTCAAATGTATATAGAGCCTAAAGTAGTTCAATCTTGAATAGGATATGTCATTCATATGCAGTGTTTTTTTTGCTATGGTCTATTATGAACTTGAGTTTTGGTTGGTACATATACATCTATCAAGTTATTTTCTGAAGGATTAGCAATGAATGTTTTCCTTCAAAAAAATTTGTGAAAAATAATTGGGCATTATAGTTTATAACCAATATTTCCTGTGAAAATGAATTTGCAGAAGGAAAACATCATGTCAAAGTCAGCACAGAGGCCACCATTTATAATTAAGTTGAATCTGCTAAGTACTTCTATGCATCCTTTCAACAAGAGAATGAAGATGCAACATACAAATAATTTAATACAATATTTCAGTAGGAAATGTATTTGTGATATTAGAGCCATCAACTCAGAATATAAGTTGTTGGAATTTCCAAAAATCGTTAATTTAACAATGTAAAGATGACATAACTCTCTTTCCACAATCGGATCTATAAATAAAGTAAGTTCTTCAAATTCAAAAACTTATATCTGTGCAATTTTTCAAATTCAAACATCGATATAGCTATGCAGTTTTAAGTTACAGAAGAGATTGACTAATTCAAAACACATATGGATCTCACAATATAACCAAGGTTAAAAGAGCAAAGAAATAAAAAATTCTACCCTTTCTCTCCCTTAATTTACTCATTAAATTTGTATTCTTTTTGTTTCCCACAAAAATTCATATATGGTCATCTCAAAGCAAATACATAGAAGTATATTATTTATATCATAGTTTTTGTATGTTTGAATATGAGGCACAGAGTTGATAGAAATTCATATATGGTCATCTCAAAACAAATACATAGAAGTGTATTATTTATATCATAGTTTCTATATGTTTGAATGTGAGGCACAGAGTTGGTGTTATATTTACACTGATTAAAAGTATTGTAATACATTTACAGTTCTTAAGTGAAGGCTTAAGATTGTGTGGCATAGATTTCACTTGACTAATGGCATTGTGATTCTCATGCATTAATGCATCTTTGAGAACCTTTGATTTTATGGACTTGTAGTTTTTTTTTTGGTTATTTTTTAGGTTGAGTTTGTATAAAATTATTTTAAAATTGTATGGACTTGTAGTTGTTTTTTTTTTGTTATTTTTCAAGTTGAGTTTGTATAAAATTACTTAAAAGAAACTATGTTACAACACCAAATTCTAGGCAAAAGGGTGAATTATACTGTGCATAATTTATCCATATGGTTTGTTAGCTGATTTTTGTATATAATAATATTTGTACTTATTTTAAAGACATTTGAAATGAGCTTCTTCCTTAAACCTGTCATTTTGTCATGCTCTTCCAAACTATTTAACTATAGAGAAACTATTCAACTATGACAGGGACTTGCTGCTCTACAACTCGTCTTATTGAATATTGTTAATACCACAAGTAAAATAATAGAAAAGTGTGCAAGAATATCTCACCTCATTTGTAATGTAACTCATATTAGCAACAAATATACGACCAAATCAAAATAATTACAGAATGTAGGATTATGGAGTAATGCTCCATTTTCAACTTGTAATCTTATAAATACAAGGTTAATAGTTATTGGAGGAATTAGATAGAAAAATACTGAAAAGAAAGAGGAATTGATACAATATTGGGTGATAATCTGATTTATTGACTTTGAATGTTAAGGTTTTTATGTTTCATACTAGGTGACAATAATTCTTTAGTACCATGGCTATTCTTGCAATGTGTTCTAATATAGGAGGGACACATACTTATGGTATATGTTGCATCATTTTAACCGGTTTCCCTTCATTGATTGTATTATTGAATTTTTTCAATAAATTATAATATCCTATATTAGTGTCGTACAGATTTTATTATATGATTACAAAAATTAATAACTTAATTTGCGATTACGATATTTAGATAATATCACTATTGGTTGATGTTGAAATAGTCGTTTGGAGTATTGTTGTAAGAGAAATCCCATTTTCTAGACTGAATGAACATTGTAACTTAAGATTCAACGATGGCGCGTTTAATAAATAGAAATTCAAAGTGTTGGATATAGTTCTATTATATTTAGTAGCATAGACAATAAATTTTCAATGTATTTCTTTTATTGTCGAGCATCAATTTGCATAAGAATGTTTTCCTATTCAAGTATAAGCCCAAGTGACTAAGACAATGTACCCATTTCAAAGAATAATTGAAAGTATAGTTTTCTAACATGTATTTCTACAAGTCACGGTAATTGGTGATAGTCCAAAGATAATTGTTCTTATATGCATTAAGTTTGCATATTCTTAAATTGATTATTTGTTTACAATTTTAGTAGGATTTTCTCAGATAAATAGATTTTTGAGTGATAAATGAACTAATTCTGTATAGATAGTGGTTGCATTTCACAAGTTTACGAAATCCAATTGATAATTAAATGTAAAATGATTTATCAATATAAACTAACTAAAATGTTTGGAATCATTTCTAAGGAAGTTCTATAGAAATCATGTTTACAAATTCATAGTTATGTTTTCTTATTAGTTACATTTTTCTTACCAATTGCATTTTTTCAATTATTTAAAAAAAGTGATTTTTATAGTTTTTTTTTTTATTTGATTCCATTACTAACATTTAAGACATGGAGGAGTGGGGATGGTAAGACAAGTCGTAAGAACCTATACATTCATTATACTAAGTATCTACAAATCCCAGGCATGCGGGTATTATACACATACACCAAGAGATGGTAAGGATAAATTTGTTAAAATAGTGAGAATAACAATTTTAATTGCTTCAATTGAAAAAACACCCACCCCCACCCAAATTACTAACCTATCAATAAAAAATAAAGTAGAACAAGAATAAAACCTTATTGCAAAAAATTCAAAACAAATAAAATCAAAAGCAAGTACAACTAGGGAGGCTTTGAATTCTCTAGTTTCTAATACAATGTAAGATAACCCAAATTTTACACCAAAGGATTAAACTAGACAACATTGGGTCTTTTCAGAAAACTAAATGGAAAATAATGAGGATGAAACATCTAATGTAGGAGGAGAAAGGGAAGTAACTTTTTGGTTTCTTCTTGTTGACACAAATGATGAAGTCAAAATGAAAAACATCGCACCATCAGTGTTGCCAAATTTTCATAGAATGGTAACTAAATATCCAATCACTTCTTTTTCAATTCAATATTATGTGTTGTACTTATGCTTATATTTATCATGTAAAAAAACATTATATGTTTCTTGGTACACTTAAAGGAGTTACTTTGTGATGGTTTATGGGACTAGGAGAACATATTATTTATTCTTAGGATGATATGTGAGTTTTTTCTTATGAAATATCAAGAATATTGTAATCCTATATTTACAAAAGATGATATTTTTAGGATGGCACAATAAGCACACGAAAAATGAGAAGATTATCCTGAAATATTTTTATATAATCTCCAAAAATCTAAACTTAGTTTAAATATAGATACTCTTTATGCAATATTTTTGAAATGAATTCAAGAGGAATTTTTCAATGTGTTTTTGAGATATCTCTTACTTACCATTTTGATCATATCAATGATTTGTGTAGGAAATATTTTTGACATGAAGCTAAATTTAGTGAGGTGCCTAGAGGTGCTCTTTATAAAGTTACTAAATCAGTTATAGGAAGCATAACCAAAGTAGAACTTAGAAATATTTTAGAAAAATTTAGAAATGACATGCTTAGTACTCTTAGTTCATATTTTTATGCCATAAAATATAAGAAAGTATAGCAGAAATAAGACTCAATTTCATATAGTTTTCATTCTAATTGTAGGTAAAAACATGCATTGAGAAGTTTTCCTTTCAATAACATTCAACTTTGTGGTATATGTGTAGGGAACCATTCAATAGAATATTTTCCACGAGTACCTACACTTAATGCAATCTACCATGTGAACAGTAAAATAACAATTTCATTTTCTTATGTTGCACCAAAGTGACTTTGGAAGCCAAGAAAAATACGAATGTAGCCAGGCTCTACAAAAAAATCCTCCATTTTATTATAGCAATCAATAGCCTTCCCAAGCATGGAGTGGCCCTATGCCCCGATAGACATGGGCCCCTCAACAAGGCCAAAATCAACCTTATCAATAGGGATATAAAGGACATATTTATGGTAACATTCTTCATTACTTTTTTTCACAACAACAACAATATCAATCATCTCAACCATACACACAATATCATCCACCAATACAGCATTCATATTTTTCTCCCCCACCACAACCACAAATAACTTAATGTGACAACCATTACAATGGTCATCTAATCAACCACATCTCTGGTTTACTCAAATTCCTTCTCAACTAATTGCAAATACCAATTACAAAATAATTCATCCTACTTATGATGTTAAATTATAAACCTTTTCCACTGAGTAATTACAAATAATCCATTTAATATTTGGAAATATACTGAAAAAAAATATCCCATAATTTTAGAAAAGAGTGATCCAGAAAAAATTTCTATTTCATATGATAATAATGATAGTGTAATTTCAATAAAATAATATTCTCATAAAAAAGAGCAGCCACAATGCTATAAATTAGCCCCTTTTATACGCATACTAAATTTGGAAAAAATAGTAATTGTTTTGGAAAAATAGTAATTGTTTTGGGGTTTGACTTTTTGGTAAGAGTTAAAAATATTTATATAAAAATTCCCCTATTAAAGATATACTAATATATGCAAAAATTTTGAATTGTTTTTTTATAGGGGAATTGGTATATTTTACCTACTCTTTACGTTATTGGTAAATTAGCAAATCTTATGTCAACTAGAGTTATTATGGTTTAATATATTGACTCACCAAATCCAATTGCCAAAAACTTTATCAACAATTTTTCCATTCTAGACACTCTAATTGATCTATATGTAGCCATAAATGTAATTAAAATGGAAATAATGGCACATTCAAAATTACACAATCTCTAACGCACACTCGAAGTGTTAGAATTAACCGACAAATCCAAAATCAAGCTTGACGGTATCTTAGAAAATAACATTATTTCACTACACTCCTAGGAATACCATGTGGACTTTAAGATTTAAAAACCTAAGTCTATCATGGGATGAAAACCTTTAATCTCGGGAAGATCATGGTTAGCAATAGAAGATACATTTATCAGTTGTTTATAAGGAAACATAACCATTTCACATGAAAATGAAATAAAACAAGTCACGGTTTATCGAGTTACAAAATATGTAAATGAATTAGAACATATACCATGGCTTGATGAGACCAACACCAACGAAAAAAGTGATCCAACCACTCTCAAAAAATAGTATAGGTTATTAGTCTTACGGATAATACTAATTTAAACACGCTTAATCATCTCATCACCAATATTGTCTTTAATCAATATCTGGGGGACAGGTATCATTTTCTACATAACTCTTTTTTAATGATGTTTTAGATGAAATGGCGCGTCGTTTCCAGGCAACGTAGTTGGTCCAGAATTTATGAAGATTTTTAAAAAATCCGCAAAGATTTCACCTAAAAACTAAAGCACAGTTGTTAAATTTAAGTATTTTGAGTGCCCTACGGGGATTTTATAGTGCTGAATCCATTTCCAACCTCAAAATGACTTCAAACATTGCAAGTAATTGGTTTCTTAATTTAAGCGTCTTGATTCGAAAAAGCCGTCATTCCAAGTTAAAACGCTGTCTTCTAGTGGACTACTCATGAAAAAATTCAAGAAATAGGGTCTATAGAAACCTTGACATCTTCATTTAAATTAGTATTTCCTATAAATTATATCTTTGAGTCTTATAGTAAAATTGTTGAATTTTTCGTGTGGAAATGTTTGAACATTACTTCTGCATTAAATGATATTAAAAAAATAACATATTTTATTAATATACTATGAATTTGCATGGGATTATATTGAAATGCAAAGCATCCACCCATATACATGCAGCCATCATAATTACATTCAATAAACAACCAAACCCTTTAGACAGCATCAAAGAAGAATGGACCTAATTTTAAATGAAATAATAAATATGGAATTTCTTAATTACTAAATGTAAATTTCTTTTGCCTCATATTAGATAGCCAATGGGTTTTACGCTTGGTGATTTTTTCAAGAAAAATGGAAAGTGGCAAGTATGTATTGACTATTGATAGTTAAAGAAGGCCACCTTACAAGATCATTTTCCCTTACTTTTCATTGATCAACTCCTAGATAGTTTAGAATCAAATACATATTTGTACTTCATTAATGGATTAAATGGGTACTTTTAGATTTAGATTAATGTAGAAGATCATGAAAAAACTACCTTTACATGTCCTAGGGAACATATGCCTATAAGATATTACCTTTTAAACAATGTAATCTATTTGCTACTTTTTAAAGAGCAATATTAGTTATCTTCCTTGAATTGATTTATGGTTGCATAGAGGTGTATATAGATTCTTTTATTATGTATGAAAATTAGATATTCTCATAAATGTTTTAATCAAATGTCGATAAATAAATAATTTGTTGAGTATTCAAAAGTTTTATTTTACTTAATGAATGAATTATTCTTGGTCACCATATGTCTTTGGCATGAATCAAATTTTATATAGAAAATATTGAAGTGATTGTCAAGCTACCACCTCTAGCTACTAAAAATGATATGAGAATATTCTTAGGATCATGATTAAAATAGCCATGCGATTATATAAATTTCTTAGAAAATATGTTGACTTTTATTTGGACACTAAATGTTATCATTCTTTTGACATATTCAAGGAAAAAAAAAGTATGGCCCCAATATTGAGAGGACCAGTGTAACACCGTCCTCCCATATCTACCCAAGTAACTAGCCAACCGAGGTAAACATGTGACGAGAGGCTACTATGATCAGATTCAACCTCCTAGGTGGCCTTAAGGAAGTGGAATCAGAGGAAACACATCATAAAAACCTTCCAAATCATCAAAAAGACTCCCAAGAATCATCCCAAACACTCAGGTAACTAACCCCTAGGTCCCACCGATTCTTAAGCCCACTTAACCCCCGGATGCTCCCACAACCCTGCATGCCTATGTCTGGGAGGCTCTAGATGCACTCATAAGCCTACATGCCTATGTCCATGGACTAAATTTCCCAGACTTTTACCTGCGTCCGTGGGATTGAAGGAAAATTTCCAGGCCCAGTGTTCAAGCCACTGCCAATAACTCAATGAAAAGTTCAAAAATGAAACAAAATAGTGAAACAATGATGTACTGATAAAAATCATGACAATACCTAGATTGGGCCCATGCTAGCCATGACAAGGATTTCATCAAAAATATCACAAATATGTATTCTACAGGCATAAACAATATATCTAAGCATAGGGATCTCATACTTATCTAATAATCAGTAAGAAGCATTTTTCCCTTACATCATTAGCTACAATATCATATATTTGTCCATAGATACATTGTTTATTCATTTACAAATAAAAACATGAGGAGATTCATACATAATCACTATCATAATACATGCATATACCCAACATAATAATAACAAAAATCTCAAGGATACATCAGCCATAAGATCCACATACAAACTAGTACATTTACACATCAAATACCAACGAAATGAACTTCAAATTAATGAATGTAAAAACCAACTAGAAATGGGACTACCAGGTTCCACCCGACCATAGATTGGTTGAGCCAAATATCTCTTCAACCAATCACCTCCATTCCATATTCCAAGCATGAATATGGGACTCAATATTTTCGCAATCCACAGTCCGATTTAGAGATTACTAGGCCCTAAACTGAGAAATAATCTCCAGGATTTATCATTATATCCCAACCTTGTATTCCTAGGCATGATGGAGAGTACCACCTCTTAGGCTTTGTCTCGATCCACACTAGGCCCTAAATCGACGTAACACACTATACTGCTTTACTGCAACCCACATTCTAGTTCACGGGTTACCAGGCCATGTGTTCTATCATTTCAGAAATCCACCTCACTAAGATTCTAATCCATCTGGAATCTCAACCAAAAAATGAGAACCCCATCACACCATGGTTATCTAGAAATGGCAAGGCTATGCTTAAAACACTATCACACCTCGCAAAACACATGCCATGACAGAAAATAAACACATGCAATACCATGAATTCCAAATCTAGCAAGGACATCACACATGCAAATTGATACCTATGAAGAATTGTGATGTAGCTTCTTGATCCTTCTCTTCCTTGATTTACCCTTCCTTCCTCTTCCCTTCTTTTACTTTCTTGATCCAATGCCAAAGTGCTCCAAGAAAACTATAAGTGTCCAAGAGTGTGAGACAAGGAGATAATAATGACAGAGCTCCGAAACTGAACTAAAAAAAGGTGTCAACTAATCCTAAGAAGCCTTTTTATTGATGAGGCCTCTATTTTCTTCATTTTCCATTATTTTCCTTCATTTTCATCCTCGCGTGCAACCTGTGACCTTTCACCTCCATTTTCTCATAATTTCCATTATTTTCATAAATAAATGTACCAAAAATAATTTTTTTCCTTTCCAAAGTATTTTCCTTTGCCTTTACTAATTTCCTTAGCTATATTAACCGAAATGAATAGCCACTAGGATATTTTTCCCAACATTCAACATGGAATAATTGTCCCTTAACTGTGGTCTTATTTTTCGTTTACTAACTTTTATTACATAAATCTTTGGCCCAGGTTTGTTACAGAAACCTCTCCATTGTGGAACACCATCCTCAGTGCTAAACCACACCTACACCTCAGAAAAACCACTGAAATCAAACATACTACTCATAGATATTTGTAACTTGGCTTGATGCATTGTTTACAATGAATAATCTTCTCAAAAGAAAAAACCATGATAGCATGACCATATAACATCCATACCACTTATTGGATCTTTATAACTTATCTCGTGGTGGTATTTACATCCATACACATAAGTACATACACCAAAACATCACCAAAATATATGCCAAACATATACCAAACATCAAACCAAAACTACTTTGCCTCAACCAGAAAATAATGAATGATACATAGCCCACAAATGGTCTGCCATCTCCCATGTAGCTTCATCGGGCCCAAAGTTCTTCCACTCCACTTTAACTTGATTGATGGCTCTTTTCTTGAGAATGAGTTTCTTCCGCTACAATATGCACTGAGGTTCCAACTAGAAATCCCCTTCTTTCTCCACCTGCAATAAAAACCAATTAATAACATGATCAACATCCTTTATATACCTTTTAAGTAATGAAACATGAAACACATCATGGAATTTCACTATTGGAGGCAATGCAAGTCGATATGCCACTAGACCAATACTCTCAAGGATCCCAAAAGGCCCGCCATACCATGGTGCCAACTTGGCACATGATCTACTCCTCAAGGAGCTCATCTTGGGCTTGATGTGAAAATAAACATGCTCCCCAACCTTAACATCCTTAAATACCCTGTGTTGGTTTGCATAAATTTGTTTTTTGTCTTGTGCTTCCTTTAGATTTTTCTTTTTAACCTGCATTTCCTGCTCTATGTGTACCAACATGTCTATTCCAACCAACACCCTATTAGATGGATTTCTTGAACTTATAGGATTATTACAACTCTGCCCATACAGTGCCTCAAAGGGACTCATCCCAAATGACTCATGATACCAATTTTTGTATGAAAACTAAACCAATTGTAGATACTCTTCCCAATTCTTTCGATGATGCATCACATACATCCTCAACATGTCCTCAAAGATCCTGTTGACCTTCTTTATTTTTCCATATGTCTGCAAATGATAAGTCGTGCTAAAGGCCAACTCTGTGGCCAATCCTACAAATAACTCCTTCCAAAACATGGAAGTGAAATTTGCATCACTATATGGCACGATATTCTTTGGAACAACATGCAATATGACTATGTCTGTAATGAACACATGTGGTACATCACTAGCTGAGTAGGTAGTTTTCACTGAAATGAAGTGTGCAAAATTTCTCAACCTCTCCAAAACATCCATGAAGGAATCTTGATGACTAGTTGCCCTGCAAAAAATTGTGATGAAATCCATGGAAATGACCTACCATTTCCACTCTGGAATCACACTTGGCTATAATATTCTACCTGGATTCTTACATTATGCCTTAACCATATGCAAATACAAACACCTAGCTATAAACTCTGCCATGTCCTTCTTTAGATTCAGCCAATAATAGAACCTCTTCGCTGCAGTCAATGTCTTTTGATTACCTGGGTGACTTGAATATGGTTTTGCATGAAACTCCCTCAAGATCACTTTTTTGAGCTCACTGTTATCTGGAACATATATCTTATCTCTAAACCTAACCAAGCCATCTATTATGAGATGGTAATCCACATCCTATACACCTGCACCTGTACCTATACATGTACCACTACCTATACATGTAAATGTACCACTACCTATACCTACAACTATCCATGTACTACTACATGTACCTGTACCTGTACTCTTTTGCAATATGTGCACAATATCCATATACCTGTCACCCTGCCAAACTTCCTGCAAGATCCTATCCTGTAAATATGTCTCATAGGAAGTCATAACTACTATGAGATTTACATATACCCACCTGCTAAGAGCATCTGTCACTTTGTTCTCCTTTCCTTTGATGTACTTGATCTCAAAGTCAAACTCACTGTTCATGGCCAAATGCCTAGCTTTCTTGGCATTCCCATTCGATTGGTCAAACAAGTATCTCAACCTAATGTGACCACTCATCAATGCAAACCTCCTACCAAGAAGATAGTGCATCCACATCTTCGATGAATGTATGATCGCTACTAGATCAAGATCATGTGTCAAGTAGTTCTTCTCTCTCTTTTATTTTTCATGACTCATAGCATACCACCTATCCATCCTGCATAAGGACCCCACCAATTCCTCTCTTGAAAGCATATGTACATACTACAAACTCCTTATTCAGATCTACAATATTTAACATTGGAGCATGTGTCAACAACTGCTTAAGATGCTCAAAATTGGCCTCACACTCCTCTTTCAAATAAAAATTATTACCTTTCCTCTACAATGATGTAATAGGATAATAAATCAGTGAGAAGTTCCTAATGAACCTTTTGTAATAACCTTCTAACCCCATAAAGGATCTCACTTCATCTACATTTCTAGTAGCTACCCATTCCATGATGGCCCTTATCTTTTCTGGACTTACTGCAATTCTCTCCTTGGAGACAAAGTGTCCCAAGTAATGTACCTCAGTCTGGAAGAAACTACATTTGTTAGGCTTTGCATACAACTAGTTTTATCTCAACAATATCAACGTTGCTGCGAAATGATCAACATGCTCTTCCTCATTTTTAGAACATACCAATATGTCATCAATGAAAAAAATAGAAAACTTATCCAAATAAGGACACAACACATTGTTCGTCAAACAGATAAATGTAGCTGGGGGATTAGTCAAACCGAATGGAACTATAACAAACTCGTAATTCCCATACCTAGTCTTGAATGAAGTCTTGTCACGATGTCCTCTTATTTGATGTGTACCTAATGGTATCCTGATCTCAATTCGATCTCAAAGAACTGTTGGGCCTTGAATATGCTCATTTTTCCACTGTACAAATACCATTGTTCATACCGTAAATTCCTATACGTTTACACTCATTTCATCACATAATTCCTCAACTTGTAGCCAAATCACATCTTACACTTTGTGGTTGATTATCATTATTTTTCTTAGCCTTTCTCTAATTAGATATCTTTTTTTCATGGTTTACTAATGAAATTTTTTGCTAAGTTGATTTTTTTGTAGGATTACATTGTTGAAATTATTCATAGGAAAATTAAATTAGTTGCTAGAGGCTGAGTACAGAATAAATTTATATAGGTGAAAATATTAATTTTTCTATCCAATGGGGAATAATATTAAGATTCTAACATGCGGGTGTTTTTCAAAGTGCCCTCATTCAGGTAACCCAGAAACCGTTTATAAAAATGCAGCATTAGGAGGAATTTATTATCAAGGGAATATTAAGTACATAAATAATGTTGAATTCAAGATCTAACTATCTTCAAGTCCGCCACATGGAGGACCACGATTTGAATGAATATTGTTATGATAAAAAGGAGATCAGTTTCATCAATTATAACAGGATCTAGCTCATCTTAGTTCAGGATCCATCTGAAGATCATTCACAGAGATTTCGTATAGCCCAGTTTAGTTTTGATATTATCTATTTACTTTTTATGGTTAAGCAGTTAGATCTAGCTCCCATAAGTTAAACCTTTTTAAGGACCGATGTGTTCTGTACTTTGGGGGGGGGGTAAGAATAAGAAGTAGTGAAATATTGTTGTAATAAGTTTTGTGGAGCATTTCCTTAGAAGATCAGCAAGGTTGTGTGCATCATATGAATTTATAATTTTAACCTTAATATAATTTTGATTCAGCAATAATTTTTCGGTGAGTATTATGTTTTCATTTAGTCTTTAACAACACTGAATCAACTTAAAATTGCTCCAGGAGTGGCAAGGGATCACCAACACCTGGATATAAGTTATATAGATCATTTAGATCATATGAATTATATTTAAAGTGTCAATTTTATTGAAAGAATTGTTGTGTAAAATCCAGAATAATTTTTGTACTCAAAACTTTGTCTTGCAAATCTAAGTCAAACACCATAGATCTCAATCTTCAAATGTTCAGGAATGGCAAGAGTTATACTTGATCATGATGCTCAAGATGTGAATTATTTCTTTCAGTATTGTAGACTATTGAAAAGTATTCTTGATTTGGAAATGACACAATCGTTAATTTCCATGTTATAAACCGAGAATGAAATAGATTTATACATTGTTCATATTTCGAAATCTATAGTGTTATGTTGGCATTAAGAATGTTTAAGAATTCAAAACTGAATGAAATTAATTTGATTGTTTGTTTGAGAAGAAGGTTGAATTGAATTAGAGGTTTCTTGAAAGTTTGTTTATCATAGTTCTAACTTAGAATAGAACTTGGATTTTTGAATTAAATATATTGACGCTTTCAATAAAGGAAATCGAGTGTGATTTGTGTGTAGTTTTCTTGGGATTATTGTAAAACATAGTGTTCATGACCGGAGTTTTATCTTAGAAATTCAATTCCTTTCTCTTTTAAGCCTTCATGTTTTCCATAGCATAAGAGACATCAACTAAACATTTCTTTTTAGAATAAATTTGAGTGTGAATGTGATTTGACAGCAGATATGTTTGAAAATGAAGATTTCTGAGGTAATGAATTGCACATTATTTGTAATCAATTTCTTTTAGATGAATAATATCTTTTAGAATTTCCTCTTTTGGTTATAAGGATAGGATTTAT
Source organism: Pinus albicaulis (assembly GCA_034641835.2). Taxonomy (NCBI): domain Eukaryota; kingdom Viridiplantae; phylum Streptophyta; class Pinopsida; order Pinales; family Pinaceae; genus Pinus; species Pinus albicaulis. The sequence goes on along the minus strand of CM076582.1, from coordinate 687,524,889 downwards.
TTTATAGTTTATATAGGTATTATTTTCTCTCTCTTTTTTTTTTTTACATTCCTTAGTTTGCACAAGAATTTCTCTTTTTTTACATTTCAATCAATAGGATTGATATCATAGTTTAGTTTAAAATGGTGGTTATATTATTTGAATGATGATTGATATTCTTTTGCAATATAAATCATTTTTTCTTAAAGAGAAAGTTGATTTCCTACTCTAGTTTAGGTTAGATGCTCTGATCCTATGTTACCTGCGCTTGTGCCTCTAAGTCTTATGACCCTGGATTGATAATTTAATGTGGAATTATAACACATATAATTTCCCCAAAAAAAACATTATTGCTCCACTCAACTAATTAAACAAGTCATCAATCTTCAGTAAAAACTACCTGTTATTGATGGTCAATTAGTTCAACTACATATAGTCATTGCACAATCTAAGAGTGCCATCCTTCTTCACAAACAACACTAGTGTGCCCCATGGTCATACGCTTGGCCTAATGTATCCTTTGTAAAACATCTCCTTTAGCTGCAAATTTAACTCTACCAACTCATGTGTGCTCATCCTATAAGGTCTCTTTGATGTTGGAGCTACCACTAGTACCAAATCAATAGAGAAATATACCTTCCTATGAGGTGGAAACTATGAAATATCCACATGAAATACATCGTAAAACCATTGTAGGACTGGGTACCTTCTCAAAACATTTGCATCCTCAACTTCCTTAACTTTTTCACTATAAATATGAATTGTCAATAACACACACCCTTTCCTGCAGCTGTGTTTGGCCTACATCGTTGTTACCATCCTAAATGATGTGGCTTTATTCCCCTGTAAGAATCTTGGTTCCCCATTTTCATCCATGCACACAATGTATTTGTAATAAAAATCTAGCTTGATCTTGTGAAGGTATAGCCAGTAAATGCCCAATACCATAATGTATGACCCCAATGGAAATAATTCCAATTATGTTGTTGTATGCATACTATTTAACTCAAATGTGCAAGATCTTACCCAATGGTGAACACTTTTCTTTGTACCCATAATTAACTGCACTAACCAAGATTCTGCATGCACTTCTTTGTTCAAACCACATTTATCCACGAATTCAAAACTAACATAACTATAATTATATCTAGGGTTAATCACAATAGAAATAACTTCATCGTGAAGCTTACCATCCATCTCAATGATAATTCCTGGTGATCTACCTGCTTGTTGTCCATGACTGCATAAATACGAGGATTTCTCTACCCAAAATCTCCAACGGTCTATGCCTCCTATGCATTATATATCTGAGGCCTACCACCTTCATTTTCTATAAAATCTATATTAAGGTGTTCCTTACCACATTTCCAACACTCCAACCATCTAGTACCATCACCTCTATGTTGTTGTTGTGATCCATGCCCCTGTCTAGCTGCATTGAACTTGTTTTGTGGTGCCACATTTTCTTTCACTTCTACATTATGAGGCCTTTCTCTCTTAGGATGCAATTTACCTTTACCTTTTTCCTTCCCTTTACATCCTTGATGAGATTCATTCTTACACTTTTAATGCTCATATCAATGCTTCAAATTCCAATGACTTCCTCAAGTGACCGAGGATCGCCATACTCAATCCAATCTCTAAATGTTAATGGAAAACCATTGAAAAATCACTGAACTTTAGCATTATCATCTTCAAGATATGGTACATACCTCAATAGCTCCATAAATTCTGTCCTGTACTCTTCATCTGTCATCAGTCCCATATTTATCTCATAAAAGTATTTGGCCTTACATTCATAGTACCTTTATGAAAAGTATTTCTTCTTGAAAATACTCTTGAACTCATGCCAACTCAATTCCTCTCTCTTGATGTCTATGACCCGCTTCACATCTTCCCACCAAATATCTTCTTTACCTATAAGGTTGAAGATAGATACTCTGGCGTTCATATTATCTATGTAATTATGCAACTCAAAGAACTTCTTCATCCCAAGTATCCATGCTTCTGCCTCTTTGGGTTTCTTCAAGTCCCCATCCAAAGTAGGTGGATTTTATTTCTGATATCCCCTCTCACTCCTCCTATAAGGATGATAACAATGGTGATCATGATATATATCCAAAATAGAACTATAATAGTACCTGTACTAATAAGCCCTCCTATTTGGAGTGTCCAACATCTTGCCATCTCTCACTGTGTCAGATCTATATGACCTGTGTATACTAGGAAACCTATTGCAATATGCCCCATTAGTTTTTTCCTCATGTCCATGGCTTATCCGAAGTGGCCCTTGTCGCTGAAATTATGACAAGCTTTGAAGAAGTGTTGCATTAACATCTTCTTATTTCTCTTGTGCATGTATGATCGTATCATTGTTTTCCTTACAACTCCTCATTTATTCCTTTAATATTCTCAATGTGTCTATAAAATCAGAAGAGTGTACACCATGATGTTCATCTAATTCATAGGAAGAGTCTTTGTAGTCTACCATATTTTTATTCATTTTTATCTCTTTCCTGCAAGACAAATATGTTAGATAAACCAAATCATAATAAACCAATGTACCTTAGTAGAATTTTGGGATGATACCTCATCTGCAAGATCATCCAAATCAGTGTGACACATGTATAAACTTAATCATAACAACATATATACATATAGAAAATAAATGTACCAATCACATCAATATCATTCTAGCTGGAGTCCAGTCACCAGTGCATGACCATATCACTACACATACTATGACCTCATGCACGATGAAATCAACCATACAAACATACGTGAACAATACACAATCATAAGCATAGACAATACACAAACATATAAAAAAACAATAAACAAGCATAAAAATGGACAATAAAAACACATAAAAACATGTAATCAAGCATAAACATACAATACTTGTAATAACATGTAACAACATGTAACCAAACATACAAGGAAAATACATGTAGGCACTTGAAATGTATAAAAAACACATAACCAGTCATACACTCATGACGACATGGTGTACAACAACACCATCAACCTACACATGGTGATATAAATACAACCATGAATAACATTGTGTAGGTGCAACAAGAACATACACCACAAGTAGGAGAAACACTTATGCAAACAACAGAAAAGCATGACTAGCACATTTCCCATCTAGTCCAAACGGTGAACCATGCTTTGATAACACTCTGTAACACCCTCCTCCCATATATACCCAAGTAACTGGCCAACCAAGGTAAAAATGTGACGAGAGGCTACTATGATAAGATTAAACCTCGTAGGTGAGATTAAGAAAGTGGAACCAACAGAAACACCGACCTTCCACATAATCAACAAGACTCCTAGGAACCATCCCAACCCCTCGGGTAACTATCCCATGGATCCCACTGAGGTTTTAACCCAATTAACCCCAGGATGCTCCCACAACCATTCATGTCTGCATCTGGGAGGCTCTAGATGCACACACAAGCCTACATGCTTGCGTCCAGGGACTAAATTTCTCAAACTTATGTCTACATCTATAGGATTTAAGGCACTTTTTTAGGCCCAGATTCTAGGCCACTACCCATAAATCAATGACATGTTTAGAAATGAAATAAAATAGTGAAACAATTATGTATTGGAAAAATTCATGACAAGACCTAGACTGGGCCCCTGCTAACCATGATAGGAATTTCATCAAACATATCAAAAATGTGTATTCTATAGGTGTAAAAAAAAAATCTGAGCATAGGGGTCTCATACTTATATGAGAATTGCTAAGAAGCATTTTTCCCTTACATCATTAGTTCCAGTATCATCTATATGGTCATATATAATTTATTTATTTGTTTACAAATTAAAAAATGAGCAGACTCATACATCAAAACCATCATAATACATTCTTATACCCAACATAATAAAAAAAAAAAAATCTTGAGGATACATCATCCATAAGATCAACATATAAACCAATACATTTACACATCAAATACCAAGGAAATGAGCTTCTAATTAATGAACGTAAAAACCAACCAGAGATGGGACTAACATATTCTACCCAACCATAGCTTGGCTGAGCCAAATCTCTCTTCAACCAATCACCCTCGTGCCATACTCCAAACATGAATGTGAGACTCAAATCGAAAGAACTGACCAGGGCATCCCAAGTCTAAACCACCTCACCCTCCACCATAGAAACTAATATTTATCATAATCCACACCAGATCACTAGGAAAAAACAATGAAAATGTCATAACAAGATTTACCATGATCTCCACCCAATCACTATTCCAAAACAAGCATGGATTCCACCAGATTTCTCTACCTACACCGTGAAGAATTTTTATCTCTCCTAGTCTCTTTGGCTTTACTACAATCCATAGTTTGATCCAAGGATTACTAGGCCCTAAATCAATACATACTCTCCAGTATTTACTATATTTCCCAACCTAGTATTTCTAGGCCTAAAGTAGAGCACCTACCTCTCAGACTTTATCGCAATCCACACGAGATCATTAGGCCCTAAAACAAGGAAACACACTATATGTCTCTACCACAACCCACAGTATGGTTTAGGGGTTACTAAGCCATGTGTTATATCATTTCATATATCAACCTCACTTGGCTTCGAATCCATCCAGAAATCCATCTCAACCAAAACATGAGAACCCCATCACACCATGACTATTTGTAAATGGTAAGGCTAGGATGAAAACACTGTCACACGTAGAAAAACCCATTCAATGATAGAAAAGAACAACATTAAATACCATTCATCCCAATTATAGCAAAGAAATCACAAATTCAAATCAATACCTGCAAAGAATCATGTTCTCGGTGCTTGATCTTGCTCTTCCTTGCTTTCTCCTTCCTTCCTCTTGCCTTCTTTGCCATTCTTGATCCAATGACAAAGTACTACAAGAAAACTATAAGTTACCAAGAGTGAGAGAGAGAGAAAGAGAGAGAGAGAGAGAGAGAGAGAGAGAGAGAGAGAGAGATACAAAACTAAACTGAAAAAAGGTACCAACTAATACGCATAAGCCTTTTTATTGATGATGCCTCTATTTTATTTATTTTCCATTATTTTACTTCATTTTTCTCCTCACATGCAACCTGTGACCTTTCACCCCATTTTTTCTCCTAATTTCCATTATTTTCATAAATAAATGTGCCAAAAAAAAAATTTCCTTTCCAAAGCCTTTGCCTTTTCCTTTTCCAATTTCCTTATCAATATTAACTTAATTGAACACCCACTAGGATGTTTTCCCAGCATTCAACTTGAAATACATGTCCCTTAATCGTGGTCTTATTCTTCCTTTACTATCTTTTATTACACGAATATTTTTACCGAGTCAGTTACAACCAGATTGGGCATTACCTTTACATATATCTATTGGTGCATCAAATTCAACTGTGGGAGTAGTTTTAAGTTGGAAATAAAATTTTGAAACCTAAATTATCTATTTTATCAATAAAAAATTAACTCCTAAAATAAATTATATTGTGACTAAGAAGGAATTTCTTACATTAGTTCATTTCTTAATAAGTTTAGGTATTGAATCAGTATATGTGAAGTTTTTTTCCATACTAACCATTTAGTTTTCGAGTATCTCATGAAGAAGACGATGATAAATGGAAAAATAATTAGGCGGCTCTTGTTGCTACAAGAATTCAACGTTACCATTTTATTTAGACCAAGAAGAGAAATTTTTCTTGTAGAGATTCTTTCTAGGATCGACAATGAAGGTGAGGATATTCCTATAAAATATAAGTTTCTTAATAAAACTTGTTTCAAATATTTATTAACTCTCAATTCCTTACAAATATAGCCTTTTTTCTATAGGAAAATTACCACAATTTTTTACACCTACAGAGAAGTAGAGGATTGCTAGAAAAAGTGTCACATACTCATGGATTTAAGGGGATATTTTATATAAAATACCTTATTTTATGATTCATATATGTATATGAGAAGGCAAGATGTTTTACGTTGTAAAGGCATGTCATGGTGAACCATGTATTTAGGTGTTGTACTCTTGGTAGGTAATCTTTGTCAATTAGAGTTTAGTCAGTGGATGGTCTAGTTGGGAATAACTGACTAGGAAAAACAAGTTGATGGTCAAGTCGATAATTAAAAATGGATTTGAATAACAATTACCTCAATGGAATTTTATGGGTATTTGTTATGAAACCAACTCACAAAATAGAAGAATAGAGAGATCAACGACTTAGAAATCAACCACTTCGAGGGGGAAACCTCCTTTACATTACATAAATGAAAAATTCTTATATGATACAAATGAAAAATCCTCCTTTATATATATAGGAGTCAAAAGGGTCACAATATAATCCAAGCCGATATAAGAATAACAATGTAAGGGCGGAGAAATAACAATAGTGGGCTTCTATGGGGCACAATAATAACAATATGGGTACTACATGGGAACAACAATAACAATAAGGGTGTTACACTAACAATACAAATAAGGGGATACACTAATATTATAAAGACATAAAATTCCCCTCTCCTTCAAAAAAGTGTTATCCTCAATGCTTCATTACTTCTGGATGCTTTTGTATAAAATTCTCATCCTCCCATGTCGAATCTTCAATAGGTAAGTTCTTCCACTTGCTGAGATACTTTGAAATTGATCGATTTCGTAGCTATTGTGTTCTTGTTTCCATGACTACTTTAGGTTCCAATATGATTTTTTCACTATTGTTTGAACTTGGATTTTATCACCTATAACCTTCTTTAAGCATGAAACATAGAAAAATGGGTGCACTTAGGAAGATGCAAGAAGCTCCAATTTGTATTCCATAGTACCAATATTTTGCAACACATTGTAAGGACCATGGTACATTGGCGATAATTTATTATCCTTCTTAGCTTACTTGAGAGACATTGTTTTGTATGGTTGTAGCCATAAAAATACCCAGTCGTCTACATTAAAAATTCTTTCACAATAATGTTGATATGCCTATTGTTTCATTTGATTCTGCACCAAAGTCAGGTTATCCTTTAAGATTTGGAGAATTTTTTTTTTTTCAGGCTCGATGTGATCTTCCACTGCTTGATCATGCATATTATATTTCATGTCATCCTTTAAACAATCCATATTAGCTTCCATGTATAATTTTAAGCCATCTATGTAAACTTTGTTTGCTCTTTGTGTGTTATGAAACCAACTCCAAAAATAGAAGAAAATAGAGATCAACACCTTAGAAATCAGCCACTTCGAGGGGGAAACCTCCAATACATTACATAAATGAACAATTATTGGATGCTACAAATGATCAAAACCTCCTTCTATATATAGGAGTCCATGGTGCCACAATATAATCCTAGTTGAGCTAAGAATAATAATGTAAGGGCACAATAATAACAATATTGCGGTTATAGGGGTACAACAATAATAATAAGGGGGCTACAATACTAATAACAATAAGGGACTAGACTAGTAATATAGGGACCTAACATGCCCCTCTCCTTCAAAAAAGTGTTTTCCTCAATGCTTGAGTAGCTCTGTTTGCTTTTGTATAAAATTTTCATCCTCCCATGTAGAATCTTCAGTGGGTAAGTTCTTCCACTTGATGAGATACTCTGAAATTGATCAATTTCATAGTTATCGATTTCTTGTTTTCGTGACCGCTTCAGGTTCCAATATGATTTTTCCTTCCTCATCAAGTTCTGGCAATATTGATTGAACTGGAATATTTTCACTTATAACCTTCTTTAAGCATGAAACATGAAAAACTAGATGCACTCACTAAGAATCAGAAAGCTCCAATTTTTATGCCATAGTACCAATCTTTTGCAACACCCTGTAAGGACCACAGTACTTTGGCGATAATTTATTATCCTTCTTAGCTTTCTTGAGGGACATTTTTTGTATGGTTTTAACCATAAAAATACCCAGTCTCCTACATCAAAACTTCTCTCACTGCAATGTTGATCTGCATGTTGTTTCATTCGATTTTGTGCCAAATTTAGGTTATCATTTAAGAGGTTGAGAACTTCTTGTTGATACTCGATGTGATCTTCCACCACTTGAACCTTAGAATTTTCTCTTAAATATGATGTGATGGACAGTGGATGATATCCATAAATATCCATAAATGGGGTCATTTTTGCTACAGTATGGAAGGAAGTGTTATACCACCATTTAGCGAGAGGTAACCACTTGACCCATTTTGTTTGTTTATTAGATACAAAACAACGAAGATATCCTTCCAAAAATTTATTCATTATCTCAGTTTGACCATAGAATTGAGGATGATAAGATGAGCTATGAGCTAGTTGAGTACCCAAACAAGAAAATAACTCCATCCAAAAATTTCCAGTAAAAATGGTATCTCTGTCGTTCACAATAATCTTTGGGTTTCCATGTAGTTTTTGAATTGTGTCCATAAATTTAGTAACAACTTTACTTGATTTAAATGGATGAGATAATGCAAAAAAGTGTGTATACTTTCTAATTCTATCAACTACCACCATGATGACACTCTTTTCTTTGGAATTGGGTAAACCTGTGATAAAATCCATTGAAATCTCCTCGCAATGTTGACTTGGAATGGATAAAGGCTGTAGAAGACCCGAGGTCTTAATTGTCTCAAATTTATTTTTCTGGAAAACCAAACATTCTGCTACAGAATTTTGAACATCAGATGTAATGCCATCCCAAAAAAATTCTTTTTTCACCCTGTGGTAAGTTTTTAAAAATCCTAAGTGTCCTCCTAAAGGATAAGTGTGTAATTCCAAAAGAATATTTTGTTTTAGTTGGGAACTCTTACAAAGATATAAGTGATATTTGTAGCATAGGGAATCAGTTTTCCAACTAAATGTATCAGATGTAATAGGATCTTGCTGCAAACTTTGAATGAGTGTCCACACTTCTTTGTCCTTCTTCCATTCATCCCTTGCTTAGGTTATCCAATCTAGTTGCATAATAGAAATGGCACAAAAAAATGCTTCCACCTATTCATTATTTCTTAAGAGTGCATCTGCAACAACATTCAACTTCCCTTTTTTCTAGATTATTTCAAAGTCATAACCCAACATCTTTGTGACCCATTTTTGCTACTCTTATGAGGATAGTCTTTGTTCCAAAAATTGTTTAAGACTATCATGATCAGTTTTTACCTTGAAGTGTCTTCCCATTAGGTAAGGTCTCCATTTATTTAGTGCATGTAGTATTGCTAACATTTCCTTCTCATAAATAGCTTTCTGTAAATACTTTCCTTTGATTGGATGACTTTCAAAATAAATAGGTCTTCCTTATTGCATTAAAACAACACCAATTCCATTTCCTAAGGCATCACATTACACAATAAAGGTTTTTGTGAAATCTGGTGTAGCTAAGACTGGTGCTAGGTACATTGCCTCTTTAAGATGTTAAAAGGCCTTAGTTGCTTCATGAGTCCATGAAAATGCATCGTTCTTCAATAATGTTGTTAGAGGTGCTTCTATTCTCCCATAATTCTTAACAAACTTGTGATAATACCATGTTAACCAGAGAAATCCTCGCAACTTCTTTATGGTTGTGGGGACTTTCCATTCCTTAATGGCTTTAATTTTGCTAGGGTCTACCTTAACACCCTCGTGACATACAATATCGCCCAGATATTCCACCTCTTGTACTCCAAAGAAACATTTGGATGTTTTTTCATATAATTGTTTCTCTTGCAATATTTTGAGCACCCTCTCAAGATGTTGAACATGATCCTTCCAAGACCTGCTGTAGATTAGTATATCATCAAAAAATACTAGCACAAATTTTCTAAGGAAAGGTTTGAAAATGGAATTCATCAACCCTTGAAATGTAGAAGGTGCTTTGGTAACGCTAGAAGGCATGACTGAAAATTCATAATGACCCTCATGAGTTCGAAATTTTATTTTCGGAATATATTCAATATTCATTATAATTTGATGATATCATGAACGAAGATCCAACTTGGTAAAATAAATTTCTCCATGTAATTCATCCAATAACTCATCAATCACAGGAATGGGAAATTTATCTTTAATAGTGAGCTTATTAAGCTCCCTATAATTCGGTCACATGCGCCATGATCCATCCTTCTTGTGCACCAATCCTACTAGAGTAGAGAAAGAATTTTGACTAGGTTGAATTATACCAGCCTCTAGCATTTTGCAATCATATGTTCAATTTTTCTCTTTTGGATATAAGGATATCTATAAGGTTTCATGTTTGGAGGAACACTTCCTGGAATCAAATGAATTGCAGGATCATGATTGGGAATAGGTGGGATTCCTTTGGGAGTTTTAAAAACCTTGTAATGATTTTCCAAGACTTTTTGGAGATTTCGAGAAATAGATGATTTTTATGTTGGAACTTCTAGTGAACATAATCTTGCAATTATGTAATATTCCAAAATTTTGACATGATATTTGGAATATTAGAGTTCTTAATAAACTTAATTAATTAAGTAAATAAAAGGGTGGAGGGACCCATAATCCTCAAAAATGAATAAAATCCACTTTTTTGATGTGTGTATGTGGATATTTCAGATCCAGGTCTACATAATGGAGTAGTAGAGAAACCACTTAATGTGAAAGGAGTGGAGAACATGTCTCATTAATGAGATAGTTCATGAAGATTGACACAGTCAACTAAGATCATGAAAATAATCAAATGTAAGATCATTAAGCATTCATGATGAGATGATGGAGGAGTAGTGCATTTAATGCACACATGATGGAGAGGGTGATCATTGCATTCACACATGATGGAGATCATGAAGAGACAGTGCAGTCAACATGGAGACCTATGTCCACATGTAAAACGCAATTATGAGGTGGGCCAAGGCATGAGAATGCCCATAATATATATAAAGAAGATGAAGGAAACATATAAGGCTTGTTGAAGATTATTGTTGACGTGTGATCTGTTTAGATCTGGAATTGTCAAGTGACATTCCATGCTTTCTTTGGTTGTTTAGCTAAGATTGCATGTGGTGTTTAGCACTAGGTGTTCCTGAGAAGGAATCCCACCTCTTTCTTTGAGTGATCTCTGCAAAGAGTATTGTACTTCATTCATCATCAGGAATTGGTGCCATTTTTTTCCTACTTTCTGTAGAACATCCATATTCAGAAATTGCAAATTTCGGAAGATCAGTTTGAGAGGAGGAGGTTGTCCTTCAATATTTCAGTTGAGGAACTAGTGAAGGATTCATCCTATCACCTTCAGCTTCAATATCAGCCTTCCAGTGCTTTAGATCTATATCAAGCATCAGGCCATCTAATATTCATCTCCCAGCAATAGCCATCCCTTCAGGAATTGTGCAGTCCATTCTTGTAGATCCAAGGGAGAAGGGAAGTTGCTAGCATTTTAGCTAGTAATCTAGTGGAGGACCATTCCTTCACATTTTATACATTATTTCCATCTTTTCTAAGCTACATTTCACATATTAGCAGTAGGCTAGAGAGCCTCCTTCCTTTACAGTGTAGTTTTTAGGAGGAGTTGTGTAGCAGCAGCTGCAACCTTCTTTGGAGGATTGAGGAACTAGATCTTGAGCTTCTAGCTTGAGGATCTAGTGAAGAGATCAACCCTTCAAGCTTAGATATGATCTTATTACATATTTCAGCCATCTATTTGTTAGATCTAGCTTTATATTTGCATAACCCAGCAGTCAAAGGATCAAACCTTAGGAGGGTGATTTTCCAAAGTTGTAGATCTGGAAAATCCTTTCCGGGTTATCTTGGCTTATCTTGGGTATCCATCATAGAGCCCAGAACTTGAATCTTGGCATCATCAGTGCTCTAGTTTTCCATAGATCTGCATTTTACTTTTCATCCTACCATCATATATTCATATGTTGCTGAAGGGATAACACATTATTTGCTTCCAATAGCTCTCCAATTACGTAGTGCCTACTTCGGCATGTTTTCAGGGTGATTCTAGGCCATCTCTTTGGCTAGATCCACTCATATTTTGTACATTGTGTAATTGAATCTTCTCCTATATAATAAAATGGCTCATCTGTTCTATCTATATCTATGTTGATCATAAAATTACATGTACATTTTATGTGTTACAAATATTTTGTTTCTGTATAAATGCATTATTCCATTTTGGCATATTACAGTGTTATCAGAGCATGATCTTCGGCTCAGCTTTTGGACATTTTGACAACATAAGAAAAGCAGATAGTAGAGATATACTATGGAGGGATTAATTTTTTCCTCATCTTCCTTTAGATTTATGAAGGGTCTCCCTAAGGATATCAATGAAGCAAGAAGAGAAAGGCAAAGAGAAACCTTAAGAAGGTTTCAAGATGAATAAGGTCCCAACACTTCTTTTCAGCAACAAAGAAGACCAGAGAAGAAAAGAGCTTCACATAATTACACTAGATCCACTTTCTTTGATGAGAAAGAGGATTGGTCTGAATATGATGAAGGCTTGGGGCATGAGACCCCAAGTGAATATCTATCTGAATATAAGTCACAACATAGAGCATTGAAGGAGAATATCTCTCTCCGACAGTTTCTGCAACTCAGAGAAGAGAGGAGATCCAGAAGCATCAATAGAAGAAAGAGGCATAGATTATTCTTACCTACATTTGATGGATCTTCCACAAGCACCTTGAGGGCTTGGAGGGAAGAATTATTTACATTCTTTCTAAAATATACTATATCAGAAAGAGAAGTTGTGGAGTTTGTTGTGTTGCACCTAGATGGTGGAGCAAGGAATTGGTGGTTCAGTCATGTATCACACATGAAAGTGTCTGCTTATGCAGATTTTATTCAAAGACAGAAGTAAAATTATGGTAGGAATAAAATAGAGACATTTGACATGGTGACATCTCCCATCATCAAGGAGATAGTGCATGAAGATTCAAGAAAGGATGATCTCATTATCACTCAAGAGAAGGAGCCTCTACCACCACCAGTTGCAGATGTGCTTACATCAAGAGGAGGATCACTTGCATCTTTGTAAGATGGTCTTGAGTTCTTGACATTTGGAGCCCCATGCATGACTGATGAGATGCATGAGGAGGAGGAGACAGATACCAACATTGGTACACTTGTAGAAGTACAACCATCACTCTTACCAGCAGTTGGAGAGACCTTTACACCAGAAGAGGAAGCTCTTGTGTTCTTGCAAGATGTTTCTGAATCTCAGTTGATCCAAGGTATGCATACACTTTGATCTCATATTGTTTCAATACCTCTTATTGAAACTTATGGGGACATGTCATCAGGGCTATTGCATGACGAAGGGTTAGAACTTCATGGTGATTTGGAGTAGCATTATATCACTGCACAAAGGATCCTTGATCTAATCAAAGAAGAGATGAAGAACCATCCCATTTTGTCATGGATGAACTACATTCAACCTCTTGAATTTAAATGTGGAGTTTCAAAAAATGGGATCAGTATGATCCTATGTACAATGGCTAGCTATGAGTTCAACATTATGCCTTTCTTTGATACATCACATGTATCACCTTGCAGATCTACAACGTTGTTAATGAGCATCAGTGAAAATAAGAGGACCCATTCCTCATGGGACAAATCATATGTTAGATTCATTCATGAAGAAATGGAGGAAAAGATGATAGATGGTAGACATCTTGAGATGAGAAACATTTTCTCCTTTCTAGATGACACTTTCTCAATGATCATCTCATAGCTCAAAGAGAAACTTCTACTTGTAGCAGATCTAGTACCTTATTGGTTTTGGAGGGCCATTGATGAAAAGAAGGTCTCATGGAGAGATCTCATTGGAGGTGCACTTAAACATATCATGGAGCGCAAATTTATTCATCAGTTTGAGAAGGTTGGTCTCCTACAATGGGAGGATACCAAGTTTTTGTAGAATGAGATCCATCATCCACATTGGGATGAATGGTTGACAGTATGCAACAAGGGGTTTCCAAACCATTTTTAGATCTATGATACAGGGCAAAAAGCATGGCTGCTTTGGTTTCTCTTGGGTGAGTATGGATACCACGTAATGAGTCATAGTTTTCTATTTCATGCCTTACACATCACTGGAGGAATGCAGAAGAAGAAGGTATGGTTACTTTGGTTGTTGATGAGAGAGTTTGGACATCACATGTTATATCTTATGTCCTTGTATTTACTCTTGTTTGGGATATGTCTCATGTCCTTACATGTATTTCTGTTTGGGATGTATCTCATATTCATTTATGTACTTGGGTTTGGGAGAAAGTATAACTCTCACATGATGTGGCATAAAGGAGCTTGTTTATATTATGTTGATGAGACATCTCACATGTCCATTACTATATTGTTGCTCCATGACTTGCACCATGATAATGCAAGGAGGCAGCAAGAATCCATGTTGTTATGGTTACTATTGGGAGAGTATGGGCTGAATTCTTCCCATACATTGCATGACATTGTTGAAGGATGGAAATAGGAGGCCTTACAACATTGGTTTCTGTTGGGGGATTATGGTCATTGTACTTGGTATAATGATGATGTGATGGGGAATCAAGATGCCTTATTGAGGTGGCTTCTCTTGAGGGAATATGGCCACTACATTTGGTACAATGATGATGTGGTATGGAAGCAAGAGGAATTTTTGACGTGGCTTCTTTTGAGAGAGTATGGCTCTCATATTCTCATTGATGTTGATTTGGAATGGAAATAAGAAGCATTTTTGTGGTGGCTTCTTTTAAGAGAATATTGATCTCTTACTTATTTTCATGATGATCTAGCATGGAAGCAAAAGGATTTGCTGCATTGGTTGTTATTAGGAGAATATGGTTTGACATTTTTCATGTCTCTCCATATGTCTCTACTTCTTTTTTTCCACTATGATGATGTGATGTTTGATTCCTACATGGCCAATAGGGCTAATGATGAGGGCATTGATAGATGTAATCTACTCTATGTATCATGGGTTGGAGAGATAGTTCATGAGTTGGGACTTTCCACTTTTAGAATGAACCACTTCCTCTTATGTATCTCAAGTATAGAGGAGAACTTTGGTCATCATATGGTTGACAGTTGGGGATTCATTGATGAGGAAGGGTATCAAACTTTTCAGTTGGAGGCCATTCTAGACATTCTAGAGAGGCAGATTTGGAGTTGAACATTCATGACACATTGTGACAGATGTGAAGGCCTTCCACATGAGGATGCCATTTGGAGGGAGGATGTTTTATGTAGCACCAAATTTTGTAGTTGTTTGAGGACAAGCAACATTTTTCCTGGGAGGATTGTAATATTCCCAAATTTTCACATGATATTTGGAATATTAGAGTTCTTAATAAACTTAATTAATTAAGTAAATAAAAGGGTGGAGGGACCCATAATCCTAAAATATGAATAAAATCCACTTTTGTGATGTGTGTATGTGGATATTTCAGATCCAGATCTACATAATGGAGTAGCAGAGCAACCACTTAATGTGAAAGGAGTGGAGATCATGTCTCATTAATGAGATAGATCATGAAGGTTAACATAGTCAGATAAGACCATGGGAAGAATCAAATGTAAGACAATTAATCATTCATAATGAGATGATGGAGGAGTGGTGCATTTAATGCACATGTGATGGAGAGGGTGATCATTGCATTAACACATGATGAAGATCATGAAGAGATAGTGCAGTATACATGGAGACCTATGTCCACATGTACAGTGCAATTATGAGGTGGGCCAAGGCATGAGAAGGCTCATAATCTATATAAAGAAGATGAAGGCAACATAGAAGGCATGTTTAAGATTATTGTTGATGTATGATCTGTTTAGATCTAGAATTTTCATGTGACATTCCATGCTTTCTTTGGTTACCTAGCTAATATTGCAAGTGTTGTTTAGCACTGGGTGTTACCGAGCAGGAATCTCACCTCTTTCTTTGAGTGATGTCTAGAAAGCCTATGGTACTTCATTCATCATTATACATTGGTGCCATATTGTTCCTACTTTCTGCAGAACATCCATATTCATAAATTGCACAATTCTGAAGATCAGTTTGAGAGGAGGAGGTTGTCATTAAATATTTCAGTTGAGGAACCGGTGAAGGATTCATCCCATCACCTTGAGCTTAAACATCACACTTCCAGTGCTTCAGATGTATATCAGGCATCAGGCCATCCAATATTCATATCCCAGCAGTAGCAATCCCTTTAGGAATTGTGCAGTCCATTCTTGTAGATCCAAGGGAGAAGGGACGTTGCTAGCATTTCAACTAGTAATATAGTGGAGGACCATTCCTTCACATTGTATACATTATTTCCATATTTTCTTAGATACACTTCACATCTTAGCAGTAGGCTAGAGAGCCTCCTTCATTTACAGCGCAGTTTTGAGGAGCAATTGTGTAGCAGCAGCTGCAACCTTCTTTAGAGGATTGAGGATCTAGATCTTGAGCTTCTAGCTTTAGGATCTAGTGAAGGGATCAACCCTTCAAGCATAGATCTGATCTTATAAAATATTTCAGCCATCTATTTTTCAGATCTAGCTTCAGATCTACATAATGCAGCAATCAAAGGATCAAACCTTAGGAGGGTGATTTTCCAAAGTTGTAGATCTGGAAAATCCTTTCTGGGTTATCTTGGGTATCCATCATAGAGCCCATATCATGAATCTTGGCATCATCAGAGCTCCATATTTCTGTATATTTGCATTTCCCTTTTGAGCCTGTAGTCATATATTCATATTCTACTAAAGGGACAACGCAATATTTGCTTCCAACATCTCTCCAGTTATGCAGTGCCTACTTTGGAATGTTTTTAGGGTGATTATAGGCCATCTCTTTGGCTAGATCCACCCATATTTTGTACATTGTGAAACTAAATATTCTCCTATATAATAAAATTTCTCAACTATTATTTCTATATATGTGTTGATCATAAACTTACATGTACATTTTCTGTGTTACAAATATTGTGTTTGTGTATCAATGCATTATTCCATTTTGGGATATTACAAATTACGCCTCGTTGTTCTTTCTTCAGAAGCTTTTCCATGACATTAGATATTATTATCTTTCCTGGCTTCCCTGTAATACCCCGTAATTCAACTTCCTTTCATTCTGAAAAAAAATTCAAGTAAATTTCTTGAAAATTAAAAGCTACCATCCCCAAATATTGTAACCATTGTACTCCTAGTACAACATCAGCGCCTCCCATTGGAATGGAAAGCATTGGACTATTCAATACATATTACCCCATGGTTAGGTTGATATTATGGCATTTTACAAAGCAATTTATAGTTCCTCCATTTGCAACCATCACTTGACATTCAGGTGTTGGGTATAGGAAACAATTCAATTCCTTGGCTACCTTACAATGAATAAAATTATGAGCACTACCAAAATCAATCAACACTATTACCTTTTTCTTCTTGATATGTCCTTATATCTTGAGAGTTTTAGGAGTGGTAATTCCTGCCAATGCATTACACGATATGGTTGGACTCATTTCTTCCTCTTATAGGGTTGGTTCCTAGTGTATATCCTCTTCTTTTGAATATTTTTGTTCATTTTCTTCTTCCTGTTCACAATCTATGTAAAATAATTTCTTCTCAACACACTTATGAACTTTAGTGTATTTGATAACACAATTGTATCAAAGGCCTTTTTCTCTTTTTTCTTCCAATTCTTGTGGTGTCAACATTGTAGGTTGTGGAAGTCTAGGAGTGGCAACACTTCCATATTTATATATGTGAGTGGTAGGCTTCCTTGTTTCCATAATTTTACATTCATTTTTTCTTGCCAACATGAATGCCTTCTCCAATGAATCAGGTTCCCAAATGTGAACTTCATGTTGTATGTTATCCTTTAAAGTACCTATAAATACATCAATCCTGTGTTCCTCTGGAATATCAATTACCCTTATATTCAATTTTTTGGAAGTCCTCAATGTGCTCCACCACTGAACCCTTTTGTTTGAGATTTATCAATTGGCTAAAGAAGGTGTTGCTTTTCGTATCCTCATAATGTGCTATCATTTCCTCTGTAAAAATTTACCAAGTGAAAATTTTTTTACGGGAGCAAAGCCATCGATACCATAAAAAATTATTTTGTTCTAAATGTAAAGTTGTAATGCGTAAGTTTTATGTGTTTTGCACATTATTGAGATCAAAATATTGCTCCATCTGTAGTATCCATGTTACGAGATCCTTGCCATCAAACTTCCTCATATCCACCTTTGGAATATGGTGGTTCTTCCATCCAACATTATAGTTTATGAAACCGTGATTAAAAATTATTTTTTTCTCATCATGGGTTTACTATACTATCTTTTCACCATTAGGAAACATTTCTTGTATCAACCTTTTCAAGCCTTCCATGTCTGATTTTAGATCATTCTTCATGTTTTCCATGTTTTCTTTCATTTTTTCATCGATCTTAGCTTCCATGTCATCCATCTTAGCTTCCATGACATCTGTCTTAGCTTCCATGCCAGCTTCCATTCCATCCATCTTATTTTTTGTTTCTCTTTACGAGAGAAAAAATTGGTGCACTTGCTCTTGTAATTTTGATATGTCATGTTGCATTTATTCATCTTCATGAGTCATAGTAGAGATTTTTGAAGGATTAATGGGTGTTGAATTCTTTTTAGGTGGCATTTTAGAACCCAATACTGATATCTATGCTACAATATTCCCTTGGAATCAATTCAAACTAATTTTTCACACAAGACTTATGCAATTCGAAAAAAATACACACATTTTTCTTAATTTTGAGGAGCTCGAGATTGAAATTGAATTATATCGGTGATTTCGGATCTTCCACATTTGAAAGTCAGCCCTGTAATAGCCCTCTAAATATTCTTTCAAATTCATTGTGTTTGACCCATTTTGGTGATCCAGTATGGCTGGTGGCCACCCGCTCATTCCACTTGGGCCCCACCATCATTTCTTTTAGCTTTTTCTCGCTTTGGCATAACTTACTATTTTTAGCGCTTTTCTGGCAGCATTGTCCCGAACTTCTCGAGTCATTTAGTCATTGAGGCCCTAAACGCACGTTGGTATTAAAAATCATCACAAAAGTTGTAGTCCTCATATTGGAGCTTTCTAAATGATGTATCATGTGCGCTAAACGAGACAGTATGCCAAAGTCACGGCCTCCGGGAAGTTGAAACACCAATTTACCCAAATGGTGGCCCCGTGGCCTACAGTTTTGGCGCTTCATCTCCCAGGGCGGTTTTCTTAGATGTCGAGCTCTCCATTACCGCGAATAAATAGCCTCGAGCTCATTGTAACTCAGTTCAGAGGTCTGTAGCCACCACATCTCTTCTCAGAGATTCGCTACCAGCACCCTAGCTATTTTATTTCCATTATGTCTGTAAGCATGTTTCTGTTATTTGATATTAATGAAATGAAGTGTTATTTCCGCTACATCTCTGTATTTATGGTTATGTGTTTATTTTGTTGCGTTCCTGCATAAATCCGGATCAGTGGTATCAGAGCGGTCTGCTTTTTCTCGATCCCTCTTTGCATGTCCCCAACGAGGTCGGGGTATAAGGAGCTAGGGCTTGATCTGGTGGAACCTTTGCAAGATCAGCCTCGCAAACCTCGACGGACGCCCATGGGGGACGAAAAGAAAGATGAGGGAGCAGGAGATCCTATCAAAATGTTGCTCGAGGAGGCCCTCGAAAAACAAAGGAACGCGATGATGGATAACTTTGCTCAGATCCTTCAACGGCTGCCCACCGGCGGCGCATCTGCATCCAGTAGCCACTCTGGAGTTGCGACTCCCTTTAAGGTACAAGTAAATTTTGACATTCCCATATATGAGGGTCAAATAGACGCAGATGCCGTAGATAGATGGTTGAATCTATTAGAAGGATATTTCTCTGTTCATGACTTTTCAGACCGGGAGAAGATTATTTTTGCACTCCTCAAAGCTACCCCCATGTTAAGGACTGGTGGGAAACCTACTGCGAGAACAAGGACCAGACAGAACCCTCTCTGTTCTCGGTCGTACCAACTTGGAATTCTTTCCGAGACGTCGTCAAGGAACAGTACTATCCCGTGGGGAGCTATGAGGACAAGTACATACAATGGACCACGCTGCGACAACAAAGGGATCAAGATGTGCACGAGCCGACGAATCTGTTCCATACCCTGCGCACAAAGTTGGGTATCAAAGATTCAGAGAAACATTTGGTGCTAAAGTATCGCAGTTGTCTGCACAGATACATTCAGGAGGAAATGGAGTTCCTCGACATCTCCTCGCTTGGTACAGCATACCGGTATGCTGCCAAGATTGAGCAGAAATTCAAACAGAAGAAGCGAGACTTTGGATCTGCGAATCAAAAGCAACGAAAAGGTGCTTCCAAACCGCAAAACAAAGGACAGATCATGGCGGCTAAAGACAACCCATCAAAGCCACAAGACAAGAACAACACCGTAAAGCCAAAGAAGGACACGGGAAAGTGGTGTGAGTTCCATAAGAGCTCCACTCACAACACAAGTGAGTGTCGGGCCAAGCAGTCGCTAGTGGCCGAGATGAGGGCTTCTGATTCAGATGCATGCTCTGACTCCGAATCAGAACCTGAAAAGGGGAATGAAAAAGGGAAACAGATTATTGATGCGGAGCCCAACGCCACTGTTGCCACTAAAAAGGTCCAGAAGGAGGAACCGAAAGATCCAGAGGAGGAGGAACGTCTCTTCCACTCCCAGATGTGGGTAAAGGGCTCCCCTGTACAGTTCATTGTCGACAATGGGAGCCAAAAGAACCTCATTTCAGCAGACGCCGTGAAGCGGTTGGGCTTGTCGACCACAGCTCACCCACATCCATACACCATCGGGTGGCTTCACCAAGGACGAGATCTCCGCGTCAGCCAGCAGTGCCGCCTTCCCTATAGCATCAAGCCCTTCACGGATGAGGCATTATGTGACGTTGCTCCTATTGATGTTTCTGATGTATTATTAGGACAACCATACTTGTGGAAGCGTCATGCTGTGTATGAGTCTCGACCTCGTGCTGTTATTATTACTTTGGGAAATAAGTTGTACAGGATACCAGAGGTCCCACCTCCTACGACTATCTCTTTGGTTACTGCAAAACAATGTAGTAAGCTCATTTCCCAAACCAGGAAATTCGTTTTTCTGATGATCCGCCCCCAGGGCAAGAAAAAGACTATGGCCACGACCTCCAGACAGGGCCCCTCTGCACGACAACAACAAATGGATAAGGTCGTGGAGGAGTATGGGGACATCTTCACCTCACCCACAGGGGTTCCTCTGCACTGCCAGGTCAAGCACCCGATCGATCTGACCCCAGGTGCGCCACTACCCAATGGACCGATCTATCGACGCTCTGTTCTGGAAAATGATGAAATCAAGAGGCAGATTCAGGAGCTGTTGCAGAAAGGTCACATCAGACCAAGTTCATCGCCCTGTGGGAGCCCGATCGTGTTGGTACAGAAGAAGGATGGGACGCGGAGACTCTGTATTGACTATCGGGCGCTGAACAAGATCACTGTCCGGAATAGGTACCCAATCCCGCGGATTGATGACCTTCTCTCAAATCTGCATTTTTCTTATACATCTTCCTAGACCTTTTTCATTCACCTGAACCTTCCAAGTTGTCAATATCATTGTATATTAATTGCAAAAGAGCATCTAAAATGGTTTTTAACTATATTTTTTGTCTGCTGTTTGATTTAGATTTTTGCTCATTTAGTTGCGGAATCTTGCCACTTTCCGCAGCTGTTGCAACTTTCCGCAGCCATTTTGTGAAAGTCTATGTTGCAGGTGTCTTCAGGTAAAACAAGCCACATGGGCAAGTCAGAAATGATGTGGACATGGATCGTGTCCTATTGGCTCGAGAAAATTCACTTAAGGAGGCTGTGGTCAAAGGTGGCCAAGTGGAAGTCAACCGTAGAGTCCCACGGTGATAGGACTCTGTTTCTCATCACGTGAGGATTTGCATGACCGTTTCTAACTTACGGGAGACACATCAACACCTGTACACGGCTCCATAAGTCGAATCCAACATCCACTCTTCATAGATTTACTCCTCAACGCAGCCATGATCATAGATCTCTGGACGTAATGGTTTACGTGTTTTCTATCAGCATAAACTTTAGGGAATTAGTTATATTTCCTTTGTTATAAATAATGCGTTTGCATACGCATATTAGATTAGTCTCCATTAGCCTCCAGATAGCTCTGTAATGTAATTACGTTGCCACTGTGCCATAATATCACCTCTCTGTTATGACTGCATTTTAATATATAAGAAGACTCTGTTTCCAAGTGTAATTCGTATTTGAAGGTTGTTGCCGAGGTTGGTGCAGAGGGCCCCTGCACACGCTGAGGTTTTGTGCATTATTGTATAGTTCTTGTTTTATTTCTTTAAGCTCATTGTGCCATAAGTCATTCATGTGTTTATACATTACATCTTTCATGGTATTTATGCTTCATCTCTGTTTATAATCTTTCATGCTTTACATCTTACTTCTATCCATAATCTTTCATGTTTTATGTTGTTGTTAACTGATCAGTGTTCCTGTTTCAGATTACAAATAGGCAGCCCGAGCATTTGCATAACCTTTTGACTAATGACATGGAATTAATATTGTTCTGCTACTAATTTACTTTTCTTAGTTTCTGTTTAATTTCAGTACTGCTTTGTTTATTTCAGTCTTGCTCATTTGCTTTAGTAGTTAGATATAGATATATTAAATTGCTCATGACATTTTCAGTTACCTCCGAAAGCCATAGCTGGACTAATGGCGAGGGATTGAATTATGAAAGTGTAGTTTAATATTAGTTTACTTTCTGCAAGTTAGAAATATTAAATTGCTCATGACATTTTCAGTTACCTCCGAAAGCCATAGCTGGACTAATGGCGAGGGATTGAATTATGAATGTGTAGTTTGATATTAGTTTACTTTCGGCAAGTTAGATATCAGGTTACTCAAGTTGTTTATGGTTACCTCCAAAAACCATAGCTGGACTAATGGTGAGGGATCAGAAGATAAGTTGATGTAATTTGATTTAGATTTACTTTGTTGCAACTTTTGGATTTCTTTAAGCATAGTTTAGTTTGTGTTTGAACAGCAGCAAGGATAATGAGTTTCATGATCAGTAGTTCATTGTTTGTTTGACTAGAGTAGTGATGCAATTTCATTTTCTTTGAAGAATTAATTTTGTCATTGTGTGTTTTAAAATTCTTTTGAAGTTTGGAAAATCATTAGAAAGACATTGTTGTCTTGAATATTTGTCTCCATACTTGTTTTTCAGAATTTCATAAAAAATCCAAAAACGACCAAAAAGTAAGAGATAGGTTACCTTGCACATATAGTGCGCCACACTTCATCAGCTTACGAATCCCGGATTGATAAATTAATGTAGCAATTTAGGACACACTAAATTGACCAAACATTTTGGCGCCGTTTCCGAGGAAGTGTAACTAGGTAGCCAATTTCTTAAAAAAAAAAACAAAATAATAAAAGAAGGGAAAACTTGATAATTTCTTGAAGTATGCTCTCCTCTTGCACCTAGTGTGATCTGGAGGATCAGAAAAGAGAATTATTGGTTTAGTAATTTCTTAAGTATGCTCTCTTCTTGCACCTAGTGTGACCTGGAAGATCAGAAAGAGAATTATTATCCCTACTTTAAAAATAAATAAAAAATGACATGCATAGAGCAAGAGATTCTAGGGAAAGGTTTATAGCTAAAGCCAAGAGTTTGATTTTCACAACTCCATCTTCTTCAAGGCATAGACAAGATTCACCACCATCTACCCCTAGCCTTAAGATTTTTGGAATTCAAGGAGCAGCTGAATTAGAGGATTCTCCTATACCACCTACTAAATCTCATTTAGAAAAGGATCCTTTCTTTACTTCTACAGGAGAGTATATTGTAATCAAAGAAGTAGAATCACCTGAAGAAGAAAAGGAAAAGACTCCCTCTCATCCTCCCTTGATAGAATAACCAGAGGACTTTGAGGACTCTAAAGAAACTATCATGGCAAAGGAAATAATAGATGGATTTGGAGGTAGAGGTAGAGGTAGAGGAGGAGGAAACAATGGAGACAACAATGGTGAAGGTAATAATGGAAGAAATAGGGAAGGAGATAACTTGTTTGGATTCCCTATAGTTGATGAGGAAACTCATACAACGATGAAAAATATCTCACCATCTGTCCTCCCTAACTTTTATGGATTGCGAAGTGAGGATCCTGAAACATTTTTGTTTGAGTTTGAAGTTGTGTGCCGAACTTATGACTATATGGAAGACTCTCAAAAACTCAAACTGTTTCCTTCCACATTGAAGGGAGATGCTTTGAAATGGTTCATGGGATTAGCCACTCAATCTATTAGGACTTGGAATGATATGAAACAAACATTTTTGGATAGATACTTGGACTATTGTATGCCCACCGATCACAAGGATGAGGTATTCAAAATGATGCAAAAAGAAGATGAAAATTTGGAAGACTTACTTGAAAGATTTCAATACAACTTGAAAAGAGCAAAGATGAGCAACTTAGATGATGAAACCTTGAAATCCCTCATATTAAAAGCCATTAGAGATGAATGGATAGATATTTTAAACATGATGGGGAAATGAGACATTTCTCAACTTCCACTTCGTGACATAACATAACTATGTGTCCATCTCTCAAGAGGAAAATCTAAAACAGGAAAAGGGCCTAGGGATCCTTCTCTTATTAGGGTTAACAAATCTACAACTGGATCAGTAAGTAGGGCAGAGATTGGTAATATGCTTGATGAATTCAAAACTGATATCTTAGGGAGCCTTAGTGAACAACTAGACACCCTTAAAATCCAAAACAAGCAGAAAGCAGAAACAAATGCTTTAGCCATCTTTTGTCTGAAATGTAGGAAGAAACATGCTTTAAGGGAATGTCCCTTGGATGCAAAAGTTGTAGAAACATGTATTATTTGCTCAGAGAATCATGAGATCAAGGATTGTCCTTCAATTCCTGGACTCAAAGCTATTTTTCAAGAAAACCCAAATTCAGTAGAATCTCTCTGTTTTGTTGCAAGAAGACCTTGGCAGGGACAACAAACTCAAGGGTTTAACAACCCTATGAATCTTCAAACCCCACCAAATTGGAATCCTTGGCAACAACCTTGGCCCCAACATCAGAATCCATATCAACCATAGGTACAAGGGATGCAAAATCCTTATGGGAGATTTGCTCAATTTTATCAATATCCTCCATCTTTTCAAAATCAACAAGCTCCACAACTTCCAAACCCAAATCCACAACTTTCATTGCCATTTCCACAACAACAACCTTCTCGACAAAATCCAAATCCTCAACTCATGCTCCCATACCAACAAAAGACAAATCAACTTCCAGCTCAGCCATTGCCAAATCCTAACAATAAAAATCCTCAGAACACTTACATGGTAGAAGGACAACAATTTCCTACCTATATGATTGTTCCTCTCAACGATGTACAACTCAGATCTGGTAGAGTTTTAGAAAAACCTTCTATAGATGACCTAGAACAGGATACCTCTGAGGAGGACTCTCTTGAAGCCAATAAGGGTTCTGAAGAAGTATCTCTTCAAAACTCAAATATTCAAAAAGAGAAAGAAAAGTTAACACCCACAACTCCTATAGTTGAGCAACTTGCATCTTCATCTACACCTCCTTTTCCTGAAAGACTACAAATTGACAAGGGGTGGAAAAACAAATCTTGTTGCCTAACTATGATTTTCTAGATGAATTGAAGAATGTTTGTATCAAGATTCCCTTGCTACAAGCCATTCGAGAGATTCCTATTCTAGCGAAAACAATAAAGGAGTTGAGTTTCAAAAGACCAGGAAGGAAACTAAAAGACACAAGAAGAATCCACCTGGTAGGAAAGATTGCAGATATTATGATGGGAAAAATTACCATGCAGAAGTATGTAGATCCAGGAAGTCCGATTGTCAAGACACATATAAATGGGATAGAAATTCCAAACACATTGATTGACTTAGGGGCTGCTATCAACATTATGAGTAGACAGACTATGGACCAGCTAAAACTTCCTAACCTTCTTTTTACACCTACTTTACTGCAACTTGCAGATCGATCAATTATTAAACCGGATGGTGTATTAGAAGATATTTCAGTCTCCTTAGATTCTTGGGAATATCCAGTATATTTTATGATTTTGACTCCCAAGAGTAATCTAGGAGGGCACCCACTTATCTTAGGAAGACCTTGGCTAGCCACAGCTGATGCTTTTATTAGTTGTAGATCTGGGGACATGTACATTTCTAATGGTAATTCGACGAAGAAATTCAATTTGTATCCTCCAGCAAGAGCAATCACAGAAGTAGGAGACAATGAATGGGTTGATGATGAGGACACTATACAACCTGTCTTTACCATTTCTGAAATCAGTGAGGATAGTCAAATTCTGAACACATTAGAAAATTTTGAGACATCTTCGGAATATGACCCCACACAATTTTAGTTGGAATCTGACATAGAATATTTATCATCAAGACAAATGTCTCTTTACTCTATGGAAGAGTTTGGTAGTTCTACCATTGAGATTTTTCCAGGAAAAACATTGAATATCAACAAACATTTGGAAAAGTCACAACAAAAAGAACTAATCAAAATCTTGCAAAAAAATTCTACTGCATTTGCATGGGAGTATACTGACATGAAAGGTATTGATCCTAAGACTTGCATCCATCATATCTATATTGAGGAAAACAGTAGACCAATCAGACAACCTCAAAGAAGGATGAATCCGAATCTTAGGGAGATAGTGAAAGAAGAGCTCCAAAAACTACTCAATGTAAACTTCATTTATCCAATTTCAGATAGCCGATGGGTTTCTCCTTTGGTTATAGTACCTAAAAAGAATGGTAAATGGAGGGTATGCATTGATTACGGGGAATTGAACAAAGCAACTTTGAAGGATCACTTTCCTTTGCCTTTTATTGATCAGGTATTAGATACATTAGCAGGTAAAAAGTACTTTTCATTTTTGGATGGTTTAAGTGGCTATAATCAAATTCAGGTAGCACCTGAAGATCAAGATAAGACCACATTTACTTGTCCATGGGGAACTTTTGCCTACCGAGTGCTTCCTTTTGGGTTATGTAATGCACAAGCAACATTCCAAAGAGCAGTACTAGGAATTTTTTCTGATCTAATCCATGATTGTGTAGAGGTTTATATGGATGATTTTACAGTTTATGGTAATTCATTTGAAGAGGCATTAGAAAATTTGGAAGAATTTCTTATAAGATGTAAAAAAACAAACCTTTCATTAAGCCATGAAAAATGCTTTATGATGTTTACTGAAGGGATTGTTTTATGACATCATATTTCAGGAGATGGGATTAAGGTTGATAGATCAAAAGTTGAAGTCATCTCCAAGTTGCCTATTCCAAATTGTCAAAGAGATGTTAGAAGTTTTCTAGGATTTACTGGTTACTATAAAAGATTTATAGAAAACTTCACTAAAATAGCATCTCCACTCTTCAAATTGCTTACAAAAGACTGTGAATTTAAATGGGATCCTGATTGTCAATCAACTTTTGAAACTTTGAAAACAAAAATATCTGAAGCACCTATCTTGAGAGGACCAAATTGGAAACTTCCTTTCCATATTTCTACGGATGCTTCAGATACAGCTCTAGGAGCTGTGTTGGGTCAAAAAGATTTAGTTCCTTATGCCATTTATTACACCAGTAAAAATTTGACTCCCACAGAGTTGAACTATACTGTGACTGAAAAAGAGTTTTTAGCTGTTGTTCATGCAATTAATAAGTTTAGACATTACATAATAGGCTATGAAACTTTTATTCATACTGACCATTCTGCAATTAGATATTTAATGAACAAACCTGTTACTAATGGCAGAGTGACAAGATGGCTCTTAATTTTGCAAGAATTCAATATTACTGTGTTGGATAGACTAGGAAAACAAAATACAGTAGCTGATTTCTTGTCTAGGATTCAGAATACTAAAGAAGATTCTCCTGTAGAGGATAAGTTTCTTGATGAATACTTGTTTGCAGTAACTATTAAAACTCCTTGGTATGCAGATATTGCTAACTATTTGGTTACAGGGAAACTACCTTCACATTTATTTCCAAGTGAAAAACGAAAAATTATTCGGGAGAGTTCAAAATATTCATGGATTTCTAACGAATTGTTTAAAACAGGGCCAGATCTTGTGATCAGAAGATGTGTCAGGGAAGATGAAATGCCTGATATTCTTAAGGCATGTCATGATGAACCATGCGGCGGACACTTTGCGGACAAAAGGACGGCCTATAAAATCCTTTCTTTGGGATATTATTGGCCTTCCCTCTTCCAAGATGCAAAACAATATGTCAAAAGGTGTGATAGCTGCCAAAGAGTAGGGAAACCTACCCTTTCAAATGAAATGCCACTGCAAACACAGGTACTCATTGAACCCTTTGAAAAATGGGCTTTAGATTTCATTGGACCTATTAATCCACCATCCAAGCAAAAGAAGTATATATTGGTTTGTGCTGATTATGTTACTAAATGGGTAGAAGCCAAAGCATTAGTATCTGCTACTGAAAATTCAGTTGTTCATTTTCTTTATGAGGATATTTTTACTCGCTTTGGTGTTCCAAGAGAAATTGTGACAGATCAGGGGAGCCAATTCACATCCAATTTGGTGGAGAAGTTGATGGAAGAATAAAAAATCAAGCACAGAAGATCTACTCCTTACCATCCGCAAGAAAATGGTCAAGTGGAGTCCACAAACAAAGTTCTTGAAAGTATCATCACCAAAACTGTTCATCTACATAGAAGAGATTGAGCAGAAAGGCTTCTTGAAGCCTTGTGGGCCTACAGAACTACATGGAGAAATACAACAGGACATTCTCCCTATGAACTTGTTTATGGGAAAGAAGTCTTGCTCCTCATTGAGTTCCAAGTCAAGACCTTCAAGATAGCAGTTCAATTGGGGATGAACTTATCAGAAGCCCAAAAGCATAGAATGGAGCAATTAAATGAGCTAGATGAGATCAGACAAGAGGCAATTCTAAGAATTGATCTAGTTCAATATCAAAGAGCTAAATGGCATGACAAGTACATCAAAGAGAAGAAGTTTCAAGAAGGAGATTGGGCATTGTTATTTGATTCCAAGTTTAAATATTTTCAAGGAAAATTTCAGACTCATTGGCTTGGGCCATGTGAGATTGACAAGATCTTTAGCAATGGAGCGGTAAGAATCAAGACCATTGATGAGTTTCAAACTCCTCTTATTGTGAATGGCCACAGATTGAAAGTTTATCATAAGCCACTCTCAAAAGAGGAATTTGTCAAAATATTTCAAGAAAATTCTGCAATCAGGCTGGTACAGAAGAATTCTTCTTCTCCATGAGCCTAGCTTTTGTTCTTTCAATTAAAAATAAAATTAAAAATGAAAAAATTAAAAAAAAATATTTTGTATAAGCCTGAAAACCAATCACTGATTGGCAGTCTTATACAGAAAATGTAGGGTGAAAATCAGGAACACCTGACACCCTATATTTTCCAAAAAAAAAAAAATCTCTCTTTCATTTCACAAGTTTTGTGACCACCCATTCCACTTCATTCCACTTCATTTCACTCCATTCCACTTC
Organism: Pinus albicaulis; assembly: GCA_034641835.2. Classification (NCBI taxonomy): domain Eukaryota; kingdom Viridiplantae; phylum Streptophyta; class Pinopsida; order Pinales; family Pinaceae; genus Pinus; species Pinus albicaulis. The sequence continues at coordinate 687,495,380 of CM076582.1, read as the reverse complement.
ATTTTATCTATTTCATTCCATTTCACCAATAAAATTCTTTTTCATGACCATTTCCATCTAGTCATTTGTCATCCGTTCATTTTCATTCACCCAAATAATAGTTGTGTCAGTTTCCGCAGCTGACATCTGTTTCCGCAGCTGACTCCAGTTTCCGCAGCCAGAAGCAGATTCCGCAGCTACCACTCTGTTTTCAAAAGAATGTACAGCCAGATGTTATTTCCATAATCATGAAATTAAATGCAGGTGTGAGGACCAATTATGAAGACATGGGGAATTCAATATACCAATGAGGAGCAACTAATTGAAGACCAAGGAAAAAGGCAAAGATTCCAAGGTATGAGTAAAATTTATTTCAAATAGCATTGAAAACGCATTTTTATATAGTTATGAACCATAAGCTCCATTATGTGCAATGATTATATTGACAAACTCTGTAACCCTTTCACGATCTCCATATGATCCTCCCACATTCATTTTCAAACGGTCCCATAATTAAACCTCCGATCTTCACTCAAACTCTGATACTCCACCTGTGACAATGAGACGTAGTTGATTTGACTACGGCTTCTTTCAGCCGCATAAAATCCGTAGCCGTTGTTTAAACGTGCTTACATTTATTTTGCAGCCACCAAATTTCAAACACTGCCGGATGTGTTATACTCTTCCTATTGTTCTATTAATCTCACAGCCGTATCTCTGCCGTGCTCACGTAACCCTTCTCTGTTTCGCTTCGTTCTCTGTTATGTTACAGTCTGTATATCCATTCTCTGATATCTACCTGCAGTCATCGTGCTCATTTCCGTTCATTCAACCGTCCTACTTCCATTGAACCACTTCACGTAGGCAAGTTTTTAAAAAGCAGAAAGAAAGATGGGTAAATTGTTGAGACCAGAACCAGAAGGACCTAAATTCATGGAAGGATATCCGTAAGTCAGGGATATATTAAAGAAGGCAAAGTGGCTGTGGTTTATCCAAAAGTTTAGAGGCTACCATAAAGAAGTGACAAAAGCTTTTGCAAGGTTTTTCAATGGCCTGGAGGTAGAGATTGGAGACCTTAAGTTCACGGTGAATGAGGCATCTATAGCAACTGCCACAGAACTTCCTCAAGAGGGTGAACGTTGGTTTAAGAACAAAAGCATTAGTGATGAAGCCTGGAGAATAATCTTACGAAACCCAGGTATGGACATAACTATTTTTAAAAGAGGAATTCTTGTTCATGCTTTGAAAGAGGAATGGGCTACTTTGCTGCTAGTTGTTCAAAAATTCATCACCTGTGAAGGCCGTTTTGGGTCCATGTATATGTACCATACCAGATTGCTGATGAATTTTCTAGATAATCAAACTCTCAATCTCCCATATTTTCTATTAAATAGTTTGAAGAATATGTCTGTGACTATTTAGAAACATTTAGGGGATGTAGAACCACATCTATATCACCATGGTCTTGTAAAAATTTTGATTGAAAAACAGTTAAAAGAGAACAAGGATACATGGGAACAATTTTTGATCAGAAATTTCTTTGAAGAACCTCAAGAAATTCCTGAAGGTAGCACGTCAAGAAGGAGTAGGAGAAAAGAACAAATGATGAAACTCAAAGTACTCCTACTACTACAATTGAAAGAACTAGTAGGGAAGAGAGACTGTCAAAAAGGAAGAAGAAAGAAACCAAGGGTAAAAATCCAATAACATCAAAAGAAAGAAAAAGTATTGAGGCTATACATCAAACCCATTCTTCCGAAGAAGAAGATCATCAAGTGTTATCTGAGAGATTGGTTCATATTCAAGAACAGTTATCTATAGCCAAGAAGAAAGAGAAAGGAAAAAAAAAGCAAAAAGACAGTGGTCCACAACATGTGAGAAGAAGTTCCAGGCTTAAGGGGAAGTTGAGGAAAACGCAAATGAAGGGACCTCATTTTATCGATTTGGGAGAAGAAACATCTGAACAATCCCCAGCTGACCATAGTCCATCTCACTCTTAGTCAGTTAGTGAACCTGGTTCATTTCATTCTCAGTCAGACATTGAACATAGTCCATCCCATTCTCAGCAAGATGTTGATGTGAGCCCTTCTCAGCCAGATTTTGAAGACAACTCTCCTTCACGGCATTTTGGGGACAACCCAATAAAAATGACACCTGATATAGACCCCAAGCAGCAAGAAGTATATGATTATATAGAATCTTTAGAAAAAGTAGCTACAGGTCCCAGTACTTCGTCCATTCAGCCTCACATATCACAAAATGATCTAGTCCAATCACTGAAATAGGAAGTCTTTGAGCTAGAGCTTTTAAATAAACACATTAAAAATGAAAATGAGACATTGAAGGAACAAAGCAAATTGGACAAAATCATTCATGATAATACCATGCTACATCTGGGACTATGGCAGAAGAAGAACAAGAAATTGAAGAAGAAATGCCAGAAGTTAAGCAGAGCACTGATTAATATCAAATTTAGATGCTTGATGAAAAAGCCCAGGATGTTAGCAGCACCAAGGAAGAGGAGGAGAGGACTGGATGTACTGGCTGAAGTGTCAAGGCATATGAATTGAAGAAGGATTATCAAAATTTTGGTTGCATGAGGACATGCAACACCTTCAAAGTGGGGGTATGTTGAGTCTCAAATCTGCATCTTTCTTATACACCTTTCTAGACCTTTTTCATTCACCTAGACCTTCTAAGTCATCAATATCATTGCATATTAATTGTAAAAGAGCATCTAAAATGGTTTTTAACTATGTTTTGTGTCTGCTGTTTGATTTAGATTTTTGCTCATTTAGCTACGGAATCTTGCCACTTTCCGCAGCTGCTGCAACTTTCCGCAGCCATTTTGTGAAAGTCTATGTTGCAGGTGTCTTCAGGCAAATCGAGCCACATGGGCAAGTCAAAAATGATGTGGACATGGATCGTGTCCTATTGGCTCGGGAAAATTCACCTAAGGAGGCTGTGGTCAAAGGTGGCCAAGTGGAAGTCAACCGTAGAGTCCCACGGTGACAGGACTCTGTTTCTCGTCACGTGAAGATTTATATGGCCGTTTCTAACTTACGGGAGACACATCAACACCTGTACACGGCTCCATAAGCCGAATCCAACATCCTCTCCTCATAGATTTACTCCTCACTGCGGCCATGATGCTGGATCCTTGGACGTGATGATTTACGTGTCTCCATCAGCACAAACTTTAGGGAATTAGTTATATTACCTTTGTTATAAATAACGTGTTTGCATACGCATATTAGATTAGCCTCCAGATAGCTCTGTAATGTAATTACGTTGCCACTGTGCCGTAATATCACCTCTCTGTTATGACTGCATTTTAATATATAAGAAGACTCTGTTTCCAAGCGTAATTCGTATTTGAAGGTTGTTGCCAAGGCTGGTGCAGAGGGCCCCTGCACACGCTGAGGTTTTGTGCATTATTGTATAGTTCTTGTTTTATTTCTTTAAGCTCATTGTGCCATAATTCATTCATGTGTTTATACATTACATCTTTCATGGTATTTATGCTTCATCTCTGTTTATAATCTTTCATGCTTTACATCTTACTTCTGTCCATAATCTTTCATGTTTTATGTTGTTGTTAACTGATCAGTGTTCCTGTTTCAGATTACAAGTAGGCAGCCCAGGCATTTGCATAAATTTTTGACTAATGACATGGAATTAATATTGTTATGCTACTAATTTTCTTCTCTTAGTTTCTGTTTAATTTCAGTACTGCTTTGTTTATTTCAGTCTTGCTCATTTGCTTCAGTAGTTAAGATTTAGATATATTAAATTGCTCATGACATCTTCAGTTACCTCCGAAAGCCATAGTTGGACTAATGGCGAGGGATTGAATTATGAATGTGTAGTTTGATATTAGTTTACTTTCTGCAAATTAGAAATATTAAATTGCTCATGACATCTTCAGTTACCTCCGAAAGCCATAGCTAGACTAATGGCGAGGGATTGAATTATGAATGTGTAGTTTGATATTAGTTTACTTTCTGCAAGTTAGATATCAGGTTACTCAAGTTGTTTATGGTTACCTCCGAAAACCATAGCTGGACTAATGGTGAGGGATCAGAAGATAAGTTGATGTAATTTGATTTATATTTACTTTGTTGCAACATTTGATTTAGATTTACTTTGTTGCAACTTTTGGATTTCTTTAAGCATAGTTTCTTTTGTGTTTGAACAACAGCAAGGATAATGAGTTTCATGATCAGTAGTTCATTATTTGTTTGACTAGAGTAGTGATGCAATTTCATTTTCTTTGAAGAATTAATTTTGTCATTGTGTGTTTTAAAATTCTTTTGAAGTTTGAAAAATCATTAGAAAGACATTGTTGTCTTGAATATTTGTCTCCATACTTGTTTTTCAGAATTTCATAAAAAATCCAAAAACGACCAAAAAGTAAGAGATAGGTTATCTTGCACATATAGTGCGCCACACTTCATCAACTTACGAATCCCAGATTGATAAATTAATGTAGCAATTTAGGACACACTAAATTGACCAAACAACTACACTAGTTATTGTTGAAAGAGTTTGGCCATCGCATGATGTATCTTATGTCCCTATATTTAATTTTGTTGGGGATATGTCTCATGTCCATAAATTCACTTTTGCTTGGGATATATCTTATGTTCATGTATGTACTTGGGTTTGGGACATGGCATAACTCTCACATGATGTGGCAGAAGAGAGCTTATTTGTATTTTTCTGATGTGACATACCACATGTCAATCAATATGTTGTTTCTCCATGACTTGCATTATGATGATGTAAGATGGAAACACGAATCCTTGTTGCTTTGGTTACTTCTGGGAGAGTATGGGATGATTTCTGCCCATACATTGCATGAAATTGATGGAGGATGGAAAAAGGAGGCCTTACTACATTGGATTATATTGGGAGATTATGGTCATTGTACTTGGTATGATGATGATGTGATGTGGCAGCAAGAGGAATTGCTGTGGTGGCTTCTTTTGAGAGAATATGGCTCTCATACTTGTATTGATGCTGATTTTGCATGGAAGTAAGAATAATTGCTGCGGTGGCTTCTTTTGAGAGATTATGGCTCTCATACTTATATTGATGTTGATTTGGCATGGTAGAAAGAGACATTGCTGCAGTGGCTTCTATTGAGAGAGTATTTCTCTGTTACTTGGTTTCATGATGATTTGGCATGGAAACAGAAGGCTTTGCTGTGATGGTTGTTACTGGGAGTGTATGGTTTTGCATGGTATATGTTCATCCATATGCCTCTACTTCTTATTTTTCACATTGTTGGGATGATGCTTTGATCCAACAAGGATGGAAGCATGGAGAGATACAATATAATTCATGTAGCATGGGATGGAGAGATGGCTTATGATGGGGGAGTTTCCATTTTGGGAAGAGACCACTTCAATTTATGTATCTCATTCATAGAGGAGGACCTTGGACACCATGTGGTTGCCACTTGGAGACTTATTGATGAGGAGAGGAATCTAACTTTTCAGTTGGAGGACATACTAGACATTCTAGAGAGGCATCTTTGGAGCTGGGCATGCATTACACATTGGAGAAAATGGGGAGGCATTCCATATGAGGATGCCATTTGGACGGAGATGGATTGCTGTAGCATCCAATTTTGTAGTTTATTGAGGACAAGCAACATTTTTGCGGGGAGGACTATAATATTTCCAATTTTTCATCAAATAATTGGAATATTAGAGTTCTTTATTTTCTTAATTAATTAAGTAAATAAGAGAGTAGAGGGACCCATAAACCCCATAGATGAATAAAATCCACTTTTGATGTGTGTATGTGGATAATTTAGAGGTAGATATACATTATGGAGTAGTGGAGCAGCTTCTTAAATAAAGGAAGAGTGGAGATCATGCCACATTAATGGTAAGATCATGGAGATCATGGAGGAAGTCAATTTTGGATCATGGTGAAATAAAAGTAAGATCATAGAGCACTAATGATGAAATAGTGGAGGAAGTGGTTCATATAATGCACACATGATGGAGAGAGTGGGAATCAAATGTAGAGATGGTGGAGAACGTGGAGAGACAACGTAGTCTTCATAGAGGCTAGTGGCCACATGTGCAACATAGTTATGAGGTGGGCCAGGGCTATGGATGCATCAAAAACCATATAAGGAAGATGAAGGAATCAATAGAAGGCATGATTTAGATTATTAGTTTTGATCTATTTAGATCTGGATTTGTCATTTGACATTTCTATGCACGCTTCAGTTGTTTAGCTAAGTACGTAGTGTTGTTTAGCACACAGGTGTTTTCGAGCGGAAATCACACCCTTACCCATGGGAGACTTCGAGTTCCTATGCTGGGAAGGTTTCTTTGGGCTGCCATACATCATACGACCTTGGTTCCACATTCAACCACTCTCATATGCACATTCATTCTCAGGAATTACGCATTCATGCTTGAGGATTTGAGAGGTGGAGGTTGTTTATAGCATTTCAGCTAGGAAACCGGTGGAGGATTCATCCTTTCACCTTGTGCTTCAATATCAGCCTTTCAGGGGTAGCATATTCATATCCAGAATTGAGGCCATCATTTCATACCTCCATGCAGCAACAATTCCCCAAGGGATTGCGCAATCCAGTCTTGCAGATTTGAAGGAGGAAGGAAGTTTCTAGTGTTTCAGCTAGAAATCATGTGAAGGACCATCTCCTCACTTTGTATTCATTGTTTCCATCATTCAAGAGCTGAATTGAACTATCTAGTAGCAGGCTATAGACCCTCCATCCCTGACATCACAATTTCCTTTAGTTGTTGTGTATTCATCAACTGCATGTATTGGAGGAGGTTGGAGGTGAAATATCTTGACCTTCTAGCTTAATGATCTGAAGGAGGGATGAACCCTATATGCATTGAGTTGGTTGTGCCTTATTGCAGCAATCATATTTTCAGCTCATGCAGTATATCTACATACCCAACAGTCATATAGTTGCAGGGCCTAAGAGGGTGATTTTCCAAGATTTTCATATTTGGGAATCCTTTGTAGGTTATCTTGGGTATTCATCATAGAGCCCGAATCTGAAATCTATACATAATCTGAGCTCCAGAATGACCATATCTACACTTCTATATTTTTCTAGCAGTTGCAGTCCTAACATTTGCAGCAGGGACAACACAATATTCCTTCTAGCAGTCCAACAATTATGCAATCCCTCTTGTGGGAGAACTTTAGGGTCATTCTAGGCCATCTCTTTGGCCTAAATGTCTGATATTTTGAGCAATGTTGTACCTTTTTATCCACCTCCATATAATAAAATGGCTCAGCTATTCTGTACATTTTTATGGTGTCTTTAGGTTATTTTTTTACATTGCTGCAATTCTTATATTGTGTTTTTGTATTGTTTCATTCTCCCTTTTGGGATATTATAGGACTATTGAAAGGGATTGTGGATCTGTATCAGTGTGCACGCAGGACAACCTATGAAAATTGACCTAAATCTGTTTGGTTATGGTTATGGTTAGGGATTCTATTGTGAAGTTTAGATCATAAATATTTTTGATCTGAAGACACCCACATCATTTAATTCTCTCTCAGGGTGTGGAAACCTGGTTCCATTACCCCCCCATACTGCTTTGGGTGAGACTTTGACTTGCGCAAGTAGGTCACTACCGAAAGGGCTAGTAGTAAGAGGGTTTTGTTGGTTAAAATTAACTTTGAACCTGGGTCAGGACCCCTCAAGCCAAAAAATGGTTTTGTTTCCGGGACCAGGATAATTTTTATAGAGATTGGGTGATGTGGTGGCTATCAAACCCTGAATTAGAGGACTTGTTTGAGAAGAAAACTCAAGAATTTTCCTTAAGGAAAACATAAGTAAGAAGTTGTCTTCTGAATATTGGAAAAAAAATTATATCTTCACAGAGGTTCACGAGATATTCTTTGTGACCTTTGGGCATGAATTATCAGAGTGGTTATCAAGATTAGAAAAGTTCCAAACCTGTTGGAAGGTGATAAGGTCACTCAGTGGGCACCTAAATTGATCCAAAAATTAGAGAAGACTGATAATTCCATCACCTGGATTGTAGATCACTGGGTTGACAGCATATTGGGTGGGTTTGTGAAAGAATTTGTAGTAGATCAATTCGTTTCGTACTCTAAAGATGAAAGGATATTTTTCAAGGGATTGAGAGGTAAATTCATACGCTCTCGGCCTTTTATGATTAAGATGATATTGTACGAAAAGGGTGTTTTGTGCAGCTGCACTGAGTGAATGACCCTTGATAAGAAAGAAAGCACTACGCATAGTGGAAAATATTATTGGGTCAATTAGAGAGGGGAAAGATTTGTATACAACCCTATGAGAAATTCATCTAATATAGAAAGTACTAAGGCTACGTGCACTGAAGGTAGCCCTCCTGCTACACCACAATTGAACTCGCGTAGGGGTAAGACATCTCCTACCCCACCACCACCACCACCTGCAAAATATATGGCCGTGCATATGGAGCTACCCACCTTTAAGGGTGTGGGAGATGAGGACATGGATAAGTTTTGGTTTGTTGCTGATGAATTGTGGATTGCGAAAAACGTTAACATTGATGTTGTCAAGAGAGTGCAACTGGCTATGTTATTTGAAGGTCTCGCGTTAGATTGGTTTATGGGGTATCTAACTCAGAACGTTGATCCCAATGTTGTGCAGATTAAGGATGCTTTGAAACAAAAATTCAAGAAGCCAAAATTCTAGTCGCAGTGCGTGAAAAAATTAAAAGATATCAAACAAGAGCTAAATGAATTTGTTTGGGAGGTTGATCAACGACTAAAGCGCACCATTAGTGAAGTAGGATTTTGTTATGATGATAAGAAGCATAATAAATGGTTCATCACCATGCTCTTACCACATCTGCATGAGCCTATGACTCAACATAAGATCAATTCTCAGGCCGAAGCTTTGGAAGTTGCTATGAAACTTGAAGCTGCGCCAAGAGTGGATGATCAATTCGGAACACTACAATTTCAAAGTCAAATGGTGGCAATGCACTTGGAGATTCAGAACCTATGCAGAGATCGGGGTAAAGAAGTTGGCGCAAATGTCTAGTGCATACTCTATAAAGGTTTAGGCCACACCAAAGATCAATGTACTCTGTTCTTAGATTACATGCAAGCAGGGGGACAAAATCCACTGTACCCAGGGATGCTGCTAGGCCAAGTGGTACCCCCACACTATGGTTCGTTGATTATATGGTAGCTAGACGACATGATACATACCATTTTTCTCCATTAGGAAGCTATGTGCCAGAGCTGAATCAACATTGGTGCAAGTCTTGCTCTTCAATTGGTCATTATGAGCACCACTACCAAACATTCGACCTAATGATGGACAATAATAAACTCTATAGAGTGCATGCTGACCCACCTTCACCAACATCTCCCTCTGCATGTGGAGGATCCCCAATAGGAGGAAGGGGAGGTGGAAGAGGTGGAGGGGTAGGTCGGGGAAGAGGGATATTAATCTGCTATAACTGTGGAGATGCTTGACACTATGCACATGAATACCTGAACCCTAAGTGAAAATATTGCATGTATTGTAGGAAATTTGATCATGTAATTGAAGACTGTCCTATTTTAATTTCTAGAATGCAGGAAAAGAAACAACAAATTCGTACGCAAAACATACAAATTGTTAAATATGAACCGCATGATGATAATCCAAGTGTCAACATAATTACATGTAGTGGTGATGCCACTGGAGGAGATGAGGAAAATAAGGCTGATGTAGATCCACTGATCAGAAAGGCTTCTGACAAGAAAGAATGACTTAACCTGTAGAAGGAAAATGAGACTTTTATTGAAGCAAGGAAGGATTTTGCTACTGCAGAAGTTTCCACATCAAATTATATCATGGAATCAATGATTGATGATGAAGTCAAACCATTCCTATAAGCCTATATTAATTTATTACACAATCAGAAGGAAGTAGATAATCTTCAAGCCCTGATAGACAACTTTGCAGACAAGGAAGAACCACACACTGAGACTAAGGTTGTGAAAAAGATTTATAAGAACAAGAAGAGGACTGGTCGGGAGATGTGAATGACTGTGCAAATTGGAGAGTATGAGATGGATCAAGTCATCCTAGACGTAGGGTCTGATGAAAATGTTCTACCGAAGAAGACGTAGAAAAATATGGGGGAATCGAAGCTGGAATGGTCCACCATTCAGCTATGCATGCCCAATCAATAGAAGATCATTCCACAAGTTCTGGTAGACATTGTTGGAGTAAAGGTACGTGTAGACTTTGAAGTGATACAAATTGTGGATGAAACAGACCCCTACCCTGCGCTGTTAGGGTAGGATTGGGCCATCAATATGGGAGGCATCATCAACCTGAAGTGTAGAAGAATGATCTTTGAAAATGATGGAACGAGGGTGATAGTATCACTGGACCCGACAAAAGGAGAAATATATACTGAGCCAATGTGCAAAGGAGAAGATGTAGACCATATCTACAAGCTGACCACGTGGGACAAGGATTGGATCAACCCTACAACTGATGGAATGCTGAATTGGGTGAAGGATAGTTTATTTTTTTCAGATTCAGATGGGGAGATGGAGAACTGGCAGAATCGGTTGCATGATGTTTCTTCATTGCGATGCCTCAATATCACAAAAAACTTCTGATGCATCTCCTCAGAGGTAAGAGAACTACCCCATTTTGATGGTTTTAGTAGTGTCATAGTAATTTTGGAAGGATAGGGAAAAGGTTGTCCCAGAAGAACAAAGGTTTTGGGTGCTTGACCTAGATATGCGCACGACTACAACGCATTGGTGGGATATACACAAGGGAATTTTTAAGCATTGGGAGGAATTTAGAAAAATGATGACATTTCTCTTTGAGCCTCCCGCTACCCCACCAACTAAGCTTTTATATGGTCAGGGAGACCCACACAAGTAGTTGGCCATGTGGGTAGAAGTTTGGAAGGAATAGACTTGGAACAAGTTGGTTCATATGTTTATTCATTTTTTGGGGCCGATACCTACTACTTGGTATTTGGAAACAGAGTTGCATCGAGGAAATCACCTTTGGATTACAATGGCAGATGATTTACTATCAACCTTTAGTCTTGTTGGGGGATCGTAGGAATTGGATGAAGCCCTGCAAGATATAGAAGCTCTTGTCTTTGATGACTCCTGACCTCAAAGGGAATGTGTTGCGCTAGCAAGCGATGCGCAGATGCAAGATATTGTAAATTGTAGAAACCTGTCAATAGGGGATAATGAAGATGATCCAAGAAATGTCAACATCTCGGAGTCTGAAGGGGAGTGCGCAGTTGCAGGGCCCTCATTGGGAATGGTAGATGTAACCAAACCTATGAAGTTAAGGGAAGTCAACATTGGGACAGAAGAACAACCCAACTTGGCCAAACTTGGGGATTAGTGGGAATCTAGTGGTATGCTTATTAGCATTGTTTTTTGGGACTTCTTTGGTATTTTATGAAGAACAACCTCCTCCCATTTTCAAAATTACTTTCGTATTTTTTCATAATCCAAGTTTGAAGTAGATCACTTTGGGACTCCGGTGGTATGCTTATTACCATTGTTTTTTCTGAGTAACCCCATCAAGTTGAATTTTTATGCTTTATTTCCATCACATGTATGCTTATATATGATGATCTTATGAGTCTATGAACATAATAATTTCTTTTTGTGCTCTATTTTATAAGAATTTCATGAATGTGTTCTAATTCCTCTGATGAATGAATTCATGTAACATGCTCATTTTGATTCTCTCTCTCTTTTCAAACCCTATACACAATGAAATTTAAGTACGTTCTTAAGTATACCTACCTAGCCTCATCTTCATCTTTGTAGTTGTACCTTTGAAATAAAACCTAAAACCTATACCTAGTTCCTTTACTTACATTCCTATCCAAAAAAATTCAAAACAAAACCCTAATTCACTGAGCTTATATCTACCCTAAGATCATTACATCTCCAATCACCTCATTGAATGTAAAAGTGACATTGAGAGAGCCCTCTTTGGTTTTGGTAGGGCTAGCTACCAAACCTAAAGATTGGTTTTGGTTACCTCCTTCAGTTTCCATTCTCAGCCTTGGGAAATAGAGGGAGTGATAATAGGTTTGAAATTTTTTTCATATTGCGCTTTGATGCATATTTTATGATTTTTTTTGGCCAAAGCAACATTGTGTCGGGTTTCATCCAATCGAGTGAAGTGTAAAAGACATTTTTTTGCGAAGGTAACAGGGAGAATTTTGATAGCTAGTTTTAGATGGAATTTCGCACTCAAGGGGAAGGATCACTTCCAGACTGTAAACCAACTAAAAATGTGTGAATCCGGTAGCAGTCCTTACTAAGGTTCGGTATGCCCACAAGGAAACATAGAGAAGTAAATTCTAGTCCGATTTATGGACCCCTATAAAGCATTGAAGCATAGTCTGAAGAAATTTGTTGATAGATTCAACTTGTCCATTAGCTCAAGGATAATAGGGAGTGGAATTTTCATGTGAAAGTCCCAATTTGGTAGTTAATTCAGTCATCATATGATTCCGAAACTTCTTCTTGTGATTTATGACTATCTCTTGCGGAAAACTAAACCTAGTGCTCATGTGGTTGAAAAATAAGTACACAGTACTGTCGCCGATGTTATTGAATGCAAGAATTGCTTCGAATGACTTACTAAAGTAGTAAAAAATGACAATGATATAGCCATGAACCACGGGAGAATGAGGGTTACATGTCATAAAGTCGATGCCCCATTTTTCAAAAGGACCAATGACGACAGCGAGATGAAGTGGAGCAGGTGGAGCATGGAATTTGCGATCATATATTTGGCAAGCATGACACTTCTGGAATGAAAGGATACAGTTGTGGAAAATGGTGGGCGAAAAATATCTAGCGTGTAAGATATTTTGTGTGGTAGAATAGCTAGATAAGTGTCTACCACATGATCCTAAATGGAAATCATTCAGAACTTTCTCAGCCTCCTCGAGGGTGAGGCACACTCATAAAATCGTATCGATACCACGATGGTAAAGGGTGTCACCGATAATCAAATAATTTTGGTACTGGTACCAAATATGTCGCTACTCAAAGCGAGAGGTATTATGTTGGAAAGTTTGGGTCTAGAGATAAATAAGGAAATATACATACCATGGGTCAAATGATGATATAAAAAAAATGACTCGTCAGGGATGGAATATTTAGATGTAGATTTTGCATCAAGGGAGCAAAGATCACACATCAGTTTGGTGAAAACTAATGATTTATTTGACTTGGATTTGATTAATTTCAGGTCAAACCCTTGGAGAATAACTATCCATTTCAAGTACTTTCCCCCTAGTAATTGGCCTGACAATATATATGCCATCGGATTGCAATCTGAAATGCTCGTAGTTTTTCGAAGCAAGATTTAATGGAAAAAATCTTTGGACAACTTGAACAGTTTCCAAAGCCAAATTTTTGACATGAGTATACCGGAACTTGGTAACTTTAAGGTTCTAACATAGATAAGTACTAATGTCATCTTCTTGGATCAACACCATAGCTATAATAGAGATGGCGGTAGTGAGATACAGTAAATAATTGCACTGAAAGTCAGAAGGATATAAGAGAAATGCCCAAACCAGTACATCTTTCAGGGCATAAACAATTTCTATGCAGTGTCATCCCAATGGAAGGGAATCCCTTTATTCAGTAAGCGAGTAAATATTTTGGTCATCTTGGCATAATTAGGGATGAATCTCCTCAAGTAGTTAGATTTCCCTTGGAGTATTTGTGACTCAACTAAGGAGGTGGGTGCAGGAAAATTAACAATTCCTAGACTTTGAGAGGATCAGTACGAATCCTTTCTTGGAGATAATTAATCCAAGGAGTCGACCAAAACCAACGGAGAAAACACATTTTTTTGGGTTAAGTCGAATGCTATAGTGCCTACAATGTAGAAAAATGGCCCATAAATACAGAGGGTGATCAACCTGATGCTTGGAATGAGCAGGGATATCATCCAAATAAGGTTGTACAATATGATTAATATCATGAAACACATAATCCATCGCACATTGAAACATGGCCCATATTTTCTTAAGACTGAATGGGAGTTTTTTATAATCGAAAGTACCCTAGGGAAAAGTAAATGTTGTTTTGGGTTGGTCCATTGGGAGAATTTTGATTTGATTGTATCCTGACAATCCATCCATAAATGAATAGATCTCGCAACCAACACAATCATAAAAAATATGGTTAATAAACAGGGTTGGATAGTTGTCTTTCAAAAAATCTTGATTAACATCCTGATAATCGATGCATACTCGAGTTGTGCCATGTTTCTTCATGATGGGGACTAAATTTGAAACCCAATTAGTTAATGGAATGACATATATAAAACCAGCCCGAAGAAGATTTTCAAAATCAACATTTATCCCGAAAACCTTCTTAGGATGGACTAGACAGAGACATTTTCAGACGTGTTTGGCATCAAGATATATATTAATTTCACACACCACTATGTTTGGGTCAATACCTGGCATTTATTCATACGTCCAAGCAAAGAAATATCTAAAATCACGAAAAATGGCTCGATAGGTCTTGAATTTAGATGAAGAACAAGAAGCTCCAATGTAAATATTTTCAAATATTCTTGTTTTGATCAAAATATCAATATGAATTGTTTCTTTGATATTCAAAAGGTTATTTTAAAATTCAATCTCATGAATGGAAACATAATTTGTAGAGGATTCGATTAAGTTAGGTAGATACACTTCACCTAGATTATCTTCTATGGGATCGAGAAGGGAAGAAAAATGGTGATGTTTTTCCCATGGCATGTCTTTTGACATCATGATCTCCATGATGGTTTTGTAATTGAGAATATACATGAGAAAGGATCAAAGGGAATGCCATAATCCAAGGATCAATCTACCCAATTGATCAAAGAAAAAGTACGAGATGTGTTACTGTTAGTCAGTTTTGCCTGTCACTAGTGATCAAATGTGCTCTTACAATTTTTTTTTTAGTGTTTCAAGTACAATTTTATGGTTTTAGTAGGTCTTCAAATAAAAATTTGGTCACTGGCTAGTGCATTTAGGTCTATTACTACTCCTTTCAAAAAAATTCATGTGTTGGTCATTGCCATTTTTCAGTTGGATGAGTCATCATTGCAAAGTATCCATTTTCATCTCGGTCATACCACCATGGTCCTCATTCAACTCAGTGTCACCATTAGGTCATTAGGGTTTAAGTCATAAAAATATGTCATTTCATCAATAAGTCTGGCATTGAAGGAGTAGTAATAGAGAAATTGATGAATAATTTTATTTTTCAAGCGTAATTTATTTCAGAATATGTTGTAATATGTTCTAATATTCCAAAGTTGCAAAGTTTTCAAGACAAAAGTGAAAAGAACATGGTGGGCCACCACACCACTATGAAGAATTTGATTTTCAAAAGATACAAAGACCATGAAAATAATTTATCTCACTCATTTAATTGGCATAAAGCACTCACTCACCAGAAAATACTATCTCAGCACATTCAACAATCAAAGGACACTCCGAAGAAGTGATTGAAAATCAAAGGACGCTGCGTTTTTTCCAATTCGCTGCGCTTTCATGCCTACAAGAAAAAAACCCTGTTCCAAGTGTTCTCAGGGGAAACTTAAGGTTTCATCATCAATTTACAAGTAACTTTAAGCCTTTGACATCTCCAATGAGCAATTGTCTCCTTGTTTCTATGGTGAAAATCCTCCTATAGCCCCCACGCTGCGTTTTTGGTGGGTGAAGCTCCATTTCCCAAATTGCAAGAAAAAATACCTATCCCTTACACACTTTACCCTTTCTCACACAAAAAAACAATTCCCACAACCCTTAAACCCCCTTACACTTATTTCCCAAACCCCTACATCTAAACCCTAGCTCCTGCGTTGTGTTTTTGGAAGATTTAGGGCTAGGAATGTGTATAATTTCCCTAGACTAATCCATTCATCTATTTTGTCATTTTTCACTTCCCTAACCTTCCTAATACCCTTATCTACTTCCCTAAATTTTCTTATCCTCATATCTCCTCCCTAATCCCTTCATCCCTTCCCATCACTCACTTCCCCTGTTTTTCCCACTAGGGTTTTGCCTTGCAAATTGTCAACATGGAGGGAGAAAAGAAATATGATAGAAAAGGAGGTCAAATATCAAGGTTTAAGCCAATAAAAACCCATGAGTTAATGTATTCCTCACTGTCCAAACAATGTTTTCAGAATGTAGGATGTTTAGGGTTTTGTGAGAAAATTCGGCAGGAAAAATATCATGCCAAGTTAATAAGTCTGTTTGCCACTAACCTTAGGAGAGATAAGGTCACAATTGCAAAATTCAGCTTCAAAATTTCAACCGAGGCCATAGCTACAACTATAGGGATACCAAACAATGGGGAAAAGTGGTTTAAGAGATTAGACTTGGATGTGCAGAACTACAAAGCCTTCATAAAAAATCACTACAAAGATGCCATTAAGAAGGTTTTTCCTTTTGGACAACTTCTTGATAAATTTTCTGCATTGATGAGGGCCATTATGAAGTATTTCAAATGTGAGGGTATATTTTCAAGATTGTATAAATATCATGCCATATTTCTAATGCACTTCACAGGGATAATACCTCTAAAGCTATCCTACTACCTCTATAAGAGCTTGGCTAAAATGGAAGAGAAAGTGAAACATAGAGACAACGATGATCAAGCCAACATTTTTCACCATGCCCTCATCAAAATAATTGTATTTCACCAATGAACTTCACTTGGGAGACATTCATTCAGTCCAATGTATTTTTGCCCCCTCCTGGTCAACCTACTAGCCAAAGTACACCATCAACACCATCCAAGCAAAGGGAGATTGGCTCATCTAGCAGAGTTTCAACCAAGAGGACACCTATGGCTGAGGTTACTCAAACATATCAAAGAGGAAGGAGGCTTTTTTTTTGTCCAAAAATTGTGGAGGGGGCCAAGCCTATATCAAGAGAACATAGATCACCATCACAACATGATGCACCTTTGCAATATGATGAGCCATTCCATCTTGACACTGAAATGGAAGACTTGGAGGTGGATGAAGCACACAGAATAAAAGAGCATGTCATCATGGAGAAATATACTGAGATCAAAGAACTTAAGGACAAATTTTCTAAGGCTAACTTCTTGATTTCATTCCTAGAGCAGGAGAATATGCAATTGAAGGTAAATCAACTACTCTTGAATAGACATAAAGTTGATGTTAACAAGGAATATGTAAAGGGAAAAGAAATAGTTGACATAAATGAGTTAGATGAGCATGAAGAGTAGGTGGAAAGGAAGAGGGCAAGGAATAGAGGCCTAAAAATGGCACTTCAGCAACAAAGAGAGACACCTCCTCTAATGACCCAAATGATAGTGGATGAGCTTATATTGGTAGAAATTGAGGAGGACAAGGAATATTGACTTGTTAGAGTCAGTGGTCATTTGGAAAAAATACTGAAAATTGAAAATAAGAATAATAACATTTAGAGACACATGGACATGCACTACTACACAAGAAATCAGGTGTCTAAGGCAAAAATCAAGCAATTGAACACAAAAATCAAAGAAACCCTAATGAAGGAAGAGGAGGTGGGTAAGTTGGATTTGATTTATGATGCTTCCCTCATAGCATAGCATACCATCTCTTGTATTCATGGTGCAATTCTGGAGAAATTTTGAGCAAATTTGGAGAAATTTTGGAAAATTTTGAAGATTTCCGACTTTTTGGCAATTTCTACATAGTCCCTAGCCCAAAAACGCAACGTGCCTCATGCTGCGCTTTTGATGGGGGCCTCCAAATGCTAAATTTTTTCATATTTTGGTTTCTAATGGCCTCTAAATCAAATTTAGCCCCTAGGACAACCATGTCAGCAAATTATGGTGGGTCAAAATGTCAAAACACCACCTAAAAAACACCTTTCTGCCCTGCTTTTCAAAAGTTCGTCGCGTTTTTGGAGTACTTGTGGGAGAATGGATTTTTGGAGGGATAGGAGTAGTATTTTTTAGTGCTTGAGTATTATATCATGTATAATACAGGAAAATATTTCTCCAAAATATTTCAGATCAAGATTTGGACCTTAGGAAGGCCTCCAAAAGACTCTTTCACCAAATTCGCAGCATTTTCTTCAGGGACGCTATGTTTTGTTGATATTTCACTGCGTTTTTGCCTGTAAGATAATTTTATCCATTTTATTAGTCAAAATTAACTCCGCCTAATGTAATTTGTCATTTTTTGACTTGTAATGATGTAGTCATGTGTAATTATGCTGGTTATAGTAAAAATGAGGTGGATACATGCTTGTTAATATCTTTTATGGTCAAATGTATCTGTTTCTCTATCTTGAGGAGAGTTTTGTTAAATTCCCTAGTCTTTAGGTTTTAGGTGAGGGAATCATGTGAAATGATCCTCCACTTTATAATTCAACCCCTGAGAGGGGGGAAATGGTTTTTTTGTATATATGTATGCATTTCTTAGTAATTTTGATGGTTGGACATTAGAGGGTGAGGCTTTTGTAGCTTGTCCTTTAGCTTTTATTTAGAAAATAAAAGGACCAATTGATGCTATTATCTAGGAATTCATGTGCAGTGAGTTTTTGATGTTATATTTTCTCTGTTATATTCTTATATAAATGATAAAATTTTTCCTTTCCATATCTTGTTTTCCTCAGTGATTTTACTAAAAGTTTGATAAGCGGATTTCTTTCATGAAAGCTCTGTTTTGTTTGGGAAAGTCATTTTGTGTTATATTCCTTTTGTTTTAATGAATTCATTACATATTCTCATTAAGATATTTTTTCATTTTCAAACCCTACACTACACCGACAAAAATCCTAGAACCATCACTAAATAATTTCTATCTTGCTCCTCCATATATTTGCAGTTGTAACCCTTTGATAATTTGACCTAGCTACTTATTTTTCATCCCTGATCCAACACAAAAAACCATCAAACTTTCAAAACCCTAGAGATGACCTAACTAGCCTAAAATCCACTCTACATCCAGTCAAACCCTTTGGCTATGATTTCATAGACAGAGATCTCTCTGGCTTGGTAGGGCTAGCTACCAAACTAAATCTTGGTTTGAGATTACCTTCATCGGTATCCTTTCTCAGCGTTGGGAAATTGTGGAGGCTAACATTTCTGGTGCTGTTTCTGGGGACTGAAGTGATAGATCTTCCTTGGGTTATTCATTACTTTTTCATCGAATTCTAGGCCTGTGGGTGATAGGCCCTTCTTTTTCATGAAGGCTGATTTAAGTTGCAGAGAGAAAAAGAGAAAAATCAAGAATACACTGGCTCCTAAAAGGCACAAATTATTGAATCTTGATCCGCATCTAGCTTCTCCTGTTGAAGATCCAGAGAGACTCATCAGAAAACAAGACCTGAACATTCATAGATTCAATCAATTTCATCTAATTTGGTAAGTTCTACATATTTTCCTTCTGAATTGTTTTCACTTGAAAATATTCCTTTTGATCTGAAATTTGAATTATCACTATTTAGATCCAAAGTAGAAACATCCTTGTCTAAAATTGTATTTGATGCTTTAAGGTTGTTTTATGTAACATATCTATCTGAAGTTGTATTTGATTCTTTAAAGCCTGAACCTAGTTTATCATCCAAAGAGTCCAATTTAGAGTCAAATTTTGATAGGAAGGTTTGGAGTCAATTTGATAAGCTTCAAAAATTAGCAAACCATATCCAATATACCTCTGAGAAGGCTTTCATAAAATATCAGTAGGAGCTCTTATACATTGATCCTCTTTCAGTTTCATCCATCCATACTGCTATTTATACATCATCTACCCTCCCTCCTACATAAACACCTCTTATACCAACACTTCCTATTGTGGCTACAAGCTTACCTCCTAGAACAATCATGGCTAGATTTGCTCCATTGGTTCTGTTAGGACAACTCACTAATTTACCTTAGAACTATGCACAAAGGCTTCCTCTATTTGATGGAACCATTGATGTTACAATGAGGAATACATTGATAATATCACAAATTTCATATATTTGGAAGAAGAAGACAATGATGATGTGAAGATGAGAATCATCGCTCATAGTTTCTCAGGAGAAGTTCATAAATGGTTCAGAGCCTTGGCAGTTGGTTCAGTGCAAAATTCATAGCATTTGATGGATGTTTTCCTCGCCAAGTGGGAGGAAAAGAAAAATCCACTTCAGATATTGGCCAAGTCTAATTCACAGAAGAGACAACCTAATGAGTCGGTCTAAGACTATACAACTCACTTCAATAAGGTATACAATTCCATTCCCACCAATATCAAACCTCCACCTGATTTGACCTTGTTGCACTATCCAGATGCATTTGACCTTGATATGGAATATCAACTTAGCGAACGAAATCCTACCTCATTGGAGGAGATGCAGAAAAATGTAGTTAGCATTGAAGCTAATCTTTTGATCAAGAAGTAAAAGATTAAAGTGGAAAAGAGAGTCACAATAAAGGAAGAGTCATCAAGTTCATCCAAAGCGAAGCTAGACAGTTTTCTAAGAACTGTAGAGAATATGGTAGATATAATTTCCATTTCAAAAAGGTAGCAAGAGAATAAAGTTCGAAATCCTAACTTCCAACGACATCAACAACAACCAAAATTCATGATTAAGAAGAGAGAACAAAGCGCTCTTGATAAAAAATCTCAACAATAAATCCAAGCTCCATTTCAGTAGAACTATGCTCAAGCACCTGAAGATGATGATGAAATTGTTGAAGAGAACCTTCTCTTTTCAAAATATCAATCACCTATTTATCTTGCAGAGGATGATGAGTACCGAAGAAACTTATGTACCAGATGACCATGAACTTGTACTTGAAAATGATGATGGGTTGGCAGCCCAATCCAAAGACTATCAAAGGGGGTATCTAAATTCTCTCATCTCAAAACAGAGACAATTCACATTGAGAAATCAAGATGTTTCTATCACTCCTACTAAAAAGAGAAAAACTCAGCAAAAATATACTCAACGCAAACAAACTCCCCAAGCTAGTCCAAACAAAGAGAAGGAGCCTGCTTCCATAAATTAGAGTAAGAATAGTGAGAAATCTACAAGTACATCAAAGAAGGATAAAGAAGTGAAAAGGAAGGAATATCTAGCAAAAGAGCAGCCTAAAAAGTGGGATACCATCATGAAAGAGGTAGAGAAAAAATCTAACTTGTTTAGCTTAGAGAGTGAAATTTCTAAGTTAAAGCTGCCTATTCCTTTTTTAGAATCAGGGCTCGGAATCTTCACAGTTCTCATTTTTCAGTCTACATTTCGGGTCTAAAGCAAGACCCATCATCAGGAAAAAGCGAAGAAAACAACTGCATCCCTTTCCTTGACGTACTCCTCTCAAGAAATCAAGATGGATCCCTTGGAAAGCGAAGAAAACAACTGCATCCCTTTCCTTGACGTACTCCTCTCAATAAATCAAGATGGATCCCTTGGACACAAAGTGTTCAGAAAGAAATCTCACACAAACAATTATCTACATGCCAACTCACATCACTACCCAGCCCAGAAGACAGGAGTACTGTTGACTCTCTTTACTCGTGCTTTTAGAATATCTGACAAAACTCACGTAGAAGAAGAAATTGAATATCTGAAGAAATCCTTCTTAAACTTGGGATATAGCAATAAGGACATCAACAAGGCTATACAAAAAGCCAGATATGGAAGCAAAAGAATGGTTACTGACAACCCCTCCACTACAAAAGCTTACCTCCCTTATATTCAAGGATTCACTAACAAGATAGCCAAGGTTCTAGCCAAAAAAGACATTAGAGCAACCTTCAAGCCTTTAGTAACCATCAGGCAAAAAATGAAGTCGGTTAAGGATGACCCCGACCATCTCCAACAAAAAGGTGTCTACAAAATCAATTGTTCATGTGGAGATTGCTATATTGGGGAAACAAACAGAACCTTTAAAATAAGGTTTAAAGAACATGGGGCAGACATTAGGCTTGGAAGAATTAAAACCTCAGCTTTGGCTGAACATTCGAGAAAAACATGTCACCACATATGCCTAGAAGAAGCAGTAATCATTGCCAAGGAAAAACATCATTTCAAATGCAAAATACGTGAAGCCTTGGAAATCTTAAAGCACCCACATAACCTTAATAGAGATGGAGGCTTAGAAATTAGCAGAAATTGGGTCCACGTGTTGTCCGGTTAAGGCTTCTTGCTCTCTTGAATTACTGGTCTCCTTGTAACACTTCCCTTCCTTCATCCCTTTATGATTCTCTTTCTCTACCTTGTACCTATTCCTCTACCCTCTGTTTCGATCCTTTCCCTTACCCTTCTCCTTAACCTTACCATTCTACCCTTCTTTAAAAGCTTATTGTAAAATCTACCCTTTGAATTCCCTTTCTTAACCTAAAACAAATCCCTTAATCTAAAACTTTAGCTAAATAAGGATAAAAAGCTTAGGACCTTTATCATTGATTCTTATTAATGAAATAGTAATAATTTTAATCTCCCTTTGACCTTATAAGACTAATAGAGTCAAATCCTTAATCTTTTAATATAATCCCTTAGGCCCTTTACATAATTTTAGGTTACCATTGAAAATTCTATTCTTTAAATATATAAAAAACTTAAACTATTAGTATAATTTCTTAAACCATAGTTATAAAAAACTTAGAACTTTTTAAGGTTAAATAATATTAAGCAGATTTTTAATTTCTTAAGGTCTTATTAAAATAATAGGAATCAAGCCATCAATCTAACCTAGCATTTTAATTAGCTTACAACTTAAAATATCATAATAATGATTTTGATATTTTTAAAAAATGACTAATTAAAATAGAGTCAAATAGAGTCAAATCCTTGATCTTTTAATATAATCCCTTAGGCCCTTTACATAATTTTAGGTTACCATTGAAAATTCTATTCTTTAAATATATAAAAAACTTAAACTATTAGTATAATTTCTTAAACCATAATTATAAAAAACTTAGAACTTTTTAAGGTTAAATAATAGTAAGCATATTTTTAATTTGCATAAGGTCTTATTAAAATAATAGGAATCAAGCCATCAATCTAACCTAGCATTTTAATTAGCTTACAACTTAAAATATCATAATAATGATTTTGATATTTTTAAAAAATGACTAATTAAAATAGAGTCAAATAGAGTCAAATCCTTAATCTTTTAATATAATCCCTTAGGCCCTTTACATAATTTTAGGTTACCATTGAAAATTCTATTCTTTAAATATATAAAAAACTTAAACTATTAGTATAATTTCTTAAACCATTATTATTAAAAACTTAGAACTTCTTAAGGTTAAATAATATTAAGCAGATTTTTAATTTGCATAAGGTCTTATTAAAATAATAGGAATCAAGCCATCAATCTAACCTAGCATTTTAATTAGCTTACAACTTAAAATATCATAATAATGATTTTGATATTTTTAAAAAATGACTAATTAAAATAAAATAAAAATAAATTAGAAAACTAAACCATTTAATGGATAGCTGGTCGGCTCCTTTTCTTTCTTGTCATTTTTCCACTATTTTTTCAACACTAGTTGTCTCTCTTTTTTGCAAATTTGTCCTGATGATGGGTCTTGCTTTAGACCCGAAACGTAGACTGAAAAATGAGAACTGTGGAGATTCCGAGCCCTGATTCTAAAATTCTACACCACAAAAATCTACTATCCATCACTGCCTATTCCTCTCATTGAGCTTGTAAAGAATGATAGATATAAATATCATATTTCCAAGATGTTGAAAGTAGATAACATGCAAAACATGGTCAAATTTCAGTGATGACCATCCCAAATTTCTATTATGTCCAGCCGTAGATGGAAATATTGAAGAGAGTGAAGTCCCTCCCTTTTATATTAGCTTAATAGTTCATGATTATATTCTTCATAATTCCATGTTGGATTTCGGGGCCTCATATAATTTAATTTCGAAAGCTATTATGGATAAGTTGGTTCTGGACATAACCCGACCCTATCATGACCTCTATTATTTTGATTCTGGTAGGGTTTGATGCCTTGGTATTATCAAAGACTTAGTTGTTTCTTTGGATCAAATTCCCGCCAAAAATGTGTTGATGGATGTTTTAGTTGCTGACATACCTCCAAGTTATGGCATGCTGCTTTCACGGTCTTGGGGAGCCAAATTAAGGGGTACTCTACAACTTGATTTTTCATATGCAAAAATTCTGGTATTTGTCCAACTTAGGAAGCTATATCGAGAAGTGAAAATGAAATACATGATTACTAGTAAGGATAAGCCTAATAATCATCCAATTCACTCTATAAATTTTGATTTAGAGTCCTTGATATTGTATAATGATAGTGGTACTGATGATTTAGATATTCAGCTAGTAGAAGGTGAAGAAATTTTAGAATTTTAAAATAGTGTCCAAGCAGTCTTGAGTGCAAAAAACAAAATTCAGAATTCGAAAATATTGTAGCTAAGCAATTCAGAGAAAAATAAATAAGATTCAAAATAGAGACTAGTTGAATCAGAGTCAGGTAAATATCATATTGAGACAACCGATCAAAAAGAAGGAAAAATTTAGCCGACATAATTTTAGTTTCCTGATGATGAGGAGGGTCTTTAGACTACGGACTTCGATGGTGCTTTGGGAAAATATGGAAGTGGTATCAGAATCTAGATTTCTATCCCTATACATCAATCAACTAAAGTCCCATGAAATGTAAGATTATGTTCTTACAAGCTAGCCTTTTATTTCTCTAACAATGAGGCAGAATATGAGGCCTTGATCATCAGTCTCCGAATTTTGAAAAGGCTAGATGTGAAGAGAATCACAATATATGGAGACTCCGAGTTGGTAATAAAGTAGGTAAAAGGGGAGTACCATGCTAAAAATCCTAGGATTAGAGCTTATTGTAATGTTGTTATCGATGTTCTGAAAACTTTTGTAGAATATACATTATCTTTGATTCCTAGAAGTCAAAATTTTATGGCTGATTCACTTGCCACAACGACCAAAAAATTTAAGATTCCTATTCATGCTACTAAAAAATTTGAAATTCATGTGAAGCATGTTGGAAATACTGAGAGGGGGGGGTAAAAATCAATTATCTTTCTCTCATTTCTCTGAAATTGAGCATTAGTTAATCTTCAATTATTATCAGTGTTTGTACAATGATAGCAACAAACAAGAGGAACACAAATGCACATAGTTTTTAAGGTGGAAACCCACTCCAAGACAAAAACCACCTAATGCTTTTCTAATAATTCTTTAATATTAAAATCCAATTGAAAATAAAGCTCCAGCTTCCTAGAATATAGAAAAGCATTCTTCTCCAGCTCCCACTGGATGGACGCCCCAACACCCGAGATTCTTCAGTAGTCAACTGAATGGATTCCCCAACACCCAATGAGCTACAACTCACCCTAGCACCACCCTACCACCCTATAGAAGAATAAAAGAAGAATGGACTTCCGTACCAGGGAAAATGGTCCACTTTTACAATGATATAGAATTATGTAGAAGAAGAATATATACTAGACCAGAACCCCAACTTTGATACAACCACATAACAATGATCCTAGACCTCCCAACACTGCCTCTTCAACCCTTGGAAGATAGATACTAGTACAATTTGTACAATAATGTATTTACAATGACTAAGTACAATGATACCTTTACAATGATTGTATGCAGTGCTGCCCACTTGAAGACTTCATATGATGAACTTATTGCTGCTGTTATGCACCTTGGTTTTTGCTCTTGTAATGCTACCCTCTGCTGCACCTTTATTTTCTTTTCTGCCATAGAAAGTCTGGTCCTTTGCAATCCTTGACAACACATGATCTAGCTTTTTCTTGCCTTCTAGGAGCTTGATATTGAATCTGGTGTATCTATGTTATTTCAGATCCTCAATATCTAATTTTTGATCCTTAGTATTCCTCTGAGTCGTCTTTCCAATGCCACAGGTCTGACCCAATTTGGATTCTTCAAGAGAGAGTTATACCCAATCTCTCACAATGCCCTAATTATGGACTCTTTCAGAAGAATGCACTTATACAGAATGCCACGTGTCACTGTTTCTTCATTTGGCTATGAAATTGATAGAACGAAAACTAAAGAATGTAAAATATCTGCTACTTTTTACATAATTCCAATCCGATACTCAGAGAGAGAGAGTTATGATGATTTTACCAAGGTCACTTCTTTGAGATGAATTTAAGGAGCCTGCAAAAACCCTGACTTACACAGATCATATCTCCAAAAATATTGGGCACTTTGATCTGAAATTTTTACTGCAACTTCCTTGGGATTTCGGCTTCGCCTCATAAAAATTTCAGCTTCTGAACCTTCGTATACAAAATTTTAGAGCGAAAATTCCAAGATGACCTGTTTCATATGGAGAAATCCCTTGCATAAGGAGGAAATCAGGATCACAATTTATATAAATGCTTAAGTTGAGAGGGGCTTCAACAAGTGAACGTGGGAGGGATATTAGGAGCTTAAAAAATATTAATTGTGACTTTTCAATGACCCATGCCCCAACCCCATGGGGTTTTAACCCACTAACTGGGGGTACAAACTTCAAACATGAATATCTCTCAAACCGTGAAAAATTACATGGCTTGCCATATATCAACGAAAACATCTCAACAAGTAGAAACCATCAATAGAATTATTGACCCAAAATATATTAATTTGGTAGGTAAAAATTTCCATGCAATATTGGGTTAGCCCCTGGTGCTGCTTGGTTTGAAATCAATGACAACCACTGATCAACAAAGCATCACCTGACTGTCCTTGACAATCTCATATATTGACAGGTATTTTGGGATGAAAAACATATAAAAAAAATTCTGCAGATGGAGGAGGAGTTTGCTAACTCCCACATTGATGAAGTATACAAAGAAGATGATCAGGTAATTGAAGCTACTGAATTTGAGGTGATGCAACTTGTTATCCTTTGAGATAACCTAAGGTCGATAAGTCATGCCAAAGCATCTAATTTTTTATTTTTTTTTGAATAGTTGGATGACCAATGAACAATTTTCTGAACATGTGATTTTAAATTACAAAGATCCTTAATAAAATAAAAGACTCTTCTTTAAATACATATGGTTAATTTGATTTTAAGTGGGATGGATAAGAAGAATATAGATAATTATAAATGATTTAATATTCAGATAGAGTATTTCACCATTTATAAGAAAAAATTATGAAAACTATTTTTTCATAATCAACAAACTATAATCAAGTCATAACAGGAATCTTTGTGTAATTAAATTACAAGAGTAATTTACAATAACAGATAGATTTGTAAATTAATCTCTTAATCCAACTACAACTTCACAATGGATCAAAAACAAAATTGAGATTCAATTAAATTTTCAATCAGATAACTGTTAATGAATTAAATTATATGTAGAATACATAATGAAAAACACAATAGAAATAAATCACAGGAACACAAGCCATATGAAGTAAATCCACATTAATTTATTATATAAAAAATAACCCAACTATTAAAAATCTTTTTGATAACTAGCTCAAGGTTGCAAGCTCGAATACTTCCATGAATGAAATATTTATACAAAAATAAAAATTACAATAAATTCCTGAGTGAGAAGGCAAGCTATAATTTATAAAAATTAATAGAAAGGAAAGGAATAAATCTGCATGTATGGCCCTGTTTTAATGGAAATTTTTTGTTGAGTGGCCACTATTTTGATGTTGCGCTGGCAAAACTGATTTGTATTCTAATATTGATATTCACATATATTTTTCCATCGTTCTTGATCTGGAATTGAAACTTTAATTAATCTGAGGTAGATTTCATCTGCCTCAATATACTTAGAAAAAATGGGTTTTAAAGTAAAAATATGTTTTATCTCATGCTGAATGAAACTGATATTTTTGATAGCTTCATAAAACGCCCTACTTTCCATTGAACCTTTAATAGAGGACATGGATGCTGCCCTTACTGTTTCTTTAAGCTTCTTAATGTAATCTTACCTGGGCATTAATTTATCATTTATTACAAATAGTGAAGGCAGACCTTTCTGGTTCGCATCAATTCTTGAAAGAAATTTGTTGACAACAACATCCATAGTGTGACACTTGTCTGTCAACTACACTACTAAGTTATTTTTGATCAGAACTTTCTTCACCTCAAGAATGGTCTCAGTCCTATCATATACCCCTAAATCATCTAGTTCTTAGCTGTCTTTAGAATTTAGAAACTTTATAATGTTGTTGGATGTATTAGGCATTTCTCCTAGTTGAGTATTTATGTCAGTAATGTTCTAATTTTCCTTTTCCACTAATTCCTTTTGCTCAAAGATGATCTTGAAACATGGCCATATTTCAGTCATTTCCTCAATGATGTTGTTCCAAATAATTTCCTTAAACCAAAAGTGCAGCCAATAGAAGCTTCAGTTGTTGATTTCTTCCATATTTCTACCTGATTCTGAACTCTCTGAAGCTTTGCTGCATGGAAAGTGTCAGACTTCTTTTGCTTGTTCTCTAGAAGTTTCACTTGATCCTATAAATTCTTGATTTCTTTAGTCTGCAAGGTTGTATTTTGGAGTGTTGTAGCCAATTGGTCTGCAACATCTCCTTTACTGGTGGTAGTATATATAGCAATAGGAATCACTGTAATAGGAAATGCTTCTAAAGGAGCAGTTTGTTTAGTTGACTTCTTGCTTTCTTTAATCAACTTCTCCATCTCTATTTCCATTTTTTTCAATTGTGTATTATGTTGTATGATGAGCTTCAACATGTCTACCTTTTGTGTCTATGTTTCTTCAATCTCCTTAGCTAAAGGATCTTCTGTTGTTGGCAGTTTTAACTGCTTCCTTAATGCTACAATATCTTCATTCTTTTTCTTAATCAACTCCTCTGCAACATTAACATTTGTAGGATCATAACCTAGTTTTATCACCAAATATTCCAAGGTTTTAATCCTGGTATCTTTGGAAAAATATGAAACTTTTTCCATGTTGAGCTGTGAGCAAACATTTACTAATGTGACTTGCAATTTGGACAATGTCATAGAAGTGTTAGCTACAGTAGAGAAAATAATTTCCCCAGTCTATTTATGCATCTCCATTTGATCAATGGGATGTATGTCCTTAACATCAAACTCAAGATATGTCTTCTTATAATCTGATTCTCCTTTTGGCTGAGGAAATTGTGCCTAAAGAAATGCCCTTAGAATTTTTCCTTTCTCTGAGTCGAAGGATGACAATAGCCTACTTTGGGCACCTGAGGTTTGTTTCCAAAATTGATTTCATGTGTTTATATTCAAGGATTCATTTTTTAGTTTTATTTCCTTGAAGATATCCTTGGTTATTTTCTCTGGATCGCTTGAAGTAGATGTACCTGTGTGCATAATCTGTTGATTCTCTGTTGTAGTCATGGAAGTGGTAGGAGACTGTGTAGACTTCTCACCTATTAGTAAAGATACAATAGGCTCATTAGTATTGATGGGAGTCTTCTGCTCTGAATATTTGCTAAGGCTTAATATGGAACTAAGATTAGCCTTCTTTCTATACATGATTTTAAATCCCTTGCTAAAGATATATGTCTCTAATGGGGACCCTTATTCTCTATTCCTTTTGGTTGTCTTCTCTTGCTTTGTAGGAGTATGCATCGTTGTTGAAGAGACTTGTTGTTCTTCTACCTCATGTAATGTATTCTCTATCCACTATGGATAGTTCTTATACTTCTCTATTTCTAGCCTTGGTGTGTGAAAATAAGGAGTAGATTTGGTTTCTACCCTTAATTTGGAAAATATCCCGAATGGATCATACGACCAAGTGAAGCTAAGATCAAACTGCATTTTTTTCAATAATTGGTCTGCCTCTACTCCTAATTTCCTATTGTTGCATATGAATTAGTCAACCTGCATTTTTATCTTAAACTGAGACTTTTTCTTGGCAACAAAAAAATGGACCTGATCCATGTTGATCATCTTCCTGATGAATTCTAAGGAAAAAATACTCACTGGGAGAAATTTTGGTAACTTATATGGTTGCAGCTCACATCCAAAAATTATTATCTATGTGTAATTTTCATATAAGTACCAATCTCTTGTTTGTACCTGTCCTGAAAACTGCAAAATCTTTTGGATTTCTTCACTAATTCCAGGTTATTTTCTGATGCTTAGAAGACCAATGGTTGGGTGAAAAAAAATCTCAATAAGCTATTTATATGTGAAATCATTCTGATATTTCATAACTAGGGTGGTCCAAAAAATGACCGACTGCTGGTCTCCTTTCTCATTTAGTTTCTATAATGAAAAGTTCATGTTGTACCCCTGAAAGTATATGAACATGTAGAATAAGACAAAGGTATACTTAAATACCTCTTCTGTGTGAAAATTTACCAACGAATGATTAATAGACTCTGCAAGGAAATGATTGAAATTGAACACAATTGAAGGTTTGGTATCATTAGAAAAAAATGATAAAAATCCTATAATGGCCTCATCTACATATTGATCAGAGTAGTATCCAAGAAGTTATGATATAACAATTTTTATTTGCTTGGTTCTCTCATGGAATAGGGATGAAGGATAAGGAGAATTTTTCTTCGGTATTGGAGCATCTTGTGCTAAGAATAATTCTAGAGTTTGGGCTCTTTTAGTAAAGCCTAATTTCCGGTATATTTCAACCAGAGCTTCATGAGAAAATGGCGTACCATTGTTAACTATAGCGGCTAGCATCATTTCATCAATAGCCCGAGGGGTTATGGTAAAAAAAGCTTGTCCATTGGAATTGGTTATGGCCCTTTGGCTTGGAAAATATGAGGCATAAATTTTTCTAATGAAATTGGGAGTGCTGTGGGTATGAGGAAAAATATAATGAGGTAGGTTTGACTCCTAGATCTGGATTTCATCTGATTTCTCAATCCATTTAACTTCGAGCCAACAATACATCTGAAGAATGTCGAGCTCATAAAGTGTTTGATGAATCTTGTAGTCTCTATCATCCATAGGGATATGGTGAATATCTACAGGAGGAAAGATCATAGGATTGATGTTTTCCTCTGGTCCCTTGTCTTTGGGAGGCATTATGGCTAAGGCTGGAAGTGTAATTTGGTTGAGAATAAAGGCAATTTCTTAAATAGAGTGAGCGTTCTGGACAGGGAACAAAAGGATAATTGGAATGGACAGGCGCTGGAAGCTTGAAAATGTCGAGTTTCTGTTGAGAAACCTACAAATAAACAACACTGTAACCTATAAATGGATAAAATAATATTTATTTAGCAATACATGTTTTTCTTTGGTGGCATGGGTTAATAGTTAAGCTAATTGAATGCTTAACAGATTGATAATCGAGGAAATGATATGATTGATGAAGCTTAATGAGCGAATGAGGTTAACGGGCAGATGAGATGGCAGATGAGGTGGTGGAAACAGAATGGTGGATTCTCAATGGTCAGGTAAGTGGTATCAGAAATCAAATTTTTAGAGGGGGGGTTGAGCGGTTTCCGGTTTCACTCATGGGGTTCTGAAAAGCTGAGGTGATGACACGTATTGACATGAGGTTTTGAATTACCATTGAGTTCGGACCCCCCCCCTCCCCTCCCCCTCCCCCCCCAATTGTGATAAATTTTGGTTCGTGAAAGGGGGCTAAAAGGCTGTGAGATCCATTGGATGCCGAAAAATGTGGGAGGACCGTCGGATGTATGGATATGGGTTGGATGGTCGGATGCGATGAGGTGGAATGGTGGGGTTAGGAATTATTAAATAAAATGTCGGGAATGATATATAAAGGGATATGGCTTAGGGAAATGAAAATGAAAATGGATGAATGATGGGGTATGTTATACGGTTTTAAAAATTTGGATAATGTTAATAATTTGGAATAACCATATAAACCTTTCTTCTTTTATGGGCACATTTAGACTAGAAGCCTGTGCGATTTTTACAAACATAAATGAAGCTTTCCTTTTCTTTTTCTTCCCTAACATTTTATTTTGTTTTACCTTCTTTATTTAGGGAAGCAAGCAGCTATCATTTTATTGATATGGATGCCTATAAAACATAAAATTTTCCTAACATTTTTAACTTTTTTTTTCTTTTGCATCCATATCCTACCTTAACATTTTAAAAATTATTTGACTAATTATGCTAACTTATCAAAACTAGATAATGTTACAACACAACTGAAGGATAACAAAAATCCACGAGGTCTAGTGCCTTTGGAAGAGTTGTTTGATCATGATGATGTAGCCAAAAGCCAACGATGGTCCCCATAGAATCAGGCGTCAAAGATGTGAACATTGGTATAGCAGATAACCCCAAGATGGTCAAGCTATTGATATCTTTATCCCTTGAGTTGAAAGGTAAATATACAACTCTCTTTAGTGAATTTTTTGATTTTTTCACTTGGGAGCATTCAGATCTAAAGGTGTACAACAAAGATATCATCCAGTACACCATCCCAATCAAGCCGGATCAAAAGGCTTTCCACCAGAAGTTGAGGAGAATTAATCCCAAGCTGCTGCCAACGATCGAAAAAGAGGTAAATAGACTTTAAAAGGCTGGTATTATAATTCCTATTCAATTTTCAGATTGGATTTCTAATCTTGTTCCGTTAAAGAATAAGATAGGATAGATTCGTCTCTGCATAGATTTAAAAAAATTGAACAAGGTTGCATTAAAGGACAATTATCCTTTACGGAAGATGGACCACATCTTGTAGAGGGTTGCTGGATCTTCAAGGATGTCACTTCTTGATGGATATTTCAGATACAACCAGATCTTGGTGCATGAATATGACCAAGAGAAAACAACATTCACCACGCCATAGGGACCTTCATGTACGCCAAAATTCCATTTGGGCTCAAGAATGCCCCAAGTAGAGACTACTTTCAGTGGCCTTCTTGTGACTGCAGGCCAGAGGATATTTATTGTAGTTTACCTTGATGATGTTACCGTATTTTCGTAGTCAGATGATGAACACTTACAACACTTGAGGATAGTATTTCAAAAATGCAAAAAAATTGGCATCTCGCTGAATCCTAAGAAAATTTTATTTGCCATGGAGGAGGAAAATTACTTGGGAAAATTATCTCAAAATATGGTATTCACATTGATTCCTCCATGATCGAAGAAATCCAAAAATTGGACTTCCCAAGGAAAAAAAGGAGATTCAGTCCTTCAATGGAAAGATAATTTTTTTGAGGAGATTCATCCCCAATCTCGTTGAGCACCTTAGAGATATGAAAGATATGCTAAAGAAGGATAGCGAGGTAAGATGGTCAGAACATGTGAATACGTTATTTAATTTAGTCAAATTTTCTTTAACATGTGCTACCACATTGATCAACCGTGATTATACTTTAGATTTCATAATATTTTCATTTGCTTCTGAGCACTCTTTGGCTGTCGTACTAATGTAGAAAAAGGATTTAAAAATGGAGCAGCCAAATGCCTTTTTCAGCTGGACCATAAGAGATACAGTGCTGAGATACAACATAATTGAGAAGAAAGCCTTGGCCTTGGTGAAAGTATTGAAGGACTTTCAGGTATACATATTACATTCTCACATCATAGCCTATGTTCTGAATGCAACAACAAAATATTTGTTGATGCAAACTGATCTAGAAGGGAAGCGAGGGAAATGGATCGTAGCCATGCTTGAGTATGATTTGGAGATCAAGCCGACAAAGCTGATCAAGGGGCAGGGTTTGGAAAAGATGATGAAAGAATCTAATCTACATGTGCTGGATATAAATATGATTTCTGCACTTTTTGAAGAAGAAGTTGATGATTCAAAGACACAGGTATCTCAAATTTTCATTTCATCACCTTGGTATAATGATATAGTTTATTTTCTGCAACATTTAAATCCTCTGGCGGGTGTGTCTAAAAGAAGAGGTAGATCATTGAAATTAAAGGCTTCAAATTATTGTATTTTAGACAATTTTTTGTTTTGGAAAGATCTGGGAGGTGTCTTGCTGAATTTTCTTATCGAAAGTGAAGCGAAGGAAGTGATGAGTGACTTCCACAAGGGTGATTATGGCGGTCATTTATATTGGAATACCACATCGAACAATGTTTTGAGGGCTGGTTTCTATTGGCCCACTCTTTTTTCTAATGTGTACAAGACCATGATGAGATGTCACGAATGTCAAATTTTCCAAGGGTGGAGGAAGTTACTCCTGCTACCTTTGCAACCAATATTAGTCCAAGCACCATTTCAGCAATGGGGTCTCAATTTCATAGGTGAGATAAATACTTCATCATCCACCCAACAAAAATGGATTCTGATGGATACATATTATTTTACAAAGTGGATTGAGGCAATCCCAACCAGGTAAGCAACTGATTTGGTTATCATTCAATTTTTGGAATCTAATATCTTGTCTCGATTTGGTTGGCCGCAGAAGATCATCACGAATAACTCAGTTGCATTTAAGTCCAAAAATATGGTGGAATTTTGTGAGAAGTACAATATCACATTGGGTCGTTCAACTGCATACTACCCAAAAGGTAATGGTTTGGCCGAATCTTCAAATAAGTCTTTGGTCAATATTATCAAGAAGATGTTGGAGGTCAATAAGAAAAATTGGCATAAGAAACTCATCAATGCCTTGTGGGAAGACATAGTAAGTAATAAGAAGTCCATAGGCATGTTTCCTTTTGAGTTAGTGTATTGGGTTGATACAATATTTCCTACTTCTCTTGTTGTTCTAGTCATGAAGATATTGCAAGAAATTGGCAATGTTCAGCGGTGGATAAACCAAATGATCCATTTGCAACAAACTGGGGAGGAAGTGTTTCAGCATAAATACAAGAAGAATCGAAAGAGTATGGTGCTTCTAAAAGGCGGATGACTTCAGCATTGGTGATGTAGTCCTCCATTGGGATGCAAGAAATGAAGATAAAGGGAAGCACGGTAAGTTCGATAATTTATGGAAGGGTAAAGTAAAGGTTTAAACTGAGGAAAACATGCTTACTTGTTGGATGAAATGAATGGGCAAGACTGTAGTTTTTGATCAAAGCTCTGAAATTTATCAACATCATTGTACATATAATTTTACCTTTTTCTACCAAAGTGTGAAGGAGTTTATCATCGAAGCTTGGAGCCTGAAGTGAAGCCTGAGCACTATTGATTAGCCTCTTGTTCTAAAGTCTGAGTAAGTTTTATTTTAATCAGAGCCAGTTAAGTTTGTCATTCGGTTTTCAGTTTCGAGTGTAGAAATTTGAATAAATGATATATTATTCACCAATATTCTCCTGATCACACACTATTTTAACTTCATGCACAATACATAATCTCTTCTACCATTGATCATTAATTGTGGAAATAAAAACAATCGCATGCGCACATTAAAACCATAAACAATCACACATATGAACACAATATTTTATGGGAAAGCTTAAAGCTGAAAACCCCCAACTATCTGTATATTATATGTCATAGAGATCATGTAAAAATAATTATACAAAGCTCCTCACAAGCTCTCAGTACAATCTCCGATTGCTACACACTAATCAAGCTAGATCACGTCCCATGTAGATCTTTGCCGGCCTTCTTTGCCTCTTAAATAAATCTGCTTTGAGAAGAATGCCTCTTGATGAGAATGGATTACCCAGCCTTGCTCATGTAGTATTTATAGGCATATCTACTAAGTGTTGGAAGCAAAACATGCATCACTTATAGTCACAACTGATAGTCACACTTTCCCTTTCACCTATCTTTGCACTGGTCTCCACTGAAACTGTCCATGCACTGAAGTTAACTGATGTATTGTTTAGTTGATTAATGAGTTTATAATTAGTGAATTAATTAATAATTAATTCACACCACTCTCACTAATTGTATCAATCAGTTAAACTAGATACAAATAGCTCAACTATGTTTAGATTAGTTAAACTAAACACAACTCCATTAACTTCCCCAATCAACTCCACCAAACGCTCTCACATGAGTTCTAACTGAAGTATCCATGCAATAGCTCCACATAACTCTTTTGTGAATAGTGTAATTCCTTCCTATCAGCTCCTCTGTGTTACATCTCAGGCACTTAATTGAAGTGCTCCAAGAGAATAAGATAATGTTTAGAGTCCAAATATTATTAAGAGCTAATAATATTCGACATATCTATTTTTAGATTGGAAATCTAAAAATAGATTCCGCCCAATATGTCTAAAAATAGAAATCCATGTATTTTTCCAACTTGACCAACCATCCATACATATCATCCCGCAACTTATAGAACATGATCCATATGTCTAAAAATATACATAGTCTAAAAATAGACTTTGCGACAAAAATCACCTGTGTGGCCCCCACCTAGTTTAGGTGATCACTTTCCTCCTTCACTGTTTCTTGTTGCAATCTTCAACACTCCCTCTCAACAAGAAAGGACTGTCTTTGCATGCGACATGAAACTCCATGCATTCACCCTGCAACCTTTACAAGCGCCATGCAACTCCATGCATCTGCTCTGCAACTCCTATGAAACTCAATAGGCTCTAAACAACTCAATCAGTCTGATGCATCTATCATCAAAGTCTTTGACTTCTGCTGGTACCAACTACACATGTCTTCAGGAACCACTGCGTTGTTGAACTCTGCACCCATGCACTCTGCACTTGCTCTCAACTCTAAACCGCGCTCCAGTATCCGACACTGTCACTTTGATCTGCCTGCATCAATCCAACTGATCATGCTACTGCTACTCTATGTGTGGGCACCTTGTATCCAGGTTCAATTCATGAGATCCGCACCATCTCCATGAATCCTACCCATAAATATCCTCTTGGGATTAATCATGCATGTCGCCCCACCTCTCACCTGGTGGTATAGCTGCATGCACTCCCTCTGCCCATCTGGCACGAAATTTCTCTGCATGAGTGGTTGCTCCCACTCCATGATCCTCATCTTGTGGCTGCTCCACATCCCGAGGTTCACTATTACCTGCATGCAAAACTTGCTCCCTCTCAAGCATCAATTTCATGTCTTTCTTGCACTTCCCAACAGTAGGAAGCTCCGTAGACATCCCATCTACTTCAAGTCTATAGAGATTCTTTTCTCAAATCCCAACCTTCTTGACTTGTCCTTCCTCATCCACACTAACTCCTACACTCTGAAGCTCATCCATGCAGTGGACAAACTTTTTCAAGTATACCAGAATAATGTCATTCTTCTCCATTTTTATTTTCCTGAGTTTATCCTAAAACTCAACTGCTTCAATGCTTTGCAATTGCTCCAATGATCAATATTGCTCTGATACCATGTAGAAATTTGAATAACTGATATATTATTCACTGAGATTCTCCTGATTACACACTATTTGACTTCATACACAATACAGAATCTCTTCTACCATTGATCATCACATGCGGAAATAAAATCAATTGCATGCACACATTAAAGCC
Source organism: Pinus albicaulis (assembly GCA_034641835.2). Taxonomy (NCBI): domain Eukaryota; kingdom Viridiplantae; phylum Streptophyta; class Pinopsida; order Pinales; family Pinaceae; genus Pinus; species Pinus albicaulis. The sequence goes on along the minus strand of CM076582.1, from coordinate 687,458,020 downwards.
ATAAAAATTCACACATATGAACACAGTATGTAATGGGAAAGCTTAAAGCTGAAAACCCACAAATATCTGTATATTATATATGTCATAGAGATCATGTAGCAATCATTCTACAAAGCTCCTCACAAGCTCTTAGTACAATCTCCAATTACTACACACTAATCAAGCTAGATCTAGCAAAACACATACTCCAATCTCTGTCACTTGATAGCCTGCCTCTACTGCGCAATCCCTACTGAAGAATGCTTCTTGATGAGTTCGAATTACCCCAGCCTTTTTCACGCAGTCTTTATAGGCATCTCTACTGAGTGTTGGATGCAAACCATGCACCACTTATAGTCACAACTGATAGTCATACTTGCCCTTTCACCTATCTCTGCACTGGTCTCCACTGAAACTGTCCATGCACTGAAGTTAAATAATGTATTATTTAGTTGATTAATGATTTTATAATTAGTGAATTAGTTAATAATTAATGCACACCACTCTCACTAATTGTATCAATCAGTTAAACTAGATACAAATAGCTCAACTATGTTTAGATTAGTTAAACTGAACACAACTCCATTAACTTCCTCAATCAACTCCATCAAACTCTGTCACATGAGTTCTAACTGAAGTATCCATGAAATAGCTCCACTTAACCCTCAGGAATAGCGTAATTCCTTCTGTCAGCTCCTGTGTCACATCTGTGCACTTAACTAAAGTGCTCCAAGAGAATAAGATAATGTTTAGAGTCCAAATATTATTAAGAGCTAATAATATTCGACATATCTATTTTTAGAGTGGAAATCTAAAAATAGATTCCGCCCAATATGTCTAAAAATATAAATCCATCTATTTTTCCGACTTGACCAACCATCCAAAAATAGCATCCCGCAACTCATAGAATATGATTGACATGTCTAAAAATAGACTTTGTGACAAAAAATCACCTGTGTGGTCCCCACCTAGTTTTGGTGATCACTTTCCAACTAGGATAAAGAATGATGTTTCAAGATTCCTCCTTCACTGTTTCTTGTTGCAATCTTCAACATCGAGTTTAGTGTTTTGACTTTTGACTCCATGCCCAATGGATAAGGTTACCTTGTCTACGATTTTCTTCACACCTCCAAAGAGTTGCCATCCCCAGTTAGAGCCAATGTTAGTGTCAGCCATTTCTTCCTGTCACCGATGATCTAATGTTCTCCTAAATTTTTTTTATTAGGGTTTCAAGTAAAAATTTTATGGTTTCTATAGGTCTTCAAATAAACATTTGGTCATTCGCTAGTGTGTCTAGGTCTATTACTACTCCTTTCAAAAAATTTCATGTGTTGGTCATTGCCATTTTTCATTTGGAAGAGTCATCACTGCAAAGTCTCCATTTTCATCTTGGTAATACCACCATGGTCCTCATTCAGCTTAATGTCACCATTAGGTCATTAGGGTTTAAGTCATCAAAATCTATCATTTCATCAATACGTCCGACAATGGAGTAGTAATATGGAAATTTCTTAATAAAGTTTTGTTTCAAGTGTAATTTATTTCAAAATATGTTGTAATATGTTCTAATGTTCCAAAGCTGCACAAAAGTGAAAAGCACATGGTGGGCCACCACACCACTATGAAGAAATTGATTTTTCACAAGCTATAAAAGACCATCAAAATAATTTCTCTCACTCATTTAATTGGAATAGAGCACTCACTCACCAAAAAATATTGTCTCAACACATTCAGCATCAAAGGACACTCTAAACAAGTGATTGGCACCCTCTCGAGGCAACCATGTTGCGTTTTTCCTAATTCACTGCGTTTCACTCCTACAAAAAAAAAACAATGTTCCAAGGGTTCTCATGGGAAAATGAAGGTTTCATCAGCAATATAAAAGCAATTTTAAGCCTTTTACATCTCATATTAGCATTTTTTTCCTTGTTTTTATGGTGAAAATCCTCATATAGCCCCCATACTGCGTTTTTGGTGGGTGAAGCTTAATTTTCCAAATTTCAAGAAAAATCACCTATTCCTTACACACCTTACCCTTCCCCACACCCAAAAACACTTCCCGCATCCATTACACCCCCTTAAACTCATTTACCAAACCCCTACATCTAAACCCTACCTCCTATGTTGCGTTTTTGGTAGATTTAGGACTAGGACTGTGTATAATTTCCCTAGACCAATCCCTTCATTAATTTTTTAATTTTTCACTTCCCTAACCTTTCTAATACCCTTATATACTTCCTTAAATTTTCCTACCCTCATATCTCCTCCCTAATCCCTTCATCCATTCCCCTCACTCACTTCCCCTATTTTTCCCACTAGGGTTTTTCCTTTAAAATTGTCAACATGGAGGGAGAAAATAAACCTTACAACAAAGGAGTTCAAATATCAAGGTTTGAGGCCCTCAATACTCATCAGTTAATGTATTCCTCACTGGCCAAGAAATTTTTTCGGAATGTAGTATGTTTAGGGTTTGGTGAGAAAAAATAACAGGAGAAATATCATGCCAAGTTAACAAGTTCATTTGCCACTAACCTTAGGAGAGAAAAGGTCACAATTGCAGGAGTTAGCTTCAAAATTTCAACTGAGGCCATAGCTACAAATACAGGGATACCAGACAATGGGGAAAAGTGGTTTAAGAGCTTAGATTTGGATGTGGAGAATTACAAAGCCTTCATAAAAAATCACTACAAATATGCCATTAAGAAGGTTTTTCCTTTTGGACAACTGCTTGATATATTTTCTCCATTTATGATGGCCATTATGAAGTATTTTACATGTGAGGGAATATTTTCAATATTTTTCAAATATCATGTCATATTTCTAATGCACTTCACAGGGGTAAAACCTCTCAACCTATCCTACTACCTCTACAAGTGCTTGGAAAAATGGCAAAGAAAGTGAAACATAGAGAGAGTGATCATCAAGCCAACATTTTTCACCATGCCCTCATCAAAATCATTATATTTCACTAGTTTTTACAAATGAACATCACTTGGGAGACATTCATTCAGTCCAGTGTATTGTTTTCCCTGCTACTCAGCCTACTAGCCAAAGTACACCATCAACACCATCCAAGCAAAGGGATATTGGATCTTCTAGAAAAGTTTCAGTCAAGAGGATACCTAGGGCTGAGGTGACTCAAACATATCATAGAGGAAGGAGGCTTGTGTTTTCTCCAAACATTGTGCAAGGGGCCAAGCCTACATCAGCAGAACGGAGATCACCATCACAACACGAGGCACCTTTGCAAGATGATGCACCATTCCATATTGACATTGACATGGTAGAATTGGAGGTGGATGAAGAGCACATAAAAACATAGCATGCCATCATGGAGAAATATCTTGATATTAGAGAACTTAACGACACCTTGTCCAAGGCCAACTTCTTGATTTCATTCCTAGAGCAGGAGAATATGCAATTGAAGGTAAATTGACTACTATTGAATAGGCATAAAGTTGATGTTAACAAGTAAGATGTAAAGGGAAAATAAGTAGTTAACATAGATGAGTTAAATGAGCATGAATATTAGGTAAGAAGGTAGAGACCAAGGACTAGAGGCCTAAAAAGGGCCCTTCAACAATAAAGAGAGGCATCTCCACCAAGGACCCAAATGATAGTGAATGAGCTCATATTGGCAGAATTTGAACATGATAGGGAATATTGGCTTGATAGTGTCAATGGTCATTTTGAAAAACTCATGAAAAGGGAAAATAAGAACAATAAAATTTAGAGACACATGGCCATGCACTACTACACAAGAAATCAGGTGTCTTAGGCAAAAATCAAGCAATTGAAGGCAAAACTCAAAGAAACCCCAATGAAGGAAGAGGAGAAGGGTAAGATGGATTTCCTTGTTGATTCTTCCCTCATAGCATAACATACCATCTCTTGTCTTCATGGTGCAATTTTAGATCAATTTTGAACAAATTTGGAGAAATTTTGGAAAATTTTGAAGATCTTTGACTTTTGGCAATTTCTACACAGTCCCTAGTCCAAAAACGTAGCGTTCCTCACGCTGCACTTTTGATGGGGGCCTCAAAATGCTATTTTTTTTGCATATTTAGGTTTCTTTTGTAGTGCTTGAGTATTTTGTCCATAGCAGAGATGCATAGATTTATCCATCATATTTCAGATCAAGATTTGGACCTCGGGAAGGCCTCCAAAAGCGTCTTGCAAATTCGCTGCATTTTCTCCTGCCACACTACGTTTTGCTAATATTTCGTTGTGTTTTTTCCTGTAAGCTATTTTTCTCCATTTGATCAGTCAAAAATCAACTCCTCCTAATGTAATTTGTCATTTTTTCAGTTGTAATGATGTAATCATGTGTAATTATGCTAGTTATAGTAAAAATGAGGTGGATACATGCTTGTAAATATGTTTTATGGTAAAATGTATCAGTTTCTCTATCTTGAGGAGAGTTTTGTTAACCTCCCTAGTCTTTAGGTTTTAGGTGAGGGAATCATGTGAACTACTCCTCCACTTTAGGATTCAACCCCTAAGAGAGGGGAAATGGTTTTTTGTTTATATGTATGCATTTCTTAGTCATTTTGATGGTTGGACATCAAAGGGTGAGACTTTTGTAGCTTGTACTTCAACTTTTATTCATAAAATCAAAGGACCAGTTGTAGCTGTTATCTACGAATTAATGTGTAGTGAGTTTTGGATGTATTTTATCTATTATAGTCTTATATAAATGATATAAATGTTTCCTTCCATATCTTGTTTTCCTCAGTTATTCCTAAAAGTTTGATAAGCATAATTATTTCATGAAAGCTCCGTTTTGTTTGGGAAAGTCATTTTATGTTATCTTCTTTCTGTTTTAATGAATTCATGACATATGATCATTAACATCCTCTTTCATTTTAAAACCATACACTACATCAAAAAATACCCTAATCTAGTCACTAAAGCACTGCTATCTTGCTCCTCCATATATTTGTAGTTGTATCCCTTTGATAATTTGACCTAACTACTTATTTTTCATCCCTGATCCAACAAAAAAAACCATTAAACTTTCAAAACCCTAGAGCTGACCTAACTAGCCTAAAATCCACTCTTCATCCAGTTAAACCCTTTAATTGTGATTTCATAGAGAGATCCCTCTCTGGTTTGGTAGGGATAGCTACCAAACTAAAATCTTGGTTTGAGGTTACCTTTGTCGATATCATTTCTCAGCCCTGGGACATTTTGGAGGCTAACAGGATGCACAATCGAAGTAGATGCCTTCATAATATTACTCAATAGGGGTGAGCATCATCTGCTTGCCTAAACTTTGGATGTCAATTTCATCTGGTACAATCCATGGATCGACCAAAATCATATAGGATGATATCATATTGATATAAGAAACTGAAGGTGAGGAGGGGGAGGGAAAAAGTCCCCCCTAAGTGAGGGGTCCTTCAATAATCCAACTCCAACATGCTGATACGAATGTATGGCTTCCCATACAAGAGGGACACTTCTAGTAACAGTGGAATTAGAGGCAAAGAAGTTGAGTTGATCTATGGATATGATCTCACCTTTATGAGGAAAGGTGATCATGTTGAAGTAGGTAAAAACAATGATAACCATTGTGTAAACCCATGTACATCCCAGTAAAATATTATAATCAAGAGGTATGTTAGTAACTTATATTTCAATAGAGACGGTTTTTCCCCCAAGTTCCACTTGGAGGGAATTCAAGATCCCGCAGGGTTTATATGTCCTTTCATCAAAGGATTTTAATGTGGTGGTCGATTGATTTAGTTGAGTTGAACCAATTGCCTTCCAAAAAGACATAGACATGATGCAGGTTGATGCTCCCTCATCCATAATGAAACGATGGATTTTCTTACCATGGAAAATTACCTAAATCATAAAATATAATTGAGCTGGAAGCCGAGGAGTATAGTTTTCATGAGAGAAAACCACTAGGTTTGAATCTGATAACTGGAAACAATGCCTTCTTTTGGGTGGGGAAACTTTGCAACACCTCGAGAGTGGACATGGTTGATGGAGATTGAGCCAAGTCTTAACCTACATTGTAATTTTTGGTAGCTCTTGAATGGGGGTTGCAAGAAGAATTATGACTAACACCCTAGAGAGGCTTGATAGCCAATTTTTGAGGCAAAGAAAAATCAGATGAGGTTGGCGCTGAATTGACAGGTTGATCAGTAGCCTAACCATTCGGTGGATTCAAACTACCATAGCCTTTGTTCCGAGTGGCCACCAAAACATCATATCTCTGCTCTGAGGAGGAAAGCATTAAACCGTGTTAGAGGAAGTGGGGTCATGAGCAACCATATGAGTCTCCCGATTGGGAAAAAGGTCAGTCAACACAATGGGAGAAGTGGATAATTTAAGAAACTGATTCACTTCAGCGCGATGTGGAGAATCACGTGTAAAGTGATCCTCATTGAAAATCAATCATGAATTTCAAGGCTTTCGTTTCTCATCGGAAGATGAATTTTTTTCTTTATATTGTGGTGAGGAGTCTTTATTTTTCTCACCTTTACCTTTCTTCTTTCTTCTAGGTTGCTATTGAGATTTTCCTTTATCAGTTGAAATGGCATTTATCTCGGAAGTTGAAGTGCAAGAGGGTGGGATTGAGGGTTTTGAGTAGAAGTGGCGAGAGATATACCAAATGGTTTACTCATCGACTGTGAACTAGAAGAACCAATAATGTCATCAATGAAATGATATTATTTATGAGGTGGAAGAGGAAAAATGTTTGAAGGTCATGGAGCATTTTCTATCTTACCATAGAGCATGCTCGATTGGGTATAGACCAGATCTAGATATTGAGCATGAGAAATCACTTGCTCTTTGGTCATGCCTCCACCTTTGGCCACATCTTTTGTTATAGGAGCTAATAGAGATTTGACAAACCATTTCACCAATAACTGAGCATGAAAAAAGGTCTTGAACAATCAGCAATTATGCCTCCCGTAATGTTAAAATATAGGAAAAACAATGCTAATATAGAAAACCATAAATTTACACCATGGAAAATTCAAAACATTGCAGTAAATACTCAGAACAATATGATATACAGAAATAGTTAAGCCATTTTACTATGAATGGGAAAGAGTACAAATATATATAGATAAATTCACATGGGCTTGCCTTTTAGGCAAGCTGAGCAAAGCCTAGATGAAACCACAAAACCCAGAAAAAACTGCCCATTGATGCTTTGCATCATCCAAGTGAATCTTCAATAGCCCCTCCAATGGGATAGCTGGAAAAACCTCTTCCGGTGCTCATAAAATTCTCCAAAATTACTCTCGGAATCCTCAAGCCAATCCGACCAAAAAATAGAAATGATTTGACCTGATCACGACCCTCCAAAAATGGCCTCCAACAGGCCCTACACTCCACTAGTAACTATTGAATATGTTGTCTACAGAACTAGCATATAAATACTCAAAAAACCTCCAAGAATGTAACAAATAACTCCTTTGGAACATCCCCTATCTTTCCCAACAAATAATGGCCCAAGTGGCTGAGGAAATCTCCCACGAATGTGACCATCTTTCCCTCATCTGTCCTGGCCCAGTGACTTCCATGCTGCTCCTGAGATACAATATCAATTTAAACCTCTGAGGTTCACCTATAGCTTAATAAGGTAATTAACCTAGGTTCTCCTATAGCTGAACAAGCTAATGAACCTTTCTCAACCAAATCAACTAGAAAAAAGCACACATGTATACAAATTCTTCCTCCTTGAATACCACTGTGTCCTCGAGAAATACACACTGCTAGGGTAACTAAATGAAAATACTGAAGATATCATAGTTAATATCTCTTGGATGATAATGGAAAACCATTCTAGGGTGACACTCGAAGTCCCCCAAAGAATGGATGAGTTCTCTGCTTGGAAAACTAATTCTAAACAACAAGTGACTCACCTAAGTAGCTCGAGAAACTGAGATCAAAATTGATAATCCAATAATTCCAAATGAAGTGAGCTTCCTTCCTTTTATAATATTTGTTGGGGCCTTTTTCCACCCTTTCCCTCCATACCCTATTCACACTCATGATTTTTGAACCAACTATTAAGGGTATGCATATTTCATGTGTGAGTGGTCCCCATTCACCACTAATAAAATAACATAACATAAAGTTACTAACTTCTAACTCCTAAGTCTTCTAATGAAAAATAAAATGGGCTGTTACATCACCAAAATTTGCCCTCAATACATGAAAATAAATTGTGTTACAAAATAGTTTAGGAAGGGACATTATATTCCTCCCCTCCCATATGTTTCTTGTCCCCAAGCAATGCCAATGATGGATGATCCAATATGTGTTCACCCTCCCAAGTGGCATCCTCATCTGGAAGGCTCTACCAATGCACCAAATACTCCTTGATTGTCCTGATCCTGAGCTTCCTCTCTCTAGTCTCTAGAATGGCCTCTAGTTCTAAAACCAGATGCCCCTAAACATCAAGAAGAGGCAACTCCATAGCGCACATGATCTACTGCCCCAACACCCTCTTAAGGAATGAACCATGGAATTTATTGTGCATTTTGATTCTCAGTGGGAACTCCAACTCATAAGCTACCTTTATGACCCTCTTGGTCACCATGTAAGGTACATAAAAACAAGGTTTCTGCTTCTCGACCCCTTGTCAGTATGGCTGCAAGCATAGGAACGCCACGTCCCCTCCTCAAAACGTATCTCTATTTGCTTCCTGTAAGTATATAGATTTTTTTTATTCTAAGTTGTCAGAAAATGATCCTTAGGAGCCTTAAGGATTTATTCTCTATATTGGATCTAATATTTGGCCTTTGGTGCTCGATTTTCTCCAAAAACAATGTCAGCAAAAGAAAAATCATCATAACCATATAAAGCACAGAAAGTATTCATACAAATGGATATATGATGTGTAGTGTTGTAGTAATATTCTCCTAAGTTAAACCAATGAATCCATGACTTCTATTGTCTGGTCACATAGTTCCTAAAATACCCCTCTAGCCACTTGTTCACCCTCTCAATATGACCATCTCTATGTGGGTGATAAATAGTGCTCAGAGTGAGCTCTGTGGCCACTAATATGAAAATATCTTGCCAGAATCCCCCCATGAATATGATGTCTCTATCACTGACTATGGTATTAGGAGGTCCATGCAAGCGGAAAACCTCCCTAAAGAATAAATATGCTACATGAGAAGCTAAGTACCGAGTCAAAATAGAAAATAAATGTGCATATTTGGTCAATTTTTGTACCTCTACATAAATACAATCCATCCCTTGCACTGTGGGAAGTCCTATGATAAAATCCATTTAAATTATCTCCCATTTCCCCTCCAGAATTGGCAGAGGATGCAATAATCCTGCTCGATGTGTCAACTCTCCCTTATTCTTCTGATATGCCTAAAAATTATGTACATATATCAATACATCTCCCTTGAGGCCCTTCCAGATGAAGCACTCCCTCATAACCATATATGTCAATCCTGAACCCATCATGCCCTGGCAATGGAGAATGAACCCATCATGCCCTGACAATGGAGAATGTTGAGGTGCATGAAGTAGTATTCTCTCTCAACTGCAAGCGCAGAACCATAAATATTCACCCCTTATAGTATATATCCTATTCCATTACTCGATAGTGCTCCTTTACATGAATTCCCTCCAAGATCTCACATGCAAGATGATCCTTGGAGTACTCCACTAATAGTTGTGCCTTCTATTCATGGATAATGCTCATGAGTGAAAGCCCTGCAGGTCTCCTAGATAGTGCATCAACTACCACATTATGATTTACCATCACATAATCAATATCAAAGTTGTAGGCATACACCTTACTGACCCATATCCACTTTCTATCATTGAGGCCTTGCTACCCCATGAACTGGTGAAGACTGTTATGATCTGTCTTCACCCTAAAAATGTTCCCCAACAGATACTGTCTAAATTTCGCCAATGCATGCATAATGGCCAAAATCTCCTTGTCATATATGGAATATGACCTCTCATGTGGTCAAAGCTTCCTTCTATAGAAAGTAATGGGGTTTCGCTCTGTTAAATAATCACACACCATTAACACACATAAAAACACACATATTTAAACCCAAACACAGTCATGGCAGAAAAGGCTTTAGCCTCACGGCTTCCTCACATATGTTCACATTATTAAAATAATGTAATATTACAATTAAATAGATGAGGAGACCGTGTCTCAAGATAGTGCGTGCTATCTTGGACACCTTGGTTGAGATAATTTCTCAACCATACACACAACAATATAGGAGCTACCTAAACTAACTCCTAACTTAGGGGAAGAACCCAAACTAGAAAGTTAGGCATACATTCCTAAATTTTAATATTTAATTTATTTTTGGATTTATAATTATATTATGAGAGAGGCTAACATCCCCCCCTTCAATGATAAATCCAAAATAATAGCGAGGAACCATCTTCCAAGTTCTCATGTTGATCCTAAAAAACATTGCCTGAAAAATCGCCAAAGATGGATGCTGAAAAAACTACATTATGAAGATACCATGAGTCAGCTGCATGTCTGATTCATCTTTGAATTTTGCTTGACAACTCCATCACGTGCCAAGTTGCAAAAGGATCCATCTGTCCTTTGCATGAAATCAACATCCATTGTCCACTGACAAAATTTGTTGAACGCTCACTGGCTGATGATGTCAAATACAACTCAATGTTGCTTTTGTTGTGTTGAAAACTGCTTACTGTTGCTTTGCTGTCAACTGCCCACTGGTGAATTTTTTGATGCCCACTAGCTGTTGAATATGCCCACTGGCTACTAAAGCTATCCACTGTCTGCTTTTGCTGGTTTTATCGAGACTTTCAGTCTGACAACCACCGTCAATTTCATTGACATTTTCCCCCCTTTGTCAGCTGAAAGGAGAGACAATTCTCTGGAAAGTATTCCTGAACTCCCCCCTTCAGGTGTAGGAGTGTTGCAATGGTGTTATCCCCCATTCAACTGCATGAGAGTAACATCTTATTTTCACTATCAGCTGCACTACGTGTGATTGTATTCGGTTGTAGAACTGAGACAATCTTTTGACTGTGGATGACCATTCCCAAGGATCGATCCATTCATAATGTATCTTCAATTTGGCTAATTTTTGATGGTTGCAACATTTATATAATGAATGATTTGGCTTTCCACAATGGTGACAAGGATGGATATCAAAACACTGATCTTCCATATGACCAGTTCTTTGACAATGAGGACATTTCAGTTTGACTGCAACTATGGGTTGCGTGCATTTCTGTTTGTCTGCAACTCTCTCAGAACTTGCTGAGGTGATTTGTTCAAGAAATACTACACTGAAGAACATAATTGGCTTTGAATAATCTGGGATATGCAACTTGGTGTTAGCTTTGACATATCCTAACCCTCATTGATTCTTGTTACTTTGAATTTCTTCCCATGGATTGGAAGAAAGTTGAAGTTGAACAACTTCGACACTTGAAGTTGTTTGGATGAACGACTTAGAATCATATTTAGTTGTATGGTTCAAAGACTCGAAAGCATCACTCTTCTATTGCGACTCAGTTATTTTTAGTTGCAACTCCAGTTGAAGAAACTCAATTGTTTAATTTGTCTGTTGTAGATGCCGTGAAATATTAGCAAGAGTTTCTTTGCTGATTTGCACCATGTCTTCAGCACTTGAGAGGATCGAAATGTGAATAATTTGTAACAATTGGATGTGTTGCGCCATATGAACTCGATCTCTTGAATTTAGGCTCGCTTGTCGTAGATGTCTTTCTTTGAAGTGTCTCACTTGAATTTGTTACTTGAATGACAGTATCACTTGCTGTGTGGCTTGAATGGCACGCTCGCTTGGTTTATTACTTGAATGACACACTCAATTGTACTGTTGTTTATTACGCTTGCTTTGAACACTTGCTAGAGTTGTAGAACTTTTACTTCTTGAAATCTTGAATGAATAGTCACGCTCTCTTGTAGGAGATTTGAACTTGTTGTTTGTTTTCTTTAGAGTTAAAACTCGTGGACACACTTGATTCTTCTTAAAGGAAGGGTGTCGAACACTGTCGAAAATGCACCCAAAAATTCTTACAATGATTTAATAATTCACTTAAACAATCAATTCACTTGTATTAATTTGACTTACTGGAGGAGAATTGATGCTCTTGACTTCTTATTAATTCAAAACTGGGGTGTCAGTTTCAACCGAGAGTGCACCCTTACAGTCCAACTCAGATTAAAAGTTCTTAAATTTATGTGCAAGAATGTTGATGTAGAATTTGCTTTGAAACACATTAAATTGATTGTACTGAGTGAATTTTCTTGTTGAGGTAGAATGTTGATGTTGACAATATTTGATTATGTGTGGCAGTGGTGCAAATGCATGTGTTGAGTTTAATTATCCTTCCTTGCAACTACTTCGTTACAGGTGTTGTGCTTTCTTTCATTGAACTTTATGTGTGGAGTAAATTCAATCATTTATGTGTCATGAAATAATAAGCAACATCATGAAGCCATAAAAAACACTCGCCATTAGAAACACACACATGGTGTACCTAAGATCCCCTTATTAAATTTCGGGTGGATCTAGGACACAAGCACCAAAAAATATGTCTGTATTAATTACTGGAGTACATCATCTTTCAGAATCTGAAGCAATGATAATGTCAAGCTCTAGCTTCAAAGTTAACTTCAATATCTGCTTTACTTATCTTTCATTTCAACCCTCACTTTTCTCACTCGGCTCACTTGACATTCTGACTGCTCAATTACAACTTTAATTTGACTTGACTTTGAAATGGACTTGATTGACCTTGACTCTTTACAAGAAATTCTTCAAAGAAAAATATACCCTCTTTGACTTACAAGTATTTTGACTTTGGATGACATCAATTGCCAAAAATATTTTTCAACACTCCTTATCACTACAAACCTTCACAAATATTACAAAACTTTAATGCACTTTATCCATCCAAAATCACTTATTGCTCCAAAATTTCAAAAAAAATAATTTCACCTTATTAAAAAATCGGTTACAATGTTTACCCTTATGACTCCCCCTTACAACAACAAAAATATTTTAACCACTCCTTATCTCTCCCAAAAATAACTCATTAAAAAATAGTTTAATCCACATTGTCTCTCAATATATCTTCTTATCACTCCCATACAAAAATATGCCCTCAAAATAAATAAAAAATCCCACTTGTCACACATAACTAAAAAGTTAAGAAAAACTATATTTTTTTTAATTACCTATGTCTCCCACAATCTCACAAGTTTTGGATCTTCTTAGCTTCACAAGACCCTCACTACATGACTATGACCTTTTAATTATAAAATCTATTTCTCCATTAAAAAATCAAAACTCTCCCCTCCAAAATCACTTATCGCTCCAAAATTTCAAAAACAATAATTTCACCTTATTACAAAATCGATTACAATGTTTACCCTTATGACTCCCCCTTACAACAACAAAAATATTTTAACCACTCATCTCTCCCAAAAATCACTCATTAAAAAATACTTTAATCCACATTATCTCTCAATATATCTTCTTATCACTCCCATACAAAAATATGCCCTCAAAATAAAACAAGCGCCATCAGAAACACACACATGGTGTACCTAAGATCCCCTTATTCAATTTCGGGCGGATCTAGGACACAAGTACCAAAAAATATGTCTATATTAATTACTGGAATACATCATGTTTCAGCATCTGAAGCAATGATAATGTCAAGCTCTAGCTTCAAAGTTAACTTCAATATCTTCTTTACTTATCTTTCATCTCAACCCTCACTTTTCTCACTCGTCTCACTTGACATTCAGAATGCTCAATTACAACTTTAATTTGACTTGACTTTGAAATGGACTTGATTGACCTTGAATCTTTACAAGAAATTATTCAAAGAAAAATATACTATCTTTGACTTACAAGATTTTTGACTTTGGATAACATCAACTGCCAAAAAGATTTTTCAACACACCTTATCACTCCAAACCTTCACAAATATTACAAAACTTTAATGCACCTTATCCCTCCAAAATCACTTATCGCTCCAAAATTTCAAAAACAATAATTTCACCTTATTACAAAATTGATTGCAATGTTTACCCTTATGAATCCCCCTTACAACAACAAAAATATTTTTACCACTCCTTATCTCTCCCAAAAATTACAAAATTGATTGCAATGTTTACCCTCATGACTCCCCCTTACAACAACAAAAATATTTTAACCACTCCTTATCTCTCCCAAAAATCACTCATTAAAAAATACTTTAATCCACATTATCTCTCAATATATCTTCTTATCACTTGCATACAAAAATATTCCCTCAAAATAAAAAAAATCCCACTTGTCACACATAACTAAAAAGTTAAGAAAAACTATTTTTTTTTAATTACTTATGTCTCCCACAATCTCACTAGTTTTGGATCTTAGCTTCACAAAACCCTCACTACATGACTATGACCTTTTAATTATAAACTCCTTTATTTCTCCATTAACAAATAAAAACTCTCCACTAAAAAATATTCCTTATCTCTCCAACAAAATCCTCTTCACTCTATTAATAAAATTTAATAATTTCCTTTTTAAACTCCCACTTAAAGAGAATATTGTAAAATCTTTTAAAAAGTGAATGGAGTCACTTTAAAAATCAACGTATCTCCTTTAAAAAAATGTTAAAGCACACTTTTTAAAATTAGGTTGAGAAGTTACATACGACACTGCTGCATTATGGCCTTGAATCTGCTTAACACTACCCTCTTGCACTACGTTCAAGTCACTGTAATCATTCAGCGTCCTAAGATGCTTATTTTCTACGTCTTATGTTGTGTTCTCCAATTGAGTCCAATGCTACTACGTCCTCCCAACAACGTTGTCCAACCAAGCCATTTCTCAACGCTATCATCTTCTTTGAGGGACTGGGCTTAACCTTATTCGAATGCAGCAAACCAGTAGAGAAACTCACTGTAGCACAACTCACCAAAAATATTCTCCATCCAAGAAAATCTCCACATAAATTTTTAAGCGTTTCACAGCTTGAATCAACAAGCTTTCCTCACATATCTCCACACACAGGTCTTCAATGGATGCAAAATTTAAGTTTTCTTCACAGATTATTCAAATTCAAAAATGGTGGCTCCTGTAAATAAATTATTGATCTCCTGTAATCCGCATCTCAAGCATACCCTTGAACCATTTCTCAAGAATCAATAGCTTCAAAAATTTCAGAAACAAAATATTTTTAACATAGCTCCAATGAGAACAAGCTCCAATTGCGCCTTTCTGCTACAAGCTCAATCCGTGTTGCAATTATTTGTCAAAATCGTTCCTCCAATGTTTGTCTTGACTCACACTCCAATTCCTGCTCAAGAACCGTGATTGCAGACCACAACTGAGCTAGGAAATTTTGTTGTTTTAAAGGCATCCGGGGTCAATTTCAGTTCGAATCCATAACATCCCCTCCATAGGCATAGACATAGAGTTTTATACTCATGCTCATAGAGTGATGGATAACTAACTGACAACCATAGTCTGGGACTTTTGTGTGGGTTGGAGAGGAACATGGGTTGATGCAATTGCAACAAAGAGTTTTGAAAGAGAAGTAAGTGGAGATAGAAAAGTGCAATGCACTATGCTTGAGTTACTGAATCAATTAATGGATGGATTTAGCACTGATGAACGTATAAAGGTCATAGCAGCAACAAATCATGAGATATTTTAGATCCAGCTCTAATGCATTCAGGCCATCTAGACATGAAGTTAGAATTCCCTCATCGAATAGAGGATGCACGGGCACGGATTTTACAGATTCATCCAGATGTCAACTTTGAATAGCTTGCACGTTCCACTTTAACACTGTCTCCAGATCTCCAACGAGTCTTCACGCAACATGATTTTTTTATAATGCATCCCTTCTGGCTGGTCTCATATTTCCATCATTCAACACAGTCCATCTCGTTCATTCACCTTCTCACTCTTATTCACGGGTCTCGGCTTTTCTTGATGACATTACAACGTAGCTTGAGGTTTCATGCTTCAACTCATCATTTCCTCATAGAACTTTCTCTCTAACCTCAGCTCTAAAATAGGAACAAAGTTATCTGAAGTTTTTCGTAAGTATGAGCTAGAAAATCATAGTTATAGTGGTGGGACTTTAGCAAAATTTGCATATGCTTATGGCACAACCCATACTAACATTGAGAAGGAATGGGACAACTTAAACAGAGCACTTGGTTCTTAGATATCAGATCCTTTAAGAGCGATGATCACTTGAGTTCCTTTAGATACCACACTTAACAGGCAACATAAAAAATCCTCACGCAAATTTGAAATCAAGCCTCCAGTAAGTTCCAAAGCAAAATGAGGTGAAACTCCACACAGCAGAGCACCACCATAACAATGATCTCAAATTCAGAGAGAATGACCAGGCTACCATTGCAAATCAATCCACCAATCGTAGACTCATACGGGAAAATTCACCAAAATTTGCTGCTTGCAAACTACGATCCAGTGCTTCAAGTCTGATGATGCAAAAAGAACTTTGACGGTGGTTGACATACACATTCATGCTCCTGGAAAAAATTCTATGCAGATTTCATGACTTCACACAATACACAATTAATTGTTTAAAAAAACATCACATACACCCAGCATCACTGTGGCTCTGATTTTTTTTTAACGCATATGGAAAAAAAAACACACACATAAAAAAATACCAATTCAATTTATGGCACCGCAGAGCTGAACTCTTGGTTGTAGGCACGACCTTCAATTTTTCATACCTTCATATCACTGATCTCATCCAAATTGAAGACCTCTGCACTAATTCACGCATCTCCGATCCGATGTAGCTCCAATACCACATGTTAAATAATCACACAACATTAACACATATAAAAACACATAGATTTAAACCCAAACATAGTCATGGCAAAAAATGCTTCAGCCTCATGGCTTCCTCACATATTTTCACATTATTAAAACAATGTAATATTACAATTAAATAGATGAGGAGACTGTGTCTCAAGATAGTGCGTGTTATCTTGGATACCTTGGTTGAGATAATTTCTCAACCATACACACAACAATATAGGAGCTACCTAAACTAACTCCTAACTTAGAGGAACAACCCAATCTAGAGAGTTAGGCATAAATTTCTAACTTTTAATATTTAATTTATCTATTTTATTTTTGGATTTATTATTGTTTTATGAGAGAGGCTAGCATGTTCTTGAGACAAGACGACTCTAATACCCTCACTCGATGCATCACACTCCAAATTGAAGGACTGCGTAAAATATCGTAGCGCAAAAACCGGGAAACTATTCTTCACCTACATGAGGTGATCAAAGGTCACCTAATCTCCATCTATCCATGAAAAATCGCCCTTCTTGGTAAAATTTATGAGGGGTGATTCCAACTGTGAGAATCCATTTATGAACTTCATGTAGTACATTCAAATGCCTGAAAATCCCCTCAACGATGTCACATCTCTAGGATTTGGCCAGTCCCGAATGGCCGTGATCTTCTCCTCATGCAACTTGACCCCATCTGCACCAATAATGTGTCCCAAGTAAAACGTCTCCCTCAGCCCAAATTCAAACTTGGACAATTTGGCATAGAAATTTTGCTCCTCTAGAATACGCAACACCATCTCTAAATGTTGTAGGTGCTCCTCCCATGTCCTGTTGTATATCAAGATGTCATCAAAGAAAAAAAATAGAAAACCTCCTCAACTGCCCACTAAACACATGGTTCATGCAGGACTGGAACATTTCCGGGGCGTTGCTCAATGCAAAAGGCATGACCAGGAACTCAAAATTCCCATAGTGACATCCAAAGGCTACCTTCAGGATGTCTTGATCTCTCATGCAGATATGATGATATCCTCACCACAAATAAATATTATAGAAGTACTTGGCTCCTATAATATAATCCATCAACTCATAAATGTGTGGTATGGGATACTGGTTCTTCAATGTCTTCATGTTGAGATCCCTATAGTCAATACACATTCATAGAGTCTCGTCATTCTTCTTCACCAACACAAATAAAGAGGCGAAGGGACTGGAACTCGGCCTGACATGGCCCAATGCCAGTAGCTCTCTAATGGGCCACTCAATCTCATCCTTATAAGCTTTTAGATGCCTACAGGGAGTAGTGACGACAACCTACACACCATGCTCCATATTTATGGTAGGATCAAATCCTCTATCTAGTGGCCATCCTGATGGTATGTCTCCAAAAAATCCTACATATCTATCCAACACATCCTGTATGTCTGGTGGTGGAGGGTTAGTATGTCCCCCAACCAATGAAACCCTCAGCTCCACCGCCCACACTATGTCACCATGTCTCAATTTTGCCTCCATCCGATGAGTTGAAAATATTTGTGGGGGATATAAATGTATACCCCGAAGAACTAATATCTTACCATCTGGCCAGATAAAATCCATCACAAGCTACCTCCAATTGGTGGTAACTTTGCCAAGGGGATACAACCATTGGTCACCCAACACTATATTGGTGTCTGGTACATCCACTACAAAAAGTGATCTGTCATCGTAGAGTTCCCCATGGCCTCTGTCAAAGTGGGAACATATTGGTTGCACTGCATTGTTGTCCCCCAGAACTAGTACTGAAAATCCCTCAAACTCCACAGTGGTGATTCCTCTCCTCTCGACCAACTGAGCATCAATAAAATTATGGGTTTCCCAACTATCTAGAAATACTGAGACACACTGCCCTTGCACCATCCCCATGATCCTCATGGTAAAAAATTTGGGAACCCCACAAAAGGATGCAAGGAATCCCCTAGATGGTGTAAAATACGGTCCTCCTATTGGAGGTGGTGGTGGTGGAGCTCTCTCTTATGGCCCCTGTTGTATCATCCCTCAAACTCCAACTCAACTCATCCTCCTGATCACTATTTGAGAAAACCTATATAAATTGGGATTTGTCCATTGTGCACCGGTGGTCTTTTTCCCATGACTCCCGACATGTAAAAAATATTTTCCTCCTCCTGAGGTCTCTCCTAGTCTCATCATCCAATTTTCCTCTCCCTAGATATTCTCTCTGCACTCGTGCATGTCTAGTGTCACCCCCTTTCTGAGGGTAGGGAGTGCGTAATGAAAAATGTTTCGGTGTCTTGGGGATGACCCCTTGCAAATCCCTCATATAAGACACAACCTCCAATAAAGTGGAAGGTTTATGTGACTTCACTAGTCCAGATAGTGGCTCCATCAAACCGTCTACAAAAATGTACACCCTTCGAGCATCTGAAAAATCTGACACCATAACTAAAACTCACGGGAACTCTGAAATATAATGCTCAGGGTGTCCTATCTGCCTGAGCTGGGTTAACTCCTTGAAGTGAGCCTTTGGATCCACTTGGTAAAAACACTCGACTACTCTCTGTGTGTGTTACACCATTTTTTGGTCATCTAACCTGTTACTATTAGATGGACCTAAGTACACCATGTAAGACCAATTTTACTCTAAGTAAAATTGCTTTCACTATGAAAATAGCTTTGTAAACCACATTTCATGAGTTGTTTATGGTTTAAACAGGAAACCCCATGAGGAAATATTAAATAAATCCACATTTGTTTGATTTTCCTCAAGGAATAATTAGTCAAACAATAGTTTAATTAATATTCCTGGTCATATTTAACCCAAAACATGAAAATTAATTAGGTAAATTATTATTTATCTTATTATTTTCTAGGAATAATTATTTAAATCTTATTTAAATAATATTCCTTGTTAAATTTGACTAAATCATTCATAAATAATTAAATAAATCATTATTTATTTGATTACTACTTAACCACATCCTTAAAATAATAAATAATTCATTTATTTATTTATTATTTACAAATAAAGGGATTTGAACCAAGTCAAATTCTTTTTCCCTCCAACAAATATAATAAAATATTCCATAAAATTTGGATCTAGAATTGGTTAATAATATTTTAATTATACACCAATATCTAGACTAACTCAATATTTTGTTATAAATAGAAGGGTTTTTCCATTCACTCACTACCTTTTGTTTCCTAAAGATCACTCTGGATCTATACTTTGGGTCTGACTTTGATTCACCATCATTGTCATATTTTGCTACCATTTTTCTTATGAACTCCCTTTGAGTGCCATTTTTGTTTGGGTTTTCTACACAATTGAGAGAGAGAGATTTTAGATCTGAAGTGTTGAGGAATTATAAGAATCCATCCCATTGAGGGGGACTTGTAACATATTTCTATGTTCACTTCCCAGGTGTAAAAAAATACAAAAATTCTTTAAAACATTCTTGTCTTGTCTATTGGATGCATGGAGCAACTCTTGATTTTATTTACTGCTTAATGTCTTTTAATGCATAGATCTAGATTTTGCAGCATTTATCTTGATCAAATAATTGCAGGTCTAAAGATATTGGTAGTCATCTTTGTTATTAGGGCTGTTTGTTGTGCACGGCTAAAGTGAGCCTTTTTTGTATGCTTGTGATTAAGATTCATACTAACAATTGGCGACTCCACTAGGGATTACGATTATGACGTATGTCGTTTTTCAGATCCTTGCATATCCAACTACTTCAAACCCTAGGATTTCTCTTTAGCTTCTTGTTTTTATTTTTTTGATGTTGTTTTTAACATATAAAACCATAAAACATTGAAAATTATAACTTCCGTGTATTTTTGGACCTATTGCATAGGTGACAGGCATCAGCCACAGCTGAGACGACAAATATTTCTGAAACCTATTCCTGAGAGTGCCAAAAGTGAAGGTCGCACTTTTTGGACCAAAACCTGCGACTTGAACCTCCAGGGCACAGAATACAGGCCAAAACCTGTGACCTTTACAAAAAATAGGTCTGAAAATGCGACCTGGACGTTTTACGGAAATTTTTCTGAGATTTTTCTGGGTTTGTCTGGGCCTCTATTCAGGGTTGTCTAACCTCCATCTCTACCCATTTTGGACCTGTAATTTTTCTGTTTTTCTCATCAAAGTGGGAACCTAGCCCCTTAGGGCTTCAGTACCCTCCACTTTTTTTGGAAGGGTTTTAGCTACTACAGGTCGTTTGAAATTTTAGAGTGTTCAACATTTTTTTAGATCTGATCCCTTCCCTTCAGATCCACTTCATATTGGCTATTTATCCATCCAAAACACCTCCTTTTAGTTTTGTTTGGGTTTTCCTCTAGGGTCCCCTCCGCTTCCCTCAAGGTTATAGCCTTTCGCCACCTCATTTACAACAATTTTTCCTCTGATTTTTTGTTGTTTGTCTGCACCTATTTCTAGTAGATCTGACCTTTAGATCATTGTCGCTCCTGAATTTATATCTATTGGCTATTTTGGTGTGTTTTGACTAGATTTTTTCCCACCTACAGACTACTTGTTGAGAGGCCCACCTCCTTGGGTTTAGATTAATGCATAATTAGCTGTTTATTTTCTATTATTTCAGTTTCATATACTGTTATCTGTAGGTTTATTTACAGTTATGCAACACACTTTTTCTTTTTCTCTACAAATGTCTGGGTTTAAAAATTAAAATTTACACACTTAACACACACACCCTAAGTGAAGAAGAGCTTGGTTAACACCGCCAAGAAAATACTTTAACATTGTAATAAATTGATCTTGCACCTCTCTGCCCTTGTTTCAACATTGTAATCAGTTGATCTTGCACCTCTTTTCCCTTGTTGGTCTCTCTTCCCTTTGTGCCATGTTTGTGCCTTCACAATTGCACCCCCAAGGTGTTTATCCCAGAGAATTCTTAGCCTTCATCCTCAGTATCCGATAGGAAGACTTATTCCTCTGTGTAGGATTTGAGTTAGTCCTCCACCGAGTCCGCACTCCGACTCCTCTTCTGGTTCATTAGGTTCCCCTTCTGGTTCCGCCCCTGGTTCTCCCCTTGTCACCTTCATCATGTCTGGTTCAGGACCTAACACTGGTGGTAGCCCCAGCCCCAATGCTAGGAATACTACTAGTGGGACCGCAACAGGAACTACCCTGGTTTTGCCCTTGCTCCCCTATATGGCAGGCCTCAGTCTTCCTAATTTTAACCAGTTGATCAATGACCCTATATGCCATGACGCTAGTTGGCCTGCTATGCCAACCAAGCTCCCTTCTAACATTCCCAAGTTTGAAGGTCTTGCTGGAGAATATCCTACAAATCATGTTCAATCTTTCCACATGGGTGTTCATTTAACTCCATCACCGATGACTCTATCCGTCTTCGGTTGTTCCAACGTATGATTACTGGTGAAGCTTCTAAGTGGTATGTTGATCAGGCCTCATCCTCTCATACCACCTTTGCAACTCTTGCCTGGGCTTTTCTATCTTATTTCTAGATTCCCCTCTGTTATGACACTGGTATCAAACTTTTGACTTCTTTTCATCAATCGTCTGCGACCCACCTATCCGATCATGTCCAAGAATGGTGAAGAAGAAAGAGCCTATGTCGAGCCCATACCTTCGAAGACCATGTCTACATGTACTAGTTCCTTAGATCCCTTTTTCCTACTATAGGAAAAGATGTCACATCACATTTACCTCAAATCGAAGAAGCCGCTCTCCAGATTACGTTAAAATATGACCCGATCTCTTCTTAGTCGGGTTATGTTTATACAATCTTACCTGATCTTCCTAGACCTGATGGTGTCAATGCACTGAGGGCATCTCATGCCAACGACGGTATCGTTGGAGCTCTTTCTCATCCATACACTCAGCCTCCCATGGGTTATGGTTTCTCTCAGGGAGGGGCCAGCACCTCTAGCACTTTTCCCCCTCCCGATAGCATGTATCCAGGATATGACATGCCTTCTCCTTTTTCCCAACCTGTTTACCTATCTGCAGCCTAGTGCTCCAACTCCTTAATCATTAGCACCTCCGCCTCCCTTACCTTCTCAACCCCCGCAAGAACAACCACCGCCCCCTCAGGAGCAGTTGTATGCACAGCATGGCGTGAATAATCCTACTCCTTCCAAAAAGAAGAGGAAAGGCACTCAAAATCAATCTGCCCTTGATAATCCTGGACCAAATCCTCAAAATAATGCACCTAACACTGCTAACCAGCAACAAGGAACTCAACCCAAGTAGGACAGGCATGTTTACATGAATAAGCCTTGTTCTTGTTGTGGTGTTTATGGTCATTACACTCACGATTTTCCTCTTTTACCACATATGCAATAGATGTGGGAGACTCAAGCAACATCACGAGGAAAAAAAGCCTCCCCTTTTGTCCCTCCCCATGCTACGCCTAGTCAGCCGACTGTGTTTACTAATCCTTTCCCTCAGCAAGGATTTGTGGGTACCCAACCACCTGAAGGTCAGGCGACCACTCAACCTTCTCCATTTGGTACCTCCAATTACCGAATTCTCATGATGAATTCTGACCAACCTATAACCGTAGCCCTCAACCTTCAGACTCAGTCCCGTTAGTACAAAAATCCTCCCGCTACGTCTGCCCCCGAGCCCCTTTCTTCAGGTTCTACAGAGCCTCTTTTGACACCTAATGGTCCTTTGTAGATTCCTAAACCTGAGGCAGAGGTTCACACCAATATCCCTAAGGGACCAATACATCAAAAATATTCTTCTAGAAAAGCTGCCCATTCATATAGTATAGTAGATGATTTGGCACAATCTCCTGCTGCCATATCAACGTTGGAACTCCTCCAGTCGTGCCCTTCACAACGAAAATATCTACTATCTGCCATGGGCACTGTAGATCCTTCAAATGATCGATTGAGCATCTTCAATGTTGACCAGTCAGAACATGATCCTCTTCCTGCTTCTGCCGCTTTCCAAATCCCAGTTAAGATTCAGAACGCCAACATTTCCCATTTTACCATTTATGAGGGGGAATCCACCTATGTGATGTCTGCTTCGGTTTGGAAGCAATTCATATCATCTGAGCTAGCCCCTTCCATGATCACTCTTCGAGCATGGGATGGCCATGCTTCCCAGCCCATTGGCCTATTCCATAATTGTCCTATTACTCTTGTGGGTAGGACTGTTTGCATTGACGTAGAAGTCATTGACGCCCCCTAAGATTACAACATTTTATTGGGTCGTATCTACACCTATGTGATTTCTACTGTACCATCTGCGGTTCAGCACAAGATGTCCTTTCCCCATAATGGAAAGATAGTTACCATCAACTATTTGACATATGATGAACCAAAGTTTCAGACCTCCCCTGAGTCCATCATATCTTCGGTGGCCAATAAGAAAACCATCAACCCCTTGACCAGTGTCTCACTCGAAGTCTACAAAGACTCCTCTTTGCTTGGTACATTCCCTAACCTTCTTCCTCCTGTCTTGGTTCCTAGCTCATCAAATGTTTGCATGATGCAATTATCTTGGGCTTCCCTCAAACGGCCCGCTTTGGCTAGTCAGCAGCCCCACCCTGCGCAACCTGCTCCTAGCCCTTCGATTTAGACTTCTGGACCCCATCCTCCTAACCCTTCACCTGTAGATGGTATCCATGAGCCTCTCTACCATCCTGGAATCGTTCCTCTAGGCCTTAACCATCTCAGAGCCATCCCGCTTCGCCTTTACCCCTTCGGTCAGATATTGTTCCTAGATCCCCCTCCTGGAGTGTTCTCGGTACCTATCATGGCTACCTTATCCCTTCCTAACCTGACCCTGGGGATTCCTGTCTGGTACTTCGATCCCCCAGCCACTACCCTGCCTGGTCAAACCAAACCTCTTCTTGCTTTGACCCCAGTTCAAGCAGTCCCTATGACCCCTCTCGCTGTTACTGTGCCTTAGCCACCTCAACAGGAACCTTCTCCTGTTGCGACAACTTCGGGTAATGAGGGAAAAGCCAGTAAGAAGGCATCTAAAGACAAGGCTACCTCGATAAATCCTGCCCCTCCTCGGCTGCCAAAACGTCCTATCTAGTGTGCTTTGTGTGATGTTGTCGGTCATGCCACCCATACCTGTCTAGAGTTGCCTCACCTCAAGCCCATGGTTAATGATACATTTCTGGAGTTTGATATCCCTGAGGTCTATGTCACTATACCAAACTCAGTCCCAAAAATCAAATCCTTGTGCACAAATCACTTGTGTGCCTTGTGTGATTTCCATGGCCACTACGCTCACCTCTATCCCTACCTTGAAGAGTATCGTTCCTCTTTGGAAGAGTTTTTCCAATTCGAGGCCAAGCATAACAAGTTCACCTCCCCCTTGTTTGCAAGTTCTGCTTTGGTAGAACTAGAGGATCTACCTGCTCCCATTAAAATCCCCCCCCCCCAATGTCGAAATGACGAAGTCTTCGGCCACCATTTTCTACCTATCATCATCCATGAGACCCTTGGTGGAAGTCCCCTTGGAGACTTCCCCTGATGTTTCACCTGACCTCCCTTCAGCGATCACCCTGGGCTCAACATCGGTAGATCATTTATCTACTTACTCTTATATCATCCCCCATGATGTTGCACATGTGAGTCTTTCTTCACATGATGATGACTTAGGTAGCTCTACCGCGTCAGGTGGTCTCCCTTCCTCCAGTCACCCCATCTTCCATTCCGATGAAGACATTATGGAATCCATGACCAACCCTGACTTTCCATGGGATGATATGTACCAATGTGCGTACTTCCTCTCGCAGTAGTCCCATGACTAATATGCTGTGCAAACTAAAGACTTCATTCCTGATGAAGTTGATTGGTTTAGAAATCCCATCTCTGCACCTGATGCTTTCAAAGAAGGAAATATGGCCAATATCTTTCCTACCATTAAAATTGACATTTCTGACAAACCAGGGGTAGAAGAAAACATCACCTTGGGCGCCCAATGCACCCCAGAAGAAATTTAGGCTTATGCTAAGCTATTCAAATAATTCAACTATGTTTTTTCCTGGTCCTATGCAAAAATTCCTAGACTCGATCCTGCCATTGTTGAACACCATATCGATACATGGCCTGATGCCAATCATGTCCGTCAAAGGTTGAGACCCATTAACCCTTCTAGATGAGAAGCTGTCAAAGCTAAAATCGATAAGCTCAAGAAGGCTAGTTTTATCTATCCCATCGAATACACCACTTGGGTGTCCAACCCGGTTCCCGTTCCGAAGAAACAAGGCACCATCTGTGTCTACACCAGCTTTCACAACCTGAACAAAGCTTGTCCCAAAGACAATTCCCCCACACCATTCATTGACCAAATAATTGATGAGTGTGTAGGGCACGAGGTTCTGTACTTTATGGATGGTTTCTCCAGGTACAACCAAATTGTTATCTATCTTGTTGATCAGCTTAATACCATGTTTATTAGTCCGTAGGGAACCTTTGCCTATCGGGTCATGCTAGTCGGCCTTAAAAACACTGGAGCCACTTTTTAGCGGGCCATTTTTTACTATTTCCATGACCTGGCTCATATTATTCTTGCTTATATAGAAAACTTCACTGCATGTTCTAAGCATCAGGCACAACACCTGCATGATCTGTGTACCATATTTCTCCGATGTCGCAAGTATAACATCCACCTCAACCCACTGAAGTGTGTACTTTTTGTTCCTGCCGGCCGTCTTCTAAGATTCATTGTGTCTAAATATGATATCACACTTGAACCATTGAAAGTTCAAGCCATCCTTGAGCTTCCTATCCCTCGTACTTTACGTCAGTTACAAAGTCTCCAAGGCAAAGCTAATTTCTTTTTCCAGTTGATACCTGACTATGCCACCACTGCGCATGGGTTCCTTAGACTCCTCCAATCTAACATTCCATTTGTGTGGGATGACTATGCTCAAGAGTATTTTGATGAACTGAAACATGCTCTCACATCCGCTCCCTTGATCTATCCCCATTACTTTGATAGGGATTTCATCCTGTACATCTCCGCTTCCACCTATTCAGTCGCTAGAGTCCTTATTCAGGAAGATGACAACATAATCGAGCATGTTATCTATTATGTCAGTAATAACCTTGTAGGCCCTCCTGTATTCTACTCACATGAAGAGAAATTAGCATTGTATGTCATGTTCTAGGTCTAAAAAAATCATCATTACATCCTTATGCATTCCACTAAGGTCGTGACTAATTCCAACCCTATGGCCTTCTTATTGAGTCACCAAGTCATCAATAGGAAGTACGCCCGTTAGATCGTTATCCTCCAGTAATTTTATCTTGAATTTTTCACACCCAAAAGTAAGAAAGGTTTAGCCCTCGTTGAACTCATTTCTGAATTACCCACTGGTACACAGGATCCTCTAGTTAATGATGATTTTATTGATGAAAATTTGTTTGCCATTACCACAAATGATCCTTGGTATGGTGACATCCTCACTTATTTGCGAACCCAAAAGTTCACCCTCCATCTTGACTATGATGCTTGACGAAGTATCCAACACCAGGCCCCCCACTACCTTCTTATCAGTGACGAAATTTATCGTCACGGTGTAGATTTGGTCCTTCGTCGTTGTCTCACTCACGTTGAAGCGGAGCATGTCCTGAATGCTTGTCATAGCAGCGCTTGTGGTGGCCACCTTTCTAGTCTTTCCACTGCCTAGAAAATCGTGTGCGTTGGGTATTTTTGGCCTTCTCTCTTCAATGATTTCATTGAAGCAGTCAAACATTGTTCCAATTGCCAAAATTTCACCCTGAAGGTGCGAGCCCCTCTGGCTCCCGTCCATGCTATCATATCAGATGGACCCTTTTGTAAGTGGGCCATAAAATTTATGAAGTGTCGACCTTCATCTACTAGTAACCACAAGTATATCATCGTGGTGGTTGACTATTTCAAAAAATGGGCTGAGGACATGCCAACGTTTAACAACATGGCAGCTACCGCAACCCTCTTTTTCTTTAACCATGTTATCGCTTGATTCGGAGTTCCGAAACAATTTTTCTCCAACCATGGCTGACATTTTGAAGAAGATATATGGCATGAGCTATCCTCACTATTGGGTTTGGAGCACGAATATTCCTCATTCTATTACCCCCAAGGTAATGGCCAAGTTAAAGCAGTTAATAAAATCCTTAAAACCATGCTTCAACAAAAGGTGGATAAGCACAAAAACAATTGGTACCTTATGCTCTTCCCTACTTTGTGGGCTTATAGAAATTTTGTTAAAATTGCCACCAGGTTTACTCCTTTCCACCTTGTTTTTGGAGAGGAGGCAGTTTTACCGATCCAGTGTGAAATCCCTTCCCTTCATCTAGACATCGAACTTCTCCCTGACACCCAACCTCTAGAAAAAAAACTTATCATGCTTTAGAATGCTTCCGAAGACCATCGTGTTGCATTTCAAACCATAAAAGTGGCTAAGAAACACACCAAAGCTCACTATGACTGAAAATTCTACTCTCATACTTTTCACGAAGGTGATCTTGTTCTGGTGTATGACTAGGCCCATGATGTCCTCAGTCATTGGAAGTTTGAATCATTATGGATAGGCCCTTACATCACTAGTAAGGATTTAGGTAAGGGGGCATATCTCCTAGAGGATTTCGAAGGACATCCCCTTCCTAATCCTCACAATGCACTCTATCTTAAGAAATATTACCCTTAGCATTTTCTTCCCGAAATGCATGTTTTATTTATTTTAGGTAGCCAACTCATGATTTTTTTGCGATTTGATACTTCACCAGGACACATTTTGTCCAATAAGGGTCACATCACTGCTCCTAAAAATCAAATTTCTTCCCTTGCAACACTTGTACTTGGGGCACCACTTTCCCTCCATACTTGTCCTTGCTAGTGTTGATTTTTTCATGAGTAACCATCATGTACTGATGTCTTTATGGTCCCCAATGGACCTTTTCTGTGTGGTAGCATCATCGAGTCGCCCTTATTTAGAGCATCTGAGTTGAGTCATCATCGCATCCATGGAGTCTATCCCGAGTCCCTTTGTATCCTGCTATATTCCTCCATACTTCATTGCTTGGTTCCTCTCTCGTGGCGCACATTATGGTTTTCAATCCTACTGTCCCCTATCCCCTTTTGATATTGTGTCAGTCACTGCCAAGTCATCCATACCCTTTATGCTCTAACAAGGGAAGTCATCCATTTTCTACTCAGTGCCCCCCATTTCATCATCATCCCTGGTGTCAGTCTGTCATTCACTCTACTATTTTCTCTCGTGCCTTAGTTGAGGATCCCTAATTGGCTCACCTATGGTGGAACTCCTTCTGTCAACATTAGATCATTCATTCTAGAATACAGTTCTATAGAGTGGTGTACCTTGGTTCCAGCATCCACTCTTGTTCGGTGCTTCGGATCAGGCAACGAGACTCCTTATTGCCCTTTGACTTGATTGTTTCTCATCACCATCTCTTTATAGCATGATCGATATCCGTATACTTGATGGTTCAGTGATGTAGTATATGATACCAGTGATTCCCGGGTGTGTGTGAGATGTTTTCAGACCTCATGAGGGGGTGGCCCTTCAGGTAGCCCCCACATTCCCGGATGACCTCTTCAGTGCAACCTTCGATGCAGCTCCATATATTTGATGATGTCGGCCTCAGCTGCTTGCAACACCTTTTAGTTTGCATGTATCAGTTAAATTTTCAGAGTCCTTTCCTATTTACAAGGGCACTTTGGTTGTACTTATATCTCATGTACTCAGATATTATTGTATAAGTCCTGGATGTTATCACAAGCACAATATGTATGTGGGATTCATTATCATCTTTTTACCTGGCTCATTTTTATGCCATCATGTACTATATTGTTCAGTCCCTTATTTACTGGACACATTATTCTTTGTACTTTTTCTCGGCGGGCATAGGTATGCCTCCCCTGCCACCTATAGCACAGGTACTCACTCATAAAAGAGACTTGTCACACCTGTGAGTCTCGCCTCCTCAGGGTCTAGTTATCTAGTGCTTTGGTCTACCTTATATTTCTCTCTCTTTGACTTCCTCTTCGGTGTCTAGTGATTGAGTTCTTACAACGTACTTCGGTCATATGATTATCTCCTAACACTTGCACACTGGGGGGAAATATGTTACACCATTATTTGGTCATCTAACCTATTACTATTAGATGGACCTAAGTACACCATGTAAGACCAATTTTACCCTAAGTAAAATTGATTTCACTATGAAAAATAACTTAGTAAACCACATTTATTAAGTTTTTTATGGTCTAAACAGGAAACCCCATGAGGAAATATTAAATAAATCCACATTTGTTTGATTTTCCTCAAGGAATAATTAGTTAAACAATATTTTAATTAATATTCCTGGTCATATTTAACCCAAAACAGGAAAATTAATTAGATAAATTATTATTTATCTTATTATTTTCTAGGAATAATTATTTAAACCTTATTTAAATAATATTCCTTGTTAAATTTGACTAAATCATTCATAAATAATTAAATAAATCATTATTTATTTGATTATTACTTAACCACATCCTTAAAATAATAAATAAATTATTTATTTATTTATTATTTACAAATAAAGGGATTTGACCCGAGTCAAATTATTTTTCCCTCCAACAAATATAATAAAATATTCCATAAAAGTTGGATCTAGAATTGGTTAATAATATTTTAATTATGCACCAATATCTAGACTAACTCAATATTTTGTTATAAATAGAAGGGTTTTCCCACTCACGAACTACCTTTTATTGCCTAAAGATCACTCTGGATCTATACTTTTGGTTTGACTTTGATCCACCATCATTGTCATATTTTGCTACCATTTTTCTTATGAACTCCATTTGAGTTCCATTTTTGTTTGGGTTTTCTAGACCATCAAGAGAGAGAGATTTTAGATCTAAAGTGCTAAGGACTTACAAGAACCCATCCCATTGAGGGGGACTGGTAACATCTTTCTATGTTCCCTTCCCAGGTGTAAAAAAATACAAAAATTCCTTAAAACATTCTTGTCTTGTCTATTGGATGCATGGAGAAACTCTTGCTTTTATTTACTGCTTATTGTCTTTTAATGCATAGATCTAGATTTTTTAGCATTTATGTTGATCAACTAATTGCAGATCTAAAGATATTGGCAACCATTTTTGCTGTTAGGGTTGTTTGTTATGCACGACTAAAGTGTGTCTTTTTCATACGCTTGCAATTAAGATTCATACTAACAGTGTGAATTCATTATATGCAGTCACACTAGCATTCCCAAAGGTAGAAAAACCGTGAAACTACCAATCGTGCACCTTCCCCTCGAGATGCAAAGTGGCCAATTTAATGGCATCCGTCTCGGTTATCATGTTGAGCTGGAAGTATGTCGCTAGCTTCTCCACCCATGCTTGAGCTATGCACTTGGAAGTGAAATCATATGTAGGGAAGAATGTACTCCAAATGGTATACTGCAACTCATAAACTTGCGTGGCTTGGACTCCATGACCTCTTCTCCCCTATTTTGGTTGAGCTGGTAATAATGTATGAAAGGTAATGCTGATATGAATTCATCACCCATGGACTATATTCTAAAATATTCTTCTTCATCAAGCCCTACTTGCTCCAATGGTACTATAGGTATGAAATAGGGTAGTGTGGCTCTAGTTGGCCCACTAGAATATGGTACCTGCGCAGTAGGTATAGGTTGATCACACTGTTGAGATGCTCTAGAAGTATCTCCAAATAGAAAATTCTGAGTGCTTCGTTCCTGATTATGCATCTTGATCTAATTAAGCATGTATTTTTTCCCCTCGTCCAAATCATTGATGGCCTTCAAAATACTATAAAAAACCATATCCTCCTTTCCCTTGGGTTCTCCCATGCCTTTTACTAACACCTCCTTCCCCTGATCCTCAGTGTCTGGAGTAATCTCCAACTCCCTCTATTTTCTTCAGTACCTTCGATTCCTGTAAGTGATATACTGTCTATTTCCTTCTCTCATAAAATAAATTTTCCCACAACTGAGCCAATATTTAGGCTCTGATACCACTGTAATTTTCAAAAATAGGAAAAACAATGCTAATATAAAAAACTATAAATTTACACCATGGAAAATTCAAAACATTGCAGTAAATAATTTAAAAAATATGATATCCAGAAACAACTAAGCCATTTTATTATGAAATGGGAAATAGTAAAATATATATAGAGAAATGAACCTGGGCTTGCCTTTTAGGCAAGTTGATCAAAGCCCAAATGAAACCAAAAACCCCAGAAAAAATTCCCAGTGATGCTTTGCATTGTCCTAGTGAATCTGCACTAGATGTTGCAATGAGATAACCAGCTTGATCTTAGGTCTTTGTGAAAAAATTCTCAAAATAGATCTCAGAATCTTTAAACCAATCAAAATGGAAGTGATGGTTTGAATTGATAAACTAAGATCAAAATAGATAATCCAATAATGCCAAAGTAAATGAGCTTCCTTTCTTTTATAATATTCGTTGGGCCTTTTTCCCACCTTTTCCCTCCATTCCCTATTCAAACTCATGCTTTTCGAACTAACTATTAAGGGTATTTGTATTTCATGTGTGGGTGATCCCCATTCACCACTAATAAAATAAAATAAAATAACATAAAGTTACTAACTTCTAACTCCTAAGTCTTCTATTAAAAAAATAAAATGGGCCCCGATATCACCAAAATTGGCCCTCAATATATGAAAACAAATCCTGTAACAAAACAATTTAGGAAGGGACATTACACCTCCACTCATGAATGTGATATGAAATGTGAGTGACATCTTATTTTTTGAAGTTAGTCAATAGTTCCATTACAATTTTGTATCTCATGGGAAACTTGAAATGTGTGAGGAAGGTGGTGGCTAAAGTACTAAAATCATGAAGCGATGCTCTAGGTAATTCAATATACCATTTAGCTGCAGTACCTGTTAGCATTCATTGGAAAATATGAATTCGAATCAAATAATCATCAAGGGATTTGGATGAACACCATAAATGATACGTCGTGACATGTGTTGACTGATCTTCTCTAGGATTCCCATTGAACTTTGGCATATCATATGGAAATTTGGTGGGAATAATCAACCACCATGGCGAATGAGAGATGGGGTTCTTAGCAAGCCGACTTAAATAAGATAATTTGAGATTAGCAACAAAAGGAAACTTCCAATTAAAGTCCAGAGGAGGATGAACTTGGTAATAAGGGATAGTCTGAGCAATGGGTACTTGCATGCCTAGATAAGGAGGGTTCTAATAATAAGGAAGTTGGTTACTAGGATATGCAGAATTTTGATCACCAACATACAAGTGAGTTTGTTGCCCAGCCCTAGGATGCCGATAAAGTTGTTGGAATAGTTGGGTCTGGATTTTCTGGCCTTGGAAAGGCGTGTCATTAGTTTCATACTTCTTCCTGATAGGGTTATGTATTTCCCCTTGGTATGATGGGTTCGGTCGAGACTGCGCTAAATTTTGAAGTATTATACCTATCGTAAATTGAGGAGAACTTTGTGCAAGTGATTGAGAAGATGAGTCACCTTGTACAGTTTGAATAAGTGATGCTTCGAAAGGGATAGATACCATTGGAATAGGATGTAAAGTTTATCTCACATATATTTGAGCCTGTTGAGGTGCTGATGAATAGACAAGAATTTGTAATGAGAATGGTGCAACCCTAGGATTCAGTAATCTATCCTAAAAAGAACAAGGTTGAACGAGGGAAGTAGATTTCCAAACACTCGCAGACATTCCAAGATAAGGAGGACCATAATTAGGCAGATTACCATATTGAGGCATACCAACAACATGTTTCCCCTCTGCATAAAGAGGAGAATATAATAGAGGCAATTACGATCCAGATTGGTGGTACCCAACATAAGGAGAGTTAGGGTGCTGAGGGTAGTTTTGTCCACTGATTTAAGGACCAACCTGCTGCTCTATTGTAGGTGTAGATGGATGAAGAGGATCATATTTTGTGGAATTCATAAGAGAAGTACTAGATATTTTTCCTGAATTATATGACAAGGGAGATGTCTAAAGGCTGGAAGATGCACTAGAAAAGGTACCAGATAATGAATCATGACCAAGTGGGATGGATGGGCCACCATATAAATGAGTTTATCGTGATATCACTGTTATCACTCTGTAATTTCCCTGGGATGAGGAGATAAACCCATAGATAACCAAAAAACCACTTTTAAAGCCAGGATATATCCCTTCTAGCTTTAGAGAGGTATCTCTCTATCTTATTTAGATTTTGACTTCATAATTTAGGTTAGGTATTAAAGTTTGAGATGGGTTTTTTCAAAAGTTTATTTGAAAAATGCAGGGAAAGTCGATTGAGTATGGAGTCATGAATTTTTTGGTAATCAAACAAAAAAATCACAGACCAGTTGTAATAGGGTAGGATAAGCAAGCTTTTAGATCTTATAAAATATCTATGGGTGGAAAGATGAATTTGATTTAAGTTCAATTAAATATAGAGCATGTTAAGATTATTTCTATACTTAATATTAGAAACAAAACATTGATATTGTTCACAAGTGAGAGTAGAGTATAGTTAAGTAAATTCAACCCTTTTTCTTCTTGAAACAATAAAGAGAGAAATCATATGTAAAAATAAGAGAATAAAAAATTTCACATAAGAAGGAACATCACCAATTGCTTGACACAGGAATCCTGAAATAAAAATCTATGTATTATCGGTAATTTGATCACTTTAGTATAATGCAGAAATTTACATCAAAATGAAAACCCTTTTTCATACAAGTTCCAACCCTTTTTTAGTCTCTTTAAAATTTATTTATATGATTTTACATCTCATTTAAGATTTCAAAATAAAATATATTTACAAAATAATATCTGTTGTAGATAGAGATATTTTAGAAATAGAAGAGGAAAATGGGAAAGATTAAACAATTATGTCGCACTGTTGAAATTTTGGAGGAAATATGTTGCTGACTATTGCTATTTTACCACCCTCTATCATTAACTATCTTGTTGACCTTATGCACCAAATTTGGAATTGATGTGATAAATTTTTGATTCCATGCCTCCTTCGAATATCAAACTGTTTCCTTTATTTATAGACAAAGTCTCCTAGAATAGGAAGAAAATAATAGAGAGATCGACACATGAGAGCGTAAGTGTATCATATCTATAAAAATGAAGAATAATTTGTTGATGTTTATCCCCTTTTTGCCACCTATATCAACTAGTTGTACCTTTGAGTTATATTTCTAAGTCAAAAATATTTTTTCCCATAGTCTTCACCTTCATCATCCTTATTTTGATAGATATTTTCCAAATAATTTTTCTTAAACCTGTAAATGAATTAAATAAAATCTCAAAATGTGATTTTATAAACCATCCTCTTGTTTTGAAATCCATGTCTTCTTTTCTAAATCGATGTCTTGTTTTTTAAATCCACGTCTTATTTTCTAAATCCATGTCTTTTTTCCCTAAATCTATATATTTATGAATAAATGGATTCATAAACATATTTATAAAAATCATTAACTGTTTTACTCCCCATGGATTTTAAAAACGATGTCTTGTTTTTCCATGGTTGGTAAAGTATCTTTTACTTTCCCCTTTTACTCCTGTAAAATTCTTGGATAAGTATTTATCTAAATTCATATCCCATGCATTTCTCCTCTTTATACCATAGAAAAAACATGTGACTCTTTTCACTTTCACCTGCAACCTCATTTCACACCTATAATTCTCCTTTTACTTTCACCTATAAATTCATTTTACACCTGTAAGTCTCCTTTTACTCATGTGCCTCTTTTTACTTTCACCTATTGTTGAGCCTCAAATTTGTGCTTCCCTTCACCTCATTTTACCTCATTCTTCCTTGTCCATTTCTATTTTAAACCCAATTGATCAATAAAAATAGTTAAAATTACTTCTAGAATGGTTTACATGACTGACTTGTTGAATTTTGTGATTGTTGCCATTGTTAAGCATTTTGACCAGAACTAGCTGCAGAATGCAGGCATTCCGTAGCTAACCGGCGATTCTGCAGCTACCTTTATGTTTGAGTATGTTCCAGGTGGCCTCTTGAGGAAAAATGCATATGGGCATGATCCACGTTGTGCCTACATGGTGTGTTGCTCATCATGGAAGAGGAAATGAATTCTGGGTACGGTTATGCACGTGGGAACACATTTGTGAAGGAAGACTCCTACTAGGACTGTCACAGTCCAGGTGTCTTTTCTCCTTCACGCAGCCACCTCAAAGACTCCTAAGATAATTTGGATAAGGAAAGACATCATTCCTAAATTATTGTAATTATTGTTACTTGCATTTACTTTATAAACTCTTGAGTAGGCCGAGAGCTTAGTTAGAAATTTTGTGTTAGATTTGCTGCTAGATTTTGTGTAAACTCTGTGTTACGTCTTTGAAGACACAGAGCATTATGTTCAAACTATTGCATCATTAATGGAGCAGACAAAATTATCTTGAAGGCGTGATTTAATTTGGAGTTGAATGCCGTCAAGTGGTAGAGGGCCCCTGCCCCTTGAACGGATTTCTTTTGCGTAAACTAGATAAGTTTTTCCTAGCTGTCTTTACGTTCTGCATTTTGAATTAGTAGTTGTTTTGTTTTATCTACTGTAGTCGTACTCATTCTAGTTCTTCCATAAGAAGACACTCTTCCAACAGACTAAAATGATGAATGTTTAATGACTATGGTATTGTAGGATAAGAGTTAAATTTGTATTTGTTTTTAACTAGCTACTTTAGTCATATTCGTTCCAGTTCTTCCACAAGAAGACACTTTTCCAATAAATTAAAATGATGAATGTTTAATGACTATGGTACTGTAGGATAGGAGTTGAATTTGTATTTGTTTTTAACTAGATACTGTAGTTATATTCATTTCAGTTCTTTCACAAGAAGACATTCTTCAAACAGATCATAACAACGAATGATGAATAGCTATAGTATTGTAGGAATTAGTTGTAGTTTTTAGTCTTCACTATCATAGTTGCACTTGTCCTAATCACTCTTCCACAAGAAGAAATTCTTCCAAGACATCCTTACGAAGTTCAAGATATGACTGTGATGTGACAACTTAGTTTCATTTGCTTTCAGTTCATTTGCTTTCAATTGCATACAAGTCCACAGTCAAAATTGTTCTACCTCTTCCACAAGAAGGAACTCATCCAAAATATCACTCATGATGAACAAACCGATTGTGTAACTTCATAGAATAATGCATGTTAGTTAGAATGCTCCGGAGTTTCATTTTGCATTTAATTCATGTCCAGCTACTTCGTTTCAAGTTTGATGATGGCTTATAGTTTAACATTGTTCTAGTTTAGAAGCATCTTAAGCTCATGTTTAAATTAATTCATTGCACTTGCATCTCATAGTCACACTGTCACCCTTTGCACAGTAGATCACTTTAGTTGATAGGATTCACAAGACAACCTTCATTATTTACAAATATCTTTTTGTTCTGAAAACCACCAGTGATCCATAACCATAGGAACAGAAGATAACACCATTACAAGGTCTGAAATATATCTGCAAATTCCTCATCATAAACAGGGCTCTTCCTCAAAAGAACTACCTTGAAAAGAAACCAATAACTCTTTGAGTATAGGCTCTGTGACATTCAATTGAAATTGCAGAATAGAACTAGGAATTAGTCATGGAAAAGATGAGCTTAGAATAGAATGTTGCATCATGATTAGTGTCTAACTGTCTAGTTAGAAAACTTGCATATTTAGTGATTATTTCTCAAGTCTAGTTTGTGTCATTTGTCTAAGAAGTTATCATCAAGCTCTTGTTTCTATTCAGTCATAGTTCAGATGTTGCTTCAGTATTTTTTATTACATTTGCCATTCCATACATTAGGCTCAACTGTGGTTTTGACCGCCAATTTCTTTTCATTAGTTTTCTAGGCATTTTCATTGTAAACACAAAACTTCAAAAGACCAAAAACATCATAAATCAACATAAAAGACCAAAACATCACAAAAAACTACATACAACGCACTAGGAAACAAGCACCTAGGTACATATGGTACATTTCACTTCAGCAGTTTACAAATCCTGGTTGACAATTAAATGAACTCGGTTTAGGAGACTAGATTGAGGCACAACATTTTGGCGCCGTTGCCGGGGAAGTGAAAACTAGTTAACCTTTGTTTCTTAGCATCCAAAAACAATTTTATGCGTAGGGAGAGAGATTCAAGAGGAAGATTTATAAGCAGCAGAGGCAGAAGTTTGACATCTAGAACACCACTTGTTTCATCCAGATCCAGAACTAGTACACCTTCAACTCAAACCCATCTTCCATCCTTTACTGATCCTAGACTTCTAGAAGATCTAAGGTCACCTATTCCATTAGAGAAAACTTCCACTTCATCCACTAAACCTGCCATAGAAGAGGATCCAAAAACTTTTGTTGAGGATACAAACTTTTCTACTTCCACAGGAGAGTCAACCATGGCAGAAGAAGGAGGAGGAGGAGTTGTTAATGGAGAACACACATTAATTGGAGGAGGTAGAGGTAGAGGTAGAGGAGAAGGAGGAAGATGAGGTAGAGGTGCAGATGGAGGAAGAGGTAGAATAGGAAGCTCTTTTGGGTTCCCTATACTTGATGAAGAGACCAATACAACCATGAAAAACATTTCACCTTCTGTCCTTCCGAACTTCTATGGACTTAAAACTGAGGATCCTGAAACTTTCTTATTCGAATTTGAAGTACTGTGTAGGACTTATGACTACCTTCAAGATGCCCAAAAATTGAAATTATTTCCTTCAACTATGAAAGGAGCATCATTGAAGTGGTTTATGAGCTTAAGCAGTAGTTCCATTAGGACATGGGAAGACATGAAACAAGCATTTCTAGAGAGATACTTGGATTATTGTATGCCGGTTAATCATAAGGAAGAAGTGTTCAAGATGTTACAAAAAGAAGATGAAAACTTAGAAGATTTGTTGGAAAGATTTAAATACAACATAAAAAGGGCGCAAATGGAAAACCTAGATCAGGACACTTTAAAAGCTCTTTTGTTGAAAACCATTAGGGATGAATGGTTGGATATCCTTAACATGATGGGAAAAGGGGATATATCACAACTCACATTACCTGAAATATCTGAGTTATGTATCAACCTTTCCGGAGGGAAATCCAAAACTGTCAAAGGTCCAAGAGATCCTGCTCTTGCAAGAGCAAGTAAATCTGCTTCTGGGACAGTAAGTAGATCAGAAATAGGACACATGCTTGATGATTTTAAATATGACATCTTAGGGAGTCTTAGTGAAAAAATAGACACCCTCAAGATACAAAACAAGCAAAAGGCTGAATCTGATGCCTTGGCAATCTTTTGTCCCAAATGTAGGAAGAAACATGCCTTGAGAGAGTGTCCTTTAGATGTAAAAGTTGTAGAAACCTGTGTTATTTGTTCTGAGAAACATGAGACCAAGAATTGTCCTTCTCTTCCTGGTCTCAAGGCTGTTTTTCAGCTAGAAACTCCTACAGATTCCACAGAATCTCTTAACTTTGTATCTAGAAGACCTTGGCAGGGATCTCAGACACAAGGATTTCATGATCAAATGTATAATCAACCTCCACATTGGAATTCTTGGCAGCAACCTTGGCCCCAATTCCAAAATCAATCTCAAGCTTGGGCACAAGGATCACAAGGTCCCTATGGAAGATACTCTCCATATTGTCAGTATCCACCATCCTATCCACCATATCCACAATTTTATCCTCAAAATCCTCAACAAAATTTTCCTCAAAATCTTCAACAAAATTTTCAACAAAATTCACAACAACATCATTTGAACCAACCTCATCAAAATCAACCACTTCCATTACCATTCCCTAAAAAATCCAATCAATTACCAGCTCAGCCCATACCAAACCCCAATAATAAGAACCCCCAGAATACATACATGATAGAAGGACAACAATTTCCAACTTATTTAATTACTCCTCTAGACCTTAGTGATGTTCAACTTAGGTTTGGAAGGATACTTGAGAAGAGGAAACCTTTTGTGATCATACAAGAACAAGATAATTCTGAGGAAGACTCCCTACGGGTTAATAAAAGTCTTGAGGAAGGTACATCCTTTCAAGGCCAAAACATTGAAAAACTGAAACAAAAAGATCCAATAAGCCCAACTCCAGTATTAGAGCAACCATCCACATCTACTTCTATACCTCCCTTTCCGGAAAGATTACAAATTGACAAAGGTGTAGAAAAACAAATAATGGTGCCTAATTATTATTTCTTGGATGAATTGAGAAATGTTTGCATTAAAATTCCATTATTGCAAGCCATCAAGGAAATCCCAATTTTAGCCAAAACAATAAAGGAGTTGAGTATGAAGACAACAAAGAAAAGAATAAGAGAAACCAAGAAAATTCAACTGGTAGGACAAATAGCAGACATTATGATGGGTAAGACTACTATTCCAAAGTACCTTGACCCAGGAAATCCAGTTATCAAAATTCACATCAATGGAATTGAAATTCAAAACACAC
Organism: Pinus albicaulis; assembly: GCA_034641835.2. Taxonomy (NCBI): domain Eukaryota; kingdom Viridiplantae; phylum Streptophyta; class Pinopsida; order Pinales; family Pinaceae; genus Pinus; species Pinus albicaulis. Next base: position 687,417,733 of record CM076582.1, on the reverse strand, counting down.
TCATTGACTTAGGAGCAGCAATAAATATCATGAGTAGACAAATCATGGACAAACTGAAACTTCCTAATCTTCTCTTTACACCCACACTATTACAACTCGCAGATAGATCTGTGATCAGACCAGATGGGGTAATAGAAGACATTCCAGTGTCCCTAGACTCTTGGGAGTACCCTGTGGATTTCATGATCCTTACCCCCAAGAATAATCTAGGAGGCCATCCTGTTATATTAGGAAGACCTTGGTTGGCTACAGCTGATGCTTTTATTAGTTGTAGGTCCGGTGATATGTATATTTCTGATGGAAGTTCAACAAAGAAATTCACTTTATATCCTCCAGCTAGGACAATTACAGATCTAGATGACACTCAATGGATAGAGGATGAAGAATATTTGCAACCACTCTTCACAATTTCAGAAATTAGTGAAGATAATCAAATTATGAATACTCTAGAAAATTTTGAATCTTCTCCAGAGCACAAACAAGAATCATTTCAAGAGAAATCCAATATTGAGTTCTTGTCATCTAGACAGATGTCTCTTCATTCTATGGACAAATTTGGCAGTTCTACAAGTGAAATTTTTTCAGGCAAAACCTTGAACATAAACAAAAATCTGGAAAAATCTCAACAAGAAGAACTAGTCAAAGTATTACAGAGACATTCTTCTGCATATGCATGGGAATAAACTGACATGAAAGGGATAAGTCCCAAGACTTGTACTCATCACATCTATATAGAGGCAAATTGCAAACCAATCAGACGGCCTCAAAGACGGATGAATCCAAATCTTAGGGAAATTGTCAAGGAAGAATTACAAAAATTGTTAAATGTTAACTTCATCTATCCTATTTCAGATAGTCAGTGGGTTTCCCCTTTAGTAATTGTACATAAGAAAAATGGAAAATGGAGGGTGTGTGTTGACTACCGAGAACTGAATAAAGCTACTCTTAAAGACCATTTTCCCTTACCTTTCATAGATCAAGTATTAGATACATTAGCGGGTAAAAAGTACTTTTCATTCCTGGATGGATTTAGTGGTTACAATCAAATCCAAGTAGCACTTGAAGACCAAGATAAAACCACATTTACTTGTCCTTGGGGTACCTATGCCTACCAAGTATTGCCATTTGGATTGTGCAATGCACCTGCAACATTCCAAAGGGCAGTATTAGGAATTTTTTCTGATCTGATACATGACTGTGTAGAGGTGTACATGGATGATTTTACAGTTTATGGGGATACATTTGAAGAGGCTTCAGAAAACTTGGAAAAAGTCTTAAAAAGATGTCAAGAAGCAAACCTTTCTCTTAGTCATGAAAAATGTTTTATGATGTTCACTGAAGGTATTGTTTTAGGGCACCACATTTCAGGGGATGGGATTAGAGTTGATGAAGCGAAAGTTGAAGTCATTTCTAACCTATCCATTCCAAGTTGTCAAAGAGATGTAAGAAGTTTTCTAGGATTTACGGGGTACTATCGGAGATTTATAGAAAAATTCACCAAAATAGCATCTCCTCTCTTCAAATTACTCACCAAAGATTGTGAATTTAAGTGGACTTCTGATTGCCAGTTAGCTTTTGAAACCCTGAAAACCAAAATTTTTGAAGCACCTATATTAAGGGGACCTAACTGGAAGTTACCTTTTCATATCTCGACAGATGCTTCCGATACAGCTCTGGGAGCAGTATTGGGACAGAAAGATTTAATTCCCTATGCCATCTATTATATCAGTAAAAATTTGACTCCTGCAGAGTTAAACTATACTGTAACTGAAAAAGAGTTTTTAGTTGTTGTTCATGCCATTAACAAATTTAGACACTATATAACAGGCTATGAAACTTTTATTCACACTGATCATTCTTCCATTAGATATTTAATGAATAAATCAATCACTAATGGTAGAGTTATAAGATGGTTGTTATTATTGCAAGAATTCAACATTACTATTCTAGATAGGCCTGGAAAACAAAACACTGTGGCTGACTTCCTGTCTAGAATTCAAAATATCAAAGATGACACTCAGGTTGAAGATCAATTTCCTGATGAATATCTTTTTGCAGTTTCTACTCAAACTCCATGGTTTGCTGATATTGCTAATTATTTAGTTTCAGGAAAATTTCCTTCAATTATGAATGCAAGGGATAAAAGAAAAATCATTAATGATAGTGCAAGATATTCATGGGTCGCTAATGAGTTGTACAAGACGAGTTCAGATTTGATCATTAGAAGGTGTGTTCGTGAAGATGAGATGCCTGAAATTCTCAAGGCATGTCATGATGAACCTTGTGGCGGACACTTTGCAGATAAGAGGGCAGCCTATAAGATCCTTAACTTAGGATATTATTGGCCATCTTTGTTTAAAGATGCAAGGGAATATGTCAAAAGGTGTGACAGTTGCCAAAGGGTAGGGAAACCTTCTCCTTCGGGTGAGATGCCATTACAACCTCAGGTACACATTGAACCTTTTGAAAAATGGGCCTTGGATTTTGTAGGACCTATTAGTCCTCCATCAAGACAAAAGAAATACATATTAGTTTGCACTGATTATGTTACTAAGTGGGTAGAAGCTAAACCATTACTTATTGCTAATGAATCATCTGTAGTTACTTTTCTTTTTGAGGATATTTTTACTCGTTTTGGTGTCCCAAGGGAAATACTTACAGATCAAGGAGCTCAATTTATATCAAGGCTAGTGGAGCAAATGATGGAGAAGTACAAAATCAGACATAGAACATCTACTCCTTATCATCCACAAGCAAATGGTCAAGTGGAATCCACTAATAAAGTTATTGAAGGAATCCTAACAAAAATTGTTCATCTACATAGAAGAGATTGGGTAGATAGGCTTCCTGAAGCCTTGTGGGCCTATAGAACTACATGGAGAAACACAACAGGCCATACTCCTTATGAGCTTGTTTATGGGAAGCAAGTTTTGTTTCCTATAGAGTTCCAAATTCAAACATTCAAGATGGCAGTTCAGCTAGGACTTGATCTAACGGAGGCACAAAAGCATAGACTGGAGCAAATTAATGAATTGGATGAGATCAGACAAGATGCAGTTCGGAAAACAAGTCTAGTCCAACAGCAAAGGGCTAGATGGCATGACAAGTACATCAAAGAGAAGAAATTTAAAGAGGGTGATTGGGCTCTCTTGTTTGATTCAAAATTCAAGGATTTTCAAGGGAAATTTGAGACACATTGGCTTGGGCCATATGAAATTGTTCGAATTTTTGATAATGGGGCAGTAAAAATCAGAACTATAGATGAAGAGGAGGTCACTTTTCTTGTGAATGGCCATAGACTGAAGCTATACCACAAGCCACTCTCAAGAGAAGAGTTTGTCAAGAAGTTCCAAGGAGACAATGATGTGAAGTTAATGAAGAAGAGTCTCTCTTCTTCATCAACTTGATTAAATTTTCTGAAGCATTTCTCTTTTGAAAAAAAAGAAAAAAAAAAAAGAAAAAAAAAAAATAAAGGTATAAACATGAAAACCAATCACTGATTGGCATGTTTATACAGAAAAGATAGGGTGAAAATCAGAGTCTCTCTGACACTCTAACTTTTCCCATTTTTGTTTCTAAGCAGCTGTTATAAAAATCATAAGTTCAGTGCCATAGTACTTATGATTCATTTCATCTCACTCCATTCACTTATCCATCCATACTTCATCTCATCCATCATTTACATTTCACTCCATTCCACATCTCATTCATTACACTCCATCTTCCATTCACTTCATTTTCATGTCAAAACATAGAATTTGATATCTTGCTGTAAGTGAATAAAAATATGCCATGAATTGCAGTACAGCCCGTATGTTCCTTCATTCCATGAACTGAATCCATTTTATTCCATTATCCACTTCATACATATCATAATCCATCATCCATTTTCATCCATTTTCATAACATTTCATCCATCCTCCAAAAACATTTCATTTTCATGATTAAAGTGTTCTACAGGAACATTCTGCAGCTCAGTGGACATTCTGCAGCTGATCAGCCTTTCTGCAGCCCGACAGTCTTTTTGCAGCTATAAACCCTGAAGGCATCAACCAGCAGACATCAGAATTACAACAAAGTGATCCAATGAATTCATGAAGCAAAAATATCAAGAAAATTGTGAAAGATTCCTCCAAAGATGAGCAGAGAAGACAAAGGCTACAAAAACATCAAATAAAGGGCAGAGGTAACAAATTTAAATTACGATGGCACTTCATAAAAGTTTAGCATAGTTTAGTTGTGGATTATTCGAAAGGTTGTTTTAATGATCAAACACCAAACAAACCCTCTACAGACCTTGTATTAAAATCTTCCATTTCAAATTTTATATCCGATAGCATTTAAGCGGTGAAATGATCAAAGCGTTTGAATTTCCCACGACTCTTAACCAAGTTATTTAATGATGATGATTTTCCCAGCCGTCGTAAAATCCCCCGCCGTCTCCTCAATCATTAATACAATCCTCCACCTCACTCCACTACTCTATGCCGTGACCATTTGCCATAACTTCATTCCGTAGCCGATACTCCATTCCGAAGACACAGATATTATGATCATCAGGAACAGAGCTAAAGGATAACAGCATTGAGCATTGTAAGCACAGAACAGAGGAGGTAAATTTGAAAGTATAACAGTGTGAGGACTCAAAGCCACTTCACTGAGGACGAAGTTTGGAGAATTTTCACTGTCAACACAAAATTGTGGCCGTGTAGAGTTTAAAGTCTGTTGTTACCAAAATACAGAGGTGTGGTAGTGATTGAGTTTGAAGTCTGTTGTTACCAAAAGACAGAGGTGTGGTAGTGATTGAGTTTGAAGTCTGTTATTACCAAAGACAGAGGTGTAGTAGTGATTGAGTTTGAAGTCTGTTGTTACCCGAGACAGAGATGCTGTAGTGTTGAATTGGAAGCATACCATTTGCTATTAGAGACAGAGGTGTTTATCAGTGATTGAGTTTGAAGTCATTCTGTTACCAAAGACAGAGGTATTGCACAAAAAGGAATCTGAAGCCATCTCTCATTTCCTATCAGAGACATATTAGCTCGAAAATTTAAATTGTTTTCATATCACTCCAAAGTTCAACAGAAGCACATCAGTCCGAGGGTTCGAAGGCATTTTTCATTATCAAACAGAGGCATACCAGCCAGAGGTTTTGAAGCTGTTGCTATTATAAATCAAAGGTATGTCATTCCAAAATTGAAGCCATTTTCATTTAGAGCTTGAAGCCATTTTAATCAGAAAGTAAAAGTCATTGTTTTGTGGGTAGAGAAGAGTGTTAATTTGATATTGAAAAAAAATCATGGGTTTCATCGTAAGGACTGAGCCTGTGGGATCAAAATATTTAGAAGGTTACCCACAATGCAAGGAGATGTTACAACAAATAGGATGGCTTCAATTCTTGGAAAAATTTAATGGCTTCCATAAGGAAGTCACAAAAACATTTGCCAGATCATTCCAAGGTACTGAAGTTGAAATAGGGGATGTCAAGTTTACTGTTACTGAAGTTTTTATAGCAGAGGCTACAGGATTGTCCAGAACTGGAGAAAGATGGTTTAAAAATAGGGAATTCCACAATGACTCCTGGAAACAAATTTTAAAATCACCAAATATGGATGTTAGTGTGTTCAAGAAAGGAATTCCCAGTACAGCATTGAAAAGCAAATGGAGAAACATACTACTTCTTTTACAAAAAATTGTCACATGTGAGGGTAGATATGGGACATTTTATGTCTACCACATTAGACTAATGTTGCATTTTCTGGGAGAAGATTTGAATCTACCATATTTCTTGTATCAAAGTCTGAAGAAAATGGCTTCCTGTGTTCAGAGAAGAGTTCAGTTTTTGGAGACAACCCTGTATCATCATGGGTTGGTCAAAATTTTAATTGAGCATCATCTATGTAAAACAAATGATACATGGGATGATTTATTAATAAGAAATCATTTTGAAGAAGCAAAAGAATTATCACCTGAACCACAACCCACAAAGAGAAGTAGGAAATGGAGGACTTCAAAAGGTAAAATTGACAAACCAGTTCAAGAAAGCAGTGAGGAAGTCATTTTGGAGAAGTTGACTAGAATAAAGAGGGAACTCAAGGAAGAGAAGATAATCAAGGAATCTACTACAGAGAAAGGAGAAGGGTCCTCTCAGCTTAGGAGAAGCCACAGATTAAAAGGAAAACTGAAGAAAACACCAATCAAACAAACAGGGGTAATCAATATTGAAGATGAAGAAACATCCATTGAAGATGAAGATGATGAAGATTTTTATGAAGGCACCCCTGAGATTGATCCTGCTCAACAGGAAATCTATGATTATGTGGAAACTTTAGAGAGGATAGCTTCAGAAAGAGAAGAGAGAACCCCCAGTCTTCCACTGACTGAAATTGATATATTAAGGAGGGATAGGTATGAGTTGGAATTATTGAATAGACACATCAAAAATGAGAATGAAATTCTCAAAGATCAAATCAAGCTCAAGACTGACATGAACTCAACCTTATCCCTGCATATAGACAAAGTGGAGAGGACCAATGAGAAGATGAAGACAAGGAATAGAAAGTTGATCAGGGCACTCACAAACCTCAGGTTCAAACTTGTGATCAGGAAACCCAGAAGGCCTCTAGCTTTCAGACAACGGAGAAGAAGGGGATTAGATGTCCTTGCAGAAGCCTCAGAATTCATAGGATAATTTGCATGAGGACATGCAAAGAGACAGCAGTGGGGGTATGTTGAGCCTCAAATTTGTGCTTCCCTTCACCTCATTTTACCTCATTCTTCCTTGTCCATTTCTATTTTAAACCCAATTGATCAATAAAAATAGTTAAAATTACTTCTAGAATGGTTTACATGACTGAATTGTTGAATTTTGTGATTGTTGCCATTGTTAAGCATTTTGACCGGAACTAGCTGCAGAATGCAAGCATTCCGTAGCTAACCGACGATTCTGCAGCTACCTTTATGTTTGAGTATGTTCCAGGTGGCCTCTTGAGGAAAAACGCATATGGTCATGATCCACGTCGTGCCTACATGGTGTGTTGCTCGTCATGGAAGAGGAAATGAATTCTAGGTACAGTTATGCACGTGGGAACACATTTGTGAAGGAAGACTCCTACTAGGACTGTCTCAGTCCAGGTGTCTTTTCTCCTTCACGCAGCCACCTCAAAGACTCCTAAGATGATTTGGATAAGGAAAGACATCATTCCTAAATTATTGTAATTATTGTTACTTGCATTTACTTTATAAACTCTTGAGTAGGCCGAGAGCTTAGTTAGAAATTTTGTGTTAGATTTGCTGCTAGATTTTGTGTAAACTCTGTGTTACGTCTTTGAAGACACAGAGCATTATGTTAAAACTATTGCATCGTTAATGGAGCAGACAAAATTATCTTGAAGGCATGATTTAATTTGGAGTTGAATGCCGTCAAGTGGTAGAGGGCCCCTGCCCCTTGCACGGATTTCTTTTGCGTAAACTAGATAAGTTTTCCTAGCTGTCTTTACGTTCTGCATTTGAATTGGTAGTTGTTTTGTTTTATCTACTGTGGTCGTACTCATTCTAGTTCTTCCATAAGAAGACACTCTTCCAACAGACTAAAATGATGAATGTTTAATGACTATGGTATTGTATGATAGGAGTTAAATTTGTATTTGTTTTTAACTAGTTACTGTAGTCATATTCGTTCCAGCTCTTCCACAAGAAGACACTCTTCCAATAGACTAAAATGATGAATGTTTAATGACTATGGTACTGTAGGATAGGAGTTGAATTTGTATTTGTTTTAACTAGATACTGTAGTTATATTCATTCTAGTTCTTCCACAAGAAGACATTCTTCCAACATATTATAATGATGAATGATGAATAGCTATAGTGCTGTAGGAATTAGTTGTAGTTTTTGCTCTTCACTATCACAGTTGCACTTGTTCTAATCACTCTTCCACAAGAAGAAATTCTTCCAAGACATCCTTAAGAAGTTCAAGATATGACCGTGATGTGATAATTTAGTTTTTTATTTGCTTTCAGTTCATTTGCTTTCAATTGCATACAATTACACAGTCAGAACTGTTCTACCTCTTCCACAAGAAGGAACTCTTCCAAAATATCACTAATGATGAGCAAACAGATTGTGTAACTTCATAGAATAATGCATGTTAGTTAGAATGCTCTGGAGTTTCATTTTGCATTTAATTCATGTCCAGCTACTTCGTTTCAAGTTTGATGATGACTTATAGTTTAACATTGTTCTAGTTTAGAAGCATCTTAAGCTCATGTTTAAATTAATTCATTGTACTTGCATCTCATAGTCACACTGTCACCCTTTGCACAATAGATCACTTTAGTTGATAGGATTCACAAGACAGCCTTCATTATTTACAAATATCTTTTTGTTCTGAAAACCACCAGTGATCCATAACCATAGGAACAGAAGATAACACCATTACAAGGCCTGAAATATCTCTACAAATTCCTCATCATAAACAGGGCTCTTCCTCAAAAGAACTACCTTGAAAAGAAACCAATAACTCTTTGAGTATAGGCTCTGTGACATTCAATTGAAATTGCAGAATAGAACTAGGAATTAGTCATGGAATAGATGAGCTTAGAATATAATGTTGCATCATGATTAGTGTCTAACTGTCTAGTTAGAAAACTTGCATATTTAGTGATTATTTCTCAAGTCTAGTTTGTGTCATTTGTCTAAGAAGTTATCATCAAGCTCTTGTTTCTATTCAGTCATAGTTCAGATGTTGCTTCAGTGTTTTTGATTACATTTGCCATTCCATACATTAGGCTCAACTGTGGTTTTGACACATAATTTCACCTATTAGTTTTCTAACATTTTCTGCCTTAAACTTCTAAAACTTCAAAGACCAAAAACATCATAAAAATCAACATAAAAGACCAAAACATCACAAAACACTACACACAACGCACTAGGAAACAAGCACCTAGGTACATATGGTACACTTCACTTCAGCAGTTTACAAATCCTGGTTGACAATTAAATGAACTCAGTTTAGGAGACTAGATTGAGACACAACACCTATAACCTCATTTCACACCTATAAGTCTCCTTTTACTTTTCACCTATAAATTCATTTTACACTTGTAAGTCTCATTTTACTTAGCCTCCCATCCGTGAACGATTTAATTTTCATAAACATATGAAATTTCCTTTATTTCCTATCCCATCACATTTCTTCATAAAATTTGAATAATCATAGATAATGGTTTTCGAGGGGAGGGGGTGATTTTTGGGCGGGGGAAGGTTAAAGGTCAAATAGGCAACCCCCCAACCGTTGATATAAACATTCAAATATGGGGTCATAAATTTAGTTTGAATTTTTTATTTTGACTTAAAAAATTATAATATGGTTCTAATGGTTTATAGATTGGGTTGCTAAGTTATTTTTGAATTAAGTTTAATATTTCAAATAAAAATAATTTCACTCAGGAATTTTTTTTTTTTTTTTTTGGTTTTGAGGAGAAAATTTCAACTTGCTCTATATTTTGATCCAAAAGTAGATTTGAAGCACCAAATATACTATTGTAAATATGATTATGAGCACTTTACCATGAAAACACCTATAACATGATCTAACCTATAATTTATATGCACAAAATATCCCAAACATCCAAACTTGTCTTGGAGATAGGACTTAAAGAACTAAATGGCTCCTTAGAGAAGAAAAAATTTAGACTATGAAACCTAGTGATTCATAGGCTAAACTAACCAAAAATTAATAGTAAGAGGTCAACACCACTGATTCCTATTATAGGACCCTAACATTTTCTCCAATGGGGATGGCATCCTTTCAGTGAGGTGATAAAGACCATCACAGACCATGTGCCTAACCATTGGGCTGATCCCAAACCTACAACATGCTCTATCATGAAACCATTACAACTAAAACCCAACTAGTAATATGTTATAACCCTAAAACTAAACAAAACCCATTCTTTGAACTGGAATATGAGTTGTAAGCTGAAAACTAAAAACTCTGTTGCAAACTGAAGTATGAAAAATATGGTTGAAAAATATTCTTAGAATTTTGAGCTTATTCATAGTCCTACCTAATTTAGGTTGCTTATACCATTGAAAAATTAAGTAATATAAAAATTCCAAAAAAAACAATCAAATAGCTACATACTTGATGTGATTCCCAGGCTGTGTTTCAATAAAATGGAAATTGGAAAATGTAAGTGCAATGACAGCTGATTCAATACTTTTATTTCATAGCAGAAACGTAATAGGAACTCTGTAGTGAACAATTCCTCCATATAAGGAGCTATGAGATAATAAAAAAACATAATTCATTTGTTAATCTTTAAGAATTTTTGTAATTTGTTCGTCAAAATAAGACTGCTCATATGTGTTGTTTAAATCAGATTTTGGTTTCAACTGTAAAATGTCAAAAAAAATGATTTTGATCTTGAAAATTGTAAGATTGAACTTGAACATTTAAGCTCTGAATGTAGTTCTCAATTTTATTAGAAAACTTTTCTAAAAAATTGGCTTTAGCTTCAGAGCTACATTTGCATGCCCTCAAATAAAGAAGTAGTAAATTGGATAAATATTCATCAATTTGATCATCATCACAAATATCCTATTATTCTTGAAAATATTCAATAGAAATAATGTTTTTCACATACCCTGTCATTTATATTAGGAAAATCAAGCTTTTAATTCTTTGGAAAGTGGATTTTCCATGAGCATTATTCTTTATGGATTCTTTGACTATGAAGTCACTAAGTGAATGGTTCAACCTTCATATGTTTCTGACTGTTGTCTACCATGAACAGTTAAATCTAAAACTTGATAGTCTTTTCTGGGAAGATGAAACCTTTCGTCCACAATATGGTCGATAGAATGTTATCACTATGTAATTTTCCTAGGATGAGGAGAGAAACCTAGAGGTAACCACAAAACCACTTTTAAAGTCCAGATCTAGCCCTTCCAGCTTTAGAGAGGGATCTCTCTATCTGATTTAGATTTCTGCTTCAGATTTTAGAATAGGTATTCAAGTTTGAGATTGGTCTTTTCAAAATTTTGGTTGAAAATTGCAGGGAAAGTCCATTGGGCATGAAGCCATGAATGTTTTGGTAATCAAACACAAAAATTATAGAGAAAATGTAACAGCGCATGACATGCAAGATTTTGGATCTTATAAAATATTTGTGGGTGGAAGGATGAATATGATTTAAGTTCAATTAAATATAGAACATGATGATATGAGTTCTATACTTAATATCATAAAGAAAACATTGATATTGTTTACAAGACAGAGCAGAATAAAATTAAGTAAATTCAACCCTTATTCTTATTGAAACAATAAAGAGAGAAAGCATATGGAAAATTAAGAGAATAAAAAATTTCACATAAGAAGGAATATCGCCAATTTCTTGACACAGGAATCCTAAAAAAAAATTCTATATATTATCTATAATTTTATCACTTCAATACAGTGCACAAATTACATCAAAATGCAGACCCTTTCTTCATACAAGTTCCAACCCTTATTTAGTCTCTTTAGAAATTATTTATAGAATTTTACATCTCATTTGTGACTTCAAAATAAAATAGATTTACAAAATAATATTTATTGAAGATCGAGATATTTTAGAAATATAACAGGAAAATAGGAAAGATAAATAAAATCTGCTGTGCTGTTGAAATTTTTGAGGAAATATGTTGCTGACTGTAGCTATTTTCCTACCCTCTACCATTTTATATCATGTTGACCTTACGCACCAAATTTGGAATTGATGTGTTGACCTGTTGTTTCCTTGGCTCCTTTGAATATCAAACTGTTGCCTTTATTTATGGACGAAATCTCCTATAATAGGAAGAAAATAATCCGCTTGAGAGAGCTAGATAGATGATAGGGTTGGTGTCTCATATCTGTAAAAAAAGAAAAATAATTTGTTGATGTTTAGCTGTCCATTTGACTGATATTTAAAAATATTTTTTCCCATGGACTTTGCCTTCATAATCCTTTAAATACTTCACCATTGTCCCAAAACATTTGGGAAAAATATTTTCAGAGATATTTTCCAAATATTTTTGAACATGTAAATGAATTAATTAAAATCTCAAAATATTATTTTATAAACCATCCTCTTGTTTTGAAATCCATGTCTTGTTTTCTAAATCCATGTATTGTTTTTTAAATCCATGTCTTGTTTCTAAATCTATGTCTTTCTTCCCTCAATCTATATATTTATTAATAAATGCATTCATAAACATATTCATAAAAATGATTAACTATTTTCCTCCCCATGGATTTTAAAAACCATGTCTTGTTTTGCTATGGTTGGTAAAGTATCTTTTACTTTCCCCTTTTACTCCTGTAAATTTTTTGGATTGATGCATGAAGGTAAATGTGGTTCTAATGGTTTAGAGATTGGGTTTCTAAGTTATTTTTGAATTAATTTTAATATTTCAAATAACTAATTTCACACTTAGGCATTTTTCTTTGTTTTTGGTTTTGAGGAGCAAATTTCAACTTGCTCTATCTTTTAATATAGAAGTCAGTTTGAAGCACTAGATATATCGTTGCAAAGTTGCTTATGAGAAATTTACCACGAAAACCACTGAAATATTATCTAAACCAAAATTTATATGCAAAAACAATTCCAAACATTCATACTTTTCTTGGCCACAGGACTTCAAGAAATAAATGGATCCTTAGACAAGAAAACTTTTAGGCTTTGACACCTAGTGAGTCACAGGCTAAACTCACCAAAAATGAAAGTAATATGTCAAAACCACCAATTCCTATAGTCATGAACATAGACGAGGAGGAAAAAATTGATGTCTCAACCATAGTGGTGGACATAGGTTGGGAGCTTGAATCGGCTCCAAAAATGGTTGACAATCCCAATGAATATTTTTGCCAAAGATCCTTTGGTAAGCCGAAAGAATTAGGCGAAGGAGGTTGTATCAAAGTTTGAAGATGTGGGAAAGGTTCAGTTTGATAAAAATTAATTCCTTCCTATTTAACAGGATAATAAGAGTGAGGCTCTTCTTGCGGGATCTCTTTAATACTCAAAAGTCTGTATGGAAGAGGTTCATCATTGGGCCTATTATCACTCCCTCCGTTTCCCAAGGATGAGAATGGAGATTGAAGGAGGTAACCTCAAACTAATCTTTAGGTTTGGTAGCTAGCCCTACCAAACCCGAGAGTGATCTTTGAATGCCACTTTTACAGTCAATGAGGTGATTGGAGGTGTAATGATATGAGGCTATATATAAGCTCATTGAATTAGGGTTTTGTTTTAAATTTTTGTTGGATAGGAATGTCGGTCTAGGAACTAGGTCTAGGTTTTACGTTTGATTTCAAAGGTACAACTACAGAGATGAAGATGAGGCCAGGTAGGTATACTTAATAACATAATTAAATTTTCATTATGGTATAGGGTTTGAAAATAGAGAGAGATTCATAATGAGCATATTTATGAATTCATTTATTAGAAGAGGTAAAATAAATTTATGAAAATCTTATAAAACATAGCACAAAAATCAAGAATTTTGTTCATAGACCAATAAGATAATCATATAGAAGCATACATGTTATGGAAATAAAGCAAAAAAATTCAACTTGATGGTGTTACTAAGAAAAAACAATGCTAATAAGCATACCACTAGAGTCCCAAAATTATAGCTGCAACATGTCCTTGATTTCACTGAAAAAGTTTGTACATAAGATCCACAACTGCAATATAAACTATCCAACCTCTAAAAAGGATTGATTTCAGAGTAAATATAGAAACTAGAGAATATGTCACCTCCTTGGCTCGAAATCGGATCCAAAACACTTCATAAATGCACCCTATGAGTCATTTCCTAGTTTCTAGGGGAGTTAGGAACAATACCCCCAAATTTAGCTAATAACTAGGAGTCTTTGTCTCCTCGAGTAATTAAATGATTCCTAAAAACTGAGGGTCATAAAGGGACTCAATTATCCATAAAATTCCTCATAGGATTGCTGTGACCTCGAGATTTGGACCAATTTGCATTGAGACCTATCTAGAAACTATCTAAGACAGAAGCGTCACCCCACTTTGTGTGCAATTTTGGGTAGCTATAAGGAATCCTCCTACTGGTCTGAAGATTGGGCTAGGTATCCCTGAATTTCCTATATCCAACCAAAACTTTAAACTGAGAAAATACCTCCTGGAAGGCCTTCAAAAATCCATTTTCCCAATCTTACTCTAGAAGCATCGTGCACAGGAAAAAACAATGGTAGAAGCATGAAAAAGAGGGTTTTTTTTGGGTTTTTCTCCAAAATTGGGTGTCATGAAAAAATCAGATGATGTATTGAAATTAAAATGAAATATCAATCCAATCATGTATAAAAATCCTCATTTGGAGGCTCTGAGTTGCTTCTGTACAGCCAAAATTTCCAAAATTGCAAAAATCCAAAATGTTCCAAAATGTTTCTGCAGAAATAGGGCTCAAATATGTATCAATATCTCTCTAACCATAATGTTTTTTGAAAAAAATAGAGAGGATTTTTTTCTTTGGTATCTTATGAACAAAAAATTCCTTGCGTTTTCAAAAATAACTTTCCATTTTTTACGAATCCAAGTTTGAAGTTGATCACTAAAAATTGCAGAAGCGTAGCGTGCCCCGAGAAGAAACATATCTCGCTCTTTGAGAGGAAGTTTGGAGGCCTTACTAGAGGATTTTTGGGTTGAAAGTGGTATGGTTGGAAATATTAGGATGCCAGTTACACAATGGAGTCATCAATCACTACAAACCCATGCTCCAAATCCCTAAGACATTGACTTAAAGACAACCTTTCCAAAAGTGAAGAAAATGACGTGGATAATCTGTATTTTGGAAATTTCTCTAAAATCATAACACCTATGCATAAAATGAAGGAGTTTTTTGTTATTTGGTCTATGATTGACAAAAATGTCTTTCACTTTTTCAAATTCATCTTCATTTCTTCAGAAAGTAAATTTTAAGTAGGACTGTCCTTGTGTGCAATGTAAACCCTAACAAATGATCACAAAACTTTGAAAATGATGCCATGGGTTTGATTTGGCTCAAACCTAGAATTATGAAATCCATTATGGGACTTTATCTTCTCATATTCCATAATTTTTTTCAGCAAAAAGAAACCCTAGCTTGATATGAAGGAAAAGAAGGGTGAAAACTAGGAAAATAAGGGAAAATGGGGTAGCAAGTTTAGGGAGGGAAATGGAGGGGGTAGGAGTTAGGGAAAATTTTGAAAAAATTAGGAGTGATAGGGTTGTGTGTTAGGAACAAATTATAGGTGGAATATTTTGAAATGGATAAGGGAAAGAGGGCAAAAGGGCCTAAACACAGAGTTGACATAGTATCTCTATAAAAGCACAGTGAGAACTAGGATTTGAGTGAAAATGATAGTTATGAGATGTGTGAGTGATGTGTGAAGGTTTTTCTGTGATGAAACTAGTGGTTTTCTATCTAAAACAAGTTAAACATCAATGGAATGAAAAATGTAGTTGAAAACCCTAGAAGAGGGAATCCACCATTTACTGAAGAAATTGAGCTGAATGAAAGGTGAGGGATGATCACTTACTGACTTAGGAGCACCTAAACCTTGATAAATGTTGAATTTTCCCTTCTCATTTCTCCTTTGGCTTTATTTTATAATTTTAAAACTCCCAATGAAGGTGATTTGAATGGGGAAAATGGCTCTTATTTGCCTTATTCACATGACATGATCGGGATTATGATGGCGAAAAAAAAGAAACCTAGACCGTGAACTAGATGAGGGTATGTTGACTGATATATGAATCTAGATGATGATGAATGACACGATATTGAATTTGATAATGACCATGAATGGGTGAAGGGGGCAACATCAGACTTGGACAACATTTCAGTGAACAAAATTTTATTTGAGAATTTGTTTGAAAACATAAAAATTTGACCAAGGACCACTACCAAGTAAACCTGAAAGAGTGTATTTGATCACTGAAAATTTAAACACTAACATTGGCTCTAGTTGGGGATGGAAGCTTATTATGAAACCAAGTCCAAAAATAGAATAAAAGAGTGATCAACGCCTTATAAATAAGTCACTTCGAGGGGGAAACCTCATTTACATTACATAAACAAACAATTCTTGGATGATGCACATGAAAAAAACTTCTTTCTATATATAGGATTCCATGGGGTCATAATATAATCCTAGCCGACCTAACAATAATAATGTAAGGGCACAATAATAAAAATATGGGGGTTATAGGGGTGTAAAAATAACAATAAGGGGGCTATACTAACAACAATAAGGGACTACACTAGTAATATAGGGACCTAACATGCTCCTCCCATTCAAATACGTGTTGTCCTCAATGCTTGAGTAGCTCTGGATGCTTATATATAAAATTCTCATCCTCCCATGTAGAATATTTAGTGAGTAGGTTCTTACACTTGATGAGATACTATGAAATTAATCGATTTCGTCGCTATCAAGTTCTTGTTTCCGTGACTGCTTCAGGTTCCAATATGATTTTATCTTCCTCATCAAGTTCTGGCAATATTGTTTGAATTGGAAGTTTGTCACCTATAAACTTCTTTAAGCATGAAACATGGAAAACTGGATGCACTCAAGAAGAAGCAAGAAGCTCTAATTTGTATGCCATAATACCAATATTTTACAAAACCTTGTAAGGACCATAGTACTTTGGAAATAATTTATTATCCTTCTTATCTTGCTTGAGGGACATTTTTTTGTATGGTTGTAGCCGTAAAAATACTTAGTCTCCCACATCAAAACTTCTCTTGATGCGATGTTGCTCTACATATTGTTTCATTCGATTTTGTGCCAAATTTAGATTATCCTTTAAGAGTTGGAGAACTTGTCGTTGATGCTCGATGTGATATTCCACTACTTGAACCTTAGAATTTTATCTTAAATATGATGTGATGGACGGTGGATGATATCCATAAAGTGCCATAAATGGGTTCATTTTTGCTACAGTATTGAAGGAAGTGTTATACCACCATTCAGCCAGAGGTAACCACTTGACCCATTGTGTTTGTTTATCAGATACAAAAAAATGAAGATATGCTTCCAAAAATTTGTTCACTATCTCAGTTTTCCCATCAGATTGAGGATGATAAGATGAGCTATGAGCTATTTGAGTACCCAAACAAGAAAATAATTCCGTCCAAAATTTTCCAATAAATATGGGATCTCTGTCACATACAATAATCTTTGGGTTTACATGTAGCTTTTGAATTGTTTCCATAAATGCAGTAACAACTGTACTTGCTTTAAATGGATGAGATAATGCAAAAAAAGCGCATACTTGGTAAGTCTATCAACTACCACCATGATGAGACTCTTTCCTTCGGAATTAGGTAAACCTGTGATAAATTCCATTGAAATCTCTTCCCAACGTTGAATTGGAATCGATAAATGTTGTAGAATACACAGGGTCTTAATTGTATAAAATTTATTTTGCTGGCAAACCAAACATTCTGTCGCAAAATTTTGAATATCATATTTAAGGCCATCCCAAAAAAATTCTTTCTTCGCCTTGTGGTAAGTTTTTAAAAATCCTGAGTGTCCACCTAAGGGAGAAGTGTGCAATTCCAAAAGAATATTTTGTTTTAGTTGGGAATTATTATAAATATATAAGCGATCTTTGTACCATAAGGAATAATTTTTCCAACTAAATGTATCAAATGTACTAGGATCTCGCTGCAACTTTTGAATGGGTGTCCACACTTCTTCGTCTTTCTTCTATTCATCCCTTGCTTCGATTATCCAATCTGGTTGGATAACATAAATGGCACAAAGAAATGCTTCCACCTCTTCATCCTTTCTTGAGAGTGCATATGCAACAACATTTAGCTTCCATTTTTTGTAGATGATTTCAAAGTCATAATCCAACATCTTTATGACCCATTTTTGATGGTCTTCTAAAGATAGTCTTTGTTCGAAAAAGTATTTAAGACTATCATGATCAATTTTTACCTTGAAATGTCTTCCCATTAGGTAAGGACACCATTTCTTTAGTGCATGTAGTATTTCCAACATTTCCTTCTCATAAATAGCTTTCTGTAAATACTTTCCTTTGATTGGACGACTTTCAAAAGCAATGGGTCTTCCTTCTTGCATTAAAACAACAATAATTCCATTCCCCGAGGCATCACATTCCATAATAAAGGTTTGTGTGAAGTCTGGCGTAACTAAGACTGGTCCTAGGCACATTTCCTCTTTAAGATGTTCAAAGGCCTTAGTTGCTTCAGGAGTCCATGAAAATGCATCTTTATTTAATAATGTTGTTAGAGGCGGTGCTATTCTCCCATAATTCTTAACCAAATTGCAATAATATCCTATTAACCCCAGACATCCTCGCAACTGCTTTATGGTTGTGGGGACTTTCCATTCCTTAATGACTTTAGTTTTTTTAGGTTCTACCTTAACACCCTTGTGAGATACAATATGACCCATATATTCCACCTCTTGTACTCCAAAGAAACATTTGGAGGTTTTTGCATATAATTGTTTCTCCTCCAATAGTTTGAGCACCTTGTCAAAATGTTGAATAGGATCCTTCCAAGGCCTACTATAGATTAGTATATCATCAAAAAATACTAACACACATTTTCTAAGGAAGGGTTTGAAAACAGAATTCATCAACCCTTGAAATGTAGAAGGTGCATTGGTATGGACAAAAGGCATGACCTAAAATTTCTAATGACCCTCATGAGTTCGAAATGCTATTTTCGGAATATATTTTGTCTTCATTCTAATTTGATGATATCCTGAATGAAGATCCAACTTGGTAAAATAAATTTCTCCATTTAATTCATCCAATAATTCATCAATCACACGAATGGGAAATTTATCTTTAATAGTGAGCTTATTGAGCTCCCTGTAATTCGGACACATGTGCCATGATCCATCCTTCTTCTGCATCAATACTATGGAGGAGAGAAAGAAATTTGACTCGGTTGAGTTATACTAGCCTCTAACATTTTTGCAATCATAAATTCAATTTCTCTCTTTTGGACATAAGGATATCTGTAAGGCCTGATGTTTGGAGGAACAGTTCCTGGAATCAAATGAATAGAATGATCATGATCATGAATAGGTGGGAGTCCTTTTGCCTTATAAATAAGCCACTTCGAGGGGGAAACCTCCTTTACATTACATATATGAAAAATCCTTGGATGATATAAATGACAAAACCTCCTTTCTATATATAGGAGTCCATGGGGTTGCAATATAATCCTAGCCAAACTAAAAATAATAATGTAAGGACACAATAATAACAATATGGGGGTTACAGTGGTACAACAATAACAATAAGGGGGCTATAATAAAAACTATAATGGAATACACTAGTAATATAGAGACGTAACACAAATCCTTTAGGAGATGTCAATAACACCGTAGACCAGGTAGCCTCATCCATTGGAAAATGGAATCAAACATAAAACACTATACACTCCACTGAATAAATGAAAAAAAAATGATTTTGAATCAAAAACATGACCACTGAGTGAACTTACTTATGGCAGTAGACCATCGGGATATTAGGGCCTTTGCCTTGGGCTTCAAATTTTGATGATAAATTCCCACCTACTGAAGATATCTATAGAATCATGTGATATGATCCCTCAAGTGTAGCAAATACAACAAATGGCTGCTTACTTGAATCCTGCTCACTCTTTCCTTGAGTAGGTAGAAGAAACAAAATATAGGAAACTCAAGGTGTCCACTAAACATGTGCTCATGATTCACAAATACAAGAATATTCATCTTCCCAGATGGTTGCAACAAAGTATCGATAGGATCTTCAATATTATCAGGAGAAAGGGAAGTTTGTTCTTGGAAATTTGCATTTGAGGTAGTCATATTATCAAAAGCAAAAATATGGACATCCATAAGATCCAATACAAACTCCTTTTCTTCAATAGATTCTTCATTTTATTAACGTGGAGGAAGATCATCATCTACAAGAGGCTCTAAAACAACCTTTTATTTTTCACTATTTTCCTGCAACTTATGATGTCAATTTGAAGCCTAACATCTTCAAAATCATGAAAAATGCCTTTAAAATTTTCACCCAGAAATTCATTATCATTAGCAAAATGAATGAGTGCATCTTGGTTAACTAAAATTTCCTTCATATCATTTCCAAAACAAGACTTTTAATGTTCATGAAAGGTTTCAATAGAAGAAATCATATCATTATGCACAAACAAATATTTTTGATCATTCAAATCTGCAGCGAGACATTTTGGGACAACAACTTGTGTATCAAAAAGTTGTTTGTTATTCTTTGTAAGCACATCCTCATGATAGCCTTCAAGTATAATAGCCATATCATGTATATCGAGATGTTTCTTTTGTGGATCAAACAATTATGCCGTAGTATCATTAGATAATTATTTTAGAAGGCTATCATCTTGCTTTTTATGATGGAAAACAATATCTGACACCTGATCCTCTTGAAACTGTGAAATAAAGTCTACATGAATTAGTTCACTACTTGCATCTCAATCACACAAAAATGGATAAACCGGCTGCAAATTTTAACTGATCTTTGGAGAAAGGACATGAATATCTACATCAATTTCCTGATTGATTTCAGCTTCAGCTAAAATAGAAATTTTTGATGGTTTTAAGTTTTCTATATGTTGTAAATACTATTGATAATCATGAAAAATAACCTAAGAAGAGAATTCATAAAGTTCCTCTAACATATCCTCATCATCCATAAATTATATATCCTCATCAATACTTTCAAGATACTAAATGAAACCCTCAAAGTGATCACAACAAAATTATGTACCAATAACAAAGATGGATAATACTCATTATAATTTTTAAATAAAACTGAATGAAAATATTTTAAAGAACATATACTATCTGGTATCAACTATTCATACCATGTTCTTGCTTTATCTTCCAGAGTAACCATACATTTCTTCATTAAGAAATCCTCAGGAAACTTAACTTTAAGTCTACGTACATACATATGAAACTTGATCAAGTGCAAGGCAACATGATCTTTCTTTTAATCTTTGAACATGGGAAGATAAGATAACCAAGGAAAATTTTAAGTATTGAAATTTATCCTAAAGTTTAGAAACCTTGGTGAATCTTACCAATCCCTAACATGAAAACTATCAAAATTTTAGTGATATGTTTGTAAAAATATTCAAATTTCTAATTATTTTATATATTATCCATAAAAAATTGGAGATTTATGAGGTAAAATAATTTTATAATATAAAATTTTGGCAAACCAATTTTAGGAAAAATGGAAACTAGTGAATCTTTTTTTTCGAAAAAGCATAGAAAATTAGCCCACATGTGAATATTAGCCCTAAAATTTTCCTTGAAGATAACCAATCTACATGAGGAATATGATTTGGAAATATAGGGATATGAGTCTGATCCTTAGGAGCATACCTTGCATTCCTTCTTGCAATTGAAATCATCTTAAAAACATTGAAGTCACCAAGAAGTTCTTCAAGTTACTAGTTTTTGAATAGTGGAGTCACCATGAAAACATAGTACTTTTGGATTCTTTGACACTAGAGTCGCCAGGATAAAGATGCACAACCTTCTTGTGCCTGACCACTATTCACCATAAAATATTATAGCTAATATTTTTCATTCTTTCCCAAGAAATATTTAACCTTAGCTCCCTGGAACCGAGGCCAAAAATGTTATCACTCCCTCCGTTTCCCAAGGTTGAGAATGGAGAATGAAGGAGGTAACCTAAAACCAATATTTAGGTTTGGTAGCTAGCCCTACCAAACCAGAGAGGGCTCTCTCAATGTCAATTTTACATTTAATTAGGTGACTCGAGGTGTAATTATGTGAGGCTAGATATAAGATCAGTGAATTAGTGTTTTGTTTTCAATTTTTGCTGGATAGGAATGTCACTCTAGGAACTAGGCCTAGGTTTTAGGTTTGATTTCAAAGTTACAAATGTAGAGATGAATATGATGCTATGTAGGTATACTTAATAAAATACTTAATTTTTCATTGTGGTATACGGTTTGAAAAGAGAGAGAGAGAGAGTCAAAATGAACATGTCATGAATTCATTCATCAGAAGAGGAAAAACAAATTTATGAAAATCTTATAAAATAGATCACAAAAAATAAGAATTATGTTCATAGAATCATAAGATCATCATATATAAGCATACATGTGATGAAAATATAGCATAAAAATTCAACTTTATGGTGTTATCGAGAAAAAACAGTGCTAATAAGCATACCACCGGAGCCCTAAAATTATAGCTGCAACATGTCTTTGATTTCAGTGAAAAAGTTTGTACATAAGCTCCACAACTGAAATATCAACTATAGAACCTCTAAAAAGGTTTGAGTTTGGTGTACATATAAAAAATAGAGTGTCACCTAATTGGGTCGAAATATGATCCAAAACACTTCATAGATGTACCCTATGAGTCATTTCCTAGTTTCTAGTGAAGTTAGAAACAATCCCCCCAAATTTAGCTAATAACTAGGAGTCTTTGTCTCCTTAAGTAATTACACAATTCCTCAACAATGAGGGGCATAAAGAGACTCCCTTATCCAAAAAAAACCTCATATGAAATTGTGACATTGATATTTGGATCAATTTGCATTGACAACTGTCCAGAAAGTATCCAAAACAAAAGCGTTATGCCACTTTGAGGGAAAATTTGGGTGGATTTAAGGCATCCTCCTCCTGATCTAAAGATTGGGCTAGGTAGTCCAGGATGTACCCTATCCAAAATAACCTTAAAAATAAGAAAATACCTCTTTTAAGGCCTTCAAAAATCCATTTTCCCAATCTTACTCTAGAATCACTGTGCAGAGGCAAAAGCAGTGGCAGTAGCATGAAAAAGAGGGTGTTTTTTGGGTTTTTCTTCAAAAATGGGGTGTCATGAAAAAATGAGATCGTATCTGGAAATTAAAATGAAATATAAATCCAAGCATGTAGAAAAATCCTCATTTATAGGCCCTGATAAAAATCATCGCGTTGCTGCGTGACGCTTTTGTACAACCGAAATTTCAAAAATTGCCAAAAATCCAAAATTTTCCTAACTTTTTCTATAGAAATAGGGCTCAAATATGGATTAATATATCTCTAACCATAATTTTTTTTGGAGAAAATGAGATATTTTTTTGTTCTTTGGTATTTTATGAACAAAAAAATCCTCCGGTTTGAAAAATACTTTCGCATTTGTTCCGAATCCAAGTTTGAGGTTGATCACTAAATATTGCAGAAGCGTAGGTCACTCTTTGAGAGGGAGTTTGGAGGCCTTAATCGAGGTGTTTTGGGATGAAATTGGTATTTTTGGAAATATTATGAAGTATTCTACAAAATTGAGTCATCAATCACTGCAAACCCCTGCTCCAAACCCCTAAAAAATTGACTTGAAGACAACCTGTCCAAAAGTGCAGAAAATGAGCTGGAGTAACTATATTCTAGGAATTCCTCTCAAATTATAACACATTTTCATACAATGAAGGAGTTTTTTTTAATTTGGTTTATTATTGACAAAAACCTCTTTCACATTTTTCAAATTCATCTTCATTTATTCAGAAAGTAAATTTGAAGTAGGATTGTCCTTGTGTGTAGTGTAAACCCTAACAAATGATCACAAAAATTTGAAAATGATGCCATGGGTCTGATTTGGCTCAAACATGGAATGATGACCTACCTGATGGGCCTTTCTCTTCTCACCTTCCATGACATTTTTCAGCAAAAATAAACCCTAGCTTGATATGAAGGAAAGGAAGGGTGAAAATTAGGAAAACAGGGGAAAATGGGGCGACAAGTTTAGGGAGGGAAATGGAGG
The DNA here is from genome assembly GCA_034641835.2 of Pinus albicaulis. Lineage (NCBI taxonomy): Eukaryota > Viridiplantae > Streptophyta > Pinopsida > Pinales > Pinaceae > Pinus > Pinus albicaulis. The sequence continues at coordinate 687,393,912 of CM076582.1, read as the reverse complement.
GGATAGGAGTTAGGGAAAAATATGAAAAACTTAGGGGAGATAGGGTTGTGTGTTAGGAACACAGTATATGAGGAATTTTTTTAACTAGATAAGGTAAATATGGCAACAGGGCCTAAACATAGAGTTGACGTTGTATCTCTGCAAAAGCGTAGTGAGAACTAAGGTTTGAGTGAAAATGATAGTTATGATAGGTATGCGTGATATGTAGTGATTTGGTAAGGTATATGAGTGATTTTTTGGAGGTTTTTATTTGATGAAACTAGGGGTTTTCCAACTAAAACAAGCTAAACATCAATGGAACCAAAAACATAGTTGAAAATACTAGAAGAGGGAATCCACCCTTTGCTGAAGAAATTGAGTTGAATGAAAGGTGAGGGATGATATTTTACTGACTTAGGAGAACGTGAACCTGTAGAAATTATGAAGTGATCCTTCTCGTTGCTCCTTTGGATTTATTTTATAATTTTATAACTCCCAATTAAGGTGATTTGAATGGTGAAAATGACTCTTATTTGCCTTCTTCACATGACATGATTGGCATTATGATGGAGAAACAAAAGAAACCTAGACCATGACCTAGATGAGGGTATGTTGACTGATATATGACCCTTGGTTTCGATGAATGACATGGCCTTGAATTTGATAATTACCATGAATGGGCAAAGGGAGAAGAATCATACCTAGACAACATTTCAGTGAACAAAATTTTATTTGAGAATTTGTTTGAAAACATGAAATTTTGACCAAGGACCACTACTAAGTAAACCTAAAAGAGTGTATTTGATCACTGAACATTTAGACACTAACCTTGGCTCCACCTAAGGATGTCAGCTCCTTTATGAGGTGTCAATAACACCATAGACCAGGTAGCCTCATGCATTTGGAAATGGAGTCAAAAATAAAACACTAGACACTCAAATGACTAGCTGAAACAAAAACTGAATTTGACTAAAAAACTTGACTACTGGCTGAACTTACTTATGGAAAAAAACCGCCAAGATCTTAGGGCTTTCACCTCAGGCTTCAAATCCTGATGATAACCATACACGTACTAAATATATATATAAAATCATGCGATATGATCCCTCCAGTGTAACCAATCCAGCAAATGGCTACTTACTTGAATCCTGCTCACACTTTCCTTGAGTAGGTAGAAGAAACAAAAGATAGGAAACTCAAGGTGTCCACTAAAAATGTGCTCATGATTCAAAAATACAAGAAGATTCATATTCCTATATGGTTGCAACATACTGGAAATAGGGTCTTCAATAATATCAGGAGAAAGGGAAGTTTGTTCTTGAAAATTTTCATTTGAGGTAGCGATATTATCAAAAGAAAAAATATGCACATCCGTAGGATCCAGGAAAAAATCCTCTTCTTCAGTAGAATCTTAATTTTATGAACTCAAAGGAATATCATCATCTATAAGAGGCTCTAAAACAACCTTTTCTTTTTCACTACTTTCCTGAAATTTATGAGGGTCAATTTGAAGCCTGGCATCTTCAAAATCATGCAAAATTCCTTTAAAAGTTTCATGTAGAACTTCATGATCATTTAAAAATGAATGAGTGTAGTTTGGTTAACTAAATATTCTTTCATATCATTTCCAAAACAAGACTCTAAATGTTCATGAAATGTTTCAATAGGAGCAATCATATCATTATGCAAAAACAAAGATTTTTGATCATTCAATTTTGCAACGAGACATTCTGGGACAATAGATTTTGTATCAAAAAGTTTTTTGTCATTATTTGTAAGCACATCCTCATGACATCCTTCAAGTATAATAGCCATAGCATGTATATCGAGAATTTTCTTTTGTGGATTAAACAATTATGCTATAGTCTCATTAGCTAATTATTTTTGAAGACTATCATATTTATTTTTATGATGGAAAACAATCATGACACCTGATCCTATTGCAACTGTGGAATAATTTCTACATGAATTAGTTCACTACTTGCACCTCAATCGAAAAAAAATGAGAAATTGGCTGAAAATTTTCACTTATCTCTAGAGAAGGGACATGGATATATACATAAGGTTCTTGATTGATTTCATCTTCAAATAAAATAGAAACTGTTGATGGTTGTAAGTTTTCTGCATGTTGTAAATCCTCTTGATCATCATGAAAACTAACATGAGAAGATAATTCATAAAGTGCCTCTAGCATATCCTCATCATCCATAAATTCTATATCATCATAAATACTTTCAAGATACTGAATGAAACCCTGAAAATGATCGCAACAATTATGTACTAGCAACAAACATGGATAATGCTCTTTATAGTTTTCAAAGAAAACTGAATGAAAATCCTTTAAAGAACATACATTATCTAGTATCAACCATTCATACCATGTTCTTGCTTTGTCTTACATATTAGCCATAAATATCTTCATTAAGAAATCCTCAGGAAAATTAACTTTAAGTCTACGTACATGCATATGAAACTTGATCAAGTGCAAGGAAGCATCATCTTTATTTTCATCTTTGAACATGGGAAGATAAGATAACCAATCAACATGAGGCATATGATTTGGAAATCCAAGTATATGAGACCAATCCATAGGATCATACCTAGCATTCCTTCTTGTAGTTTAACCCATCTTGAAAAGAATGAAGTCACCAAGAAGTTCTTCAAGCTACTGGTTTTTGAACAATGGAGTCGCCATGAAAACTATGAAATTTTGGATTCTTTGATGCTGGAGTCACCAGGTGAAAGATGCACAAACTTCTTGTGTCTGACCATTGTTAACCATCATCAATTAGAGATAATATTCGTCTTTCTTTCCTGGGAAATATTTAACTTTCTCTCCCCGAAAACGATGCCAAAAATGTAATCACTCCCTTCGTTTCCCAAGGCTGAGAATGGATACTGAAGGAGGTAACCTCAAACCAATATTTTTTTTTGGTAGCTAGCCCTTAAAAACCAGAGAGGGCTCTCACAATGTCACTTTTACAATCAATGCAGTGACTTGAGGCATAATTATCTGGGGCTAGATATAAGCTCAGTGAATTAGGGTTTTGTTTTGAATTTTTTCTAGATATGAATGTCAGTCCAGGAACTATGTCTAGGTTTTAGGTTTGATTTTAAAGGTAGAACTATAGAGATGAAGATGAGTCTAGGTAGGTATAATTAAGAACATACTTAAATTTTCATTGTGGTATAGCGTTTTAAAAAAGAGATAGAGTCAAAATGAGCATATTCATGAATTCATTCATCATAAGAGGTAAAACAAATTTATGAAAATCGTATAAAACATAGCACAAAAAGCAAGAATTTTGTTCATAGAATCATAAGATAATATTATATAATCATACATGTGATGGATAGAAAACATAAACATTCAACTTGATGGTGTTACTGAGAAAATAAAATGCTAATAAGCATACCATTGGAGTCCCAAAATTATAGCTGCAACGTGTCTTCGATTTCACTGAAAAAGTTTGTACATAGCTCCACAACTGCAATATCAACTATCCAACCTCTAAAAAGCCTTGAGTTTGGAGTACATATAGAAAATAGAGAATATTTCACCTCATTGGTTCGAAATATGATCCAAAACACTTCATAAATGCACCCTATGAGTCATTTCTTAGTTTCTAGGTAAGTTAGAAGCAATCCCCCCAAATTTAGCTAATAACTAGGAGTCTTTGTCTCCTTGAGTAATTACATGATTCCTAAAAAATTAGGGGCTTAAAGAGACTCCATTTTCCAAAAAATACCTCATAGCATATCTATGACCTCGATATTTGGACCAATTTGCATTGACACATGTCCATAAAGTATCCAAGACAGAAACGTTGCGCCAATTTGAGGGAAATTGTGGGTGGATTTAAGGAATCCTCCTGCTGATATGAAGATTGGGCTAGGTATCCCTGGATTTCCTCTATCCAAACTGACCTTGAAATTGAGAAAATACCTTCTGGAAGGCCTTCAAAAATGCATTTTTTGAAGCTTACTCTAGAAGCGTTGTGCACAAGCAATAATGATGGAAGAAACATGAAAAAGAGGGTGTTTTTTGGGTTTTCTCCAAACTAGGGGGTGTCATGAAAACCTAAGACCATATTTGGAAATTAAAATGCAACTTAAATCCAAGCATGTATAAAAATCCTCATTTGGATTCTCTGAGGAAAATCATCTCGCAGCTACGCAACGCTTTTGTACTACTGAAATTGCCAAAATTGCCAAAAAATAAAAAATTTCCAAAATGTTTCTGTAGAAATAGGGCTCAAATATGGATCAATATATCTCTAACAATAATTTTTTTTGCAAAAAATATAGAGGTTTGTGTTCTTTGGTATGTTATGAACAAAAACCTCCTCCATGTTTCAAAAATACTTTCCCATTGTTCAAAACCCAAGTTTGAAGTTGATCGCTAAAATTTGTAGAAGTGTAGAGTACCCTCACCAGAAGCGTAGCTTGATCTTTGAGAGGGATTTTGAAGGCCTTCCATGAGGATTTTTCGGCTGCAAGTGGTATGGTTGGAATTATTTGGATGTATGCTAGACAATGGATTCATCAAGCACTCCAAATACCTGCTCAAAACCCTTGAAGACAACCTATCCAAAAGTGAAGAAAATGACTTGGAGCAACTATATTTTGGGAATTTATCTAAAATTATAACACCTGTGCATAAATATAAGGATCTGTTTGTTATTTGGTCTATGATTGACAAAAACCTCTTTTATTTTTTTCGAATTCATATTCATTTCTTCATAAAGTAAATTTGAAGTAGGAATATCCTTGTGTGCAATGTAAACCCTATAAAATGATCACAAAAAATTGAAAATGATGCCATGGTGATCCGGATTTATGCAGGAACGCAACAGAATAAACATATAACCATAAATAAAGAGATGCAGTGGAAATAATACTTCATTTCATTAATATCAAAGAACTGAAATTTGCTTACAGACAGGATGGAAATAAAACTAGCTAGGGTGCTGGTAGCTATCTCTAAGAAGAGATGTGGTGGCTACAGGCCTCTAAACTGATTTAAAATGAGGCTCAAGGGCCTATTTATTATTGAGAAACAATGGAGAACCCTAAACATCCAAAAACCTAATCCTAGGAGATGAAGCGCCAAAACTATGGGCCCCGTTTGGGTAAATTGGTGTTTCAACTTCCCAGGGACGTAACTTTGGCATACTATCTCTGTTTGACGCACATGATACATCATTAGAAAGCTCTATCCGAGGAATAAAAATATCGCCACGAATATCATATTGGAATGGAATGAACGGAATGATATTTTCTGGAGGCGCGATGCCCAAAAAACGTCGTTTAGGGCCTCAAAACGGCTCCGAAAGTTCAGGACCCGAAAAACTGCTAAAAATAGTAAGTTATGCCGAAACTGAAAAATTGAAAGAGACAATGGTGGGGGCCCAAGTGGAATAGGTGGTTGGCCACCAATATCCACCTGGATCGTTCCTCCCCCCTTAGGAAGCAATGGTCCCCATTGCGTTAAGTTCCTCCATGAGATGAGGAAATTTCTGCTGAACTTGGTCCCTAGTGAACCACTTTCCTTGGTGCAGGAGTTGGCCAGCTTTGACAACCCGATACAGTTGGATCTTCTGTTGGCGAGTGTTATTGATTTGCATGTCCATGATACAATCTGTGGTGGCCTGTTCCATGCAGTCTGGGTTTAACTCTGTTGGTGTGAGTTGTTCTGCAATGTCCGAGGTGTCCAGTAGAGGTGGGAAGTAAGGACGAAGGCGATCCACATTGAAGACTGGGTGCGGACCAAGGAATGGTGGAATACTGAGCTCGAATGCATTGTTCCCTACAGCCTTGGTGATGGTGTACGGCCCGTATCGGAGCGGGCGAAGCTTGCGGTGGGGTCCAGTGAGGCGCTCCTTCTGCAAATGTAGCCATACTTTGTCACCCACCTGGAAGTTGTGTGGCACCCGGTGTTGATCATGGCGTTGCTTGTACTTCGCATTGGCTCTGTCCAATATATCATGAACCTGTTGGCGGATGTGTTGAATGTGCTCGATGAAGCTACTTTCTTTGTCAACTTCAGATTGGACATGAGCTGAATCGACCTGAGCAGCTGCAAATGGCATGGCTACGTTAATGGGGCATAGTGGCTGGAATCCCAAGCCCACCTGAAAGGGGCTGTGGCCAATTGAACTGTGGAGAGCCCAGTTATAGCTATGTTGTACATAGGGGAGGCTCTCGTCCCATGTGCGTGGATGCTTTGAATTGTACATGCGCAGAATGTGTACAATCATTCTGTTGACGACCTCTGTCTGGCCATCTGTTTGGGGATGGAAAGCTGTGGACTTGGTGAGCTCTGTGTCCAACATTGACCAGAGGCTGGACCAAAATGTGCTGAGGAACCTGCTATCTCGATCTGATATGATAGACTGTGGGATCCCAAAGTGCACCCACACTCGTTCAAAGAAGAGTTTAGCAGTGGCTTCTGCTGTGATATTCTTCTTACAGGCCGCCATAATGGCCATCTTCGAGAATCTGTCAACGACCACGAAAACATAGTCATTTCCATTCTTAGTAGAGGGCAGGCCCGACATGTAATCCATGGAGATGGATTCCCACGGTCGACTAGGGGTAGGTAGTGGAGTATATAGGCCTTGCTTCTTGATGGTCGGTTTGGCAATAGCACAAGCAGTGCAGGATCTGATGTGCTTCTCGACATCCTTTCGAAGGTTCGGCCAATAGAAATACTTCTGCAGGATTGCTACTGTTTTCTCGACCCCGAAATGCCCAGCGACTCGACTGTAGTGTGCTTCCCATATCATCTTGGCACGCTCTCTTGAAGGAACACAAAGGTGTCCCAGGTGACATAAAAGTGCATCTTGGAGGTGAAAATTTGGAACTTGTGTGCCCCCCAAGAGTGCCTTGTAAGTGTGGCCAAATTCTGGGTCACTCTCATAGAGAAGCAGCCAATCAGAAGTCTCGTGCCCACAAGGGTTGAGCACGGTGGTGAGTGCCACGATCGGTGGTCGGTTGAGGCAGTCTGCAACATTATTGGTGCTACCCTTCTTGTACTTGATGTTCAAATGAAACTGTTGCAGATATGTGGACCACTTCTAATGGCGATCATTCTGCAACTTCCCTTGTGTCTGTATGAACTGCAGGGGCTGGTGGTCTATGTGGATGATTGTTTCCTTCCCCAAAATGTAATGCTTCCATTGTCGACAGGCTTGCACAATGGAATACATTTCTTTGTCATAGGTGGGATACTTGCGAACTGTCTCAGACAATGTCTCACTGTGATATGCCACTGGATGTCCCTGTTGAGTAAGAACTGCCCCAATAGCATAGTCAGAGGCATCTGTATCGATCTCAAATGGCTGCTGCAAGTCTGGTAAGGTGAGCACTGGGGCAGAACAGAGGCGATTTTTCAATTCTTTGAACGCCTTCTGTTGAGGTTCCGACCAAAAGAATTGTTCTCTCGCTCCTCCTTTGGTGACTTGACTCAAGGGCCAAGTGATATGAGAGAATCCCAACACGAATCTACGATAGAAATTAGCAAGACCCAGAAAGCTGCGAAGCTCTGTTATAGTAGTCGGGGCTGGCCAATCCCGAATGACTTGGATCTTGGCTGGATCCACATGCACCCCCATTTCATCAATAATGTATCCCAGATATTGAACCTGGGTCATGCCAAATGTGCACTTCTCCAAATTGGCACACAACTTGTGTTGCCGCAGTGTTTGGAGGACTTGTCGGATGTGATGAAGGTACTCTTCCCAAGTATTGTTGAAGATCAGAATGTCATCCAAGTACACCACTACGAATGAGTTGGTGAATGGCCGCAAGATGTCGTCCATCATCCTCATGAAGGTTGCGGGAGCATTCGTCAGCCCGAAAGGCATGACCAGCCATTCAAAAAGGCCTTCCTTAGCTTTGAAGGCAGTCTTCCACACATCAGAGGGTTCAATTGGTACCTGGTGATACCCAGACTTCAGGTCGATCTTACTGAAATATTTTGCACCTTGGAGTTGGTCCAGAAGGTCATCAATGCGTGGGATTGGGTACCTATTCCGGACAGTGATCTTGTTCAGCGCCCGATAGTCAATACAGAGTCTCCACGTCCCATCCTTCTTCTGTACCAACACGATCGGGCTCCCACAGGGCGATGAACTTGGTCTGATGTGACCTTTCTGCAACAGCTCCTGAATCTGCCTCTTGATTTCATCATTCTCCAAAACAGAGCACCGATAGATCGGTCCATTGGGTAGCGGCGCACCTGGGGTCAGATCAATCGGGTGCTTGACCTGACAGTGCAGAGGAACCCCTGTGGGTGAGGTGAAGATGTCCCCGTACTCCTCCACAACCTTATCCATTTGTTGTTGTCATGCAGAGGAGCCTTGTTTGGAGGTCGTGGCCGCAGTCTTCTTCTTGCCCTGGGGGCGGATCATCAGGAAAAAAAATTTCCTGGTTTGGGAAATGAGCTTACTGCATTGTTTTGCAGTAACCAAAGAGATAGCGGCAGGAGGTGGTACCTCTGGTATCCTGTACAACTTATTTCCCAAAGTAAAAATAACAGCACGAGGTCGAGACTCATACACAGCATGACGCTTCCACAAGTATGGTTGTCCTAATAATACATCAGAAACATCAATAGGAGCAACATCACATAATACCTCATCCATGAAGGGATTGATGCTATAGGGAAGGCGGCACTGCTGGCTGACGTGGAGATCTCGTCCTTGGTGAAGCCACCCGATGGTGTATGGATGTGGGTGAGCTGTGGTCAGCAAGCCCAACCACTTCACGGCGTCTTATGAAATGAGGTTCTTTTTTCTCCCATTGTCAACAATGAACTATACAGGGGAGCCTTTTACCCACATCTGGGAGTGGAAGAGACGTTCCTCCTCCTCTGGATCTTTCGGTTCCTCCTTCTAGATCTTTGTAGTGGCAACAGTGGCATTGGGCTCCGCATCAATAATCTATTTCCCTTTTTCATGCCCCTTTTCAGGTTCTGATTCTGAGTCGGAGCATGCATCTGACTCAGAAGCCCTCATCTCGGCCACTAGCAACTGCTTGGCCCGACACTCACTTGTGTTGTGAGTGGAGCTCTTATGGAACTCACACCACTTTCCCGTATCCTTCTTTGGCTTTGCGGTGCTCTTATTTTCTTGTGGCTTTGATGGGTTGTATTTAGCCGCCATGCCTTGGCTCTGTCCTTTGTTCTGCGGTTTGGAAGCACCTTTCCCTTGCTTTTGATTTGTAGATCCAAAGTCTCGCTTCTTCTGTTTGAATTTCTTCTCAATCTTGGCAGCATACCGGTATGCCGTACCAAGCGAGGAGATGTCGAGGAACTCCATTTCCTCCTGAATGTATCTGTGCAGACAGTTGTGATACTTTAGCACCAAATGTTTCTTTGAATCTTTGATACCCAACTTTGTGCGCAGGGTATGGAACAAATTCGTCAGCTCATGCACATCTTGATCCCTTTGTTGTCGCAGTGTGGTCCATTGTATGTACTTGTCCTCATAGCTCCCCACGGGATAGTACTGTTCCTTGACAGTGTCTCGGAAAGAATTCCAAGTTGGTACGGCCGAGAACAGAGAGGGTTCTGTCTGGTACTTGTTCTCAAAGTAGGTTTCCCACCAGTCCTTAACATGGGGGGTAGCTTTGAGGAGTGAAAAAATAATCTTCTCCCGGTTTGAAAAGTCATGAACAGAGAAATATCCTTCTAATAGATTCAACCATCTATCTATGGCATTTGTGTCTATTTGACCCTCAAATATGGGGATGTCAAAATTTACTTGTACCTTAAAAGGAGTCGCACCTCCAGAGTGGCTGCTGGATGCAGATGTGCCGCCGATGGGTAGCCGTTGAAGGATCTGAGCAAATTTATCCATCATCACGTTCCTTTGTTTTTCGAGGGCCTCCTCGAGCAATATTTTGATAGGATCTCCTGCTCCCTCATCTTTCTTTTCTTCCCCCATGGGCGTCCGTCGAGGTTTGCGAGGCTGATCTTGTTGGCTCTCCACAGTTCAATTGGCCATAGCCCCTTTCAGGTGGGCTTGGGATTCCAGCCACTATGTCCCATTGGCGTAGCCATGCCATTTGCTGCTGTTCAAGCCGATTCACCTCATGTCGAGTCTGAAGTTGACAAAGCAAGTAGCTTCATCGAGTGCATTCAACACATCTGCCAATAGGTTCATGATATATTGGATAGAGCCAATGCAAAGTACAAGCAGCGCCATGATCAACACCGGGTGCCACACAACTTCCAGGTGGGCGAACAATTATGGCTACATTTGCAGAAGGAGCACCTCACTGAACCCCACCGCAAGCTTCGCTCGCTCCGATATGGGTCGTACACCGTCACCAAGGCTGTAGGGAACAATGCCTTCGAGCTTAGTATTCCTCCATTCCTTGGTCTGCACCCAGTCTTCAATGTGGATCTCCTTCGTCCTTACTTCCCACCTCTACTAGACACCTCGGACATTGCAGAACAACTCACACCAATAGAGTTAAACCCAGACTGCATGGAACAGGCCACCACAGATTGTATCATGGACATGCAAATCAAGAACACTCGCCAACAGAAGATCCAACTGTATCGGGTTGTCAAAGCTGGCCAACTCTTGCACCAAGGAAAGTGGTTCACCAGGGACCAAGTTCAGCAGAAATTTCCTCATCTCATGGAGGAACTTAACGCAATGGGGACCATTGCTTCCTAAGGGGGGAGGAATGATCCAGGTGGATATTGGTGGCCACCAATATCCACCTGGATCACATGGATATGATTTGGCTCAAACCTAGAATTACTACCTCCGTTATGGGTCTTTCTCTTCTTACCTTCCATGATGTTTGTCAAAAAAAATAAACCATATATTAATATGAAGGAAAGGAGGGGTGACAACTAGGAAAACATGGAAAAATGGGGTAGCAAGTTTAGGGAGGAAAACAAAGGGATAAGAGTTAGGAAAAAAATATTAAAAAATTAGGGGAGCTGGGGTAGTGTTTTAGGAACACAACATAGGTGGAATTTTTCAAAAGGGATAAGGGAAAGAGGGAAAAAGGGCCTAAACACAAAGTTGACCTATTATCTTTGCAAAAGCATAGTGAGAACTAGGATTTGAGTGAAAATGATAATTATGAGAAGTATGGGTAATATGTAGTGATTTGGTAAGGTATGTGAGTGATGTGTGAAGGTTTGTAGGTTATGAAAGTATGGTTTCTCCTACTACAACAAGCTAAACATCAATGAAACCAAAAACATATTTGAAAACCCTAGAAGAGGGAATCCACCCTTCGCTAAAGAAATTGAGTTAAATGAAAGGTGAGGGATGATCTCTTACTGACTTAGGAGCACTTGAACCTTGATAATTTCTGAATTGACCCTTCTCGTTGCTCCTTTGGCTTTATTTTCTAATTTTCTAACTCCCAATGAAGGTGATTTGAATGGTGAAAATGACTCTTATTTTCCTTCTTCACATGACATGATTGGAATTATGATGGCGAAACAAAATAAACCTAGACCATGACCTATATGAGGGTATGTTGATTGATCTATGACCATAGGTGATGATGAATTAAATGACCTTGAATTTGATAATGACCATGAATGGGTGAAGGGAGAAACATTAGACCTAGACAATATTTCATTGAACAAAATTTTATTTGAGAATTTGTTTGAAAACATGAAATTTTTACCAAGGACCACTACCAAGTAAACCTAAAAGAGTGTATTTGATCACTAAAATTTTATACACCAACATGTCCCAAGATATATTGATTTTTTCTGAGATAAAGGAAGAGCAGAGGAAGGTCTTGCTAAATCAAGCAAGGATGGCTGAGGCTCCTCAGGTTCAATGACCTTAGGAAACAAAGTGTCTAACTCAAGAAGGCCAGGTTCAGTGACTTTAGGTAAAGAATTTTAAGGGAATTCTGTTTCAATTGTATTAATGTCACGAACAATGGTAGATGTAATCTCAGGTTTGGAACTCAAAGGGACATATGATTCTACAAATTAAGTACCAGGAGGAGGGCCAAAAGTTCCTATTTTGATAGTTTCAGTTTTCCTATGTTTTTGACGTCAATTAGGAGTAGCCTCTGGAGGTAGAGGAGGCTTATTTTTCATTCCGTGTGAATGATGGGGAAAGGGACTTTTTTCTTCCTCATTGGATGATATATTTTATTAACAAAAAAATAAATAAATCGAAAGGAGGGTAATCTAGGCATAAAAGATTACAAAGAAACCATGAACTGCAATATACACCTTTATGAACCAAGGACTTCATGTAAGATAATAAACATCCCTGAATGTTGTGTTTTGTGTATCACAATATACATGGTGACGAAATCAGTTACCTGTGGATGAATAACAACCTATAGGGGTGTCCCAAAATATACTCAACTGTATGTGGGAGTATAGTCTGTAGTAGTTTTTTCTAATGCGTAACCATTCAATGAGAGCATTCTGATATAATTTTCATGCGTGAAGCGCCATCCGATATACCCGAAGGTACGTGGAGAACGATCCTATACACATATGTACATGGAACGCGATTTCACCCCCAGAATGAAACTTTTTCAAACAACAATAGATCCTACGTTTAACGATGTCAGAACATGTCTCTAGCTTAGACCTCTAAATTTTTGCGTTAATGTTACAAATTCTCCTTAGGTTGATTCAATCATTTTTACCATTTATCTTTGATTAATTTACAATTTTATAGCTCACCAAATATGTCAATTGAATATCCTAAAATGAAAATCTAGCACGCGAAAACGAGAATGTTTTCTCTTTAAATGAAATTCTAGCTAGGGAAGGGAAGAAATAATGAATATGCAACACATAATATGCAACAAACAAGATGCAAGATGTAATCTAACTTTCAATGCAATTGTTCCTAATTTAATGCACATGAAAAACCCTAAATGAAAATTGAAAAAATTTTCTTTTCACCACACTTAATTTTTGAAATGAGGAAAACTACGATGCAAATGTTCAATTACTGATTCAATTACACTTTTCAGAATAAGGACTCAAACAAAAATTAATCCAAGTGATAAAAATAAAAAAAATAAGTTTTCAAGCGACAAAAAAATAATAACAAAGAAAAATTGAAACCAATTATTATCAAAGGCAAATAAACAAAAATGAAAACCGAATGGTGTTTTAGAGAAATCACAAGAGACTGAAGACTCAAGGAAACTTAGCTGGAAGTAGGCTGATGATAGAGAGGCTAAAAAACCAAGGCAAAACTTGTGCAAAAATAGGGACCAATGCTGGTGTAGAGAGGGCACCAGTGCTTTGAAATGCTCAGATATAATGGGCTAGGGTGAGGTGCGACACTCTTTCAGAGGCACTAGGGGAGCGTTGGGCTTGAAAAAGAGGTTTCTGACACAAAAAATTCAAAAAGGTTTGAGTAAAGCCACTTTGTAGGTATTTTCTTGGTTGGATGATGTAATAGAGGTCTATTAAGGAGGTAATCAAACACAAAGGACATGGAAAAATACCATGGGAATAATCCATTCCCCAGAATGGTTGCCAATTTGTTATACGAGATTTACAATTACGAAAAAAGGTATCTCCCCTAGGTTTGGTGGTCAACCTAGAAAAATAGAGAGACAAGGAACCCAATGCTTTTCATTAAAGTAAATATATGATGGAGTGAGTCCTACCTGGAAACTATTGCTCACCTCACTCCTTCTTCAACTTGGAAGCTCCAATTCCATCTCCAAACGTAAAAACTAGAACCTGCACAGTCATATAACACAAGCCAAGAAGCTATGATAGGTATGCAGTATCATCTAAGTACTCTATTCAATAGATCAACATGGTATTGAAATAAGTGAATCAACATCAGATATAGGAAAACAAGTAATTATTTGCATTAATATAAATAGAAGGATATTACAACCATAAGGGGCAGTTGATATTGTAGAAGATCTCCTCCAAGTTGTTGACTCATCCTTTCCTTGACATAATATGAACCTCCAGTCACCCTATGCATGAGAGGATAACTAATTACTATAGTAGCATAAGGGCAAAATCACTCTCCAAATCCAATCATTACCTCTAACATATGAGAGGTTAAATATATAGGAGAGAGGGGTAAGTTGGGAGTTCTTATCGAATTACCATTCTAAGGTTTTAGATCCACCTTTGATGGAGGGATATGATCAAAGGATAAATGATGAAAGCTCCAAAGTATGGTAGGACAGGATCTGAATGTCAATCCAAGATAATTATTTGAAACAAAATTTGGAAACTCCTAGAAGGTGAAGCTTCCATAATGCTTCTCATTCTCCCAGAATTTGAGAACCAACGTAGGTGCAAAGGAGGGCTACTTTTTGGTGACCAATTATAGCCACAAGGGATAAAATTGTAGGTGAATGCACCCTATTAGGCATGCAAGGAGCATTGGTCCTCAAACTGGCTTAGATGTGGCAGTTTAGGGTTGAAATTATGAGGGATGAAAGGTACATGTTTAAGGATTTATGCAAGATGATGACAAGCGGAATAGGATGTTTATGTATCCCATTAGGAGGTTCACTTTGATTGAATGTGAAAAAATGACCTATAACATGGATTTTCCTAATTAATAGGGGGTTAATTCCTTGAGAAACAACGGAAGGAAATAGGAGCTTGGAAGACAGTAAAATTGGCTAAGTATTGGCCAGAGTCAGCTTGTGAGGCAGTGAGATAGATTATACTAGTGTAGAGGTTGTTTAGGCTTGAGTAAGCATTGTATTTATTCTCTATTTTATGACTATTTCAATATATATAGGAAGGGGTTTTGACAAATTTCATTCCCATAGATATATCCTTGTGTATGTGTATTGATTTATGTTGCATGGTTTTTATATATGATCTCAATCATGAATTTCTTTCCACAGATGATGTTAAACACCATGTTAAGCACACACATGGTGTATGAGGGAGATAAACACACACACACAAGAGACTCAACACACAATGAAAGATAAGCATGAGGCTTTCTTATTTTTCCATTATACATGATGTACATTTATAGTACAATGGTGTGACTCTTGGTTTCACATTCCAAGGTCACTTGGACTCCATTGTGACTTTTCGCATTCCACACCTATCCATGTAGGATTAGGTGTTCCAACATCCCCCCTTAATCCGAAGGGGTATGTGTGAGTCCAAGAAAAGAGTTGTAATACAAATCTGCAAAGTATGCATGGCAGCACTTAGGCTGAATCAAATCTCTGAAATGTTGGAAAAAAGATATGGTTTAAGGATGACCACCAACACTGGAACGCAATACTTGTTGTAGTTCCCAGAACTCTTCCAAAACTGGCAAGAAGCTGAAAGCTTCTGCTAGAGGAATTGTCCCTCATAAAAAAAGGGAGACCTTCAACCTAAAATAAGGGAGTTCTACTACCTGTGATGGTTTTAGGATTACCAAAAAATCTGGAATGCTTTGAAGCATTTCCTGGAACTCAACCAAAGCTGGCAAGAAGCTGAAGGCTTCTGCTAGAGGAAGTGTTCCTCATATATGAAAGGGATACCTTCGACCTAAAAGAAGGGAAGTCTACTACCTGTGATGGTTTTAGGATATCCACCAACCAAAGATGATGGTTTAAGGTTTTCCACCAACCTAAGGCATGCTCATGGGCATCCGTGTCTCTGGAAACATCTCTGAATCCGGAGTGGCTCAGGATCGCTTGAACTACTGGCTACAACTCTGAACATGGAATGAGAGATTGTGGCTCAGGCTCGCTTGATCTGTCATCGAAGCTTGTACATGACCACCATTTTCCCCCCTATCATGGACAAGGTGAGATGATGGCGAAAACTCAACTGCAAGTTTTCTCAATATCCGTGAAAAATTTCTCACATGTGTCGTAAACATCTTCTTGGCTACTGATGCCCATTGCCAAGAAGCGATCCATCCAAGATGAATCTTGGTTATTGTAAGAGGATTTTTTTTGAAGCATCTATCTAAAGAATGGGTGTGCCAACCACAGTGCTTGAATGGATGAAGATCAAAACAGTGATCTTTCATATGGCCAACTCGATCACAGTGTTGGCATTTCTCAATCTGTTGTTGTGGAGTAGGATCTAGAACAGCTGCAGGTGAACTGTCATACAAGAATCCGACACTCTGAAATAAGATGGGCTTGGTGTAGTTTGGAATATGAAAGGACACATCCTTGTCATATCCAAGACCAGTTATGTGCTTGTTGTGGACAATCTCTTCCCAAGGTCTAATGATGGGCTTGAGAAGTGCAGGCTGAGTGGCTGCATCTGCATGTACATCTGCTCTAGTGCAAGGAACTGAATGGGAATCGACTGCAACTTTATCTTCTTTCTTCTGATAAGAGTCCTTCTCAATCTTCTGAATAGAAACAGGTTCAGAATGGTGACTCTTTTGCTGATGTTCATCTTGTTGAAGCTGAGTTTCCAACTGCAAAACCTCAATCTTTTCATGTGCATCTTGCAAACAACTTTGAATGTTATAAAGAGCATCCTTGCTCATTTTTATCACATCATCAACATTTGAATGAATGAGGTTATTCAACAACACTAATACCTCATTGATTTTAGCCATTTTCAACAATTTAGGCTCAAAAAATGAAAGGGTGTTGGCTTCAACCGAAAATGCACCCGTTTACAATGTGATGCAACAAGAAATACAAATGACTCAAAAGAATTTCCAACTATCGAAATCTCAAAGTACAAAATCTGCTCCTCAAATGATGGAGGGCAATCAACAATCCAAAAACTCAAATTTACTGATTGCAATTATGGATGAAGATGCAAATTCCACTCAAAATACAATGTTAGCTCAATACATATCTCTGCAAAATATTTGTAAATGTGTAGCTGAAAACACTTGTGCAAGAATCTTTTTATGGCAGCTGAATTTTCTTCTTCAAAGAGCTGTTTTGCAATGATGGCAGAATTGTCTTCTCATGTAAAATTCTTCAAAAAAATCATCCTTATGTATATGCCACAAATCATACAATGTCAAATCTCAATTTCTTCTATGTATAGTCGATGCCATTTCTTCAATTCTGTTGTTCATATCTCTCTTTCCTCTCTCTCTGCTGCTTTTTTTTTTAATTAATTAAAAATTAATTAAAAAATTAGAATTAATTAAAAATGGGAGGAGGGGAATTAAAAGGGAAAGGGATTAATTTAAAATGGGATTAAAAAAGGATTATAAAAATGGGAATCTGGGAACCAATTTAAAAAGGGAGGAGGAATTTTAAAAATTAAAAATTGAGGGGTAGTATCGTAAATGGGGGCGGTTTTAATAATATAGGGAGGGTGGTATTTTATATTGAGGCAGTATTGATAATGTGGGGGGCGGTATTGTGAATCACTAAAAAAAAATTAAAAAAGGTGTGGGTGAGTAGGATAGAGAGCGTTTTGGCATGGAGAGGCGTTGTGTGTGAGATGTGAGAGCAAGCGTATGTGCGTAGGGGGGTGAAAGCTTTTGTGTGGGGCAGAGTGTATGGAATGGGGAGGGATATGAAATTTTTTTTTTAAATAAAAATTTAAATCGAAATTTAAAGAATTGCATGTGGTTGGAAGGGGGGAGGCCGTAAGGAGTAAGCATAGAGCCGTAGTGGCAGAGGGTCGGTTGAAAGGCGGTGTAAGGGTCGCGTAGGAGGAGTGATTGTGTAAGGAAGAGAGATAGCGGTAGGCATAGATGTGAGGGGACCGTTAAGCCGTGAGGTAAGTGTTTAATTTGCAGAGAAGAGCGGCCAAGTTGAAAGAGGGGGACGAGAACCCTATAGGCATGTTGGGTGGCCGCATTGGAGAGTGATGAAGAGGAGGCGTTTGAAATGAGATGGGGTAGATGTGGTATATTCACGATTAAGGAGCGGATGGAGTATTGGGATGAGAACGAGTGTGGAGATCGGGGTTTGCAGAGGGTGCGAGGTAGGGGAGCGCGTTAAAGTGAGGAGGTGAGCAGAGGCACTGCCGTGGGGGATGAGAGTGCTGAAGGTGATCGAAGTGTGGAGGCATTGAGAGTAGTGTGTAGAATCTGAAAGGCCGAATGTTGCAGAAATTATTTTTTATTTAATTTTTTAATATAATATTAGAGTAGAGTAAAAGAGCAGAAATTTCACCAATGTAGCAGGAAAATAATATTTTTCTTTCAGCAGCAGAAAAATGCAGTCTAGAAGCTCAGAAAATTTTCAATGAAAACTTAGAAATATTTCCAGTAGCCCAGCAGCAGGAAAATGCAGAGATGATGAAATTTTCAGCAAAACTCAGAATTCTTTTCCATTAAAAACTAGAAACTTCTTCAGAAATTCAATTTAAATAATATTCCAGTAGCTCTTCAAAATGGTGCAGAATTTAAAATGCAGATATTGCAAAAAAAATGAGCAGTGAGAAAACCTTCAAATGCACAAAGCTGCGTTTCTCCAAACCACTACTGCTCTAAAACAAATTCTGAATGCTGCTCCTTCTCCAAAACACGTCTAAATGGCGGCAAAAATACTGCTGCAGAAAGTCTCTAAATTCTGCAAAAATGTCAAGAATTTTGCAGATATGCACAGGCCATAAACAAAAATGGCTCACTCAAGGTTGAGCATGGCCAGCAATCGCCCGCTCTGTTACCATGTTAAACACCATGTTAAGCACACACATGGTGTATGAGGGAGATAAACACACACACACAAGAGACTCAACACACAATGAAAGATAAGCGTGAGGCTTTCTTATTTTTCCATTATACATGATGTACATTTATAGTACAATGGTGTGACTCTTGGTTTCACATTCCAAGGTCACTTGGACTCCATTGTGACTTTTCGCATTCCACACCTACCCATGTATGATGAGGTGTTCCAAAAAATGAGTAGAGTAGATTTGAGTCTTATGTTTTAGAAAATTACATGAGAGGTATTGAATCTATAATTAATTTATACACCGAAACCGAGAAATTGAGGAATTGAAAGTGAAATGGAAGAACTTTGGGCCTAATGAAGCCACACGAGAGATGAATGATCAAATTCAGGCTATTTATCCTTCTATATTCGTTGTTTGAGCGATTTTTTTGGCATATGTTTTGGTCTGGTGTTTTGTTATATGTATATATGTATATGGATGTAAGTACTACCATGAGCTATGTTATAAAGCTCTAATAAGAGGTATGGGTGTCGTGTCATTATGGTTGTCGTGTTGTAATGTTTTCATGTTGGTTTACTTCTTAGCAGGATAGTCATTGTAAATATTGCATCGAGTTAAGTTATAAAGGTCCATGAGAAATATGTCTTACTTTTAAGAAATATTGCTGGTTGTAGGCGCCATTGAAAATTGAGGATGGTGTTCCCCCAAGGGGGAAGGTCTCAGGGTTCTGTAACATCGCTATTCAAAATACTATGTAATAAATTTAATTAAGGAAAAATAATAACCAAGGTCATGGGACACATATTCTAAGCTGAATGTTAGGGAAAATCATAGTGATGGTGATCACTTGTGATAAATAAATGGATACAGAAATTGGAAAAGGAAAAGTGGCATTTATTGGTATTTATTTATGAAAATAATGGGAAATAGGAGAAAAGGGAGGTCAAAGGTCATAAGTTGCATGTGAGGAGGAAATTGAAGGAAAATAATGGAAAATGAAGAAAATGGAGTCCTCATTAATAAAAAGGATTATGAGGATCAACTCACAACTTTTATCAGTCTAACCTTTTGTTAGTGTATTTTTGGAGCTTTCACTTTCTACTCTCTCTCTCGTACTCTTGGGAAATTAGAGTTTCTTGGAGTACTCTTGGATGAGTATGGAATTATTGGGATTTGGAGAAAGAATTTAAAAGAAGAGCAGGAAGACAAAAGAGGACATCGTGATCAGTGATGACAACATGTTTTTCTTGTAGGTACTGAGTTTCATGTATGATTTCCGTGCTAGTTTTGGCATGCATGACACATGCATCTGGTTTCTTGGATATGAGATTTCATTGAAATGGAGGATTTCCTGGATTGACAGTGGCTTTTCCTAGCATTTCCATTTCCTGGATAGCCATGGTGTTGTGGGCTCCTTGCCTTTTGTTTTATGGTTGGTTCTCATGTTACTTTGGTTGTGGGTTGAGTTACTAATTATTGGAAGCCTTGGTTGGAAAAATGATCTAGAAGCCCTGTAACATCTTCGATTGTGTTACTAGTCCTAGAAGCCTTGGTTCGAAAAATGATTTGGAAGTGATTGGTGGGTTGAGTTACTAGTCTTGGAATCCCTAGTTGGAAAAATGATTTGGAATCTCGACAATAGCTTTGGGTTGAGTTACTAGTACTGGAAGCCCTGATTGGAACAAATTCTCTAGAGCGTTGGACAACTTGGGTGGATACCAATCCGGTGATGGTTAGTGATGTTCAAACGTGAGGTGGAATCACTGATTAAGAGTTGAGGCTAGTTTTCCTCTAGAAGCCCTAGTTTGGTTTTGTTTGTATTGTTCCATGAGATCCCACATTCATGCTTAGAGTATGTCTTGGGGGTGATTGACTGAAAGAACGATTTGGTTCATCCCAATCTATGGTTGGGTGGTTCATGGAAGTCCTTGACTTGGTTATATCTTCATATTTTAATAAGAGATATCTTCCTCTCGTATTTGATGGAAAAATTTACTTGTTATCACGTGGTTTATATGGTTGTTATATCCTTGTTATTTCTGTTGGTTATCATTATTTTTTATAACTGTGATGATGTATGGATCTCATCATGTTTTTATTAGTAAATGAATGAAAAATTAATATATGACCAAATAGTTGATGAAGCATCTATTGTGATAAGGCATAAATTCTTCTTAACGATTCCTAGATAAGTATGAGAACCCTATGCTCAGATATGTTGTTATGACTTGTTGATTGCATATTTGTGATATGTTTGATGAAATGCTTATCATGGCTAGTAGGGTTCTGGTAAATTACTTGTACCAATGCTTGCATTAGTAGCCTTATTCCCTTGTTTTTTTATCATTTCTAAAAGTTTCATGAAGTTCTAGGCAGTGGTCTGAGTCCTAGCCCTGAAAAAGTGGCACAAAATATTGGGTCACTGGCATAGAACTGGTTGAACAAGTCCACAGTCACTGTTACACTAAAATATTTCACCATGAAATTTAGTTGTCTATATGGGTTCATAATTACCTATATTTCTCTTCCTTAGAGGTCTAAAACCATTAAGTTCGTAAACCAAGTCTTGGAATTGGAGAAAATCTCATTAAAAACCTAAAAAGCCTAACTCCGCACTTTTCCTAGTTCTTACCTGCGGTACCATGGTTTCTTGCTCTAAACTGCGGCACATCCCGCACGTTCTTCTTAATAATATTGTGGACCCCTGTACAAGGTAAAATAAAAGAAAATTTAAGTTCTAGAAGCCCATCTGGTCAAATATTCTCCCAGCTAGAGGATTCTAGAAGCTTTATCAGGTTAAGCTTCGCTCCTTCATTCGTGAACCTCTATCCCTTCATTAATGGAGATTATCCCTTGGTATTTGGATCTAAAATCCCTTTATGAGAGGACTTTATCCCCATCTTTATGGAATTGAAACCTCCTTCATTCTCCTATAAATTGAACTCATGTTTCAGTCTCAAGGGTAGATTGTAGATTGATAGAACTGGGTGGATTAGAAAATTGTTGAAGAAATCATACTTTCTATACTTGGCATCATTGGTATGAGAATGATCACATACTCATATCCATAGTTTTATGCAAGTTCAAAGAGGGGAAGGCTTTTCAAACCGAAGGAAAATGATCGTTCAGGACCCCGGAAGAACCTGTATGGCATCAAGGCGACAAGGTTGTAAGGTTACTTCTTATTATACAAGTTAATACAAATGAATTCTATTCTCTCATTAAATTGTTCATGTATATATTTGAGTAATTTAATTCTTGGATTCCTTGATCACTAAAATAGGTTAGTGTTTTCTGAATTACTATATCTTGCAGGTGCTTTTAATCCTTCTTTCTGTCTTTGATTGGAGGATTCATATGTTGAAGTGACCTCTTGTGGAGCGACTAGATAGAATATTTCAGCAAGTGTTGGAATTCAGGTAGGGGCATGTCCTCATACTTTGTTATTTAATAATTTTGACTCACAAATGATCTAGAGAAAATGGTTTGCATTTGGATGTTTGTTTCTAGATATTCGTAGGATACTAGGTAGATCGTTCTTGTCCATAAGAAAGATTTTATCCGCATAAAAAAATTGCGACTCCACTGGGGAATATGAATTAGTTTTCCTTTTTAATTTTCAGTTTGAATTTTAAGAGTCTTCTGATTTTTATTAGTCTAAAACTAGGTTGGGTAGATAACTTATCAGAATCCCTGAAAAGAAAATCTGAATATGTATTTTTCAGTATTTTTCCTGGCCTCTGCGCTTTTTATTTAAAGACATTGTGGTAGACTCCGCAGTTTTTAGTTCAGAATAGTGCGATACCACATTGTTCTCCATTGAAACCTGCAAACTTGTGGAAAAAATTTGAAAAATTAAGAATTCTCTTTTTAAGAGCCATATCACATGATTCTCTATGTTTGCCCCAACTTGTCTTGACTATCAAAATTTTATGTGTGAATTTCTTTACAATCTCATCAGTCTCTATTAAGTTAATTAGGTTGTTTGAATTTATTTTTTAAGAAATTCTTAATTTGATTTCCTTTGGTAATTAATTTGAGGTTTGTCTTAGTCTCTTAACAATTTTGCAACTTTTTTCTTTTCTTTTTTCAAAAAAATTTCCCCCTCATTCGCCGCGGCTGGGTGCTAAATTGCATCCGAGTGTTAATTGCCTTTGAATGTTTTTATTTTTGACCTTTGGAATTCTCACCCAATTTTCTTTCCTTACACTTGATTGGTTCTTTAGATTACATTAGAATCATCTTGTGTTTGAGAATTATTTTGCATAGATAACATTTGCATAATTAGAATTCTCATTTTCAGAATAAGAACGAAAAATATGAATAAATTACATTTGCATAGTTTTGAAGTTAATTCTGCATAGATTACAACTGCATAGTTTACATTCTGGAAAAATCAATCGTAGATTTAGATCAGTTTCTTTGATTTGAATTTAAATTTTTTTATGCTTCTTTTAAAAACATAAAAATAAAAATTGTTTTGAATTGATTTGCATTAGTTTTTCTTGTTGAAATTAGTGCATTAGAGAATTTCTTATATTTTCTCTTATTTATCAATCTTTGCATTATTGGAAGTGAATGGAACCTCTCTCCTTACTTTAGTTAGGATTCATCGAATTGAAAATATTCCATTATCATATTATATTGCATTCAATTTTGGGTTAGGTCATAACACCACTAGTTTCATATCCATTTTCCCTTTGAGTAATAATAGCCAAATAACACAGCGCTTGAATAAAATTCATCTAGAATTTTTTCCATTTTCTAGGGCTCTTTCCACCAATATAGCTTAGGCTAGTACTTTTGAATAGAGAGTAGTTAACTTTCCAAAGCAACTAAACAAACAATAGTATCTTGCGGTAAGGAAAAATTTCAATTGTTGCATTTTTGCTCTGGGAAGCTCTTCTAAAAAGAGTCAAGCACGAGATCATGTCAGAACCAGTGAGGTAATCGTACCTATCTCATTGGGAAAGATAGAAGATGTGCACGTACTAAAAATGGTAAACCTCGGATAGACCATTGTCGAGGAGCCTGGGGTCACTTGTTGGTAAACCTTGGATTATATCAAGGAACCTTCAAGGGGATTGAGCTTGATACTTTGCTCTTGCGTGTATATGAGATCGTGGAATGTTTCTCCAGGTATAATTGTCTCAGTTGGTGAAATTAATGGCTATAATATTTAGGATTTTTCCCAAGGTGACGGTGGAGGGAAGGTCCCACTGTACCTGGAATAGACATTGAATAGACTCACGTGGAATTTTCGGAGGGCACTCTTCACTTCAAGATGGCATAGTGAAGATATTTGCACTAGACTGTTTCAGTAAGAAGGTTGTCAGGGTAACTGTTCCAACCACTGGTTTTCCACATTGATCTCTGCGACGTTGGATTTCATCACCAACTAGTGTTTTTGTTGTGAAAATAAACTATTTGTGTGTGGTTTGACTCCTAGATTTGTTAGCGCGTGTTCATTTGTTTTTTTTTACATTTTAGAAACCATAGGTGTGAATTTTTAATTTTAATTTTTAGGTGTGAATTGTGAATAGCGAATATTTTTAAATTGTTAATAAAATTCACTGAAGTTGAAATTACTGGCAACTGTTCCAGAATTTACCAACCAAGGAACCCTTATTAATGATAATCCTAGTACTTTTCCTTACTTTGGAAATGTTGGTCCTCCTTATATGGATACATTGTCATTACTTGGATTTACAATAGGTTTACCAGTATGGTTATTTTCAACTTCGTTGGCCTAAAATACTGCAATAGTTCCACCTCAATTGGATGCTTCACCTCAACAGAGTTCTCCATCTAAAGATCACCAACAAAATGTTGACCCTTTACCTTCTTTGCCAAACATGTCTTCCTCCCTTTCTTCCTCTTCGCTTGGTAAAAGCATTCACGCTAGTAACCAGGTGGCTAAGAAGAAGAAGAAAGGTAAGAAGAATAAGAAGCAAGATAAGAAAGAAGTCAACCAACCAACCATGGCTGTGAGTGTTGGTAATGTTGAATGAACCTCCAACATGCATCGTAAACCCAAATACCCTTGCAAAATTTATGAGGGTGACCACTTTCTTATCAATTTTTCTGGTATTCCAAAGGTCTTGGAAGTATGGTCAGAAAAATGTCATAAACTTACTATTGATCCATCAACCAGTGATTGTCAGGTTCCTAGGAGAAAGGGTAAAGTTAGGTTTCCTTGTAGGTTATGCAAAGGGAGTCATCAAAATCACATTTTCCCTCACATGGATGAAGCCTCAAAATTGTTGGAAAACCTTACTGTTCCTCAACAACAACTTCCAACTAGTTACCGTAATATTTCTCCCAACCTACCATCAATTGACAAAGTGATTGATCTAATTCCAAGTACAGTCAATCCCACTCTTCCATTGGAGAGTGAAACTCATATCACTCAGGTTGATGATCCATTAGTTGATCAAGTGGTCGATTTGATTTCACATCTGGTCGATCCCACTCTCCCTGTAGAGAGTGAAACTCATACCACTCAAGTTCTTCTTGTTACATCATATTATTCTACGCCAGGGAGCATTTCACCTGTTTCCATAGAATCCCATGCAAGTATTGAGGTCTTTTCCTTTGATTGGAATAGACTGATAGACACTCGTCTTCCTTCCTCCATCCCTTTCCAAATCATTGTGAAGGCTTGTGTTAAGAATGTGCATTCACAAATGTGGATGAAGGTGCTTCTGTTAGTATTCTATCCTCAATTGCTTGGCAAGCTTTGGGTTCCCCTCAGCTTGTGTCTGTTACACAGAATCTGTCAGCTTTTAACAGAACCATTAGTGAACCTGTAGAGATCCTTCCTAAGTTTCATATTACCTTGCAAGGTAAAGATGTATGTATTGATCTTATGGTAGTTCAAGGGCCCTTGGATTTCAATTTACTCCTTGGGTGAGACTATGTCTATGCAATGAAATCTGTCATATCGACACTCTTTCGCGTGATGTCTTTCCCTCACAATGGAAAAATTGTGACTATTGAACAAATTTCATTTGTTAGTCTAGATTCGACTACCAATAATCCGACATCCCTAAAAATTTCCTTATACAGAAGTTGTATCTACCTCGACATGGGTTAATTATGTGGCAACTAGTCCCATGTTTTCAATTACCGATGCAAGTGAGCCTCTCATTGTTTGCTCGACTTCCTTTGACTTAGATCCGGTAATTGACATGGAAAACCCTATGGGATTATTTGAACGTGATGTTCTTATCCCTATTAATTCCCTTGACATGTGTTCCTTCTAGAGAACCGGTCTTCCATCTGATGAAGACCTCTTGGAAGCCATCATGAAGGAGTGTCCCTTTACATTTGTTTCTTCTAGTTGGAAGCCATGAAAAGGTTATGTGAGGATGGTTATTTTACTATGTCAACCTCGTTAAAAAATGAAATAGATTGTGAGGATGGTTCTTTTACTATGTCAATTTCATTAAAAAATGAAATAGATCATGAGGACAATTCTTTTCCTGTGTCAACCTCATTAAAAAATGAAACATGTTCCCTTGAGGATAGTTCTTTTAATGTGTCAACCTCGTTAAAAAATGAAACAGACCCTCTTGAGGATAGTTATTTTACTGTGTCAACCTCGTTTAAAAAATGAAACAAAACCTCTTGAGCATAGTTCCTTTTCTTGTGTCAAGCTTGTTAAAAAATGAAGCAAGTTTCCATAAGGAAAGTTCCTGTTACTGTGTCAACCTCATTAAAAAATGAAACAAGTTTCCATGTGGAAAGTTCCTGTTACTGTGTCAACCTCATTAAAAAATGAAACAAGTTTCCATGAGGATAATTCTTTTCCTGTGCCAACTCGTTAAAAAATGAAACAAGTCACTATGAGGAGACTTCCCTTTACTGTGACAACCTCGTTAAAAAATGAAACATGTCTTTGAGCATAGTTTAGTTTCTTGTGTCAAGCTCGTTAAAAAATGAAACAAGCTTCCATGAGAATAGTTCTTTTCCTGTTTCAAGCTCGTTAAAAAATGAAACAAATCCTCTCCTAATTAAGTCGAGTCTTTGATTAGATCTCGTAAGTGTCAAGTCAACTCTTTCATTTGATCTCGTAAATGAACCTTCATTCCATCCAACTATCAGTAACCAGTTTTCTACTTAGTTGAATGAAATGAAGCTTGGGGTGCATATGCTCTAGCAGGTTATGCTTGGGGGGATGTGAAGCTTATCTCAAGCATGATTTTCTACTTTGTTTCAAGCTTGTGTAAAAATGAAAGAAACCACTCTCAAGCACAGTTTTCCTACATTTCAAGCTTGTGTAAAAATGAAACCACTCTCAAGAATAATTTTTCCTATGTTTCAAGCTTGTATAAAAATGAAACCTATGTTGAGTCCATTTCGGTTATTATTTTCAAGACTCACTAAACCCATGAAAATCCCGAGAATACTTTTCTATCTTTCATTCTTGTAAAACACATGAAAATTCCAAGTTATTTCCATCATTTCCTACTCATAAATTAAATTTAAAGTCGACCAAATGAGTACACTTTTTTATCACTTTTTCGAACTCGTTAAAACTTACGAAAAAAATGAAACCATGATGAGTATACTTTTATCACTTTTTCGGGCTCTTTAAAATTACGAAAAAGCGAAAACCTTGGACTTCACTTTTAAGCCCTTTTCAGACTCTCTAAACATGAAAATATCATCAAGTGCTTGACTATTCGAACTTGTTAAAGTAAATGAACAGTCGTCCCTTCAGTATAAGTTTACCCCTTTTCCAGACTAAAATGGACTATTTACAAAAAAGGTATATATTGACTAATCATGGTCAATAGAGTTCTATCTTGTATTATTTTATCCTTTTTCGGGCTTGAGAGACTAAATTTACAAAAAATAACAACCACGGAGTTTTATTAAGTTTTTATTCTAACTCCCTAAAACTGAAAAACACTGAGTTTCTCCTATACTGGACTCGTTAAAACTTAACAGTAAAGGACATGTCGATTACAGACAGGAACGAACCACTCCTTCTTAGGGTTTTATTTTAATACTAAGTTGGACTCATCCGAAGGATGAGGTTACACAACAAGTAAATGTTGTCCTCCTTAAGCTTGTTAAAAATAAAGAGGTACTTGCCAGAAATGGTGGGGGAAAAAGAGAGAAAAGGAATCCAGTTGTTACCTTTGTTTTAAAAAGTAGTATACCACTCTTGAACACAACACTTTTTGTCACACTTGTACTTGGGTTGGGAAAATCCTTTGTCTAATAGTTAATCAAACCACATTGAAAGTCTTCAGTATGTTTCTAGGTATTAGCTTTAGGTCGATTGTTACCAAACCATCTGCAATGTCATTATGTGTTCAAGAGAAAGTTAAAATAAACCATTCATTGCAAACATTTGTCTCCATCCACGTTGACCATCCCTAATTCAGTCCTTGCTAAAATTTCTTCAAAACTTGATCTAATGGTTCTGTGTTGTGGGATTTTATGACAGGTCACTTTCTATCGACAACAACACATCATATAGAAATTTGATCTAGAACCCTATCAGTACCTTAGGATCTGCATGTCCTAATGGCAGGTTTCTCGCCTTCGACGACAGGTTGCATCATTGACCTTTGATCGAATGATTTTGTGAAATGTTTGACTTCAAATCATTCATTCACACTTCATGGATTGTACTAAGTACTTTGAGAGCCATTTTCATTATTTGTGGTTTCTCTCACACTTGTTAACAGTTCACATCATTTACTGGAATCAAGTGGTTTCTACCATGTTCGACTTCAACACAATCAATCGCATGGATAGAATCGTACTAGTTAGGGAAGCGTAAATCAAGACCCTAGATCTAGTTTCTTCCATCCAGGTTGCGAGGAGTTTTATTATTCATGATACATTAGACTACTTATGACAGATGGCTGCATCCATGTTGTGTCTACTGTTGATGTAGTTATAAAATCATTTATGTATCAGAACATGTAGTTAGTTTTGATCTGAGTATGGGAATGCCTACCTCAGCTATGATATACATATATATGTTTTCATTGAACATTTTTACAGGTTTCGACCGGTATTTCTGCAACCCAATCCTCGAAATGATAAATCACTTCACTCTTCAGAACTACTGCAAACTTCACGCTTTAGGGGGAAATCTATTACACTAAAATTTTTCACCATGACATTTAGCTGTCTATATGGATCCATAATTACCTATATTATGCTCCCTTAGAGGTCCAAAACCATTAAGTTCCTAAACCATTTCTTGGAATTGGAGAAAAGCTCATTAAAACCCTAAAAATCCTAACTCCGCACTTTTCCTAGTCCTTACCTGCGGTACCGCGGTTTCTTGCTCTATAACCTGTGACACATCCCATACATTTTTCTTATTAAAACTGCGGACCCCTGTAAAAGGTAAAATAAAAGAAAAAGTAAGTTCTAGAAGCCCATCTGGTCGAATATTCTCCCATATGGAGGCTTCTAGAAGCTTTATCAGGTTGAGCTTCACTCGTTCATTCATGAACCTCTATCCCTTCATTAAAGGAGATTATCCCTTGGTATTTGGAGGTAAAATCCATTTATGAGAGGAATTTATCCCCCTCTTTATGGAACTGAAACCTCCTCCATTCTCCTATAAATTGAACTCATGTTTCAGTCTCAAGGGTAGACTTGGGTGGATTAGAAAATTGCTGAAGAAATCATACTCTCTATACATGGCATCATTGGTATGAGAATGATCACATAATCATATCCATAGTTTTATGATAGTTCATAGAGGATAAGGCTTGTAAAACCAAAGGAAAAAAATTGTTCAGGACCCCGAAAGAATCTGTATTACATCAAGG
This sequence comes from Pinus albicaulis, assembly GCA_034641835.2. Classification (NCBI taxonomy): domain Eukaryota; kingdom Viridiplantae; phylum Streptophyta; class Pinopsida; order Pinales; family Pinaceae; genus Pinus; species Pinus albicaulis. Next base: position 687,364,545 of record CM076582.1, on the reverse strand, counting down.
CGACAAGGTCGTAAGGTTACTTCTTATTATACAAGTTAATACAAATGAATTCTATTCTCTCAATAAATTGTTCATGTATTTATTTGAGTAATTTAATTTTTGGATTCCTTGATTGCTGAAATAGGTTAGTGTTTTCTGAATTATTATATCTTACAGGTTCTTTTAATCCTTCTTTCTATCTTTGATTGCAGGTTTCACATGTTGAAGTGACCTCTTTTGGAGCCACCGGATAGAAGATTTCAGCAAGCGTTGGACTTTAGGTAGGGGCGTGTCCTCATACTTTGTTATTTAATAATTTTGAATCACAAATGATCTAGAGAAAATGGTTTGCATTTGGATGTTTGTTTCTAGATATTCTTAGGATACTAGGGAGATTGTTCTTGTCCACAAGAAGGATTTATCCGCATAACAAAATGGCGACTCCACTGGGGAATCTGAATTAGTTTTCCTTTTTAATTTTCAGTTTGAATTTTATGAGTCTTCTAATTTTGATTAGTCTAAAACTAGGTTGGGTAGATAACCTATCGGAATCCCTGAAAAGAAAATCTGAATTTTTATTTTTCTGTATTTTTCTTGGCCTCCACGATTTTTATTTAAAGACAGTGTGGTAGACTCCACAATTTTTAGTTCAGAACAGTGTGGTACCGCACTTTTCTCCATTGAAACCCGCGGACTTGTGGATTTTTTTTGAAAAATTAAGAATTCTCTTTTTATGAGCCAGATCACATGATTCTCTATGTTTGCCCCAACTTGTCTTGACTATCAAAATCTTATGTGTGAATTTATTTACAATCTCATCAGTCTCTGTTAAGTTAATTAGGTGTTTTGAATTTATTTTTTATGAAATTCTTAATATGATTTCCTTAGGTCATTACTTTGAGGTTTTTCTCAGTCTCCTAACACTTTTGCATCTTTTTGCTTTTCTTTTTGCAAAAAAATTTCCCCCTCATTTGCCAGGGGGGTTAAATTGTGTCCGAGTGTTAAACGCCTTTGAGTGTTTTTACTTTTGACCTTTCAAATTCTCACCTAATTTTCTTTCCTTACACTTGATTGGTTCTTTAGATTACATTAGAATCATCTTGTGTTTGGGAATTCTTTTGCATAAATCACATTTGCATAATTAGAATTCTCATTTTCACAATAAGAACAAAAAATATGCATAGATTACAGTTGCATAGTTTTCAAGTGAATTGTGCATAGATTACAACTGCATAGTTTACATTCTGTAAAAGTCAATCGTAGATTTAGATTAGTTTCTTTGATTTGAATTTACATGTTTTTATGCTTGTTTTAAAAGCATAAAAATAAAAATTGTTTTGAATTGATTTGCATTATTTTTTCTTGCTGAAATTAGTGCATTAGAGAATTTCTTATATTTTCTCATATTTATCAATATTTGCATTATTGGAAGTGAATGGAACCTCTCTCCTTACTTTAGTTAGGATTCATCGAATTAAAAATATTACATTATCATATTTGATTGCATTCATTTTTGGGTTAGGTCATAACACCATTGGTTTCATATCCATTTTCCCTTTGAGTAATAATAGCCAAATAACACAGCACTTCAATAAAATTCATCTAGAAATTTTTACATTTTCTAGGGCTCTTTCCACCAATCTAGCTAAGGCTAGTAATTTGGAATATGGAGTATTTAAATTTCTAAAGCAACTAAAAAAACACTAGTATCTTGCGGTAAGGAAAAGTTTCAATTGTTGCATTTGTGCTCTCGGGAGCTCTTCTTAAAAAAGTCAAGCACGAGATCATGTCAGAACCAATGAGGTAATCGTACCTATCTCATTGGGAAAGATAGCAGATGTGCACATACTCAAAATGGTAAACCTCAGATAGACCATTGTCGAGGAGCTTGGGGTCACTTTTTGGTAAACCTTGGATTATATCAAGGAGCCTTCAAGGGGATTGAGCTTGATACTCTGCCCTTGCATGTATATTGGATCGTAGACTATTCCCCCAGGTATAATTGTCTTATTTGGTGACCTTAGTGGCCATAATATTTAGGATTTCCCCAAGGTGACGGTGGAGGGAAGGTCCCATTGTACCTGGAATAGACATTGACTAGACTCGCTTGGACTTTTTGGAGGGTATTCTTCACTTCGAGATGGCATAGTGGAGGTACTTGCACTGGACTGTTTCATTAAGCAGGTTGTTAGGGTAACTGTTCCGACCACAATTTTTTCACATTGATCTCTACGACGTTGGATTTCATCACCAACTAGTGATTTCACTGTGAAAACAAACTGTTTGTATGTGGTTTGACTCCTAGATTTGTTAGCGCGTGTTCATTTGTTTGTTTTTACTTTTTAGAGACCTTAGGTGTGAATTATGAATCTTAATTTTTAGGTGTGAATTGTGAATTTTAATTGTTAGGTGTGAATTGCGAATAGTGAAAAATTTTAAATTGTTAATAAAATTCACTGAGGCTGAAATTAATGGTAACTGTTCCAAAATTTACCAACCAAGGAACCCCTCTTAATGAGAATCCTTGTACTTTTCCTTTCTTTGGAAATGTTGGTCCTCCTTATATGGCTACATTGTCATTACCTGGATTTACAATAGGTTTACCAGTATGGTTATTTTCAACTTCGTTGGCCTCAAATACTCCAATTGTTCCACCTCAACTGGATGCTTCACCTCAACGGAGTTCACCATCTCAACATCACCAACCTCATTTTGACCCTTTACCTTCTTCGCCAAACATGTCTTCCTCCCTTTCTTCCTCTTCGCTTGGTAAAAGGCTTGAAGCTAGTAACCAGGTGGCTAAGAAAAAGAAGAAAGGGAAGAAGAAGAAGAGGCAAGATAAGAAAGAAGTCAACCAACCAACCATGGTTGTGAGTGTTGGTAAAGTTGAAGGAACCTCCAACATGCATCGTAAACCAAAATACCCTTGAAAACTTTCTAAGGGCGACCACTTTCTTATCAATTGTCCTGGTATTCCAAAGGTCTTGGAAGTATGGTTAGAAAAATATCATAAACTTACTATTGATCCATCAATCAGTGATTGTCAGGTTCCTGGGAAAAAGGGTAAAGTTAGGTTTCCTTGTAGGTTATGCAAAGGGAGTCATAAAAATCACATTTTCCCTCACATGGATGAAGCCTCAAAATTGTTGGAAAACCTTACTATTCCACAACAACAACTTCTAACTAGTTACCATAAACTTTCTCCCAACTTACCATCAAATGACGAAGTGATTAATCTAATTCCAAGTACAATCAATCCCACTCTTTCATTGGAGAGTGAAACTCATATCACTTAGGTTGATCATCCATTAGTTGATCAAGTGGTTGACTTGATTTCACATCCGGTCGATCCCACTCTCCCTGTAGAGAGTGAAATTCATACCCCTCAAGTTCTTCTTGTTACATCAGATTCTTCTATTCTAGCGGGCATTTCACCTGTTTCCACAGAACCCCCTCCAAGTATTAAGGTCTTTTCCTTTGATTGGAATAGACTGAAATATACTCTTCTCCCTTCCTCCATCCCTTTCCAAATCATTTTGAAGGCTTGTGGTAAGAATGTGCGTCACACAAATGTAGATGAAGGTGCTTCTGTTAATATTTTATCCTCAACTGCTTGGCAAGCTTTGGGTTCCCCTCAGCTTGTGCCTATTACACATAATCTGTCAACTTTTAACAGAACCATTAGTGAACCTTTAGGGATCCTTCCTAAGTTTCCTATTACCTTGGAAGGTAAAACTTTTTGTATTGATCTTACGATAGTTCGAGGCCCCTTGGATTTCAATTTACTCCTTGGGCAAGACTATGTCTATGCAATGAAGGTTGTCGTATCGTCACTCTTTCGCGTGATGTATTTCCCTCACAATGGAAACATTGTGACAATTAACCATCTTTCATTCGTTAGTCCAGATTCGACTACCAATAATCCGACATCCCTAGATTTTCCTTATACGAAATTGGTATCTACCCCGCCATGGGTTAATTATGTGGCAACTAATCCCATGTTTTTAGTTATCGATGAAAGAGAGCCTCTCATTGTTTTCTTGAATTCCTTTGACTTAGATCCGGTAATTGACATGGAAAACCCTATGGGATTATTTGAACGCAATGTTATTATCCCTATTAAGTCCCTTGACATGTGTTCCTTCCAAAGAACTGTTCTTTGATTTGATGAAGACCTCTTGGAAGCCATGATCGAGGAGTGTCCCTTGACATGTGTTTCTTCCAGTTGGAATCCATGAAAAGGTTCTGTGAGGATGGTTCTTTTATTGTGTCAACCTTGTTAAAAAATGAAACAGATCATGAAAATGGTTCTTTTACTGTGTCAACCTCGTTAAAAAATGAAACAAATCATGAGGATAGTTTTTTTCCTGTGTCAACCTCATTAAAAAATGAAACAGGTTCCCTTGAGGATAGTTCTTTTACTGTGTCAACCTCGTTAAAAAATGAAACATACCCTCTTGAGGATAGTTATTTTACTATTTCAACCTCGTTTAAAAAATGAAACAAACTCTCTTGAGCATAGTTTCTTTTCTTGTGTCAAGCTCGTTAAAAAATGAAACAAGTTTCCAGGAGGAAAGTTCATGTTACTGTGTCAACCTCGTTAAAAAATGAAACAAGTTTCCATGAGGAAAGTTCCTATTACTGTGTCAACCTCGTTAAAAAGTGAAATAGGTTTCCATGAGGATAGTTCTTTTCCTGTGCCAACCTCGTTAAAAAATGAAATAAGTCACCATGAGGAGACTTCCTCTTACTGTGTCAACCTTGTTAAAAAATGAAACATGTCTTTGGTCATAGTTCCTTTTCTTGTGTCAAGATCATTAAAAAATGAAACAAGTTTCCATGAGCATAGTTCTTTTCCTGTGTCAAGCTCGTTAAAAAATGAAACAAATCCTCTCCCAGTTGAGTCGAGTCTTTGATTATATCTCGTAAGTGTCAAAACGAGTCTTTCATATGATCTTGTAAATGAAATTTCATTCCATCCAACTATTAGTAACCAGTAGTCTACTTAGTTGAATGAAATGAAGCTTGGGGGGCATATGCTCTAGCAGGTTACACTTGGGGGAATTGAAACTTATCTCAAGCATGATTTTTTACTTTGTTTCAAGCTTGTGTAAAAATGAAACCACTCTCAAGCATAAATTTTCCTATGTTTCAAGCTTGTATAAAAATGAAACCTATGTTGAGTCCATTTCAGTTATTATTTTCAAGACTCATTAAACCCATGAAAATCCCGATATTAATTTGCTATCTTTCATTCTCATAAAAGACATGAAAATGCCGAGTCATTTCCATCATTTCCTGCTCGTAAATTAAATTGAAAGTCGGCCAAATGAGAACACTTTTTATCAATTTTTTGAACTTGTTAAAACTTACGAAAAAGCCAAACCATTATGAGTATACTTTTATCACTTTTTTGGGCTCTTGAAAATTACGAAAAAATGAAAACCTTGGAGTTCTCTTTTAAGCCCTTTTCAGACTCTCTAAATATGAAAATATCGTCGACTACTTGACTATTCAAACTCGTTAAAGTAAATGAACAGTCGTCCCTTCAGTATAAGTTTACCCCTTTTCTGGACTGAAATGGACTATTTACGAAAAAGGTATACATTGACTAATCATGGTCAATAGAGTTCTCTCCTATATTATTTTATCCTTTTTCGGGCTTAAGAGACTAAATTTACGAAAAATAAGAACCATAAAGTTTTCTTAAGTTTTTCTTCTGACTCCCTAAAACTGAAAAAGACCGTGTTTCTCCTATACTAGACTCGTTAAAACTTAACAGTAAAGGACTCATCGATTAAAAATAGGAACGAACCACTCCTTCTTAGGGTTCGATTTTAATACTAAGTTGGACTCATTTGAAGGATGAGCTTACACAACAAGAAAATGTTATCCTCCTCAAGCTTGTCAAAAATAAAGAGGTACTTGCCAGAAATGGTGGGGGAAAAAGGGAGAAAAGGGATCCAGTTTTTACCTTTGTTTTAAAAAGCAGTATACCACTCTTGAACATGACACTTTTTGTCACACTTGTACCTGGGTTGGGAAAATCATTTGTCTAACAGTTAATCAAACCACATTGAAAGTCTTCGGCCAATTTTTGGGTATTAGATTTAGGTAAATTGTTACCAAAACATATGCAATGTCATTATGTGTTCAAGAGACATTTCAAATAAACCATTCATTGCAAAAATTTGTCTCCATTTGCATTGACCATCCCTGAGTCAGTCCTTGCTAAAATTTCTTCAAAGATTGATATAATGGTTTCGTGTCATGGGCTTTCCTACGGTGGGTCACTTTATATCGACAACAACACATAATCTAGAAATTTGATCTAGAACCCTATCAGTACCTTGGGATCTGCATGTCCTAATGTCAAGTTTCTTGCCTTTGACGACAAGTTGCATCCTTGACCTTCGATTGAATGATTCTGTGAAATGTTCAACTTGAAATCATTCATTCACACTTCATGGATTGTAATGAGGGCTTTGAGAGCCATTTTCATTATTGGTGGTTTCTCTCACACTTGTTAATATTTCACATCATTGACTGGTAATCAAGTGTTTTCTACCATGTTCGACTTCGACACAATCAATTGCATGGATAGAATCATACTAGTTTGGGAAGCGGAAATAAAGACCCTGGATCTAGTTTCTACCATCCAGGTTGTGAGGAGTTTTATTATTCATGATACAGTAGACTACTTATGACAGATGGATGCATCCATACTATGTCTACTATTAATGTAATTCTAAAATAATTTATGTATCAGAACATGTAGTTACTTTTAATCTGAGTATGGAAATGCCTAGCTCAATGATGATATACATATATATGTTTTCATTGAATTTTTTTATAGGTTTCGACCAGTATGTTCGCATCCCAATCCTCGGAATGATAAAGCACTTCACTCTTCAAAATTACTTTAGACTTTGCGCTTTAAGGGGAAACTTGTTACACTAAAATTTGTCACGATGACATTTAGTTGTCTATATGGGTTCATCATTACCTATATTATGCTCCCTTAGAGGTCCAAAACCATTAAGTTCCTAAACCAAGTCTTGGAATTGGAGAAAAGCTCATTAAAACTCTAAAAAGCCTAACTTCGCACTTTTCCTAGTTCTTACCTGTGGTACCATGGTTTCTTGCACTGAGTGTAGGGAGGTCAAACTAACTCATCCCTCAATTTTTGGAAACTGATTCATTATGTCTCATCAAGAGTTTTTACTTAATGTATTTACCCCTAGTTAACTTAAAAAATGATTAATACATTTACATACTTTAATTACATTGGTAAAAACATCATTTTACAAGGTGAAACTGAGAAAACTGAGAAAATTTGCAAATTTCAAGAAACATAGAAAATTGGAAAAAAACACAATGCTAGTGTAAAAAGCACAGTGCCAACTTCAACTCGACTTTTGAAGGGGTCCCAGTGTCCAAAGTGAGCTCAAGATAGCTCATTGGAAAGTCTCTCCTCTCTATTTTCCAAAATTGTCCTTTATTTTTAAAAATGACTTGATTTGACCCTCCAAAAGGTCAATCTCCCAAGGCTTGTCAAAAGCGCAATGCCGGGCTCAAAAGAGGGTAGAAACATGATTTTTTGGATGTTTTTGGTCATTTATCCTTGTCAAAATGTCCAATTTTGGTGTGCCAATAGTCAAAATTTGATTTAGATGGCCTTATGAATGTAATGGTTGTGACCATTTTTCATTTGGAGGCTCGTAGAAAAAGCGTAGTGCACTAGGCGCTACTTTTTTTACAAGTGGACTCTGTCTAATTTATGGGGTTTTTGCAAAAATAAGCCTCAGAAATGGACATATATCTCCCTAAACATGAACGTTTTTGAAAAACTAAGTGAGGTGCTTTTTATTTGGCATTTTTTGAACAAAAAAATCCTCTAGTTTCTCAAAATCCATTATTTTTTGGCCACAATCATCTCTGCACAAAGGTGTCTCAAACATGATTTTGCATAGGCAGAAAAATAGGCTATGAAGATGTGAAAGGATCTCTCTCTGTAATATCTGAGTAAAACGTGAGATAGGTTTTTGTACTTTGATATGTTAGAAACAATTAAATCCTCTAGGTTTCCAAAATCATGGTTTTTTGGCTACAATATTTTATGCAAAAAGGTGACCAAACAGGACAATTCTCGAAAATGTGCCTTCAAAGAGTTATTTAATGTTTCCAAAATTTTCTTCAAATTTCCTAAAAATTGCTTCATAATTACTTCATGGAGACTTGATAAGGTATTTTATGCTATCATGGATGTATCAATGATCAAATCCAACTTACGCTTCTCTTCTTGCTTGATTAGGGGTTGTAGTTCTAAACCAATTCACAAAAATCAAAGCAGCCCACATGTTTGAAGCAAGTGACTGCCATGGGTGAGGCCATTAATTATCTAGTGTGGGTAGGTAAAAACCACAAAATTATTCCTCCCTCGTGTTTCCTTCTCTCTTTTTTATCCTCCTCTTCCATGAAATCTCTATCTTCCTCCTCCATGATGCTTTAAGTCTTGAAACCCTAGGGATGAGGAAATGGGAGTGGGGATAGTTCTAGGGAGTGAGGATGGGTCTAGGAAAAAATAGGGAGATGGGGAAGGGGTTATTTAACTTAGGGAGGTGTCAGGGGATCAAAATTTTGAAGGAATTGGGAATTATAATTTTATTATAGGGTTGATAGGGCTGCCTAGGAAATTTATATGCCTAGGACTTAGGGTTTAGGGAAAGGGATATGTTGTTGTAGAGGTAGGGATAGGGTTTACAGTAATGTAGGAAGGGAATTTAGGGTTTACAGGCATCAAATTGGGAATGAGGAGATGGTAATAGGGTTTTCAACTAGACAAACTACCATTTTTTCATGAAAACTCAAACACCATGAAAATGTTCTTGAAAAATGAAAGGAGGAGGAAAAATATGTCTTGTTTACTTGATAAGAGGTGATAAGAATATTTGGTGGAGGTTAGAATCTATTTGGGTGAGTTTTGTAGCTTTTTTTGAAAAATGGGAAAAAGCACAATTCCCTTCAGCAAAAAAAGCAGCGTTTCTGTCCAAAAGCGCAACGCCTTTTCAAAAAACGTAGCGCTACCCTCCAGAAACACAACGCCAACTTCAAAGCCACTTTTGGATGACCTCCCGAACTGAAAATTGATCTCAAGATAGCTCATGGGAAATATCTATATGTATTCTACACAATGGACCTATAAAGCACTGAAAATGATCAAGTATAGCCCCTCAAAAATCAAGTCTCCCAAGACTGGTAAAAAAGTGCAGAATGGGGGTGAAAAAATGTAGTGTTATCTTGAACGTAGATTTGGAGGCCTTCCTAAACTCCAAATTTAGTGCATGATATCTCATTGGAAAGATATATCTGTCTAGTTATCATTTGACATATCAAGCAAGTTATTGGGATAAGCCAGATGGACAAAAATGGATTTTCCCAAGGTCACTCCATAAGTGCAACAACTCTCCTGTAGCAAATATATTTTTAGCATTCCTCCAAAACCATAGCACCTGTGTAAAAAATGAACGAGTTTTTTATTTTTTGGTATATTGTTAACAAAAAAATATTTCAGTTTTGTGAAATTCATCTCCATTTGGTCAGAAACATACTTTGAAGCAAAACTAGACCTATGTGTGCAAATGATTTGTCCCTTGGAATGATTTCTTGAAAAATAATGGAGACATGATGGTTATGAGCTGAAATGACCTCATAATTTCTGATATGAACTTCCTTATGCCTCCTCTTCTCATATTTCTATGTTTCCATAGAAAATCCTAGCTCAATGGGAGAGGAAATTAGGGTTTAGTGTAGGCAAAACAGGGGATTTGGAAAATTTATAAGAATGAAGGGAAATAAATGGGATAGGGGGCTTCTAAATTCTTAGGAAGCTTTTTGGAGGTAGATAGGGATGTTAGGAAGTAGGGGAAAGTGAAATTTCAAGGATTGAGTGAGGGGAAGGGGTCCAAAAGGGAAAGATGCATGCCTAGTCTAGAAAAGTATCAAATCATAGCAATATGCTAGGGTTTGTGGAAAATGATTATTTTGAGGGATAGGAGTGATAAATTTTTTTTAGGAAGGTATATTAAGGATAGGTAAGGTGTAAGAGCGTCAGGATACAATTCTTGAAGATGATTTAACCACGGAAGTCAAGAAACCAAGAAAAATGCCCTCAAAACCCTAGGAGAGGGAAATGAGCTTTCCAAGCACAACTAAGAGACAAATATGGTAAAAACAAAGCCACTTAATTGGAAATGATAGTTTGGAACTTGAAATTTTTGAATACCTTTGACTATTACTACTCCTTCAAAAGATGAATTTGATGGTGAAATGACCAATTTTCATGATTTTGACCCTATGACCTAATGATGGCACAACATTGAAGAATGAATTGAACGATGACCATGATGACTATGGGACTCTTTCAAAAATGAATGACCTGACCATGATGATTTCCATTGAACATGGAGGTGAAATGAGTATTAATGATCTCAATACCCTAATCAGTGACCAAATTTTTGCATGATGACCTAATGGAATGACAAAATTTTCATAATGGAACCCTAATATGATGTGAAAAGAGATATTTTGATCAGTGGTGGCAGGATGAAAAAACTGACACTAACATTGGCTCCATATGGGGATGGTAGCTCCTTGGAGGTGCGAAGAACACCATATAACAAGTGCCTATCCATTTAGCATGGAGTCAAAAGCTAACAACCAAACTAAATACTGAAAGCTTGACTCAATAAACTAAGTCAAGACTGAATCAAAACTGACTGAAAAATAACTAAAAACTAACTGAAAAAAGATGCTCATAATTGAGCTTATTCAACAAAGCCTACTCTAATTGATCCATTCATGACCTGATCAAGTGAAATGGAAAAACCAATGCAACCATGTAAGCATTTTGGCTACTAGTTGAATTCTCTGCAAGTGCTTGCTTATGAGCAAGAAGAAAGAACTACGGAAAGGAAACTCCCATGAAAACATGTAATTAGATTGAATCTTAATGAAACAAAAAAGCATGAGCCCACCAATTGACCTCAAGCATGCTACAAAAGGATATTCATAGGAATAAATATTGATTTCTATCCCATCTAATACATTACTGCTCTGCTCTAGGTAGTATTCGTACCTTGATTTTAAAATTTTCCTAACATCCGTGCTTTCTTCCTTTGATGATTGCATCAAGTTGACAAAAGGATCCTAAAACTTGTGAATAACTAATTTTTCCTGATGATCAACAACAAAACAAGGATCTTCTTGATTACTCTCCTGATATGATTGCAAATCTTTTTATCAGTTTTGTAATGAGAATCCTTCTGAACAGGACAATGAAGTCGGGTGCCAGAATGAAGATTTATCATGATTGATTTGAAGCTCATAGTTAGCTAATGGATAAGGAATTTTACTGTATACATCATCCAACACATCAGCTATAGGGTCATAAAAAACTTGAAAATACTGCTGCAACCTATTTTCCATTGTTTCTAATGAGACTGCATGGCTTTCTACAAGCTTCTCATCCTTTTTTTTAGAGATATTACAAATATTTTCCTTCAAAAATTGAAATTCTTCAAAACATAACGGTACAGAATCATCTTGCATCATTTGATCATATGTTTCAACTTCCAAGCCTTCAACTGCAATTTGAAATTCAATGGAACTAGGTGGCTACAAATCTAGAGTTAAGGAGGCCTCTGTGTCCCAAATAATTTCCTCAACCATTTCAGAAGAAGGTTTTTCATTAACAAATTTCTCAAGAAGTTCATTATCTTCCTCAAACTCAACATCAAAACTGAAAGACTGCTGATTTCTAGTCTTGGATAAATTTTCTCTCAAAATTGAAATGAAGAAAAACATAAAGGAAAAGATCGTTCAACTATTTCTAAATGCTATGCATTTTACTCATCATTGTCATCATATATATGTATTAGCTGGTCAATGCACTTCAGTTGTTTAATCTGAGCTTCTTCCTCCCACAAACCAGTTGTTGATTTCTCTGCAGAATTAGCTTCAATTTGGAGAATATAATTATCGTCATATTAATCAAACTTTGGAAAATCATCAAAAGGAAGAATGTCATCAAACATACACATTATATCATCAGATTTTTTCTCCTTGGATTGATATACCAATATATTTTATGATCTATGGTAGTTGGGATTAGCAGGAAAGTGTTTAAGGCCAATAATTTCTTTTTCTTCTGCAATAAGTGAGACATGGTAATCTTGAACTACAAATTCATCTCTCATGGTGATCTTTTGCATCATTTCCTCTGATGTACTTGCCAATATGTCAAAATTTACCTATGAAAATTACAGGTGCTTTGAAATGTTCTCCCTCTCTTCTTCCTTCAGCTTGTCCCTTCTGATCAACAGATTAGCCAGTACATCTACTGCACTATTCTGCATCTCTTCAAGTGTTGCAAGGTTCCTTTCTCTCATTTGAAACTCCATTTCCATATCAAAGGCATTCGGGTAATGTAAGAGAGCTGAGCCAGGAGGAATTATTATATTAGAAGGTATCAAACAATAAAATTGATTAAATCTGGAAGAAAACTATTGTATTGTCTCCCCTAGTTGTCTTTTCAGCTGGCCATACTCTTCTAGAATCAGGAAAGGGTTTTCTTTGATGACCCACTTGTTGAGGAAAAATTTAACGAACTGTGGGAAATATGATATGCTCACAACAGGCAGGTTTTTGAACCAACTCTTGACTTTTCCTTGCAAAGAAAGAGAAAACAACCTAATACTGACACCCTCTTCATAAACTTCAAAAAATTTGAGGAAAGTATCAAAATTCTGCATATGTCTCTCATCAGTGATATTGTCACATTCACCATAAAACCTTGGCAGATATAGGTAATGATGCTTAGGGAAAGAATGGAGTATAGGAGGTAAGATAAATGGTTTGTATCTATCTGGAATTTTACAAGGTGTAGGAGTATTTACAAAAGTTGTAGGATCAGAATTGATCTCTTAAGGTTCATCAATTTGAAGATGGTCATCATATGATTCGGAAAAATGGTCTAGACCAAGATCAAGGGAATATGGGGAATTAGTATTTACAACCTTTAAAGGAGTCGAATCCAATGAAGGTCCATGCTATTTTATCAAAAATAATATACCCTGAAAAGATTTATGGACATTCTCAGGAAAAGAGAAGAAATATTTCATGCTAAATAACATGATGTCTTGAATGGAAGTGCAAGTTGAATACCTGATCTTCCCATGTTGTCCTTTCATATTTCTTGGAAAGTTTCATCCTCTAGTGGAGTCTTTGGATTTGATTTTGAGACTCATTTGGAGTCGCTAGGTGAATGATCTCAGCCTTTGTGTGCCTAATCACTTTCCACCATCAGCAATCAGATCTAAACTTTGATGTTATTTCCTAGGGAATATCTCTCACTTCGTCCCCGACAACGCCACCAATATGTTATCACTACACCGGATCTCTAAGGCTGAGAAAGAGTCCAAACAGAGGTAACCACATACCAATATTTTAGCTTGGTAGCTAGCCCTACCAAATCGAGAGGGCTCTCTCCACAAATTCACAGCCAAGAAGGGTGGATGAATTATGGTTTTAGGCTACGTATGAGTACAGGGGTTTGTTAGTTTGAATTTGTTTTTCTGGATGGGTGAATTAGTTCAAAGAGGCTAGGTCAGGGAAAATAAGATTAGTATTGAAATCCATTCAATGGGGCAAGGTAGGTAGGAAGGCTAACACTCTAGGGTTTCAGAGTGAAATGGATAAGACTGATGAGGAGCTAGAAAGAGCAATACAATGCATGTATTCTTTCTAAACTAAAGAAATGAGACAACCTATGAAATTTTTCCCAAAACAGAGCATAGAAGATGTATTCTTCTTATCAAATTGAAAATAGACATATAATAGAAATGAAATGGATTATGGAGAGTACAAAACATTCACACATATGGAACAAAAGGAGAAACAATGTTAAATTTCCATACCACAAGTACCCCAAAGAAAGAGCTACAACTCTTTCATTAATTTCCTGCTAAATACTGATTACACTAGAGTCTCTGATCAATACAACAAAACAAAACCTAGGAAATGAGTCAATAAATGATAGATATAAACATCAAACAAGTTCTCCCAACCTCAGGGGTTGAATCCATAATTTTAGGAGGTATTCCACCAAAAACTGAACTGCATACATAGAGTGTAGGGAGGTCAAATTGACTCATCCCTCACTTTTTGGAAATTGATTCATTACATCTCATCAAGAGTTTTTACCTAATGCATTTAACCCTAGGTAACTTAAAAACATGAATATTACATTTATATCCTTAAATTACATTGGAAAAAACATCATTTTCCAAGGTGAGAATTAGAAAAATGAGAAAATTTGCAAATTTCAGGAAACATAGAAAATTGTAAAAAGCGCAGTGCGAGTGTAAAAAGTGCACCACCAACTTCAACTACACTTTTGAATGGGTTCCCAGTGTGCAAATTGAGCCTAGGGTATCTAATTGGAAATCATGTCCTGTCTAGTTTCAAAAATATCATTTATTTTTAAAAAGGACGTGATTTGACCCTCCAAAAGGTCAATCTCCCAAGACTGGTCAAAAGTGCAGTGCCAGGCTGAAAAAGAGGGAAGAAACATGATTTTTTGGATGTTTTTAGCCATTTATCCCCGTAAGAATGTCCAATTTTGGTGTGAAAATAGTCAAAATTTGAAGTATATGGCCTTATGAATCTAATGGTGGTGATCATTTGTCATTTGGAGGCTTGTAGAAAAACTTCAATACCCTAGGCGTTGCGTTTTTGACAAGTGGACTATGTGATATTTCTGGGATTTTTGCAAAAATAGGCCTCATAGATGGAGAGATATCTCCCTAACCATGAATTTTTTTTCAAAACTGAGAGATAATTTTGTTCTTTGGCATGTTGTGAACAAAATACTCCTCCAGTTTCTCAAATTTCATTTTTGTTTAGGCACAATCTTCTCTACAAAAAGGTGTCTCAAACAGGATTTTGCACAGGCAGAAACAAAGGATGTGAATATGTGAATGGACCTCTCATTCTGTAATACCTGTGTAAAAAGTGAGATAGGTTTTTGTACTTTGATATGTTTTTAAACACAAACTCCTCTAGGTTACCAAAATTCATGTTTTTTGGGCCACAATATGTTCTTCAAAAAGGTGAAGAAACATGACATTTATGGAATATGTTCCTTCAACGAGTTTTTTAAATTTTCCCAAATTTTCTTCAAATTTCCTCAAAATTGGTTCAGAATTACTTCATGGAGACCTGATATGGTATGCTATGCTATCATGGATGCATCAATGATGAAATCCAACTTAACCTTCTATTTCTTCTTGATTAGGCTTTTTAGTTTTGGACCAATTCAGAGAAATCAAATCAACCCACATGTTTGAAGCAAGTGAATGCCATGGGTGAGGCCATTAATTCTCTAGTGTGGGTAGGTTCAAACCTTAGAATTCTTCCTCCCTTATGTTTCCTTATCTCTTGTCTATCCTCCTCTTCCATGAAATCTCTATCTTCCTCCTCCATGATCTTTTTAGTCTTGAAACCCTAGGGATGAGGAAATGGGAGTGGGGATAGGCTAGGGAGTGAGGATAGGTCTAGGAAAAATTAGGGAGATGGGGAAGGGGTTATTGAACTTAAAGAGGTGATAGGGGATCAAAATTTTTAAGATATTGGGAATTATAAGTTTATTACACTGTTGATAGGGTTGCCTTGGAAATTGAGATGTCGAGGACTTAGGGTTTAGGGGAAAAGGGATTTAGGGAAAGGGATATAGTGTTTTAGGGGTAGGGATAGGGTTTAAAGAGATGTAGGAAAGGAATTCAGGGTTTATGGGCATCAAAATTATAATGAGGAGATGGGATTAGGGTTTTCAACTAGACAAACTGCCGTTTTTTCATGAAAAATCAAACACCATGAAAATTTTCTTGAAAAATGCGAGGAAAAATATGTCTTACTTACTTGATAAGAGGTGATAAGAATATCTAGTGGAGGTTGCAAGAAATTTGGGTGAGTTTTGGATCTCTCTGGGCAAAAGCGTGGTGCCTTAGCCAAAAGCGCAGTTCCCTTCAGCAAAAAACACAACACTACTATCCAAAAGCGCAATGCCTGTTCAAAAAACATAGTGCCACCCTCTAGAAACGTAGAGCCAACTTCAAGGCCACCTTTGGATGACCTCCCAAACTCCAAATTGAGCTCATGATAGCACGTTGGAAATATATATATGTCATCTACAGAATGGACCTATAAAGTACTGAAAATGATAAATTAAGCCCCTAAAAAATCAATTTTGCCCAAGACTGGTAAAACAATGCAGGATGGGGGTGAAATAATGTAGTTTTCTCTTGAAGGAAAATTTTGGAGGCCTTCCTCAACTCCAAATTGAGCTGATAATAGCTCATTGGAAATATCTCATAGTTTTTTTAGCATTTGAATCATCAAGCAAGTTATTGGGACATGGCAACTAGGAGAAACAATTATTTTCACAAGGTCACTCTAGAAGTGCATCAACTCTCCTGTAGCAATTATATTTTTTGCATTCCTCCAAAACCATAAAACCTGTGTAAAATAGAAGGAGGTTTTTCTTACTTGGTATATGATTAATAAAAATATTTCATTTTTGTGAAATTCATCTCCATTTGGTCAGGAACATACTTTGAAGAAAAAATGGCCCTATGTGTGGCAAATGATTTTTCCCTTGGAATGATTTCTTGAAAAATAATGGAGACATGATGGTTATGAGCTGAAATGACCTCATACTTGTTGATATGACCTTCCTTATGCCTCCTCTACTTAGATGTATTTGATTCCATAGAAAACCCTAGCTCAATGGGAGAGGAAATTAGGGTTTAGTGTAGGCAAAACACAGGGTTTGGGAAATTTATAACAATGAAGGGAAATAAATGGGATAGGGGCATTCTAAATTCTTAGGAAATTTTTTTGAGGTATGGAGGGATGTTAGGAAGTAGGGGAAAGTGGAATTTCAAGGATTGAGTGAGGGGAATGGGTCCAAAAGGGAAAAAGACATGCCTAGTCTAGAAAAGTGTCGTAGCAATAAGCTAGGGTTTCTGGAAAAATGATTATATTGAGGGATATGAGTAATGGAAAGTATTTAGGAAGGTATTTCAAGGATAGGGGAAGGTTTAAGAGCATAAGGATACAAGTCTTGTTGATGATTTGACAATGTAAGTCATGAAACCAAGAAAAAATCCCTCAAAACCCTAAGAGAGGGAAATGAGCTTTTCAAGCACAACTGAGAGAAAAATATGGTGAACAAAAAGCCACTTACTTGGAAATGATAGTTCAGAACCTGAAATTGTTGAATACCTTTGAATTTTACTACTCCTTCAAAAGATGAATTTGATGGTGAAATGACCAATTTTCATGATTTTTACCGTATGACCTAATGATGGCACAACATGGATGAATGAGCTAAATGATGACCATGATGACTATGGGACTCTTTCAAAAATGAATGAACTGACCATGATGATTTCCATTGACCATGGAGGTGAGAGGAGTAGTGATGAGCTCAATACCCTAATTAGTGACCAAATTTTTGCATGATGACCTAATGGAATGACAAAAATTTCAGAATGGAACCCTAATATGATGTGAAAAGAGATATTTTGATCATTGGTGGCAGGATGCAAAAAATGACACTAAAATTGGCTACAAATGGGGATGGTAGCTCCTTGGAGGTGTTAAGAACACCGTAGAACAAGTTCCTATCCATTGGGCATGGATTCAAAAGCTAATAATCAAACATAATATTGAAAACTTGACTCAATAAACTGACTTATGGCTGCCTCAAAACTGACTGAAAACTGACTAAAAAATAACTGAAAAAAGATGCTCATAATTGATCTTATTCAAAAAATCCTACTCTAACTGATCCATTCATCACCCAATCAAGTGAAATGGAACAACCAATACAACCATGTAAGCATTCTGGTTTCTAGTTGAATTCGTTGCATGTGCTTGCTTATGAGCAATAAGAGAGAAATAATGAAAGGAAACTGCCTTGAAAACATGTAATAGGATTGAATCTTAATGAAACAACAAATCATGAGCCCACCAGATGACCTCAATAATGTTGAGAAAGGATCTTCATAGGAATACATATTTCTTTCCAGCCCATCTAATACATTGTTGCTCTTCTCTAGGTAGTCTGCGTACCTTGATTTTAAAATTTTCCTAACATCCGCGCTTTCTTCCTTTGATGACTGCACCAAGTTGACAAAAGGATGCTGAAACTCTTGAATAACTAATTTTTCCTAATGATCAACAAAAAAACAATAATCTTCTACATTATTCTCCTGATATGACTGCAAATCATTGTATGAGCTTTATAATGAGGCTCCTTCTGAACAAGACAATGAAGGCAGGTGCCGGATCGAAGTTTTATCATATCTAATTTGAAGCTCATAGTTAGCTAAGGGAGAAAGGCTTTTACTGTAGATATCATCCAACACATCAACTATAGGGTCATGAAAAACTTGAAAATACTGCTGCAACCTATTTTCCATTGTTTCTAATGAGATTTCATGGCTTTCTACAGGATGCTCATCCTTTTCATTAGAGACATTATGAAAAATTTTCTTCAAAAACTGAAATTATTCAAAACATAATGGTACAAAATCATCTTTCATCATTTGATCATATGTTTTAGCTTCCAAGCCTTCATCTACAATTTGAAATTCAATGGAACTCGGTGGCTGAAAATCTAGAGCTAAGGAGGCTTCTATGTCACAAATGATTTCCTCAACCATTTTAGGATAAAGTTTTTCATTAACAACTTGCTCAAGAATTTAATTATCTTCCTCAACCTCAACATCAAAACTGAAAGACTGTTGACGTCTAGTCTTGGCAAAAATTTCTCTCAAGAATTGAAATGAAGCAAAACATAAAGGCAAAGATCCTTCACTTATTTCAAAATTTTCTGCATTTTCCGCATCGTTGTCATCATAGATATGCATCGACTGATCACTAAATTTCAGTTTCTAAAACTGAGATTCTTCCTCTCACAAACCAGCTACTGATTTCTCTATAGAATTAGCTTCAATTTGGAGAATATAATCATCTTCATACTGACAAAAATTTGGAAAACCATCAAAAGGAAGAATGTCATCAAACATACACATTAGATCATCAGATTGTTTCTCCTCGGATTTATCTACAAATCTATTTTCTGATCTATGGTAGTTGGGGTTAGCAGGAAAGTGTTTAAGGCCAACAATTTATTTTTCTTCTGCAATAAGTGAGACATGGTGATATTGAACAACAATTCATCTCTCTTGGTGATATTTTTCATCATTTACTTTACTGTACTTACCAAAATGTTGAGATTTACATATGAAGATGTCAGGTGCTCTAAAATGTTCTCCCTCTCTTCTTCCTTCAAATTTTCCCTTCTAATCAATAGATTAGCCTCTACATCTACTACACTATTTTGCATCTCTTCAAGTGTTTCAAGGTTCCTTTCTCTCAGCTAAAAACTCCATTTCCCGATAAAAGGAATCCAGGTAATGTAAGAGAGTTGAGCCATGAGGAGGTCTTATATTAGAAGGTATTGAACAATAAAATTGATTGAATCTGGAAGAAATTTGTTGTATTGTCTCCACTAGCTGTATTTTCACTAGTCATACTCTTCTAGAATCAGGAAAGGGTTTTCTTTTACCACCCACTTCTTGAGGAAAATTTTGATGAACTGCGAGAAATATGAGATGCTCGCAGCAGGCAGGTTTTTGAACCAACTCTTGAATTTTCCTTGCAAAGAAAGAGAAAAAACCTAATACTTACATCCTCTTCATCAACTTAAAAAAGGTTGAGGAAAGTATCCAAATTTTTCATATGTCTCTCATCAATGATGTTGCCACATTCACCATCAAACCTTGATAGATATAGGTAATGGATTTTAGGGAAAACATGGAGTATATAAGGTAATATAAGTGGTTTTTCTTCCTTGGTATATTATTAACAAAAAACTCTTTCGTTTTTGTGAAGTTCATCTCCATTTGGTTAGAAACATACTTTGAAGAAAAAATGCCCTATGTGTGGCAAATGATTTGTCCCTTGGAATGATTTCTTGAAATATAATGGAGACATGATGGTTATGAGCTAAAATGACCTCATACTTGCTGATATGACCTTAATTATTCCTCATATACTTAGATGTCTGTGATTCCATAGCAAACCCTAGCTCAATGGGAGAGGAAATTAAGGTTTAGTGTAGGCAAAATAGGGGATTTGAGAAATTTATAAGGACGAAGGGAAATAAATGGTATAGGGGGCTTCTACATTGTCAAGAAAATCGTTGGAGTTAGTGAGGGATGTTATGAAGTAGGGGAAAGTGGAATTTCAAGGATTGAGTGAGGGGAAGGGGTCCAAAAGGGAAAAACACATGCCTATTCTAGAAAAGTGTCAAATCATAGCAATAGGCTAGGGTTTGTGGAAAGTGATGATTTTGAGGGATATGAGTGATGGGAAGTGTTTAGGAAGGTATTTCAGGGATAGGGGAAGGTGTAAGAGCATCATGATACAAGTCTTATTGATGATTTAACCATGGAAGTCATGAAACTAAGAAAAATGCCCTCAAAACCCTAGGAGAGGGAAATGAACTTTTCAATCACAGCTGAGAGAAAAATATGGTAAAAGAAAAGCCACTTACTTGGAAATGATAGTTTGGAACCTGAAATTGTTGAATAAATTTGACTATTACTACTTCAAAAGATTAATTTGATGGTGAAATGACCAATTTTCATGATTTTGACCCTATGACCTAATGATGGCACAACATGGAAGAATGAGTTGAATGATGACCATGATGACTATGGGACTCTTTAAAAAATTAATGAATTGACCATGATGATGTCCATTGACCATGTAGGTGAAAGGAGTAGTAATGATCTCAATACCCTAATCAGTCACCAAATTTTTGCATGATGACATAATGGAATGACAAAAATTTCATAACGGAACCCTAATATGATGTGAAAAGAGATATTTTGATTATTGGTGGCAGGATGCAAAAATGACACTAAAATTAGCTCCATTTGGGGATGGTAGCTCATTGGAGGTGCCAAGAACACCATAGACCAAGTGCCTATCCATTGGGCATGGAGTCAAAAGCTAACAACCAAACTAAAAACTGAAAACTTGTCTTAATAAACTGACTCAAGATTGACTCAAAACTAACTGAAAGCTAACTGAAAACTGACTGAAAAAATATGTTCATAATTGAGATTATTCAACAAAGCCTACTCTAACTGATCCATTCGTCACCTGATCAAGTGAAATTGAACACCCAATTCAACCGTTTAAGAATTCTAGCTACTAGTTTAATTCTCTGCAAGTGCTTGCTATTGAGCAAGAAGAGAGAACTACTGAAAGGAAACTCCCATGAAAGCGTGTAATCATATTCAATATTAATGAAACAAAAAAGAATGAGCCCACCAACTGACCTCAAGAATGTTGCAAAAGGATCTTCATAGGAATACATATTGATTTCCATCCCATCTAATACATTACTGCTCTACTCTAGGTAGTCTTCGTACTTTGATTTTAAAATTTTCCTAACATCCGTGATTTCTTCCTTTGATGATTACAACAAGTTGAAAAAAGGATCTTGAAACTCGTGAATAAGTAATTTTTCATGATGATAAACAAGAAAACAATAATATTATTCATTACTCTCCTGACATGACTGCAATTCTTTGTATGATATTTGGAATGAGACTACTTCTGAATAAGAAAATGAAGCCTAGTGCTAGATCAGAGTTTTATTATATATTATTTGAAGCTCATAGTTAGCTAATGGAGAAGGATTTATATTTCAGATATCATACAACACATCAACTATAGGGTCATGAAAAACTTGAAAAGACTGTTGCAACCTATTTTACATTGTTTCTAATGAGACTGGATGAATTTCTACAGTCTGCTCATCCTTTTCTTTAGAGACATTAGGGAAATTTTCCTTCAAAAAATGAAATGCTTCAAAACATAATGGTACGGAATCATCTTGCATATTTTGATCATATGTTTCAAATTCCAAGCCTTCATCTGCAATTTGAAATTCAATGGAACTCGGTGGTTGAAAATCTAGAGCTAAGTAGATTCTATGTCACAAATGATTTCCTCAACCATTTCAAGAGAAGGTTTTTCATTAACAACTAGCTCAAAAAGCTCATTATCTTCCTCAACCTCAACATCAAAATTGTAAGACTGCTGATTTCTAGTCTTGGAAAAAATTTCTCTCAGAAATTGAAATGAAGCAAAAAATAAAGGCAAAGGTTCTACATTTATTTCAAAAAGTTTTGCATTTTCCTCATCGCTTTCATCATAGATATGCATCGACTGATAACTGAATTTTAGTTGTTGAAACTGAGCTTCTTTGGTATAAAACCAGTTCAAAAAATTGAAGAAAAGAGAGCTCAACACCTTAGAAATAAGCCTATTCAAGGGGGAAACCTCCTTTACATTACATAAATGAATAATTCTTGGATGATGCAAATGACCAAAACCCCCTTCTATATATAGGAGTCAGCCGACCTAACAATAATAATGTAAGGGCACAATAATAAGAATATTGGGGTTACAGGGGTACAAGAATAAAAATAAGGGGGTTACATTAACAAAAATAAGGGACTATACTAGTAATATAGGGACCTAACATGCCCCTCTCCTTCAAAAAAGTGATGTCCTCAACACTTGAGTAGCTCCAGATGCTTCCGTATAAAATTCGCATCCTCTCATGTAGAATATTTAGTGGGTAAGTTCTTCCACTTGATGAGATACTCTGAAATTGATCGATTTCGTAGCTGTTGAGTTCTGGTTTCCGTCACTGCTTCAGGTTCCAATATGATTTTTCCTTCCTCATCAAGTTCTGGAAATATTGTTTGAACTAGAAGCTTGTCCCCTATAACATTCTTTAAGCATGAAACATGGAAAATTGAATGCACTCGCGAAGAAGCAGGAAG
Source organism: Pinus albicaulis (assembly GCA_034641835.2). Classification (NCBI taxonomy): domain Eukaryota; kingdom Viridiplantae; phylum Streptophyta; class Pinopsida; order Pinales; family Pinaceae; genus Pinus; species Pinus albicaulis. Next base: position 687,341,569 of record CM076582.1, on the reverse strand, counting down.
CTCCAATTTGTATGCCATAGTGCCAATATTTTGCAACACCTTGTAAGGACCATATTACTTTGACTATAATTTATTATCCTTCTTAGCTTGGTTGAGGGACATTTTTTTTTATGGTTGTAGCCATAAAAATACCTAGTCTCCTACATCAAAAATTATCTCGATGCAATGTTGATATTCCTGTTGTTTCATTCGATTTTGTGCCAAATTTAGGTTATCCTTGAAGAGTTGCAGAACTTCTTGTTGATGCTCGATGTAATCTTCCACTGCTTGAACCTTATAATTTTATCTTAAAGATGTGATGGATGGTGAATGATATCCATAAAGTGCCATAAATAGGGTCATTTTTTCTATAGTATGGAAAAAAGTGTTATACCACCATTCAGCGAGAGGTAACCACTTGACCCATTGTGTTGGCTATCAGATACAAAAAACGAAGATATACTTCCAAACATTTATTCACTATATTTGTTTGAACATCAAATTGAAGATGATAAGATGAGCTATGAGCTAGTTGAGTACCCAAACAAGAAAATAATTATGTCCAAAATTTCCAATAAAAATGGGATCTCTGACACATACAATAATATTTGGGTTTCCATGTAGCTTTTGAATTGATTCCATAAATGCAGTAGCAACTTTAAATGGATGAGATAATCCACAAAAGTGTACATACTTGGTAATTCTATCAACTACCACCATGATGACACTCTTTCCTTTGGACTTAGGTAAACTTGTGATAAATCCATTGAAATCTCCTCTGAACGTTTACTTGGAATGGATAAAGGTTGTAGAAGACCCGGGGTCTTAAGTGTCTCAATTTTATTTTGTTGGAAAACCAAACATTCCACCACAAAATTTTGAATATCAGATTTAAGGCCATCCCAAAAAAATTATTTCTTCACCTTGTGGTAAGTTTTTAAAAATCCCGAGTGTCCTCCTAAAGGAGAAGTGTGGAATTCCAGAAGAATCTTTTGTTTTAGTTGGGAATTCTTGCAAATATATAAGTGATCTTTGTACCATAAGGAATCATTTTTCCAACTAAATGTATCAGATGTACTAGGATCTTATAGCAACTTTTGAATGAGTGTCCACACTTCTTCGTTCTTTTTCCATTTATCCCTTTCTTCAGTTATCCAATCTGGTTGAATAATAGAAATGGCACAAAGTAATGCTTCCACCTCTTCATCCTTTCTTGAGAGTGCATATGCAATAACATTTAGATCCCCTTTTTTGTAAATGATTTCAAAGTCATAACCCAACATATTCGTGACCTATTTTTGTTGTTCTGATGAAGATAGTCTTTGTTCCAAAAAGTGTTTAAGACTATCATGATTAGTTTTTACCTTGAAGTGTCTTCCCATTAGGTAAGGTCGCCATTTCTTTAGTACATGTAGTATTGCCAACATTTCCTTATCATAAATAGCTTTATGTAAATACTTTCCTTTGATTGGATGACTTTGAAAAGTAACAAGTCTTCTTTCTTGCATTAAAACAACATCAATTCCATTTCCTGAGGCATCACATTCCATAATAAAGGTTTTTGTGAGGTCTGGCATACCTAAGACTGGTGCTAGGCACATTGCGTCTTTAAGATGTTCAAAGACCTTAGCTGCTTCAGGAGTCCATGAAAATGCATCTTTCTTCAATAATGTTGTTAGAGGTGCTGCATTTTTCCCATAATTCTTAACAAAATTGTGATAATACCTGGTTAACTCGAGAAATCCTCGCAACTTCTTTATGGTTGTGGTGACTTTCAATTCCTTAATGGCTTTAATTTTTTTAAGGTCTACCTTAACACCCTCGTGGAATACAATATGGCCCAGATATTCCACCTCTTGTACTCTAAAGAAACATTTGGATGTTTTTACATATAATTTTTTCTCCTCTAATAGTTTGAGCACCCTGTCAACGTGTTGAACATGATCCTTCCGAGACCTGTTATAGATTAGTATGTCATCTAAAAATACTAGCACAAATTTTCTAAGGAGGGTTTGAAAATGGAATTCATCAACCATTGAAATTTAGAAGGTGCATTAGTAAGGCCAAAAGCCATGACCAAAAATTCATAATGACCCCCATGAGTTTGAAATATTTTTTTTCAAAATATCTTCAGTATTCATTCTAATCTGATGATATCCTAAATGAAGATCCAACTTGGTAAAATAAATTGCTCCATGTAATTCATCCAATAATTCATTAATCACTAGAATGGGAAATTTATCTTTAATAGTGTGCTTATTGAGCTCTCTATAATCCAGACACATATGCCATGATCCATCCTTCTTGTGCACCAATACTACTGGAGCAGAGAAATAACTTTGACTAGGTTGAATTATACCAGCCTCTAACATATCTGCAATCATACTTTCAATTTCACTCCTTTGGACATAAGGATATCTGTAAGGCCTGATGTTTGGAGAAACAATTCCTGGAATAAAATGAATAATATCATCATGATCATGAATAGGTGGGAGTCCCTTGGGAGTTTCAAACACCTTGGAATGATTTTCCAAGAATTTTTGGAGATCTAGAGAAATAGATGATTTTGATGTTGGAACTTCTAGTGAGCATAATTGTGCAATTATGCCTCATTTTTCTTTCTTAAGAAGATTTTTCATGATATTAGAGCTTATCATATTTACCGGATTCCCTATGATACCTCGTAATTCGATTTCCTTTCCTTCAGAAAAAAATTTCAAGAAAATTTCTTGAAAATTAAGAGCTATTGTCCCCAAAGATTGTAACCATTGTACTCCTAGTACAACATCAACACCTCCCATCAGAATGGAAAGCATTGGTCTATTCAATACATATTCCCCCATGGTTAGCTTGGTATTATGGAATTTTACAAAGAAATTTATAGTTCCTCCATTTGCAGCCATCACTTGACATTTTGGTGTTGGGTTTAGAAAATAATTCAATTCATTGGCTACCTTACAATGGATAAAATTATGGGTACTACCCGAATCAATCAACACTATTACCTTTTTCTTCTTGATATGTCCTTCTATATTGAGAGTTTGAGGAGTGGTAATTCCTTCCAATGCATTACACAATATGGCCAGACTCATTTCTTCTTCTTCTAGGGTTGGTTTTTCGTGTATATCCTCTTATTTTGAAGTTTCATGTTCATTTTCTTCTTCCTCTTCAAAATCTATGTAAAATGATTTCTTCTCAGCACACTTATGACCTTTAATGTATTTGCTATCACAAATTTAGCAAATCCATTTTTGTATTTTTTCTTCCAATTGTTGTGGTGTCAACCTTGTAGGTTGTGGAAGTCTAGGAGTAGCAACACTTCCATCTTTATAGATGTGAGTGGTAGGCTTCCTTGTCACCATAATTTTTCATTCAATTTTTTTTTTCCAATCTGAATGCCTTTTCCAATGAATCAGGTTCCCAAACGTGAACTTCATGTTGGATGTTATCCTTTAAAGTCCCTATGAATACATCAATCCTATGTTCCTATGGAATATTAGTTACCCTTATATTGAATTTTTGGAAATCCTCAATATGCTCCCCTACTGAACCCTTTTGTTTGAGATTTATCAATTGGCTAAATAAGGTGTTTCTCTTTGTATCCTCATAATGTGCTATCATTTCCTCCGCAAAAATTGACCAAGTGACAATTTGTTTATGGGAACCAAGCCATCGATACCATACAAATGCGTTTTTTTCTAAATGTAAAGTTTCAATGCGTACCTTTTGTGTGTTTTGCACATTATTGAGATCAAAATATTTCTCCATTTGTAGTATCCATGTTACGGGATTCTTTCCATAAAACTTCCTCATATCCATCTTTGGAATGTGGTGGTTCTTCCATCCAAAATTAGAGTTTATGAAATCACGATTAACATTTATTTTGTTCTCATCATGAGTTTCCTCTACTATCTTTTCACCATTAGGAAACATTTCTTGTATAAAATTTGTCAAACCTTCCATGTCTGCTTTTAGATCGTTCTTCATGTTTTCCATGTTGTCTTTCAATTTTTCTTCCATGTCATCCATCTTAGCTTGCATCTTAGCTTCCATGCCATCCATCTTAGCTTCCATGAATTTCTTCAAACTATCCATATTAGCTTCCATGCCCTTCTTCAAACCATTCGTCTTAACTTCCATGCCTTTCTTCAAAACTTCCATTTCATTTTTTGTTTCTCTTTGTGAGAGTGAAATTTGGTGCATTTTCTCTTGTAATTTTGATATGTCATGTTGTGCTTCTTCCTCTTCATGAGTCATAGTAGAGCCTTCTGAAGGATTAATTGGTGTTTAATTATTTTTAGGTGGCATTTTAGAACCCAATACTGATATCTATTCTTCAATATGCCCTTAGAATCACTTCAAACTGATTTTTTTATGGAAGACTTATGCAATTCGAAAAACAAATACACACCTTTTTCTTTCTTTTGGGGAGCTCGATATTGAAAATAAATTACCTTTGTGATTTTGGATCTTAAATATCTAAAATTTGGCCCTGTAGTAGCCCTATGAGTCTTCTTTCTAATGCCATAGGTTTGACCTGATTTGGATTCTTCAAGGTAAATTTATGCTCAATATCCCAGAATGACCTAATTATGGACTGGTTCAATAGAGCTAACTTGTACGATGTGACACGTGTCACTTTTTCCCACTTCAGCTCTAAAATTGATACAAAGGAAACTAAAATCCATTTAATTGTGGCCGCTTTTTACATAATTCCAATCTGACGCTCAGAGAGAGAGTTATGACGATTTTACCACGGTCACCTCTTTGAGATGAAATTTTGGAGCCTAAAAAATCACTAAGTTCCATAGATCATATCTCCAAAAATATTGCGAAACAAGATCTGAAATATTTACAAGACATTCCTCAGGCTTTCAGCTTCGCTCTATAAACATTTCAGCTTTGGAACCTTCGTAGAAAAAAAATTATAGTGCAACTTCCACGATGAATTGTTTTAGGTGAAATTCAGGAGCCTGAAAAAAATATAACTTCCACAGATCATATCTCCCAAAATATTGCGAACCAAGATTGAAAATTATTCTACGACGTTCCTCAGGATTTTTTCTTCACTCTGTAAAAATTTCAGCTTCTGAACCTTCGTAGAAAAAATGTTATAGCGAAAATTCCATGATGACCTGTTTGGAGCAGCAAAACCCTAGAATCCATGGGATCACAATATAATCCTAGCCGACCTAACAATAATAATTTAATGGCGCAATAATAAGAATATTGGGGTTACAGGGGTACAAAAATAACAATAATGGGGTTACACTAACAACAATAAGGGACTATAATAGTAATATAGGGACCTAACATTCTCCCTCCCACAAACCAGCTGCTGATTGTTCTGCAGAATTAGCTTCAATTTGGAGAATATAATCATCATCATACAAATCAAACTCTAGCAAATCATCAAAAGAAAAAATGTCATCAAACATGCACATTAGATAATTAGATTATTTCTCCTCAGATTGATCTAAAAATCTATTTTCTGTTCTATGGTAGCTGGGATTAGCAAGAGAGTGTTTAAGACCAAAAATTTATTTTTATTTTGAAATAAGTGAGACATGGTGATCTTGAACAATAAATTAATATCTCATGGTGATATTTTGCATCATTTCCTCTACTGTACTTACCAAAATGTCGGGATTTACCTCTGAAGATGTCAAGTTCTCTGAAATTTTCTCCCTCTCTTCTTCCTTCAACTTTTCCCTTCTGATCAGAAGATTATCCTCTACATCTACTTCACTATTGTGCATCTCTTCAAGTGTTGCAAGGTTCCTTTCTCTCATCTGAAACTCCATTTTTGGATCAAAGGCATCCGAGTAATGTAAGAGAGTTGATCCAGGAGGAGTTCTTATATTAGAAGGTATCAAAAAATAAACTTGATGGAATTTGGCAGAAAAATGTTGTACTGTCTCCCCTAGCTGTCTTTTCAATTGGTCATACTCTTCTAGAATTAGGAAATGGTTTCCTTTGTCCACCCACTTGTCGAGGAAAACTATGACGAACTACGGAAACCTAAAATGCTAGAAGTAGGTAGGTTTTTGAACCAACTCTTGACATTTCCTTGCAAATAAAGAGAAACCAGCCTAATACTGACATCCTCTTCATCAAATTCAAAAATGTTGAGGAAAGTATCAAAATTCTATATATGTCTCTCAACAGTGATGTTGTCACATTCACCATCAAACCTTGGCAGATATAGGTAATGAATTTCAGGGAAAGCATGGAGTATAGGAGGTAAGATAAGTGGTTTGTATCTATCTGGAATTTAACAAGGTGTAAGAGTATTTATAGAAGTTGTAGGATCAAGCTTGATCTTTGGATGTTCATCAATTTGAAGATAGTCATCATATGATTCGGAAAAAGGGTTTGGACCAAGATCAAAGGCATATGGGGAATTAGTATTTACAACCTTCAAAGGAGTGGAATCCAACATAGGTACATGATATTTTCTCAAACATAATATACCTTGAAAAAATTTCTGGACACTCTCAATAAAAGAGAAGAAATATTTCAAGATAAATAACATGATGTCTTAAATGAAAGTGAAAGTTGAATACCCGATCTTCCCATGTTGTCCTTTCATATTTTTTGGCAAGTTTCATCCTCCAGTAGAGTCTTTGGATTTGATTTCGAAACTGATTTGGAGTCACCAGGTGGATGATTTCAACCTTCATGTGCCTAATCACTGTCCACCATAAAAAATTAGATCTAAACTTTGAAGATATTTCCCAGGGAAGATATGTCACTTCGTCCCCGACAATGACGCCAATATGTTATGACTCCACCAGATCTCTAGAGTTGAGAAAGAGTGCAAAAGAGGTAAAAAAAAACCAATAGTTTAGCTTGGTAGCTAGTCCTACCAAACTAGAGAGGGCTCTCTCCATAAAGTCATAGCCAAGAAGGTTGGATGAATTAGGGATTTAGGCTAGGTATGGGTACAAGGGTTTGTTTGTTTGAATTTTTTTTGCTGGATGGGTGAATTAGGTCAAAGAGGCTAGGTTAGTGCAAATAAGATTAGGATTACAGTCCATTCAATGGGGCAAGGTAGGTAAGAAGGCTAACAATTTATAGTTTCAGAGTAAGATGGATCAGACTGATGAGGATCTAGAAAGAGTAAGACAATGCATGCTTTATTTCTAAATTGAATAAATGAGAAAAACTATGAAGATTTTCCCAAAACAGAGCATATAAGATGTATTTTGCTTATCAACTTTAAAATAAAGATATAATAGAAATTAAATGGATCATGGAGAGTAAAAAACATTCACACATATGAAAAAAAAGGAGAAACAATGTTAAATTTCCATACCACAGGTATCCTAAAGAAATAGCTACAACTCTTTCATTAATTTCTTACCAAATATTGATTACACTAGAGTCTCTGATCAATAAAACAACATCCAACCTCATAAATGAGTCGATAAATGATAGATATAGACATCAAACAACTTCTCCCAACCTAAGGGGTCAAATCCCTAAGTTGAGGATCTGTTCCACCAAAAACTGAACTGCATACCTAAAGTGTGGGGAGGTCAAACTGATTCATCCCTCACTTTTTGGAAATTGATTCATTACATCTCATCAGGAGTTTTTACCTAATGTATTTAAACCTAAGTAATTTAAAAACACGATTATTACATTTAAATACTTGAATTACATTGGTAAAAAAATCATTTTTTAAGGTAAAACTAAGAAAAATAAGAAAATTTGCAAATTTTAGGAAACACAGAAAATTGGTAAAAAGCACAGAGCGAGTGTAAAAAATGCATCGCCAAGTTGAGCTCCATTTTTGAAGGCGTTCCTAGTGTCCAAATTAAGCCCAGGATAGTGCATTGGAAATCATGTCCTGTCAAGTTTCCAAAAATATCCTTTATGTTTACAAACGACTTGATTTGACCCTCCTAAAGGTCAATCTCCCAAGACTGGTCAAAAGCATAGCTCCAAGCTCAAAAAAAGGGTAGAAACATGATTCTTTTGGATGTTTTTGGCCATTTCTCCTTGTTAGAATGTCCAATTTTAATGTGAAAATAGTCAAAATTTGATGTATAGGGCCTTCTGAATCCAATTATGATGACAATTTGTGATTTGGAGTCTCCTATAAAAAGCGCAGTGCCCTAGGCGTTGCGTTTTTGACAAGTGGACTCTATCAAATTTCTGGGTTTTTTTCAAAAATGGGCCCCAGAGATGGAGAGCTATCTCCCTAACCATGAATTTTTTTGCAAATTGGAGAGAGTATTTTTTTATTTGGCATGTCAGGAACAAAAATTTCATCTCGTTCCTCAAAATTAATTTTTGTTTGGTCACAATATTCTTTGTAAAAAGGTGTCTCAAATAGGATTTTGCATAGGCAGAAAAATAGGTTGTCAAGATGTGAATGGATCTCCCATTATGTAATAAATGTGTAAAAATTGAGATATTTTTTTGTAATTTGATATCTTAGGAACACAAACCTCCTCCAGTTTCCAAAAATTCATTTGTTTTTTTCCACAATATGTTCTGCAAAAAGGTGACCAGATAGGAAATTTCTGGAAAATGTGCCTTCAAAGAGTTTTTTAAAGTTTCCAAAATTTTCTTCAAATTTCCTCAAAATTGGTTCACAGTTACTTCATGGAGACCTGATATGGTATACTATTCTATCATGGATTCATCAATTATCAAATCCATCTTACCCTTCTCTTTTTGCTTGATTAGGGTTTGTAGTTCTGGACCAATTCATAGAAATCAAAGCAACCCACATGTTTTAAGCAAGTGACTACCATGGGTGAGGCCATTAATTATATAGTGTGGGTAGGTAAAAACCTCAAAATTATTCCTCCATTATGTTTCCTTCTCTATTTTCTATCCTCCTCTTCCATGAAATCTCTATCTTCCTCCTCCATGATGTTTTTAGTCTTAAAACCCTAGGGATGAGGAAATGGGAGTGGGGATAGGTCTAGGGAGTGAGGACAGGTCTAAGAAAAATTAGGGAGATGGGGAAGGGGTTATTGAACTTAGGGAGGTGACAGGGGATCAAAATTTTTAAGGGATTTGGAATTAGATTTTTATTACAGGGTTGATAGGGCTGCCTAGGAAATTTATATGCCTAGGACTTAGGGTTTAGGGAAAAGGGATTTAGGGAAAGAGATATAGTGTTGTAGGGGTAGGGATAGGGTTTACAATGATGTAGGAAGGGAATTCAGGGTTTAAGGGCATCAAATTGGGAATTAGGAGATGGTATTAGGGTTTTCAACTAGACAAATTGCCAATTTTTCATGAAAAGTCAAACACCATGAAAATGTTCTTGAAAGATGCAAGGAGGAGGCAAAATATGTCTTACTTACTTGATAAGAGGTGATAAGAATATTTGGTGGAGGTTAGAATCTATTTGGGTGAGTTTTGTAGCTTTTTTGGAAAACTAGGAAAAAGTGCAATGCCTTACCTAGAAGCGCATCACCCTTCAGCAAAAAACGCAACACTGCTATCCAAAAGCACAGTGCCTGTTCAAAAAATGCAGCGCCACCCTCCAGAAACACAGCACCAACTTCAAGGCCACTTTTGGATGGTGTCCCAATCTCCAAATTGAGCTCATGATAGCTTGTTGGAAAGATATATCTGTATTCTACAGAATGGACCTATCAAGTACTGAACATTATTAAGCATAGCACCTCAAAAATAAATTCTCCCAAGACTGGTAAAAAAGTGTAGAATGGAGGTGCAAAAATGGAGTGTGCTATTGAAGGAAACTTTTGGAGGCCTTCCACAATTCCAAATTGAGCTCATGATAACTCATTGGAAATATCTCTCTATCTAGTTATCATTTGATTTATTAAAAAATTCATTGGGACACTCCAGCGAGGAGAAAACTTGATTTTCCAAAGGTCACTCTAGAAGTGCAACAACTCTTCTATAGTAACTATATTTTTAGCATTCCTTCAAAACCATAACACCCATGTAAAAACTGAATGATGTTTTTCTTCCTTGTTATATTATTAACCAAAAAATCTTTCATTGTTGTGAAATTCATCTCATTTGGTTAGAAACATACTTTGAAGCAAAACTGGCTATATGTGTGGCAAATGATTTGTCCCTTGGAATGATTTCTTAAAAAATAATGGATACATGATGGTTATGAGCTGAAATGACCTCATAATATCTGATATGACCTTACTTATGCCTCCTCTACTCATATGTCTTTGATTCCATAGCAAACCCTAGCTCAATGGCAGAGGAAATTAGGGTTTAGTGTAGGCAAAAGAAGGGATTTTGGAAATTTATAAGAATGAAGGGAAATAAATGGGATAGGGGGCTTCTAAATTATTAGGAAAATTTTTGGAGGTAGGGAGGGATCTTAGGAAGTAGGGGAAATTTTAATTTCAAGGATTTAGTGAGGGGAAGGCATCCAAAATGGGAAAACACAGGCGTAGTATAGAAAAGTGTCAAAACGTAGCAATAGGCTAGGGTTTCTGGAAAAATGATGATTTTAAGGGATAGGAGTGATGGTAAGTGTTTATGAAGGTATTATAAGGATATGGGAAGGTGTAAGAGCATCATGATATAATTATTGTTGATTATTTAACCATGCAAGTCATGAAACCAATAAAAAAGCCCTCAAAACACTAGGAGAGGGAAATGAGATTTCGAAGCACAACCGAGAGAAAAAATATGGTAAGCACAAACCCACTTACTTGGAAATGATAGTTTGGAAACTGAAATTGTTGAATACCTTTGATTATTACTACTCCTTCAAAAAATGAATTTGATGGTGAAATGATCAATTTTCATGATTTTGACCCTATGACCTAATTATGGCACAACACAGAAGAATGTGAGGAATCATGACCATGATGACTATGGGAATATTTCAACAATGAATGACCTAACCATGATGATGTCCATTGACCATGGAGGTGAAAGGAATAGTAATGATATCAATACCCTAATCAGTGACCAAGTTTTTGCATGATGACCTAATGGAATGAATTGTTTTTCAGAATGGAACCCTAATAGGATGTGAAAAGAGATATTTTGATCACTGGTGGCAGGATGCAAAAAATGACACTAACACCACCTGTAGAATACAATCTGATGCAAAAAATAACACCAACACCACCTGTAGCATACAATCTGAAACACCGCAACCAACTAAAGTTACTCATGACTACCACAAGGTGTATTCTATGGTCCAAGATATTTCCCATTATGAAAAATCTCATGCATGGAAAGGTGAACCAACATATATTTTTAAATCACCGAAATAAAAGGAAAACCATTAGTTTCGAGTTTAAATTTTGGTGAATGAGCAGCTGCAGTGAGAAGCTTGAAGAAGGAGACCCAGATTTCAGAAATTTTACATTCAAGACACAACAACAATAGACAAAATTCTTTATTACTGAATATGACTAAGAAAGGAGGAAAAATAAAACACATTGAACCCCAAGGAGCTGATCTAGTTGATGCTAATCCGAATGTGAAGAGTTTCTTTGTTCAGGTATGATGGTATCCATTGCGTCAAATAATAGGAATCTCTCATTTAGGAGTATCTAAGGAATTTACGCTCTCTTTTAATGGGAAGGAAGCAAATGTATATGGCCTCAAATTTTAGGTATCAACAGAGTCTATTTCTGAAGCTTTCAACCTTCCACAGAAAGGAGAAAAATGGTTTAAATTCCAAGTCATCACTGGAGGAGACCTCAACAGTTTCGTGAAAGATGGACATATAGACCCTAAATGGGCTAAAGGAATTCCTAGTAGTTAACTCAAGAATGAATTGGCTGAGACAATCAAGCTCATCTAGATTTACCTTACCCGTGAGAGGAGGTGTATTGTTGTTTTTCTTTAGCATATGATATTTTTGTTTCATATTACATGTATGAAGACCCTAAAACTACCATTATTTATGCTGAAGAGCTTGACAAAGATGTAAGCTAGGATACAAACACATACAACTGCATCAAAGTATAGTCTATATCGTCAAGATCTTATTAAAGTATTGGTTGAGGAAGAACTCAGGAAAAGAAACTAGTCATGGGAAAATTTTCTATTTTACAAGGCAGGCCAACCTTCACCTACACTAGATATTCCATCTCATCTATCTCCAGCCTCACAGCAACATCCTTAGCTTGCCAAGAAGAAAGGGAAAAATCAGAAGCCAACTACTTAATTAGTTGGTAAGAGGACTAAGAGAAAGGATAAGAAGGAGAACATCGAAAAAAAGGATAAAGGTAGAAAAGAAAAGTCTCCTTCAAGAAAGGTTGAAAAGAAGTTGGACAAAGGAGAAGGTTCATCAAACAAAAATCCCAAATCAATGAACATGGTGCCTCCTATTTCTCCTTTTCCCAAGGTTGATACCAGAGCACGAAGAGGAAATTCTGTAACTGCATAAAAATCCAAAGCACAAGTGCTACCAAAAGTTTCAGATGCATACATTCAACAAAAGATTCAAAAGGAATATCAACCCACTAAGTCTAATGAGGATATTCTAAGATATGTAGAGTATGATATTAGGAGAAAGAGAAAGAAAAAGGATGAAAAATAGTTGCTGGTAGTAGGAAAAGGCACACAAGATACAACAACAAATTTAGGCTGAAATCTAAAGCCCTACATAATCCAAGTTTGCTGACACAGGTCATAGATGTAGAGAAAAAATATGAAGGGTTACAAACTATAACTCCAATTTCAGAGTCTAGTGGACCCAAAAAAAAATATAAGGGTAAAGCCCCTTCAGACCAGCAAACATAATCCTCAAAAAGAAGAAAAATTCAAAAGGGTCCAGAAGAGAAAAAGACCAATGCCAAAGAGGAAACCACCATGACCACAAGTTCAAAATCAATTGTTGAAAAACAAACAGACTTGGACAAGCTTGCAGAAGTTGCAACCCATATGGAGGAGAGGTAAATGGGTGTCCTCGTAAAATACCTTTTCAGCTACCAGTTACATTTTTGAAAAGCAACTCAATTTTTAGAGTGTATAAGTTTGCACAATATTTTCAAGTATTTTTTGTGAATTTTTGAAAAATAAACATAGCACTATCGAAAATTACGGTAGCATTACATTTTTTCGCAGTTACAGGTTTTTACCAGAAGTTCTAGTAGCACCTGCTTTGAATGGTTTTTGACAACTCTCAACAGAAATTCGAGTGAGTCCAAGGATGATAAGGACTCATAAGAATATGGATATGTCATGTGATGGTTGATAAGTGGTTATGAGGTTGTTAAAGGTCACACTTAATGAAGACACATGGTTGTTAAAGAACCAAGGTCATGGAGAGACAAATCAACAGAAAGAGGGACAACATGTCAGCATACTTAGCAGAACAATCCAAATAGTCTTCTTTTCTCTTATCTACATCTCTCTTGTTAGTTATATTTCGATAGGATATATTTTTAATGTCCTGTGACTCCTATGTAATGTGAGGAAGAGTGGATTATTCTTTTTAGGAGATATGGAGTTGGTGCCTCTCTCTCTCTCTCTCTCTCTCTCTCTCTCTCTATAAATATCATTTGTAAATACCATTTTAGGGTTTGATTTTGGTAGACCTGAAGAGTTTTCAAAATAAAAAAAAAAACTAATTTTTTCACTTCATGTTGGAGGATTTTGTGTTTCAAGGACTATATAAGGTATGGTGTGTTCCTCTTGTTATTTCTTTCTTCTAATTTATGAGTTGCAGCAGCTAGTAAAGTGTGAGTAAGAGAGATGTTAGAGGATCTAATAGTCAATTATGTGCTTTTTAGTATTCTAAAAATCATATATATGTTGTGTAGAGCATGTTAGTGAAGGTTTCGTGAAGGATTTATGAAATTATTTATGCATGTATTCTTCTTTCTAAATGTTGTTTCCTTTACATAAAACATAGTTTATGTAAAAATCCACTCTTGTAGCTGTGTGACTGATTTAGGATATGCATATTTCTTAAATTGAGTACTAGCTCTTTGTCACCTTTCATTTGTTACAATATGCTCCCCTATACTACCAATTTATCCATACAATTTATAATTTCCACAACTTGGCAAATGCATGAAAGTCTAAAAGAGTAAAAATCATTTCAAACTCTTTAAGAAGACATCCCACCACTCAAAACCTCCTACTTTGAAATGAACTATGATGTGTAAGGCTTACTCCTTTGCAGTCAAGGAGTGACTCCTTATGGTAACAAGAATATTATTGGATCCACCTGCTAGACGAGGCAGTGGACATGTGCATTACTTTAGTTCTAGTTCAGACATGTATCATGGTCATCATCGTTATCATCCTTATAGGAGGAGTGACAAGGGATATTTTCTAGATGGGTTCAAGAAATAAAAGTCACCTAGATTTGATGGAGAAATGAAGAAGTCATAGGATGCATAAGCATGTTTTCTTGGGATGAACAAGTTCTTCAGATTGCATGATTACTCAAAGAACATGAAGGCAAAAATAACTAAATTTAGTCTTAAAGGTAAAGCATACATTTGGTGGGAATATGTAAACAATGTTAGAGGTATTCATGAAGAGGAGTTGACTTGGGGTGAGTTCAAGGGACTATTCTGAAAGAAGTATCTATCAGAAAGATACTATGAGGACATGGAAAAATAATTCTATGAGTTGAATATGGGATCTAGGACCGGTGTGGAGTACACTAGTATATTTTTGGAGTTATTGAGATATATGAATTATCTCAAGGAGGAAAAGGAAAATATTCATAGATTCATCAATGATTTTTTGATAGAATTCAAGGAAAATATTGAGTTTGATGAGACTATATCATTGGAGGATGCAATCCGGAAGCTAAATCGTTTTTATGAGCAATCAAATCATAGATATGAGACTAAGATAGACTGGAAAGGTAATTCAAATAATAAAATAAAATGAGGCAAGAAGTTAAAAGGACATCAAGATATAGGTAACAAAGAGAATGTCGCACCACCTAAGAAGTTCAATGCGTTTGACAGAGGAAAATGATTTTAGTTTGAGGAGAAAAAAAAGGGTGATGGTTGGAATCCTTTACAGTGTTGGACTTGTGGTGGAGAGAATCATAAAAAATATTTTCCACAACATCAGGGAGGTACCCCAAAGATCTATAGTGATCAAGAGGCACAAACAGTGGGGGATGTTGGAAAGTATTCCCCGAATCTATGCAACATTAGATAACAGATAGACATATCACCAAGAATCCATTTTCGAGATGGAAGACAAGCTTTGTGATTAAGTTGTTTCTATTTTGTTTGAACCCATATCTAATTATAGTTATGTTAATCATGACCTTGTGGATAAGTGTGGTTTGAATAAATAAGTGCACGGATAATCTTGGTTAGTGAAGTTAGCTACATGTCAAAGAAGAGAGTTCATTATTGGATAAGATATGTGCATTTGAGTTGAATGTTATGCCTACCTCAAAACATTTGAATGTAATTCCATTGGGATAATATAGTATGTTGTTGGGTATGGACTTGTTGTATCTTCATAGGATCAAGGTGGATTTTTATGACAAAGATATTGAGTGCTTCGATGACAATGGAGAGAAAAGAATCGTGCAGTGTAAGAAGAAGGTAACATCAGTTAGAATGGTGACAACTATGCAGGCAAAGCGCATTCATAGAAAAGGGTGTGTATTATTTGCAGTGCATATTTCTAGTGACAAAGGTATGGGAGTTTAGGATGCAGATGCTTTGAGCAGGTTCCTGGTTTTACAACAATTTCAGGATGTATTTCTCGCAGATATTTCAGAGTTGCCACCTCAGAGGGAAGTGGAATTTTTTATTGAGTTGGTACCAGGGGCAACAACAACATCAAAGTGTTAGTCTGAAATTTCTTGGAAGGTATACCAAAAATATATCACTTAAGTCACAGGTGACAAGTGACCTTAACAACAATTGTGGTTGATTATACTTCATATCTGTAATAATAATGTGAGAAAAAACCTGCAGAAAAAAATATTTATGTGATTTAAAACAATAAACAACAAAATAAATCTAATGTAATAGCCCAATTATGGAAAGGAATTTAAATAAATAAATCCTTTATTGATATCACTTGGAAAAGTCTATTTACAAAAGGGTCGCAAATCCCCCTCCGTGGGATGGGTCCTTTGATGACCTTAATGCTTTAGTGATTGATCTTCCTCTCTCAATATGTGAAAAACCCAAACAATGTGTATAAATCTAGTTGGAGCTCAAATGAAAAAATAAGTTAATGGTGACATTGATAATGATCATGGTGAAGGGTGAATTAAAAACCCTCTTATTTCTAACAAAGTATTGGGTTGATCTTGAAAATGAAAAATAATAAAATATTATTGATGAAAATCAAGATCTAACAATTATGAATACTTTATTATGTTTTTGGAGAGGTAAAATATATTCAAAATGGTTAAATACCTTTATTTATAAATAATTAACAAATAAAATGATTTATTAATTATTTCACAAAGATTATGAAAGGTGTGAAAATGAAATAATTATTAAATAATGATTTAAAAACTATTCCAAAAATGCAATTAAGGAATAATAAATAAATAGTGATTTATTTAGTTATTCCTAGGTGATTTAGTCAAATGTGACAAGGAATAATTATCAAACAATGTTTTGATAATTATTCCTAGATAAAAAAAATAAAATAATGATTTATTCAATTATTCTCACACGGTTTTTTAATTTTAATCAGAAATAATTTAATAAAAATGGTTTACTAAATTATTTTCTAAAGTGAAAGTGATTTTACTATGGAAAATTTAAAATTACATGGTGTACATCGATCCAGCTAGTTAGAAATGGTTAGGTGATCATTTTTTGGCAATAACACAAAGGCACAATACAAGATGAGGACACTGGAGTTGGTGGATTTGAAGTTGCAGTTGAAGGAAATGATTGAAAAGGGATACATTAGGCCAAGTGTATCGCCTTGGGGTGCACCAATATTGTGTGTGAAGAAGAAGGATGGCACTCTTAGGCTTTGGATCAATTATAAGTAGTTGAACAAGGTGACCATCAAGAACAAGTATCCGTTTTCGAGGATTGATGACTTGTTTGATTAGTTGAACGGATCAACAATGTTCTTGAAGATTGATTTGATATCAGAATATCATAAGGTACACATTAAATAAGAGGACATATAGAAGACTGATTTCCATACTAGGTGTGGGAATTATG
Source organism: Pinus albicaulis (assembly GCA_034641835.2). Classification (NCBI taxonomy): domain Eukaryota; kingdom Viridiplantae; phylum Streptophyta; class Pinopsida; order Pinales; family Pinaceae; genus Pinus; species Pinus albicaulis. The sequence goes on along the minus strand of CM076582.1, from coordinate 687,324,479 downwards.
AGTTTGTTGTAGTTCCTTGTAGTTTGAATGATGCTCCAACTAATTTTATGTGCTTGATGAATAGTGTGTTGTGTCCTTATCTAGACAAGTTTGTTATTGTATTCATTGATGATATATTGGTATATTCTAAAAATGAGGAAGAACATGCCAAACACTTAGCAATAGTATTGAGATTTATAAGAGAGCATCAGTTGTATGCCAAACTTAGAAAATATTGTTTCTTTCATACATAGGTACATTACTTGTTACATGTGGTTTCCAAGGAAGGCATAATAATGGAACCAGAAAAGATAAGGGCTATCATGGAGTGGGAATCTCCTAGGAATGTGGATGAGGTAAGATCATTCATGGAGTTAGTAGGGTATTACAGGAGGTTCATCAAAAAATTCTCACAAATTTCTTATCCTATTACATCATTGCAAAGGAAAGGTAAGAAGTTTGAATGGACAGAGCAATGTGTAGCCAGTTTTGTTGGAAATACTAGGGGGGGGGGTGAATTATTATTCCTTTCAATTAGAGCATTATTTAATCTTCAATTATTATCAGTGTTTGTCCAATGATAGCAGAAAACAAAAGGAACACAAATAAATGCACACAATTTTTAAGGTGGAAACCCACTCTGGGACAAAACCCACCTAATGCTTTTCTAATAATTCTTTAATATTCAACTCCAATTGAAAATAAAGCTCCAACTTCCTAGAATCTAGAAAATAATTCTTCTCCAGCTCCCACTGTATGGAAGTTACAATGCCCGAGATTATTTAGTAGTCAACTAAATGGATGTCCCAACACCCAATGAGCTACAACTCACCCTATCACCACCCTACCACCCTATAGAAGAATAAAAGAAGAATGGACTCTCGTACCAGGGAAAATGGTCCACTTTACAATGATATAGAATGATGTAGAAGAAGAAGATACACTATACCATAACCCCAAATTTGACACAACCACCTAATGATGATCCTAGACCACCCGACATTGCCTCTTCAACTCTTGGCAGATAGACACTAGTACAATTTGTATAATAATGTATTTACAATGACTTAGTACAATGATACGTTTATAATGATTGTATGCAGTGCTGCCCACTTGAAGACTTAATGTGATGAAATTATTACTTCTGTTATGCACCTTGGTTTCTACTCTTGTCATGCTACCCTCTACTGCACCTTTTTTTGCTTTGATTCCGTAGAAATTCTAGTCCTTTGTATCCCTTGACAACACATGATCTAGCTTTTTCTTTGCCTTCTAGGAGCTCGATATTGAATCTATTTTTTATTTTTTATTTTAGATCCCCAATATCTAATTTTCAGTCCTCTAGTATTAATTTGAGTCGTCTTTCCAATGCCATAGGTTTGACCCAATTTGGATTCTTCAAGGGAGAGTTATGCCCAATCTCTCATAATGCCCTAATTATGGACTGTTTCAGTAGAGTGACATTGTATGGCATGCCACGTGTCACTCTTTATTCATTCGTCTTTGAATTTGATAGAGAGAAAAATAGATATGGTGCACTATCTATCAAATTTTACAGAATTCCAATTCAATACTCAAAGAGAGAGTTATGACGATTTTCCCAAGGTCACTTCTTTGAGATGAATTTCAGGAGCCTGCAAAAACACTGACTTCCACAGATCATATCTCTGAAAATATTCCACATCTTGATCTGAAATTCTCATAGAAGCTTCCTCAATATTTCAGCTTTGACTCATATCAATTTCAGCTTCTGAACCTTCGTATAAAAAAATTTAGATCAAAAATTCCATGATGACCTGTTTTAGATGGCAAAATACCTTACATGAGGAGGATATGAGGATCACAATTTATATAAATTCTTAGGTTGAAAGGGGATTCAATGAGTGAATGTGGGAGGGATTTTAGGAGCTTAAGAAATATTAATTATGAATTTTCAATGACCCATGCCACAACCCCATGGGGTTTTAGCCCACTAACAAGGGTACAAACTTCAAACGTGAATATCTCTCAAACTGTGAAGAATTACGTGGTGTGCCATATATCAACGAAAACATCTCGACAAGTAGAAACCATAAAAATAATTCTTGACCCAGAGTATATAAATTTGGTAGCTCAAAATTCCCATTCAATATTGGGGTAGCCCCTGGTGCTGCTTGGTTTGACATCAATGACAAAATTTGATCAACAGTCTCCCCCTTTAGCAGTGATGGCAACACAAGTACTCCCCCTACAATCATGACACCTCTTCCTACAACATTCTCTCCCCCTTTGGCATCAATGGAAAAGGGTTACTCCCTTTGGCACACAACCATCTTGCGGACCTGCACACACTTCCACTCCCCCTAACACACAACCTTCCTGCGGACTTGTACACACTTCCACTCCCCCTTTATATTCTGAATAAGGAAAATCTAATGAGAACTTGGGAGAATCCAAAGCTTCTAGTGAAGATATTCCAATGCTTCACGAGTACTCTCATGATCATCAACTCTTCCTGCCCAATCTGAATTTTTAACGGCATGAATAATAAGATTTTTACCCTTGGGATACCACAAGCCATATTCTGTTGTTCCCTTTAGATACCGAAGAGTTCTTTTGATGGCAATAATATGTGCTTCTTTTGGTGCTACTTGGAATCTGCTTGTCCGTAGCACTATCATTACCAATCATAGTCGTCGTCTCTGCTCAATTTGAAACCTATTTCCATCGGAGTAAGGATGGGTTTGCAATATTCCATTTTGAATTTCTTGAGCATTTCCTTGATGTACTTGGCTTGACATATAAATATTCCTTTCTCTTGCTAAGATATTTGAAGCCCTAAGAAACATGTCAGCTCACCAAGTAAAGACATCTCTAAATCAATTTGCATATTTTTAGAAAACTTCTTACTTAGTCTATCATCATTTCTACCAAATATTATATCATCCTCTTTAGCTATTAGACATCCTTTAGTTGCTTCATCCAGAACATATATGTCGTTTGGAGCTCGACTTGCTGTAGCCACAATTTCACCATACATGCCTTTCCTGATTTCACATTTTGTGGAGTTGAATAGTACTGTGTGTCCTTGATCACACATTTGTCCAACACTGAGTAGATTGTGATTCATGTTTTCAACCAATATAACATTCTGGGCTAGAGCATCTTTTCTTCCAAGAGTGATAGTACATGATCCTATAACATTTGAAGATCCATCATTTCCAAAGGACACAGTTCCATCCTTCTTCTCTTTCAAATATACAAATTTTCTTCTATCTCCAGTCATATGCGTTGAACAACCGCTATCAACATACCAGACATCTTTGTTGTTTTAAGCCTTGAGAGCGAGAGCACAATTATCAGTCTTCTTCTTCTTCCATGTTCGTTCATTCTGTGGCTTTGAAGATTCTTCTGGAGGATTTTCAAGTTTGCAGTCTTTGGCTATGTGTCCAGAGTTTCAACATTTTTAAAATTCAATATTATTTCTTAAATGTTCAAATCTATTGATGTTTCACGGAGCCCTGGGAGGTTCATAATTGACATATCTCCTAGAATTTTATTCGTTCCTAGGGTACGTGTGACATTCTACAACTTTATGACCAAATTTTCCACATGAATAACAATAGCCATAAAAAATATGTTGGTACCTGGATGGAAATTTTTGTCGAGGAATTGTATTCCAAGGTTGTTCTTGTGAATCTTGTCCAATGAAGTCTACATGCATGTTAGATCTCATAGGTGTTAGGTCTTGAAAATGTCATTCATTTCCATTACACTTTCACTATTATGTCCATTATATCACCTCCATTTCACTACTATGTCACTACATTCATCCCACTTCATTATCATTGGGCCACATTTATGTTTTTCCAAACTTTATTAATTCTTAGCCTTTTTAAGTGAATTTGTGGTTAAAAATTAGAAAATAATGTGCATATGCTTATACCTAACAAGTGGGTTGATATTGTTGACATGTGTAGATCAAAAGGAGACTTCTAGAAGACCCTTAGGTGGCACTCTAAGGACAAATTCGAATTTGGTTGGAGAAGATCATGGGATCAAGAGGATATGTGTCTCATTTCCTTGTTGTATTGAAACTTTAAGAGGATATGTGTCTCATTTCTTAGTTGTGTTGAAACTCTAGAAAGACATGTGTCTTATCATTTCCTATTTTGATTGTAACTCTAGAGATGGAGGGAGAGATTCATGGACTCCCATTAATGAGATAACTCCTCATATTTTGTATAAATAGGAGAAGCTTTCTCCTATCATGAGTAGTGAAAAAATAGTGAAAAATAGAAGAAGGAGAGAAAGGAATAGAGAGTCTTTTGTAACAAATCTTAAGATAGAATGGGATGTAGATTTGTGAGTTTTTCAATAAAGAAGTTCCTTGATGGTGTTTTGACTACAATTTTAAGGAGCTGAAGAAGGATTACACCAAATTGGTAGCAGAGGGCCCCTGCTATTCAAAGAGGTTTTACATGTTTTCTAGATAAGTTGTTTTCAATTTTGTTTTGTCATATTTCCTTACTTAGATTGCTTTCTGAAATCGTAGCTTTTAGCATTATTTTTCATGTCATTTGCTTAGATAAAGGATCCTCATGATATTGCAGTTAGTCTCTTTCTCAAGCTCTTCCAATACATCTTTATTAAATGAATGGGATTCAATTGTGATATTTTGAGTTATTAGCATTTCATTTTCTATTTTTTAGTTAAAAGGAAGATCCTCATTTGTTAGATCTATTTAGTGTTTACATTATATTTCTTTAGGAAGAGTCAGTAAGAGGGCCAGAAGCTTTTGGTTTCATCCTTTCTAGTAAAGGTGAAATAACCAGTAAAAGTCCCTACTGTCAATATCTGTATAAGAAATATTTTGTTCACACAATTTTAGATCAGATTCCTCATTATACTGTAGTTAGTCTCTTTCAAAAGATTTTCCAATAAACCTCTAATTCATGAATGGGACTAAGTTGTATTATTGTGAGTTATTGAGTGTTTTTCTTCATTGAAGATTCTTATCACATTATGATTAATCTCTTTCACAAGCTCTTCCAATAAACCTTTAACTCATGAATGAGATTTAGTTGTAATGTTATAAGTTGTTTCAGCATTTCATAGGAGATCCTTACTACATTATAGTAATCTTTTTCTCAAGCTCTTCCAATAAACCTTTATCAAATGAATGAGATTTCACTATAATGTTTTAAGTTACTGTTTGTTTCAACATTTCCTTTTATGTTTTAGGAGATCCTCATTGCATTAAAATTAATCTTTTTCACAAGCTCTTCCAACAAATATTTAACTAAATGAATCAGATTAAGTTGTAGTGTTTTGAGTTACTTGTCATTTCATGAATGTTCATTTAGAAGCTAGGATATCCATGGATTAGAATGATCTATTTTTCATCATTTTCCTAATTAGGAATAGAATTTACAATTACACTCTGTTTTGAGTCTAATGTTTTCTTTTCTTTTCTTTTTGACATAGATTTGATTTCATCTTTCGAACATAGAGTAGCGTACTAAGTACTCAAAAGACAAAACCCCCCAAAACAACAGTAAAACATCAAAACAACGAAGTAAGAAGTAGGTTTATTAAGCACATATAGTGCACCACACTTCATCAGTTTACTAGCCCTGGTTGATAATTTATGTTAGCAATTTAGGATGCTAAATTGACTAGACAATAGGTTCATTGTATTTTGTTGTAGAAGGTCCTGCTTCTTCTTCTTTGTAACTGATGCCAGTTCTGTCATTGTAAGATCGTTGATTTTTGATGAGTTCTTCCAATGCCCTTGAGATGTTGGCATAGTTTTGGATAGTTTTTCCTTTCTTCACTTCCTCACACAGGGAGACTACTTCGGCTTGTAATTCTTCCCTTTCTTGGTTGCTTTCTTCCAACTTATTTTGAAGTGACTCTTCAATGCATTTGTGTTCTTCAACTTCAATTTTGAGACCTTGAACTTGTTCTTCAAGAGTATTGGAACAGATCTTCTCTGCCTTGAGATCTTTTATAAGCTTGATTGCTTCCTTATAAAATTATTCTATGGTCAATCCTTATTCTTCATTGTTTGATACCTCTTGTTTATTGTGCTTGGCCATAAACAATACTCTCTCATTGGCTTCTTCTTCGCTGTCATTGTCTTCATCGGATGATGAGATATCTTCTTTAGAGAGAAACTTCCTTTTGGATCCTTGCTTGTTGAATTTCTTAAAGCCTTTCTTTCCTTTTGAGTTGCCATCACTTCTGTTTGGACATTTTGCTGCAAAATTCCCAACCTCACCACAGCCGAAACATATCAATGGAAGTTTACCTTTGAATTTTCCCTTACCAACTTTTAGTTTTCTCTTAAAGTAAGTATATTCTTCATCTGAAATACCTTCTTCATCATCTCCTTTTTTTTTTAACACTTCAGGTGCATGTCTTTTCAATTGAAGGTTGTTTATCCTTATTGGTTTTCTTAGATGCAACGAACAAAGTTTCTAGATGCTAAGTACCCTCTTCTTCATCAAGTCTCATTTCATATGCTATGAGAACTCCACGTAATTCCTCTTTGCTGAGTTTTTCCACATTTTCACTGTATTCTAAGATCGATACCTTTGGGTTGAATCTCCCTGGTAATGTTCTAAGAATCTTTCATATAATAGTCTTCTCATCAACTGGCTCTCCCAATCCTTTCAGAGTATTGGTTATTTCATCAATGTATTGGAAGTATGCAGCAATGTTGCAATCTTCTTTCATTCTGAGTTGCTCAAATTTTACTCTATAGATTTGAAGCTTTGCTTCTTTGACATTTGAGTCACCTGCATATATATTCTCAAGCTTGTCCCATACATTTTTGGTGGTTTTACAACCCAACACCTTATGATAAGAAGATTCAATAATTCCACTAATAATAATATTCTTTTATTTTGCATCATTTACCAAATTCTTCTTACCTTGTTCATTCATGGTTGATGTAAATCCATTTTGAACAGTGTCCCATACTTTGTAACCTTGCTCCAAGAGATAGACCTCCATTCTTCCTTTCCAAAGTGCATAATTATTTTCATTGAACAGAGGTACACCATTCTTGGTATGCTCCATGACCTCCTTCCAACTGTTAAACTGCTATTGAAGGAACCAAGCTTTGATACCAATTGTTGGAAATACTGAGAGGGGGAGGGGGGGGTGAGTCAGTATTCCTTTCAATTAGAGCATTAGTTAATCTTCAATTATTATCAGTGCTTGTACAAATATAACAGAAAACAAAAGGAACACAAATGCACACAATTTTTAAGGTGGAAACTCACTCCATGACAAAAACCACCTAATGCTTTTCTAATAATTATTTAATATTCAACTCCAATTGAAAATAAAGCTCCAACTTCCCAGAATCTAGAAAAGCATTCTTCTCTAGCTCCCACTGGATGGACGATCCAACTCCCAAGATTCTTTAGTAGTCAACTGAATGGATGCCCCAACACCCAATGAGCTACAACTCACCCTAGCACCACCATACCACCCTATAGAAGAATAAAATAAGAATGGACTCCAATACCAGGGAAAATGGTCCACTTTAAAATGATATAGATTTATGTAGAAGAAGAAGATACACTAGACCATAACCCCAACTTTGACAGAACCACCTAATGATGATCCTAGACCACCCAACACTACCTCTTCAACTCTTGGCAGATAGACACTAGTAAAATTTTTACAATAATGTATTTATAAGGACTTAGTACAATGATACATTTACAATGATTGTATGCAGTGCTGCCAACTTGAAGACTTCATGTGATGAACTTCTTGCTACTGTTATGCACCTTGGTTGCTGCTCTTGTCATGCTACCCTTTGTTGCACCTTGCTTTGATTTTCTTCCCTAGAAAGTCTGGTCCTTTGCAGCTCTTGACAACATATGATCTAGCTTTTTCCTTGCCTTCTAGGAGCTCGATATTTAATCTGGTGTATCTTTGTTATTTTAGATCCCCAATATCTTATTTTTTGTCCCGTAGTATTCCTTTGAGTCATCTTTCCAATGCCATAGGTCTGAGCCAATTTGGATTCTTCAAGGGAGAGTTATGCCCAATCTCTCACAATTCCCTAATTATGGAATGTTTCAGTAGAGTTACCTTGTATGGCATGCCACGTGTCACTCTTTCTTCATTCATCTCTGAAATTGATAGAGAGAAAACTAAAGACTGTGCATTATCTACCACTTTTTACATAATTTCTATCCGATACTCAGAGAGAGAGTTATGACGATTTTCCCAAGGTCACTTCTTTGAGATGAATTTCAGGAGCTTGCAAAAACACTGACTTCCACAGATCATATCTCTGAAAATGTTGTGCACCTTGATTTGAAATTTTCACAGCAGCTTCCTTAGGATTTCGGCATCACCTAATCAAAATTTCAGCTTCTGAACATTCGTAGAAAACAAGTTAGAGCGAAAATTCCATGATGACCTGTTTCAAATGGAAAAATCCCTTACATGAGTAGGATATGAGGATCACAATTTATATAAATGCTTAGGTTGAGAGGGGCTTCAACAAGTGAACGTGGGAGGGATTTTAGGAGCTTAAAAAATATTAATTATGACTTTTCAATGACCCATTCCACAACCCTATGGGGCTTTAGCCCACTAACAGGGATACAAACTTCAAACATAAATATCTCTCAAACCATGAAGAATTACGTGGCGTGCCATATATCAACGGAAACATCTTGAAAAGTAGAAACCATAAAAAGCATTCTTGACCCAGAGTATATAAATTTGGTAGCTAAAAATTCCCATGCAATATTGGGGTAGCCCTTGGTGCTGCTTGGGTTGACATCAATGACAACCGCTGATCAAGAAGTTTTAAGCAGTTGAAGCATCCGTTGAAAAATGTTCTAATTATAAAAATTACATATAGAGATAAATATTTTGTGGTATGTAAATATTCTTGAAAGAGAGGGATTTGTGAAGTCCTTATGTAGGAAGGACAAGTGGTATTCTATGAATCATGAAAAATTAATGAGCATGAGCATAATTATCTGACACATGATCTTGAGTTGGAAGTGATAACCCATGCATTGAATATGTGAAGGCACTATATTCTTAGCAGGAGGTTCATACTAATGAGTGACCACATTGGATTGAGATATCTATTTGACCAACCGAATCTAAATTCCAGGCAAGCTAGATGCTTGTCCATGATCATCGAGTTTGACTTTGAGACCAGGTACATTAAAGGTAAGGAGAACAAGGTTGCAGATGCTCCTAGTAGGAAGATACATGTGAATCATATAGTGGCTATGAGCTCTTATCAAAAAGATTTACATGATTAGATATTTCAAGCAGGAAAATAATATGACAAGTATAGGGAGCTTATGCTCAGGTTACAATAGGGTATAGGTGATCAATATGTGGACCATATTCTCACAAAAAATGGCATGGAAAGACCATGGGATGATTTTCATCATTGGTCCTATTTTCTACCAGATTTGCAAGAAGTTGAATCGAGATTGTCTAGCCTTATTTCTTTTGGTCCTGTTCACATGGTCTTGAACCATTTAGCTCCAACACAGGTTTTTGTTGAAGGGAAAATGGTTGTCATTTCTGATACTATCCCAACAAACATTTCTAGGGATCCCAACGTTATTGAGAATGTCTTCATCTGAGCTGAATGTTCCCCTGAAGGGATTCAAACTTATACCGATCTCTTTAGAGATTTTCGTGATGTGTTCACTTGGTCTTATGAGGAAATGCCTGGAATTAATCCATCTATTTTCCAACATGAGATCAAAACTTACAAGAATGCTAAGCCTATACAATAGAAGCTTCATCCAGTCAACCCTAGGAAAGCCACAACTATCAAGGCCGAGGTTGAGAATCTTCTTAAGGTGGGTTTCATATACCCCGTTCTGCTAACTAAGTGGGTTTTGAATCCAGTGCCTATGGACAAGAAACAAGGAATGATCCATGTTTGCATTAATTTCAGGGATTTGAATAAGGCATGTCTGAAGGATAATTACCCCACACCATTTATTGATCAGGTTATTAATGAGTGTGCAAGGAATGAGATCTTCTCCTTCATGGATGGTTTCTCGGGATACAATCAGATTACCATCCTTCCTGAAGATCATCGCAAGACTACTTTTATTTGCCCCTGGGGTACATTTTCATACAAAAATATTCCTTTTTGTCTTAAAAATGGTGGAGCTACTTTCCAACGGGCCATGTCTTATGCTTTCCACGACATCAAGAATATCATCGAATCTTATTGAGATGATTTAGCTACTCATTCTAGAAAGATAATTGATCATCCCTCTCATCTTCGACAGGTTTTTGAACAATGTCATCATTAGAAAATTTGATTGAACCCTAATATGTGCATTTTAGCCATCACATCCGGCCAGGTTTTGAGATTCATCATGCCTACTGAAGTGATTCAGGTAGATCTCTTCAAGGTTGAGGAAATAATTTAGTTGCCTCCCTTTTCTTCTATTCATCAACTTCAAAGTCTTCAAGGAAAAGGAATTTTCTTAATGATATTTATCGTTAATTATGTTGAGGTGACGGAAGGATTTATGAGATTGTTGAAGAAGGGAATTCCATTCTTGTGGGATGACTTTGCTCAATGCTCATTCAATGATTTGAAAAAGGCATTGACCTCTGCTCCATTATTGAGTCCACCTGATTATAGGAGAGAATTCCTTTTGTATCTCGTCGTGACAGAATCTACTATAGGTATGGTTATGGTTTAGGAGGATGATTCTCTTTGTGAGAATGTTATTTATTACCTAATTCGAGGCTTGGTAGGTCCTAAAATACATTATTCTCCAATTGAGAAGTTAGCTTTGGAAGTTTTCCATGATTTCTAGTGACTCAGGAATTAAATTCTCCTTTGCAAAACTTATGTTATGGAAGAAATCAATCAGTTTCAATTTTTTCTTAGTAGGCAACTGATTGGGGGAAAATACAATTGATGGACTGTCATTTTGCAAGAGTTTGATCTCAAATTTTTGTTTGCCAAATCCAAGAAATATTTGGTATTTGCGAAGTTGATCTCTGAGTTGCCTTGTGGAGATGATATTATTTATGAGGATTTATTCCCTGATGAACATATTTTCCTTATTTCTTCACAAGATCCTTGGTATGGAGATCTCATTGTTTATCTCCAAAATTCGAAGTTTACCTTAAATTTTTCGAAAGACGAGCGTTGAAAGTGCGCCACTTAGCGAAAATTTATCTTATTATTGGTGACACTCTATATCATCGTGGGGTCGATTTGATCCTTAGAAGTTTCTTAACTCTCAAATAAGCTGAGGTTGTGCTGAATGATTGCCACAATGGATCTTGTGGTGGTCATTTATCTAGGCTTGCTACAACCCAAAAGGTTTTGCATGCCAGATATTTTTGGCCCTCGATTTTCAAATATTGTGTTGAGGCGGTCAAAATTTTTTATCCTTGTCAGGTTTATACTCGGAAGATGCATGCTCATCTAGCTCCGCTCTTTCCTATTGTCACTATCAGTCCATTCACTAAGTGGGGAATTGATTTTACTACCTGTAGCCTACCTTTAACGAAGGGTAATAAGTACATTATCGTAGCAGTGGACTACTTTACAAAGTGGGCCAAGGCTATGCCTAATTTCATGAACGATGGTGAAACAAAAACCCTATTTCTATTCAACCAAGTAATTATCGCTTCGGTATCCCCAAAGATATTGTCACTGACCATGGCAGTCATTTTTAGAACACCATAATTGTTGAATTGGATCTTTAGATGGGTTTCCGACATGAGAATTCGTCTGCATATTATCCTGAGGCCAATGGATAGGTCTAAGCTGTCAACAAGTCCTTAAAGGTTATCCTTCAACGGACAATCAATAAAGCTAGGTCCAATTGACATGTCATGTTTTACCATGCACTTTGGGCATATTAGATGTCTGTTACGACAACAACCGGTTTCAATCCTTTCCAGCTGGTTTATGGTTTGGAATCAATCTTTCCTATTGAGTGTGAGATTCCTTCCCTTAAGCTGGATGTTGAGCTTCTTCTTGAAACCTTAAGTCTCTAAGAACGATTTTTTTATCTAGAAAATATCAATCAACAATGCTGAGATGCAACTACGATGAACGAGGCCCATAAGAAATGAGTGAAGTTTTAGTATGATAAGGCTAACAAACCTAGGGTTTTCTTTGAAGGTTACCTTGTTTTGGTCTACGCTTAGGACAAGGATGCCTTGGGGGTAGGGAAATTCAAATCCATGTGGTATGGCCCTTTCATTGTTAAAAATGTCCTTGAGAAGGGATCTTATCCCTTGGTTGATATCGATGGAAAAGAGCTTGCAAAGCCTAGAAATGGGCTCTATCTGACAAAGTATTATTCCTAGGCAGTTGCCTAGCATTTTCTTTGTCTGTATTTATTGTATTTTTGTGCATATATTTCTATCAATTTTTGGTGTGACTTTGATGTTTTTGATCTTCTTTGGAAGGTGTTTATGGATGAGACGAGTCATTTTGGCTTTGATGATGGTGCTAGTCGACATACCTAGAATCTTGCTTCCGCGACTTAATATACTATCCATTCGGTCAGTTGCTAGTCTCAAGGGGTGTATTCATTGGTCCTCCTTCGAATAATGTAGCGGAATATATTTCTGTGGTTAATATACTTTAGGAGGAAATGTCTCTTAGTGTTGATATGTTAGTAGTGTAATTGGATTCACAACTGGTGGTTTAACAATTAAACAACACCTATTTTGTTAGAGATCTATTTTTACATTGATTATTTCTAAGAGTGCGTTTTTTGAAACATTCATTTCATTATGTTACATACATTCACATTACACATTCAAGAAAATTTGTTTACAGATTCATTAGCAAATCAAGCAATCTATTCACATATTAATCATTCTATACATTAAATGTAAAAAAACATCAATCATCATTGTAAATATGAGACAATCACATCATAAATATATATATATATATATATATATATATATATATATATCAGAGTTGTGTTCAAAATATAAAAAAAATGGGCAATCATGTCCTAAAAAATTAGGGCTTATGCCTGATCATGTCCATCATAAAAAATATTACAGTCATCTGATCATAATAAAATGTTATCCCTATGGGCCTTGCCCTGGGTAGGTGTTACAGAAAAACAATATAGATTTCACCACACTGTTACACCATTTTTTGGTCATCTAACTTATTATCATTAGATGGACCCAAGTACATCATGTAAGACTAGTTTTACCCTAAGTAAAACTGCTTTCACTATGTTAAAACAGGAAACCCCAAAAGGAAATATTAAACAAACCCATATTTGTTTGATTTTCCTCATGGAATAATTAATTAAACCATAATTTAATTATTATTCCCAGTCATGTTTAACCTAAAATCAAAGAAATTAATTAGATAAACCTTTATTTATCTTATTATTTTCTAGGAATAATTATTTAAATCTTATTTAGATAATATTCCTTGTTAAATATGACCAAATCACCCACAAATAATTAAATAAATCATTATTTATTTGATTATCTTCCAACCACTTCCTTAAAAACATAAATAAATCATTTATTTATTTATTTTTGACTAATCAAGGGATTTGACCCAAGTCAAATACCTTTTCCCTCCAACAAATATAATAAAATATTCCATAAAAGGTGGATCTAGATTTGGTTAACATTATTTTAATCATGCACCAAGATCTAGAATGACCCAATATTTTGTTATAAATAGGAGGGTTTTTCCCTACCATTCTTCACCTTTTGTTGCCTATTAGATCACTCTGGATCTATACACTTGGTCACCATTTTCTGCCATTTTGCTCCCTTTGAGCTCTACTCTTTGCATTGGGTTTTCTACATCAACTAGAGAGAAGAATCTTAGATCTGAAGTGCTAAGGACTTCCAAGAACCCATCCCACTGAGGGGAATTGGATACTCCTTCTGGTTTTCCTCACAGGTGCCCCATTAATACAAAAATTCTTTCAAAAATTGTTCTTGTCTTGTCTATTGGTATGTGGAGCAAACCCTTGTTTTTACTGCTTAATGTCTTTCCATACATAGATCTGGTATTTTGCAGCTCTTTTCTTGTCTAACTAACCGTAGATCTGAAGATATTGGCAGCCACTTTTGTTGTTAGGGCTATTAGTTATGCGTAGTAAGAGTGGTCCTTTCGTACACTTAAATAAAAGGATTCACAACGAATGGCGACTCCACTCGAACCCTAGCCGCGTCGCATCCTCTTTGTTGTGTCCCTTGATTACTGTTCTCACTTTTACCGAATCACTCCCCTTGTGTCTCTGATGAGACATGGCAGAGTCCTCACCATGATGAAATGGCCCTCAACCTTGCCACCACCATTTGGTCTTGGTCATCTGCCTTTGCACTCCCTCTCTTTGCCCAGCCCAATGACTCTGTACCTCCCTTGTTATGATCATTCCCTTTCATCCCCTCATTTATTGTCTTGTCACACCATTCTGCAGGACCCCCCGTCCACACCCTTTATCGGCTACGCCGATGGTGCAAGTCGCTACTCCAGGAATCTAGCCTCGGCAGGTTGGGCCATCTTCACCCTCGTGCATGCCCTTGTTCTTTCTAATGGGGTATGCATTGGTTCTGCCACCAACAATCAGGCCGAATATGATGCAGTGCGTGGTCTGTTAGCTGATGCCCTCTTTCATCGCATCCTCCATCTGCACGTTCGATTGGGTTCTGCTTCTTGTAATGCAACTAAATGGTGTTCACAGTGTCGCACCAACACAGTGTATTTAGACGCTATTTTACGAGTGAAAATAACAAATCTTAATACGTGCGTTTGAAACCATAACCTTCAACCATGTACCTCGAGAACAAAATCACTATGTAGATAGTATTGCAAACCATGTTCTAGATTGGCATTTATCACACACATTTCATACAAGACAATAACATTAAATCAACCATCAAAAGACGATGCATATCCACAATATGTGTCGCAAAACATCTGTTTAGAGTCCATCTACTCTGATACATACGACATGCCCATCGCATGTTACAAACAAAAACCCAAAACCGGGGGCACCACCTGCCCCTACATACATCATAGGGGGCACCACATGCCCCTTCCCCTAATCACTATCTGGAGGCTCCCGAGCCAATGGCTCTGCCCCTGCAGCATGTAGATCCCGCATAGCCTGACCGGCCATCGCCATGCGCCGCATGACACCTCGCCACTCCGAGGGGAGACCAATACATGGCTCTATGTATTGGTCGTCTAAGTCCTGCCACCCGCGCTCTGATACTCCGGTCAACAACCTTTCGCATCTACGGTGGATGTCCTCCACGAGGGCGGCCGCATCCTCATTATGCGCCGCTCTCGATCCACTCGGCCCTGCAGCTCCTGACGCTGCCGGTCGTCCCATATATCCGGCCGGTTTTATCGGAGCTATATCTGCATACCAAAAGTACATGAATCAGTACCCTATCTACTGTTCAAAAACTTTAACATGCCCAAAAAAGAGTAGTCACTTGTCACTTACCATCGGGTCCCCATACTCGACCAGGCGGAAGCAGTAGGTCCGGATCCCCACAATAGCTACGCTCCACTATAGGGATAGTCGTACGTAATACTGACGCGCCCTGATCCCAATGGGCGAAAAATCCGGTCAGAGCACCGCGCAGTAGCCCCTCCCTCCTCCTACTGTGGCGGTAGCCATCCCAGTACAACGTCTGCAAATACGCCAGAATATCACAGGCTGTACATGAGGCCTCGGGTCGGGATCTTCTCGAAGGAGGGCACCCTTTAAAGTCCCATATGGTGAGTCATGGTTCACACGCACATGGTAACTGTTGTCGCTTTAGCGACACCGATAACATCTAGGCCCACCATAGTAGGTCCCACTCAACGCCTTACTTTCCCTTATCATCATCGCCCCCCCGGTGATGTGATGGAACGCACGCTTCGCAGAGTTCGCAGCCACCGGTGGCAACCCCGCTGCCATGTTTTACAGCCTCTCTTAGATCCCGTCGATGGGGTCCCCTTGACCGGAGACCGTTCGAAAATGGCATTCGAACTCCATGTTCCAACCTCGCGGTAACGTTGGGCGTGTGTTTCCCACCATCCCGGAAGTGGTGGGAGACCAGTCAATAAGTACACATCCTGGACCGTCAGCTCGATCCTGTGCCCCTGCACTACAAAGATCTCTTGATCTGGATCCCAGTAACTGATAATCCGGGCCAGTAACGGTTCCCCTGCTCTCATCAACGGGTTCTCCAAAAACTTGAGAACCCCAAATCTGGCCAAAACACGGCGGATGCCCTGATTCGCCTGGATCTCTGTCCGTAGTGTCCCCAGATCTCTCTCTCTCCAGTTGACCCGTAACTCTGCCATACCTGCACAAACACATCATTTTTGTTAGCATATAGATCGGGAAAACCATAACCAACCACCCAAACCCAACTTCCAGCCATAAAACAGCACCAAAACCCCCTCATCTCCCAGGTCGCAGTTTTATGCTCTTTTCTGGACCAGGTCGCACTTTTTGCCCTGATACCTGCGTCCTAGGTCGCACTTTTTGCCCCAAAAAGTGCGACCCGGCTGTAGAGATGAAAGAGGGGTTGTTCTTGGATTTCTGGGCCCTAAACTGACAATGTAATCCATCAAAATGCAAGAGAAAAGTTAGACCTCTTACCTGCAACTGACGGATCGCGATTCCAACGGTCGGTTTGTCCGCTACGTTCGCCGCAAGATTTAGGGCCTTCTCTCCTCTCTACATTCACCACAGCAACAATAGCAAATGAGTGATTTTGGAGGGAAAACTGCCTTATTAAAAGAGAACCCATGTTTCTTCTTTCGACTGCTGTGACCACACCGTAGCCCCGTTTGACGAACCGTCTACACCGTTGGAAAGCTCTCACTGAGCCCTCAAATGGGTATCTATTAGTTTTTTGAGATCTGACACTCCACCAGGACACATTTTGTCCAAGAAGGGTCACTTTACCCCTCCTAAAAATCGAATTTTCTCACTTACGACACTTGTACTTGGGGCACCATATTGCCCCCTTACTTGTCCTTTTTCGTGTCGATTTCGTCATGAGTTCCCATCATGTACTCATGTTTGCATGGTTCCCCCATTGGGGCCTTTACTATGTGGCAGCACCATCGAGTCGCCCTTGTTTAGAGCATCCAAGTTGAGTCATCATTCCCTCCATGGAGTCTATGCCGAGTCCCTTTGTACCCCACTATAGCCCTCCATCCATAATTGATTGGTCTCTCTTTTGTGTCGCACATTATGACCTTCAGTTTCACTATCCCCCATCCCTGATGATGTTGTGTCAGTCGCTGCCATGTCATTCATGCCCTTTATGCTCTAGCAAGGGAAGTCGTCCATTAGCTACTCAATCCTTTCCATTTCACTATCATCATTCGTGTCAGTCTGTCCGTCGCTCTACTCTTTTCTCTCGTGCCTTGGTTGAGGGTCTCTCATTGCCTCAACTATGGCGGACCTCCTTCTGTCGACATCAGCTCATTTATTCTAGAAGCCAGGTCTAGAGGGCGGTGTACCTTAGTTCCAGCTTCCACTCTTGTTCGGTGCCTAGGATCAGGCAAAAGGATATCTCCTTTCCCTTTGGCTTGATTGTTTCTCTAGATCCTTCAGCATGATTGAGATTCGTATACTTGATGGTCCAGTGATCCAGCAGCAGCTCTTGATGATTCCCGGGTGTGTGTGAGATGTTTCAACTCTCATGAGGGGGTGGCCCTGCAGGTAGCCCCCCCACATGCCCGGATGACCTCTTCTATGCAGCCTTCGATGCAGCTCCAGATATTTGATGATGTTGGCCATAGCCACTTGCAGCGCCTCCTCGATTTTCATGTATCAGTCAGATTTTGTGAGCCCTTCCCCATGTGTAGGGGGCATTTCGGTTGTATTTGTATCTCATGTACTCAGATATTATTGTACAAGTCCTGGCTGTTATCCCAGGCACAGCATGTATGTGGGATTCCTCATTGTATTTTTATCTGGCTCATGATTATGCCAGTTGTATTTTATGGTTCGGTCCCTTGTTTACTGGACACACTATTCTTTTGTACTTTGTCTCGGCGGGCATAGGTATGCCTCCCCCGCCGCCTTCAGCACAGGTACCCTCTCATAAAAAGAGACTTGTTGCACCTGCGAGTCTCGTCTCCTCAGGGTCTAGTCCTTCAGCACACTATCTACCTCCCATTTCTCTCTCTGACACCCCTTTTGTTGTCTAGTGATTGTGTTCTTACAACGTACTTCGGTCATACGATTTGCTCCTGACACTCGCACGCTGGGGAGCAATCTGTTACACCATTTTTTGGTCATCTAACTTATTATCATTAGATGGACCCAAGTACACCATGTAAGACCAGTTTTACCCTAAGTAAAACCACTTTCACTATGTTAAAACAGGAAACCCCACAAGGAAATATTAAACAAACCCATATTTGTTTGATTTTCCTCATGGAATAATTAATTAAACCATAATTTAATTATTATTCCCAGTCATGTTTAACCCAAAATCAAATAAATTAATTAGATAAACCTTTATTTATCTTATTATTTTCTAGGAATAATTATTTAAATCTTATTTAGATAATATTCCTTGTTAAATATGACCAAATCACCCACAAATAATTAAATAAATCATTATTTATTTGATTATCTTCTAAACGCTTCCTTAAAAAGATAAATAAATCATTTATTTATTTATTTTTGACAAATTAAGGGATTTGACCCAAGTCAAATACCTTTTCCCTCCAACAAATATAATAAAATATTCCATAAAAAGTGGATCTAGATGTGGTTAACCCATGCACCAAGATCTAGAATGACCCAATATTTTGTTATAAATAGGAGGGTTTTTCCTACCATTCTTCACCTTTTGTTGCCTATTAGATCACTCTGGATCTATACACTTGGTCACCATTTTCTTCCATTTTTCTCCCTTTGAGCTCTACTCTTTGCATTGGGTTTTCTACATCAACTAGAGAGAAGAATCTTAGATCTGAAGTGCTGAGGACTTCCAAGAACCCATCCCATTGAGGGAAATTGGATACTCCTTCTGGTTTTCCTCACAGGTGCCCCATTTAATACAAAATTCTTTCAAAAATTGTTCTTGTCTTGTCTATTGGTATATGGAGCAAACCCTTATTTTTACTGCTTAATGTCTTTCCATACATAGATCTGGTGTTTTGCAGCTATTTTCTTGTCTAACTAATTGCAGATCTGAAGATATTGGCAGCCACTTTTGTTGTTAGGGCTATTAGTTATGCGTAGCTAAAGTGGTCCTTTTTTGTACACTTCGACAAAGGATTCATACTAACACACACAGCAGAACAACTGCACCCAATTACGTGGTACACCAACCACATGTATTTTTACAACCTTGGGAAGGTCCTCCACTGTGGCCATAGGGGCATGGCAGGTCAAACCTTCAAGGTTACTCTGTATAGCATGGAGTACTCTCCTTGGGTCTTATGCAGAACCCTCAGCTTCTCCTCTATGGAACCTATGCCTCAGGAAGCCCTTAGATCTGACTGATCCAACATCGTAACATGATCCATAAATTTTTAAGTTAATTGTCCAAGAAAAAATATTTTATTCATGTTCATATCTTTATTAAAAAAATAAATAAAAATCATATAATAAAAAATCATTGTGCGATCTTGCCAATCACCCCCCATGTTGCACTGAGTGGTAAGGGAAAATCAGGATCTCCCCTGAAATCCATGCCAACATAGGGATAATAGTCTACCGCGATGACTTGTTATCCCCACTATAGGAAGAACTCATCATCCCAGGTAGTCCTGGGGTCCTCACCATGCCCCATCCTCTTCATCAGATTAGCGCATATAGCTATCCATGGATCCTGAGGGCTACTTATAGTAGAGATAATCTTGGGGTGAAGCCTTGGAATCCTCTCAAAGAAGAATGTGCACAAAATGGTCCTGTAACCAAAGTGTTTTGTTTTATTCTTCTTGATCGAGGTTAACTATTTCTTCAAATTTGTCAATAAGGGTGTGCACCAATCATATAGTGTGGTTAGGCATTCCACTTCCAAACTCATGTTTCTTCATGAAGCTTTTTGTAAGGAATCCAATGTGACTACTCTGGCAATGGTGAAAATAAGTATTTTCATGTGCCACCCTTGCACATCTTTGATTGGGATCTGTGTCCCAACCTTCTGAGTACCCTCAGCACAATATAACCAATTATAATCTTTGAAATTTATCCGTCCTGTGGTTTTTCCTTGCAAATTTACTGGTTCCCCTCTTTGAGAGAGTCGAGTTATGAAATAGATGTCTTCAATCTCGATCCTTAATGGAATTTGATTGATCATGAAAGAATCCTCCTCCAGGTCCCAATAAAGTACAAGCATTTAGAGCAACCTGGTGTTCGTTTTCATATTTGAAATTTAAAAGAGCTTAAGCAATCCACATCCCTGAAGTATATCCAAGGATAATTGGTCCTCCATGACCTCATTGTCAATTGTGCTATGATCCCTCTCTCTCTAGCTAATGGTCATCCTGGATCAATTCATTAAAAAACCATTAGAATTCAATTTTAAAATTTTTCTCTGTGCATAAGCGAGTTGCTTCCTGTATAGTCGCATCTATACACAAGTTTGAAATTATGAACCCACATATACAGAGAGGGTTTCAGAAAAAAAACGTAAATTCTATGGTAAAAATACTTAAAAATTGCCTTAATTAACAACGAAATTAATGACTATGTTGTTTGAGAAGATTACATGGAATATTTGGGCCGATTCGACTGATATTTTCTCTAGTTCCAACTTGGGGGTTTTTTTCTCCAGAGCTCTTTCACAAATTATTCAGGGTAAAAATGACCAAATGTGAGTCCAAAAGGCCTATTTATGCCCAATATTAATTTTTTTTCACAATTTACTTGCTTAAAGTTTTGTGTTTTTTTTTGAATTTGTTCATGACTTTATGACCTTTTGGCTTGTAAGTGTCGGGATAGGTTGTTTTCTGGTCTATTTTGATGATTTAGAGATGATTCCATTACAACTTCGGTTCCATGACCGCTGACCTATCATGGCAGGTATTTTGTTCAGAACTGGCATATAAGATAGGGAATTCACTTTCCGTTTCACTTATGCATACTAGCCTCCATACTGAAATCTTGCCATAGGTTTGAACCCATCATGTTATGATTATTAAACCGTTTTCACTTGCTGATTTATAAAACATGACATGATGGTAGAGCCATCCTTTACATTGGCTTCTTAGTTAGATCCTCACTAGTATATGTCGCCCATGCTGCAAATTGTCTATGAATTATGTGATGAAGCTTCATTCTTCTTCTTATTTGTTATCTATTCTGGATTTATACCCTCGAGGCTCCCATTTTATTGTTGAGTTGTTTTGCTACATTGCATATTGACCATTTTTATATCTTGGCCTTAAGTCGACTTCACTTGGAATCATGTAATATAAGCCATCTTTTGACCCTGTCTTTCTTCAAAGTCAGCCATGCAATCACTTAGTTTCTGCAACTCTACACCTTTTCCAATGGATGGAACATTCCTCTGAGTGTCACTTATCAGTTTCACCACCTTGCATTGAGCCTAATATTGTTCCTATCCCAGGAACTAGTGCATATGTTTATTGACACTCATTCTATCCATTGTACTATAGGCATTTTTTTATTCTTTTTTCAAGATTTCAATATGAAAAGACAAAAAAATTAAATATCCAAAAAAGAGTGGGATCGGGACATTACTTCCACATTTGATGGCAGCTAAAGAGTCAGTTGTGTCACCCCTGAACAAAGCTAAAAAAAGCTAAGTCTTTTCTCCATTTTGGGATTGGTTTAGTTTGAATTAGGAGAATTCATAGCCCTGTTAATGGGTAATTACTCACTCGACTGGTTATCTCTTCCAATCATATGGAGGGTTTGGTCATGCCTCCTACGTGACAAAATTATACAAAGTTATCATATGCTGCCATAGGCAAAATGAGTCATGATTTTGTTAAAGGGAAGTAAACCTAAGTTGACCTTTCTGTGGTGTCTCTTGAATTATTTTTCAGTTTCCATCTCCATTCTGTCAGAGTCTTGTTCTATCACATCAACTATTTGGTCCTTTTATCATGTTGCTTTGAGAAGGTCTCCATTGAATTCTTGCTGGCAGGTTTGTCTCTTATTGATTTCGATAAATTGCTCTGAGAGTAAACCTAGAGCCGCACCCTAGCCCTATTTACATTGTTGATAGGTGACCTTGTGCTTAGCATTTGATCAACACCATGGGTCTTCCCTTGTGTTCAACTTCAGTTTTCATTATCACACCTAGAATTCGTGCAGTGCCTTGGTTTCCATTTGACCCTATTGGTGGATTCCTCACCTTTTTGTAAGCTTTCATTATTGGTTGGTTCAGAGGGTTTGTGTCGTGCGCTAGCTACATTTTGTGCATGCCATAAACATGCTTCGGGTTGGTTACTTCACTTTTCCTCGTCTGATTCCTTCCAAAAAAATTCCTGCGGGTTAGACTCGCACTGGACTGATGTGGGATTCCTTAATGGATTTCTTCTAGCAAATATTTTCCCATCGACTCTAACACATTGCTCTAGGAATAAGGTCTAGAGTCCTTTTGTCAGTACCTTAGGGTTTTCAGTCATTAGTGGCAGATTCCATCACTATCGACAGTGAGAATACATCAATGGCTCCTGATTGGAAGATTCTCTCAAGTGTTCGACTTCAAATCATTCACTCACACTTGTTAGATTGTACTGGGGTATCTTGTCTCTCATCATCATTATCGATGAGTTGTCTCACGTTTGTTAACGATATATGTTATCACTAAACTGATCTTGATTGGCTTCTCATCAATCAACTCAATGTAACTCTTTCAAACCACTTCTAACTGAATATTAGCCTCTTTAGTTTGAGTGGGCTCTCTCAAAGGGGGTTTATGATTTTCAATAGAAATAATACTAGATGGCTAACTCTATTAATTGTGACTTGGTTTTTGTATAATTTCAGGTTGAAAAATGAAGGCTTGCTACCATTGGGCTATGGATTCAACATAAGTACTCTTAATGATAGTCTTTCTTAACATGGAAGCTGAGGCAGATATAGGTCTTTAATAAATATGATTGACACACACAATATAATGAAAACACAATAATTTCACCCCTAAAGGAAGTAAGAGCATAATATTATGAATTACGAGTAATTAGAAATAAAATCCACTGTAAGTGATTAGACATAAAGATACATAGAAAAAACACATTAAAAACCTCATGAGAATCTCAAGTCTGGAAGTAGAATGCCACTATATATTACTGATAATGGACAAAAACATACAAGCAAAAATTTGGTGCAATATTCTCCAACTTCTTGCTCTTCGATGTTCAGTCTATAAATAGAAATTCTTTACAATATAAATGACCTACCTAGCTGGCTAGATCTTTGAATTCTAACTCTGACACCTATCATAACTGAAACTACTTACTTGAAATAGAAAAATGACAACCATCCTTCAAGAAGTCAAACTCCTAATAGGACTCTATCTCCTATTTATTACATTCGTTTTTTATAACATTGAAACAGTTACATAATAGATATCACATGTTCAAGGGAAAATTCACCATCACTTTACATATTTAAAACACCCCTAGATCTATGGGACACAATCCTATTTTTTAGGGATGGATAACCTTCACTTTAATAACTGTTCTTCCTGTTGAGTTGGTTGTGTGACACTCCTTTTGAGAAATGAGCCTCTGCTAAGATGGAACACTGACATGATGGAGGGCTCTAGCTAATTAATGTGCTATTGTAACACTAAAAAATCTTCAAAAAAACCCTCGCTACAAAACAGGGTAGTTTAGGAAGTTTCGTAGCGAGTTTTTGTAGCATATGAAAACCTGCCTTTTCACCTATCTCCTTGCCACCTTTGCTGTTCAAAGACCTTTACTATGTCAAGACACCTTGAAAACAATCAATTTCCCTCCATAATACTTGAAAAAACTTAATTCCAAGGAAAAAAAGTACCTTCAGAAATTTTTGTAGCATTTTTTTGGCCTCAAGTCTGAAGAATGCTACGAAACTGTCTAAAAAACCAAATTTTTCTTTTTTTGTAGTTGTCTTTAAAAATTTATCTCTAGATGCAAAATTTAGGTTCTCTGCAAGTTATGAACCTCATCATACTTGTTTTAGCACAATTTTTTACTCCTGTGGTGTTTCTTCTTCATATACAATCAATTGGATGATGGGTTATTCTACCACTCTCATCTTCAGCCCTTTCTTTTCTAACTCCACTTGAATCAAATCCAGTTGCTCCTGAAGATCATCCACTTTATATTTTAATGCTCTATTTTTGGATTGTAAGTGCAAGTTAATCCTCTTAATGTGTTTGACCTCCCCTCTTAATGGTTGAGTCCATTTCAACAACATTTCTGCATTGTCCAAAGTTTTTGAAACACTTGTGACTTGCTCATCCCATATTTTCCTCATCTGTTCAAATTGAACCTTCTCAGCTCTATGCTTCTTTGCCTGTATATTCAAAACTGATATCTCTTTACCTACTTCCTTTAACTTCTCTCTGAGGGTTTCTATTTCTGATTTTTCGATTATTTTCTCTTTCCCCTTTCTTTTCCTAATAACCACTTCTTCCTTTGCTGGTGAAGACAAATTTATGATGATTTTTGGCTGAGCAGCTTCATTTATTTTCTTAGTATATTTTCTTTCCATGAACTTCTTTGAATGTCTAGTCATTGTCTTCCTCGGCTGAAATATAAAACCAACATCATCACCAACAAAATCTTGTTTCTTAGAAGTCTTACCTTTCTTTAGCTTTCTTCCTTCATCTTTAATATCTTCAACTTGCATAATGGGTGACTCTTCAATGTCAATTGCATGAAGGATATCCTCCATATTTCCTTTAGCCAATGTCTGGATTTTAGTGACTCTCTTGCTACCTTTTTTTCTGACTGAATGCTTCTTTTTTGTGGGTGTTGCTTGAGGGATGTCAGTCTCTTTCAGGGGTTCTTCTCCCATATCTACTGGTTCTGCTGGAGATGATCTATTTTATTCTTCAACTTGTTCTGCCACAGTTGGTGATGAATTAGTTCTAGGTTTTGTGGTTTTCTTTGGAGGGACCACATCAATTTCATAACCACTTATGAAAAATAAATAAATCCAATCTCTATATAACCTTCTTAATTCTTCCAAGACTAACAACTTAATTAGACCATGATGAAAAAAATATGTCTCATTTCCCTCTATCATGATTTGAACCTTATTTGACATTTTCCCTATACTTTTGTATAAATATAAAGGAAATTCAAGTGACCTCTTACCTACAAAATGTAGAAGAAGTCTGAGATGGTATGAGTAGACCATGTGAAATATTCCTTCACAGGTAAAGTATTTTTGAATGACCATCAACAGTTTTGCATAATACTCCATCATAAGACTCCAAGGATAACATTTGTCAAATCAAATTTACTGTGTTATTTCTTGATAAATTCTTTACAATCCTGCATTGTGAATTTGATAAATTTAAACCACTGTTCACCACCTCTAGGGATTCCTCTAGCTGATGATATGCTCTCTGGTTGTAATATTCCCAAATAGGAAAAGCAAGAATATAGCTCATAATAATGGAAATAGTAGAAAGTATTAACACATTACATGTGAGCCAAATGATAGATCCATGGTATTATGTATAACATCAATAAATAAGTACAAGATCTTGGGGATCAAGCCCCTCAAGATAGGCAAGAGAAGCCTGCAATGCCAAAATGCACCCAAAACATGTAATACACTGCTACACAAAGTATTGAAGCAATCACAACACTATTTTAGTGACTAATACTGCAATTGGAACATATATATAAATGGATCTGATAAGATCATGCTCATACATGGCCAAAAATGGAGATCTATGCTACTCAACACTTTTCCAAGACAATCCAAGATGGGTTTCCGGAAATACACTAAATATGAATGGTGGATCTAAATCCCTAGGACTAAATATTCACTGCAAATAAATCACATAGGAGGTGGCTGAATCTGATGTATATCTGAAAGAACTCCAAAAGGACTCTCTCAATGAAGGGTTGATCCCTTCAATGGAAAGCAAACTCTGTTACTGAGGAAACTAGAAACTACTACTTTTAAGGAGAAGAACCATGTGTAGAAGGCTATTAGAGTGCTCAGAATGATCTAGAATTTTAACCACGGATTCTACCAAAAAAACTCAGAAAAACCTAGAAAAAACCAAAAATGGTTTGGCCAAATTTTAACTTTGGATTTTGGCCATTTTTGGGTTGCCCACTACAACAACTCACTAAAATAACACATATCTATATTGGAAATGTCCTATAGGGGATAAAATCACCTTGGCTTAATGCAAAATATATCAAATAAGCCCAAGGGGATCCTTTACTGGCCTCCCAATGGAAAGAAACCTTCCTCCACTGCAAAACTAGCTCAGAAAACACCCAATACAATCTTCCACTACTGCACCCTGCAATTCAACACATCTCTCAACAGAAACTATGTTGTACCACAAGACTAAAGCTTGGCCTGAAACCTAAATGTGGAAATATAGTGAAAAATCTCCTCCTATGAGGCTTCTAAGGATAGAGGTGGGATTCCCAATTAGGAACACCTTCTGCTAACCAACACTTCAATCTTAGCTAAACAGTGGAAGAAAGCTTATATGTCTAAAACAAACCATCCAATCAAAACATAAACATATCATAACATAATCATATGGCTACCATACTCTTCCTTATATAAGAAATGAGATTCCCAACCCTAAGCCACATCCATTAATGACACTACTCCCATGCAATGTGTCTCCATCTAAAACTGCGTTGTCTCTCCATAAATGTCCACTCCTCCATGACAATGATGTTAATTTGGTAAAAGATGACCCAGTCCACATGCTCTATCCCCTATTCACACCTTAGGGTGCTTTATTAAGCTGAAAAGATGTTCCACTTTCACATGAGAAGTGGTTTTATTCCTAATAAAGAGATTTATGGGTCTCCCTACCCACTTATTTATTAAACAAGAAGGAAAAATTATATTTTAATATTCCAATTAGCTGCATGTTAATTTAGGAATATTACAATTCTCCACTCCCAAATGTTTCTGGTCCTTAAGCAACTACAAGGATAGATCTGCAAAATACAGGGAACCTTCACCCCCATGTGAAGCTCCATCCTCCAAGTTATCATCCATATGAAATGAATCACCCTCCAGAATGGTAATACATAGAAAAACTCCTCCCATGTGAGAGGCTCCTCCCAAAGACATAAGTCAATCATATGGCTCCCTTCATAAGAAAACAAGTGATATAATGTAGCAGCCATACAAGGTCCCATGCTCCCCTTGAATCGTGGAGAAATGTGGGAAGTTTCATTCCCAATGGACACATCCAACCAATGTGTCATCCCTAAAATCATGTCCCCAACAATAATAAGAACATCATCGACATATGGGATCAAAATGAGTGATACATAAACAATCAAATGCAATAATGGAGGTGGATCATAGTCCCACATGTGGAATCAACACAGTATATCTCTTGACTGCATCAGATAGTGATATGGTAAGTGGTTTCCCCACCACTTAGTTGCTGCCCAAGTCTTCTCACAATGGCTGAAAAGGTGAGAAATTTTTGGTGCTTTTGGACTGCAGCCACAGTGATACAACATCTCCCTATATCCTCTAAGGGAGTCGCCATGTTCAGAAATTTTTATGGCCCAAAGTTGGCCATGAAGTTTATATGGAAGAATGCTCCTCCTTGGATAAATGGCCTACATATACATGGTAAAGGAATGCAAATAATCATCAAATGAAACATCATGTCCATAAGCATGTTCCTTACCAAAATTTTTGCTCATACAAATGGAGTGGTCCATAGATAGATCCCCTCTCATTCCAAAAGAGGAAATAGGTAGTTGTTATAACTCCTTCATTTAGTTATGTGTCTCTCCCATCTCCACATGTTCCATGCATATTTTCAAATGATGATATTGTTCCTCTTCAAAGCCTTCCCAAGTGTAGCTCTCCATGATAGTGTTGTAGGCTCTCATGGAATAAGTATGGCCGAAAAGAAAATATTCATGTGCTTTTTGTAACAACTTCTCCTTAAGCTTGGAGGCTCTAGATAAGAATATCCTTCCATGATAATAGATGAATTCATCTTGGACTGAATAACCCTCTTCATGTATCTGGTCATCAGGTATCATGCATGTGAAAAGATCCTTGGAATAATCCAGCAATAGCTGGGATTTCCAATATGGATCTATCCTCCATAGTGACATAGTTGATGATCTATCACAAATAAAATTTGTCATATGGCTGTCCTCCTCTTTGACATCTCCCATGCCAAAGGTAGATATTGGAAGGTTGTTATCCTTCCCATGTTTCTCCTCCCAAAATGCAGAATCTGAAACGAGAGTGGGTAATTATGATGTTGGGAGAATGTCTCCCTCCTCCTTGAGTCTACCCAAGACTCGCAGCGTTGTACAATGACATCCCACTATTCCCAGTCCTCCTAGATCTATGAGTGGTGAAACATGTTGAGAGAACTCTTTGATCCTCTTCCAATTAGGGGGTCTCCCTGGTGGAATTCCTCCATGTAATGAAACATCAAGGCCTAGAGCAGGCTGTAAATGTGAGTGGACTGATTTGTCCCTGCTCTCACTGTGCAAATCATCCTCCTGCTTCTGTACATAAAACTCCCCAAAATAATGGGTGTATATGTTCCAAATCATTTGATGCTGACCCTCCTTCTCATTTCCTCCTACCTTCTGCAAGATCTCACAGTCTAAGGTGTCTTTTTCAATTGTAATCAATCTATGTACACTAAACATCTCATTGGTGTCAAAAGTCTTGATCACAAAGGAATGATCTATCATAGTGTGTGTCCCCAAGATTTCATTCAATGTTGGAACACACTTCTTCCATTGTTTTGTATCATTGCATATCAACATAGACACATGCTGATCATGATATTCATATGTAAGATCCTTTGGAACTTCTTGCAAAGATGCAAGAGCTCCTCTCGCTGAAGAAATTTCTTCATCTCCATCTCCAAATAGAAGTTGATCTCCTCCTACTATCACAATGTTGGAGGATATTTCTAGGTCTTCCTCTTTATTCTCCTTATTAATGGAGAATACCTCATCATTAAAAGATCCTTTATCTTGATCTCCTTTTGAAAAAGGAATCCTCATGTATTCTTCTTGAGAAGAAAGTTCTTGCTGAAGTGGGTCCTTTGCCCTTAGCAAAGCATGTTGCAGATCTTCAACCCCCTCAACAATGTTCTGAAATGGAGTTGGTTTCATGGATCCTTCCAGCTCATGCAAAGGTTCTGATTTCTTAGGCTTGGTTTGTTCCCCCAAGGAAATGTCAGATTGTTTTAGATCAAATCTTTTCGGTAACCTCCTCGTGAACTTTGCATATGTAGATATATTTTCATTATTCAATGAATGAGATTCAAATAACCACCAGGAATAAGCCTTACCTTCAATATGCAATGCTGCTACTCTAATGGCTTCCTCTTCTCAAACTTGATGCAGCTGTAAATATGTGTCTAGCTTATTTACCCAAGCCTTGGCTATGCTCTTGGGTGACCCATCAAAAGTAGGTAGAAAAAATCTACCCAAAGTGTATTGCATGCACCCTCTTCTTCTATTGTAGTTAATAGGTCTTCTATCTTCTTTTATTTGACAAAACCCTTGGAAGCCTAGATGCTCCTTGAATCTTCTAGACTGAGATTCATATTCTTGGAGATAGTCACCAAGAGTCTCCTCCTTTGGTGTTTCTCATCCTTCTTCTTCTCTTGCCAAGAATGTAGGCATGGTACCACATTTTAGATCTAATTGTGTGGCTGAATTCTCACACCCATAATATGAAGAACTGGAGCTTTCTTGATGTGCAAATCTTCTTGAGGGACCTTCATGTATTTCCCTCATCATTCCCTTGATTTCTCTTTTAAGCTCATGCATATTTTGGAGAAGAAGTTCTAAAAACTTCTTTCCCTCCATTTATCCAAATAATGGAGACTTTCATTTGTCTCTTCTGTGAGCCTTTTCTTTTCTGTGAGAAGCTTCTTCTTATTCTGATAGCATATATGCAATGTCTTCACAGGTTGAGCCAATATTATGCTTTGATACCACTGTAATATTCCCAAATGGGAAAAGCAGGAATATAGATCATAATAATGGAAATAATAGAAAGTATTAACACATTACATGTGAGCCAAATGATAGATCCATGGTATTGTGTATAACAGTAATAAAGAAGTACAAGATCTTGGGGATCAAGCCCCTCAAGATAAGAAAAAGAAGCTTCCAATGCCAAAATGCACCCAGAACATGTAATACGATGCTACACAAAGTATTGAAGCAAGAAAAACACAGTTTTAGTGACTAATATTGTAGCTAGGACATATATATAAATGGATCTGATAAGATCATGCTCATACAGGGCCAAAAATGGAGATCTATGCTCCTCAACACTTTTCCAAGACAACCCAGGACAGGTTTCTGGAAATACACTAAATATGAATGGTGCATCTAAATCCATAGGGATGAATATGCATTGCAACTGAAGAACATAGAAGGAGGTGGCTGAATTTGATGTAGATCTGAAAGAACACCTCCAAAAGGACTCTCTCAATGAAGGGTTGATCCGTTCAATGGAAAGAAAACTATTGTTGTTGGAAACTACTACTTCTGAGGATAATAACCATGTGTAGAAGGATGTTAGAGTGCTCATAATGATCTAGGATTTTAACCATGAATTATACTAAAAAAAACTAAAAAAACCCAGAAATGGTTTGGCTAGATTTTAACTTTGGCTTTTTAGCCATTTTTGGGTTGCCCACTGCAAAAACTCACTAAAATAATGCATATCTGGACTGGAACTGCACTATAGGGGTTAAAATAACCTTGGAATGATGCCAAATATATCAAATAAGCCCAAGGGGCTCCTTTACTGGCCTCCCAATGGAAGGAAACCTTCATCCACTGCAAAACTAGCTCAAAAAACACCCAATACAATCTTCCACTACTGCACCCTGCAACTCAACACATCTCTCAACAGAAACTGCATTGTACCACAAGGCTGAAGCTTGGCCTGAAACTTGAATGTGGAAATATAGTGCAAAATATCTTCCTATGAGGCTTCTTAAGGATAGAGGTGGGATTCCCAATTAGGAACACCTTGTGCTAAAAAAAAATGCAATCTTAGCTAACAACTAAAGAAAGTTTATATGTCTAAACAGACCATATAATAAAAGCATAAACATATCATAACATAATAATATGTATTCCATCCTCTTCCTTATATAATAAATGAGCTTCCAAACCCTAAGCCCCATCCATTAATTATAATACTCCCATGCAATGTGTTTCCATGTAAAACTGCGTTGTCTCTCC
This sequence comes from Pinus albicaulis, assembly GCA_034641835.2. Classification (NCBI taxonomy): domain Eukaryota; kingdom Viridiplantae; phylum Streptophyta; class Pinopsida; order Pinales; family Pinaceae; genus Pinus; species Pinus albicaulis. The sequence continues at coordinate 687,293,101 of CM076582.1, read as the reverse complement.
ATAAATGTCCACTGCTCAATGACAACATTGTTGATTTGGTCAAAGTTGACGTAGTCCACATGCTCTAGCCCATGTTCACACCCTAGGGTGCTTTATTAAGCTGAAAAGATGATCCACTTTCACATGAGAAGTGGTTTTATTCCTAATAAAGAGATTTATGGGTCTCCCTACCCACTTATTCATTAAACAAGAAGGAAAAATTAGATTTTAATATTCCAATTATCTACATGCTAATTTAGGAATATTACACTGGTGTCACTATAAGGTTTAGAATTCCAACCTTTGATGTTGTTCCTGTGAAGCTAGTGGAAAAATCCTTTGAAACTTGTAAATAAAAACCCTGCAACCTCTGGAAAAATTACAAGCAACCAGTCCTTCTGGAAACCTCCATAGTTGTAGGGTCTTCATTGAGTAATTTCATATCCATGGGATCATACCTGTGACAATGGCCACCCTTATTCATTTTCTTTATTGCAGCTGTGGATTCTTTATAGTGTTCACTGCCTCACTTGCTGATGACACTTGCAGAATTCAAATTTTCCAGCAACCTTCTTGGCTCAATGAAGCAGCTCTCCAGAGATCGAATCACATGCAAGGATAAACCACAATATGACAAAAGGCTAATTGAGGTGAGGTTTAAAATTTTAATTGATAGCTCGAGCTTCAATCATAACACATGCAAGGAAAAAGGGTAATGATGACATCAAACACGACTATTTACATTTTAATTTTACCATAAAAACCTTGAATGACCTCCACCTTTACTAATCTAATCAGAAAATGACACCTCATACAACTCTGAAAAGCCAGGTTAGAAAATTCATTTTCGTAGCGAAATTAGTTAAGCTTCTGAAAGATTCGCTACAAAACAATTAGGCAGTTTCGTAGAAAAAACTAATATTTTTCTATGTAAAACACTACAAAAACCTAAAAAAGTGATAGGTGTGCACTTTTGAGTTTAAGTGTATGGGGAATTAAAACTATCATGATATGGGAGTGATTTGGATGAAATGGAATAAATGGAGGTGATCATAAAACTTAGGATAAACTTAAAAATACAAAAAATTTCCTATACCACATTGAAATGGCTTAGGAGACCTTATCCATTTGGTGAGTGACCAGTATGAGCCTATCAAGAAATGTTTCACAACTTAATGAGTGATAATAGTATACATCAATGACCAGTAATCAAAAAATTTCTCACATGGTCGACTTCAACTCATTTATTCCCATTGTGTAGAACTTTACCATAGTGATCGGTGAAGACCCTAGGTTTGCATCAACATGCTTTGGTTCACTTTGACAAATCCTTTAGTTTTCTTCGAGCGACACCATCCACCCTTATATGTTGCAGTTCATCATAGCAAAATTTTGTATGTTGGCACCCGAGTTGTGTTCAGTACCATTTTTTCCACCACTTATGATTTGGTACTTGGAGATTTAGTTGTGACTTCAGTGATCAGATATCTTTGAAGCATCATTGATCATCTTCTATATTTGATACTTGGACATGATTTTGATATGTACTTTCAGGCAATGATCAGATGATTCACTATGTACTTTACAATTTCTACTATACTTGTATACATATTGGATCTGCTCCATACTTGTTATGTGGACATGATTTTGTTTCATTGAGCATGGGTATGCCTGTTGTTGGGTGGTTTAATTGTCGGATTAAACCTCTCAATATTAATTATCAATCTGGGAGTTGTAAACACGAGTTGTATTGTGTATTGGCTCAGTTTAATGGGCAGAGTATATGAGTTTCCTTATTAATGATAAACTAGGTGCTGAAATGAAACACACTTTTGCTGGTAAATAGAAAATCTTGAAAGGAAACCTACTTAACCAATTTCATTCACTGCAAAATCCACACTGTAATTAAACTATAATGAAATTCAAAACAATCCTCAATCATTCTCGCATTCACATTCTACTTTTTAAATCTCCTATGATAACTTTAAAAATCCCAATCTATTAACTCCTTTCACTCACTTGACACTAACACTTGAAATTAATCTTGAAACAAGCAAAAAGACACACACCCTCTTCTTTAATGAAAACTCACACATTAAACTAGCTCAAAATACTCTTCGTAATAATTCAAGATTCAAAGAACAATTCTATCTATTGATAGAAGAAACCACTTTACTTTTATAAAATAAAACTTAAAGATCTTGTTAAAAATCTCATTAAAAATAATCAATGAGAACCTTTAATTCAAAGATGTTAATCTAGATGAAATAAAAACAAACCTATTTCAAAATCAAATCATGTAACTCATAATAAAACTAAATCAAACTTATGTAAATCATTAATGAAGACTAAATCACTGCTACCTACACAATCAAATCATCAATCACACTTGTTCTCACAAAGAAATCATTATACTGCAAAACAAGAATAAAAAAAAAAAATCTAATTATTAACATTAAATCAAATAAATAAACAAATTAAATAAACATCAAATCTGCAAACATATATAATGCAAAATGTTGATTTATTATTTTAAATAGAAAGGCTAATATACATTCAAGTTTTAAAACATTACATTTTATTACATTACATTACTAATAAATCATGTTGAATAAATTTGTTGAATTTCAAGCATTGGATGGAGATCGAATCTGCGTTGTCTCTCTTATCTCTGCAATTGAATGCCCGCTAGAATTAACTTATACCAAAACCCAATTCTACGCAGACATAACTCTGTTGATAGACTGTTGAATGTACTGGTTGAACGCAGATCAAATTTGCGCTATTGCTCCAGCTCTAGATCGCTTGAATTCATGCTGGAATCGACTTGCAGGGATCTTCTATGCTGGTAAATAACGCATATCAAATTTGAATTCGATCTTTTCTACCTGCATCACATTGCACACATATCTAATACACAACAATATAATTACACCTAGAAAATAAATGGACAATTTAAAAAAATCCCAATCCACAAATTATTGCATGGCCTAACATTTCTAACTTCACATTCTCTGGTTTTTTTCCTCACACAAACTCACTCTATCTATTGCGCAACTACCTATCTCTAAAGGATTGACCCCATTGACTTCCAGCAACTGATATATATATATATATATATATATATATATATATATATATATATGTTTTCAATTAAGCTTCAACCTAGTGATAGAAAAATTATTGGTTTTACAAATTTCCAGAATGAGAATTGGTTTGAAACAGATTGTCGAATTCAGGAAATTGCTCCTCGTTTTGTGGGATCCTTCTGTTGCTGGGAGGTACGGTTGGCTTATAGAGATTATATCTGACCTAAAAAAAAACATTTGAGATCAGCATTAATAGTTACCTAGGAAGCTGCTCGTCTACACAATTTTGCACAAAACTCATTTCTGGAACTAATTGAGAGTGATCTAGGCCTGTCTGTGCTGTAATCTTCCTTCAACCAATTGATACACACATACAAATGTTTGATGACACCCTTGGGTTATCATTTGGAATCATTCTAGAGAGATTTTAGCTTATGGTACCCTTTATCAGTCCCAAATAACCAGTCCATGTAAGTGAAAGTCGATGAGTAATTCCCAAAATTTGTATAGAGTAGTCGATGATGATAATCATGGAAATCAGCTCCTCCATACAACGGGAATAGCTTTCAAATGATCCAAGGAAAATATTAACCACAATGGTAGGTCCAATAATTGTAGCAAAACCAAGGAACAATATTTCAGCAGGATGCGCATACTCAGATGTCAAACCAAATGGTGTTGCGTATTCATGATGAAAACTGTGAACATGCTTGTACAACCATTTTGTATGTAAAATTCTGTGGCCCCAGTAGAAAACAAAATCCTCCAAAATTAAATAAAAAACCAGCTGGGATACAACTACTTTCTAGGATGGGAGTGATGGCATGCTTCTCATGCCCAAAAATCTGAATATAGCCTAGACAAGAAAAAGATGCTCTCATGAAGAAGAAAACTGCCTATGGAAGCTAGTTGAAAATTAGTGAAATTTCTGATCAGATACAGCCAACCTCTTTCCAACAATGTCACCATGACAAATCCCAATCTGTTGAAATCTTATCTACTCCAGTGAAGAAGTTATCCTTTAGCCCAACAAAGGAGAGAGTGAGCGAGAGGTGTGATAGATCAAAATCCTGGAGCTTGGATTCTATTTCAGACTGTGTGAATTCATTAGTGAATCTATTCTCGAGGGGGTGAGAAACAACAAGAGGTTTTGATGCAGAGGAGATGTGGCTCTCAGCTGCTACTGCAAAATGCACCATTTGTGCATCTGCAAAGTGTAACTCAACAAGCCTTTTCCTTTTGAGTTCAACCGCTTGATCTTGATCCTCTGTGTTTTCTTACAGCGTCAAGATTATCCATGATTCTAGGACCTAGATGCATATGATCATAGTCCTTAGCATAAAAATGATTAAAAGGCACATGTTTTTGAGTATTTCTTGCCTTTGTCAGGATTCTTTCTATCTCCAAGATTTCCTTTCTCACGGTATGGCTTAACAAGAACACGTGCACCACAAACATAGTGAGGATTCCCTTTTGCCAAAAATATCTTCACTGTTTCTGGATATGTGAAAGTTACAAAGCCAAATATGCACTTTTGTTGGTAAGGTATCCTCACGTCGTGCATAGGACCGTAAGTCCTGAAGTAATTAGAAACATCTTCCTCAGTGAAAGTAATTTCAACTGGAAATGTCAAGTATATTTGTCGAGAACCTGAGTTCACTTCACCTAAGTCATCTATTCCACTTTTGTATGCCATAAACTTGCCCAAACATAATCAGAGTAGTGATATTCATAGAGACCCAATACGTTCATGTTCAAAAATGGTTTCTAGTGGAATATTCCCCTCACGATATCTCTTTCACGAAACTAAATTTAGCCAAATGGTTTCTGGGTTATAGGAAAAACGGTGCTCTGAACACAACCCATGTCTCGGAATTTAGAGATTTTTCTCCATTTCATCGAAAATTGGATATTTTCACCTACAACAATTCGACTACCCAGCAACTTCTTTTATGCATTTGGTGAATTTTCACTCGAATACATTCCTGCACCAAACCTTACTGCAACCAAGAAGTAATTTATTAAAAACACTCATTAATTAACTAAAAACAAGAATTTATAATTTAATAGCTATTGTTTCTAAATTACTCTAATTAAGAACATAATGGATTAATAACGATTAAAAACACCATGTACAAGTATGTATTTAGTTGATAAAAATCGTAAAAATTTGGGCAAAAGTGTGGCTCAACACCTGCCTCAGACATGAGTTTTCTTTCCGATTTCGTTCACTGGTTTTTGGTAGGCTGAAATTTGGTGAATTCCTCTTAAGTCCTCACATGATTATTTCTTATGCACATAATACATTTCGGCTATCATGTACCCCTTTTGACCTCATATATTAGGGGCATATGTTATAGCATCATTTATCACCTTTATATACTTGATGACTTATGTATTGGCCTTGGGCAGCCCTTTCCTTTCAGACTTGGTAAACTTCTTAAAAATCTTTTTTTTGAATTCCATATGCGGCTCTGCCCTGACATTTACACATGTAGACACCTGCACATACAATTTAAAATATAAAAAAAATATAAACTCCTTGTTAATGGGGTGGGGTTTACAGGTTTTACCTGAAGACCGCCTACACCTGCCTGTGGTCAAACTGTTTCCCAACTGAAAAACTGATTTGAGGAAGTATAAATAAACCTCATTGGGAAGGATTAAGGGAGGAGAGATAATGAATATTGATACTATAGCCTATTATAGCTCAGATCAAGTCTGATTATCCATGTGCCTCCTTTACTTCCCATGTTTAGGAAACCCTTGTTTCCTTGTGATGTTCACTCCCCTTATGTGACATCCTTTGTGCACCTTTTATGGAAGAATATTGTTGAGGCTTGGGTTGGACGGATCCAAAGGATGGTTTCACTTGGAGCCGTGGCCGATTTCAAGATATATCTCCACTTTATTTTTACATACATCAATAAAAGAAGCTGTGTGCCATTCTTGATGTCATGTTATTATATGTTTCATATACATATTAATGATCTTGTAATCGTTATTTTATGATTCTTTTATGATTTTATATGATCTAACATACTGAAATTTAGGATGTATACGTTGTACAACTAGTATATGTGCTTTGGCTTGAGTGAGTTGTAGGTTTGGAAGCATGAGGAGTAGCAGAGGGTTTTCACCCTTTGGGAATGACCTCAAATGTAGGACATACGGGTAAGGTTACCTATCCCTAGTTAACTAGTTTAGGCATTAGGACTTTTAATTTGAATGGTTCTTGTGATTGTATGTCTTCCACTCTGTTAGGTTCCTCAACCCAGACCTTAGGGTAGTTTTTCCCACAATAGAATTGGTCACTCCACTGGGGATTACATTCATGTAATTCATAGTTTATGATTTTTTCTATGGATTTTGGGTTCCCTGACTGATCTGATCACTTTCCCAGTGTTGTTGGTTCTTTTTCCATCGAGGCAGAAACCTCGATATTTTGGTTCAGGCTTGGATTTTATTTTTCTTTGCTGTCATTTCTATACGCTACTTTTTGTGTACACAGCTGCGTATACATATTTTTTTGTCCAAAGGAACCCGCATATACACGAGTTGCTTCACACACATAGGCGTATACATGCAGGTTGCACACTGTGGATCCACATATGGCCAGTTAAATTTTTAAAGTTTATTTTTTAGATCCTATAAGTATTTCCTACCTGCTTTTGGTCACTCTTGTAGAATCTCTTGTATGTCTGGATAGTATTTCTCCTTTTTGTGTATTAGTTTATCTCTTTCTTGCTTGAAAACCTACTAAACCTAGGGTTTTTCCTTGCTTGGTGAAGTTTCAGTTGTGGCTGTGGCACCGTGACTTCTTTCTGAGGTTGTTGGTTGTTCTGACATTTCAGAATAGTGAGTCTATGTCGGTTTACTCATGCTTGGCTTGTTCATTGCTTCACTTTTTGTTTTTTGGCTCATTGGCTTTCCTAGTTTTCTTGTTTCATTACATCAGCTTTTCTGGCGAATCTTGAAGTTGTATTTCTTGATTTGTTTTTTCTTTTTTTTGGTTTCTAGAAGATTTATGCTACTATTTCAAGTCCTTTTCTTGAGTTAACTACTTCATTCCGCTTTTTTAGTCCTGTAATGAAAGTGACACAGTTGGCTTATGAAATTTGAAGTGGCTTGTTGGCTCATTTTCTTGATTTGAGGCATCTAGTAGTTTTGTGCTTTTATGAGAGACTTTTTGTTTTCTCCTTAAAAAGTTAAAGGCTCAAAAAACATTTGTTTTTTCTGTTGCTTTTTATTTTGGTTTTCATTTCATGGTTCTAATCTCTTTTGGAGAAATTTTGTAGTTTCTCATTTTGGTCTGGTTGCTTCGTTTTGAGAGAAGCTTTGTAGTGGGATTGTCTCTTTTATATCAAGTTGTTTTGGATTTTTTTTTGAAAATAAGTTCTTGTTTGGGCTCATCTCTGATTTGTGTCAAAGTGATCAGACCGTCTTATTGAAAAACTCATTTGCTTCCCTTTGTGAGTAATCCTAGAATTTGCATTCATCATTGGTAGTTTTTGCATTAGTACAATGTTAAGCATGGTAGTATTTTTGGTAGTTTTTTAGTGTGGGAGCGTGATATTGAAAAGAAAATAAAAATTTATTGATTTTTAGTTGTTTCATAGAACCCAAGTAGAAATCTCTTTCATCGAAGAAAAATTTTCATATTCATGTAGAAGGTTTCTATTGATTTCTCTTTTACGTCAAAACATCATAAGTTGCATTCTCCGTCTACCCTTTACTTAAAAGAATAACCATTAAAATCAAGCGCTTAATTGAACTAGAATTTTTCGAGTTGTTATTAATATACACCAACTAGTCTGGCTCATAGGGCCTTGGAATAGGTGAGTGGAGAGTTAACTCTCCAAGGCCACTCAAATTTCAAACGTACCTCTAGAGAGTTAAGCGCGAGGGCTAGTGAAGGCAAAGAAGAGAGATACCTGCTCTACTATTTACTGAATCCTGACCTAAGGCCATTCTGCTTGGCTAACAATATGATCTGGTGTCCATATTTTCTATTCCTAGGTGTCACATAGGTGACTGTGGGGGGGAATACTCTTGGTACCTGAGGCAGAAGTTGCATCCCTCTCATTAGTACTTATGGAGGGTGCCCTTGAGAAGCTCAGGTACTTTCACTAGCAAATTCTTTTGTTAGGAGGTCAACGTAACTGTTTCTGTTACCTTTGCTACTAGGCCTAGGGCGTAATTACCGCAGACTATTCTCGGAAGGTGCTCTTATTTTATTTCTTGTATTTTGGTGTCCAGTCCTAATAAATCGGAGCATAAATACTTGAAGGCTAGTTGATTATTTTATCTTAGGGAAATTTTGTAGAGAGTTCTCTTTGCTCCTAGATTGCCATAGTTTCATAAATTTTTTAGTCTATATTAAAATATAACAATTATTAAAAGTGGCTGATCGATCGGTTCGTCGATCGAGGAGTCTTCGTGGGATTTCTCTTGCGAGTGCCAAGCCTTATTCAAGATGGTGTAGGAGAAATTATGCTCATGATTTACATCTAGTAGTTGCAAACGTATCGAAGAGTGATCCTCCGCTTAGGGCTATTATTTCTATGGGTGGTCCTAGTACTAGTGGTGATATAGAGATGAGTACTCCACTCATCTCTCAAGTCCTTTTTTCGGCAGAAGAAGTTGAGGTAGAAGAGATTCCTGAACCTCCAGTTACTCATTCCTCTCATATTCCTGCTAGTTTTCCTGACATTCTTTTGTTTTTTGGGCCTCTATTTCAAAGACCGGCTAGCCCCCATATTTTTCCTTTTCTTTCGATGGCCACAGATGGGAACACAAATTCAGCTATGAGAACTTCGAGTGTGCATACTCGTCTTTTGGTTGAAGGAGGAGGTACCATTTCCATTTCCTACTATCATTCCCAGTGCGATGAATTTTAGCTCTACCTCCATTCCATCTACGAGTGGGGGCACCCAAGTATTTGCTTCCCATTCTGGTCCCTTTTCTTTCGGAATGCCAACTAGTGCAATTACTTTTATTCCTTCACTTTTTCTTTTGTTGTCTCCAGACCTATGTCTTCTATGGCTAGTGGGTTAGCTAAATTTCAGGGTTTCCCTTTCGAAAGTGGTCATATCCCTCATTCAAACCCTTCCTTAGGATCTTTTCCTTTCTCCTCTCAAGGTCAAGGTTTCAATCCTTTTCTGGGGGGCCAAAGATCTAATGATTTTCAAGGCTAGAACCCTACTTTTACAAGGTTGGGAACTTGGAATTAGTTTTCTGATGGTCAGGAAGGGAATTTACCTTTCTCCTCCATAGGTGATTCTCATGGTTTCTCTCCATTTTCCAATGCTTGGAACCCTTACCAAGGGGTTTCATATTTGTTCAACACTTCGATTCGGGAAATTATCTTTGTTTATGTTAATCCTATGATGGGGGGGGGTCCTATTCCAAATGCTTCTAGGCCACAAGGTTTCTCTTATGGATCATATTTTTCTATGAACAATCCATGGAAACCTGGTGCCTCAACAAATCTAGGATATTCTTTTCAGAATATTGGGAATCCTTCTATTGGTGGATGGAATTCTCAAGCTCCTTTGTGCTTACCATTCCTGGAAACCTTGAATTTCCTAGATTTATCAAAATTGATGAATGATCCAATTTTATATAGCCTGAGATGGCCTCCAGTCCCTACTAAAATTCCCTCCGATATTCCAATATTTGAAGGGAAGAATGGTCAGGATCCAACTGACCATGTTACCACTTTCCATTTATGGTGCTCCTCGAACTCCCTCATCGATGATTCGATTAGGTTGAGACTATTTTAGCACACCCTAACTAAAAATGCTACAAAATGGTACATTGAGCTTACTGGGGGGAATTTTTATACATTTGGTGAGTTGGCTACTATGTTTCTGAACCATTTCGAGTTTCATGTTCGTTATGATACTGGGACTGATCTCCTGGCCAATTTCTAATAGAATAAGGAAACACACATCTCGGATCATATTCAAGAATAGGAATCACCATCGATAACTGCAAATGCTCCACACCCAAAAGTTAGAGCTGATTTATTCTCAGTCTCGGGTCCTTAATAAGATTTTGGCGGATGCTCCTCATTTCAAAGTAGATTTATCTAAATCAAAGCCAGGTCCTCATGCTGAAAGGATTTTCGGTTAGATCGATAGTGACATGACTAACCTTTTGAATCAAGTGCAATAGTTGTCTTTACAATCTGCTCCTTCTATTTAGGCTACGTCATCAGTGTCTATTTCTTCCCAACCCTTAACTATTAATGTTGTTCAAGATTCTAACCCAAAATGAAATAAAAAATCCAATGGGAAGAAGAAGGGATTTAATAATAAGAAGAAAGATAAGGATGGGAAGGGTAATGCGAACATATCCAATGATAATGTTGGAGAGGGTAAGAGAGAGGCAAAGAAGAAAGTTAAGTTTCCATGCAATTTATGCACCATAGACCCTATTACTCATCTCTGCCCTAAAATTCAGGATGCTCAACACTTGTTAGCTCAGTAGGGTTCCTCTAGTTCCTAGGTTGTCTTGACAAACCATTTTCCCAAATGGAAATAGCTACTTGCTGGCACGAATGCTAATACTAGAGCTCCCGTTGTGGGCAACCAGGAAGGGGAAAATTCCTCAAATTTATATATGATGAGTTCTGAAGCTGATATGGCTAAGAGATCTCATGATTATGGTGAAGCTAAGTCTTCAAAAGCTACGGGTACTCCTAGTAATTCTGAGCCACTCCATAAAGAGAGGTCCGCAGTTGAGCCTATACCTCGAATGTCAAAAGGTTCTACTAAGCATACGAAAATCAACCCTAATGCCGAGGTAGCCTAAAAGTACTCCATTGTAGAAGATTTGGCTCAGAGTCCTTGTGATATGTCTACATTAGAGGTACTCCAGTCATGCCTATCACAAAGGAGTGCATTGGTCACTGCGATCAGGGTAGTTGATACAAAGAACTTTATTATGATCATGTTTGATATGTCAAATCTTTAGAAGAGACTTCCTCATCACATGGATTTTCAGATTAAATCTACATATCAGAACATCAATATTTTTTGAACAGTAGTTGATGAGGGCACTTCCACATGTGTCATGTCTATCTCATGTTGGAAAGCCATTATATCCCCTTTAGTTGTGCCTTCACCTACTCTTCTCACTGCATTTGATGGTCATTCTCACAGGCCACATAACATTTTTCTTATTTTGTCCATGTTGGGGGTAAAGTTGTCAATATTGAGGTCGAGATAGTTGATGCCAATTTGGACTACAATCTTCTATTTGGGTGGAATTGGATTGATGAAATGGATGTTATTGCTTCATCGTCATTTCACATCTTGTGTTTTCCTAAATAAGGGAGGATTGTCACTATCGATCAGATGGACTATTCTCCGATAAATCCAAATGCATCTTCTGACTCAACTATTCCCTTGGTGAATGATGCCAAGCAACCTATGGAGAATTTGTGGGTTGGAATATATACATAATTGATGGGTAACTTTGATCTTCCACCTCCTTCCGTTCATATTAGTGCTATCTCATGCTCTAGGATTCCTACTCGAAGAGAGTTCTTTCAAACTCATTGTTTTTCGGATTGTTGGACCTTACCTTCTCCTAATTCCACATTAGAGGAAGGTCAAGTGGGTGGAATGTAATTTCCTATGTCTGTAGTAGAGGTTTCTTATCAGTCTATTGTTGATTCTCCAGATTCCGTTCCAGTTTCTCTTTCACCAGAGGAGTTGGACAGAGATGTGGCTCCGGCTTGGACACTTATTTTATTTTATGCTCAGGATTTCCTTGATACTATTCTTCCATTTGAAGAAGCTATCCTTGAATAAATGATTGGTGTGGAAAGACCCTGGGATGATTTGCATCATCGGTCCTATTTTCTACTATATTTGCGAGAATTTGAATTTAGATTGTCTAGCCCTGTTTCTTCTAGTCTTGTTCACCCAGTCTTGAACCCTTTAGCTCCAGCACAGGTTTTTGCTGAAGGGAACATGGTTGTCATTTCTGAGACTATCCCGGTGAATATTTTCAGGGATCCCAATGTTATTGAGAATTTCTTCATTGGATCTGAATGTTGGCCTGAAGAGATTCAAACTTATACCGATATCTTTAGAGATTTTCGTAATGTGTTTACTTGGTATTATGAGGAAATTCCTGGAATTGATCCATCTATTGTCCAACATGAGATCAAGACTTATGAGAATGCTAAGCCTATACGAGAGAATATTTATCCATTCAACCCTAGGAAAGCTGCAGCTATCAAGGCCGAGGCCGAGAATCTAGCTTAAGACGGGTTTCATATAATCCGTTCCTTTAACTGAGTGGGTTTTGAATCCAGTGCTTGTGGACAAGAAACAAGGAACGATCCGCGTTTGCATTGATTTTAGGCATTTGAATAAGGCATGTCTGAAGGATAATCACCCCACACCATTTATTGATCAAATTATTGATGAGTGTGTAGGGAATGAGATTTCCTCCTTCATGGACAATTTCTCGGGATAAAATCAGATTACCATTCATACTGAAGATCAACACAAGATTGCCTTTATTTTCCCATGGGGTACATTTGCATACAAAAAGATTCCTTTTGGTCTTAAAAATGCTAGAGCTACTTTCTAATGGGCCATTTCTTACGCTTTCCACGACATCAATAATATCATCGAAGCTTATTTGGATGATTTAGTTGCTCGTTCTTGAAAGATAATTGATCATCCATCTCATCTTTGACAGGTTTTTAGATGATGTTGTCATTATAAAACTTGGTTGAACCCTAATAATTGTGTTTTTACCATCACATCTGGTTGGTTGTTGGGATTCAACATGTCTACTAAAGGGATTCAGGTGGATCCATTCAAGGTTGAGGCAATAATTCAGTTGCCTCCCCCGTCTTCTATTCATCAACTTCAAAGTATCAAGGACAAGTAAATTTCTTAAGGATATTTATCGTTAATTATGCTGAGGTGATGAAAGGATTTATGAGATTGTTGAAGAAGGGAATTCCATTCTTGGGGGATGAATTTTCTCAATGCTCATTCGATGCTCTGAAAAAGGCATTGATCTCTTCTCCATTATTGAGTCCACCTGATTATAGCAGAGACTTCCTTTTGTATCTTGCCATGGTAGAATCTACTATAGGTATGGTTCTGGTTTAGGAGGATGATGCTCTTTGTGAGCATGTTATTTATTACCTAATTTGAGGCTTGGTAGATCCTAAAATTGAATATTCTCCCCTTGAGAAGTTAGTATTGGCAGTTTTCCATGCTTTCCAACGACTCAGGTATTACATTCTACTTCGCAAAACTTACGTTTTGGAAATAATCAATCCGTTTCAATTTGTTCTTAGTAGGTGAGTGGTTGGGGAAAATATAATCGATGGATTTTCATTTTTCAAGAGTTTGATATCCAATTTATGTCTGCCAAATCCAAGAAATATTTGGTATTTTCAGAGTTGATCTTTGATTTGCCTTGTGGGGATGAGATTATTTATGAGGAGTCGTTCCCTAATGAACATCTTTTCCTCATTTCTTCACAGTATCCTTGGTATGGAGATCTCATTGTTTATCTCCATACTTCAAAGCTTCCCTTAGCTTTTTTGAAATATGAGCATCGAAAGTTGCGTCACTTAGCAAAAAGTTATCTTATTATCAGTGAAACTCTATATCGTCGTGGGGTTGATTCGATCCTTAGACATTGCTTAACTTTGGAAGAAGCTGAGGATGTGATGAATGATTTCTATAGTGGAGATTTTGGTGGTCATTTATACGGGCTTGCCACAACCCAAAATATTTTGTGAGCTATGTATTTTTGGCTCTCAATTTTCAAAGATTTTGTTGAGGTGGTCAAAAAATTTCATCCTTGTCAGGCTTATACTCAAAATATGCACGCTCATCCAACTGTTCTCCATTAGGGGAATTTTGAGGTCTAAAATGGGCCTCCTAAGAAAAATGTACAACAAAATTAAACTTTATAATAACCAATAGGATTCAAGATGATGTTGTCAACCACAGGGGATGATTCACCATTTTTTAAGTAAAAGGGTAAAAAGAATAAAAAATAATAAAATAATAAAATAACCTTTTCAACTCGTATTTTCAACATATCTCCCAAAGTTTTTACTCAAATTTCAAGCAAGAGTACTCGTTGGATGCAAGATTTAATTCCTCATCCAAGGAGTACCCATGTTTCATACCTTTGATGGACCTGATACATGAAAAATTAGAAATACATGAAAATATGTGATTGCAATACTCATTGGATGCAAAATTTAATTCCTTATCCAAAGAGTACCCATGTTGCATACTTTAAATGGATCCTTCTATATGAAAAATTGGAAATACATGAAAATACGTGATTGTAATCACGTTTTTCATGTATTTCCAATTGTTCATGTAGAAGGATCCATTTAAAGTATGCAACATGGGTAATCATTGGATGAGGAATTAAATTTTACATCCAATGAGTACTCCCACTCGAAATTTGAGTAAAAACTTTGGGAGATAAGTTGAAAACACGAGTTGAAAAAATAGTTTTTTCTTTTTTCCCTCTAAAATTTCATGATGTAGTCAAATCTTATTTTATTATTTCCACTATTATTTTATAATTTCCTTATGAGGCCCATTTTAGAACTCAAAATTCCCCTAATGATTTCCTGTTGTCACTATCATTCCATTCACAAAGTGGGGAATTTATTATACTACCTATAACCCACCTTCAATGAAGGGTCACAAGTACACTATTGTAGTAGTGGACTACTTAATAAATTGGGCCGCAACTATGCCTACTTTCGGGAACGATGGTGAAACAATAACCTTGTTTCTATTTAGCCAAGTGATTTCTCACTTCAGTATCCACAAAGAGATTTCCACTGACTATTGGACGGATAAGTCATTCTTGCGGACAAGACAGACCACCCAAGTGTCCTACGGACAGCTAGCAACAAACGGACAAATAAAAGCCATTTTCTCTAGATATTGTTTGACATGGAATTAATTATGACAGGGTTTTAGAAACCTACTTGTAGTCCAGCGCTGATCTTCTTTCCAGTGGCTTGAAGAAAGTCGTCGTCAAGGATCTGCAATCACAAACACAAGAAAAGATCAAAAGCACCTGTATAATAAATCAATTTATGAATCAAACATCTATCAATATGATCAAGGAATTCAATAAATGAGATAATCAATTAAATAGCCCATTGAGAAAACAATATTCATTCATATTAATTTAAATAAGAAGAGCCTTACAACCATGTCTGCCTTGATGTCATACAGGCCTTCCTGGGGTCCGGAACAGGTGTTTCCTTTACTCTGACCAGCCCTGCACTCTTCCAACCGAGATACATACATGTATGTAATCTTTCCCACATAAAATCTCAGCTAAAAGGGTCTGAGTTCCAACAGTACTTCACCTCCAATAATACTAAAGATTGAACTCCCTTTGAGGCTGCCCTATGCCTCTTTTTATAGTGAAAGAGAGGAGGTTACAACTCCAAACAAGAAGGGATAGAATCCTCCTTCAAAGGGATTAGCTCCTTACATCAAGGGGTTAGCTCCTTAATGGATGGGATACATGAACCTGAAAAGAGCAGACTTTCCACCACAGGAATGTTTCTAGAAGCTTCCAAAAATGACTCAAACTGAGCTTCTAGATTTTACTTGCGCCCTTTTTTACCTTTTACAGGGGTCAGCACCTTTAATAAATAAAAAGTGCGTTTAGCTCCACATGATTTAGAGAAAGAAAGTGTGGCACTGCAGGCAATGTTAAGAGAAAGTGTGGTACAAGTGTTTTTAAGACTTTTATGAGCTTTTCTCTTAATTTCAAGGCTTGAATTTAAGAATTTTGATGTTGTAGACTTCTAAGGGAGTACTAAAATGTCATGGTGACAAATTTCAGTGTAACAAATTTCCCCCTAAAGTGCGAAGTCTGAGAGCATTCGAAGAGTGATGTGCTTTATCATTTCAAGGATTAGCCTGTGGACACCCCAGTCGAAACCCTGTAAAAACATTCAATGCAAAACATAGATATCATTGTTGAGGTAGGCATTCCCATACTGAGATCAAAACTAACTAAACTTGTTCTGATACAAAAATGATTTTAATATTACATCAATAGTGTAGACACAACATGGGTGCAACCATCTATAACGAATAGTCTACTGCATAATAAATACTAAAACTCCTCGCAGCCTGGATGGTGGAAACTAGATCCACGGTCTTGATTTCTACTTCCTGAACTAGTATAATTCTATCCATACGATTAAATGTGTTGAAGTCGAACATGGTAAAAACCACTTGATTACCAGTCAATGATGTGAACTGTTAACAAGCATGAGAGAAACCACCAATAATGACAATGTCTCTCAAAGTACTCAGTACAATCCATGAAATGTGAATAAGTAATCTGAAGTCTAACATTTCACGGAATCGTTCGAGCGAAGGTCAATGATGCAACTTGTCGTTGAAGGCGAGAAATCCTCCATTAAGGAATTCAGATTCTAAGGTACTAACGGATTCGAGATCAACTTCCTAGATGATGAGCTATCATCGATAGAAAGTGATCCATCAGAAGCAAGCTCATGATACGAAACCATAGATCAAGTTTTGAAGAATTATTATTATTTTTTTTTTTTTTCAACGACTGATTCAGGGATGGTCAACGCGAATGGAGACAAATCTTTACAGATGAATGGTTTGTTTGAATGTCTTCTTGAACACATAACGACAATGCAGATGGTTTGGTGACAGTTTCCCTAAGCTAATACCCAGAAACCGATTAAAGACCTTCAATATGGTTTGATTAACTGATAGGCAAAGGATTTCCCAACCCAAGTAGAAGTGTGACAAGAAGTTTCGTGTTCAAGAGTGGTGTAATGCTTTTACAAATCAAAGTGTAACAAATGAATCTATTTTCTCTCTTTTCCCCCACCATTTCTGGCGAGTACCTCTTTATTTTTTGACAAGCTTGAGGAGGATAACATTTGCTTGTTTATAAGCTCATCCTTCGGATGAGTACAACTTAGTTTAAAATTGAACCCTAAGAAGGAGTGGTCCGTTCTTGTTTGTAATTGACAGTTCCTTTACTGTTAAATTTTAACGAGTCCAGTAGGAGAAAATCGGTGTTTTTCATTTTTAGGGAGTCAGAAGAAAAAACTTAAGAAAACTCCATGGGTGTAATTTTTCATAATTTTAGTCTCTGAGGCCTGAAAAGGGATAAAATAATGCAAGAGAGAACTCTATTGACCATGATTAGTCAATGTATACCTTTTTCGTAAAAAAGTCCATTTCAGCCCGGAAAAGGGGTAAACTTATACTGAAGGGACAACTGTTCATTTCCTTTAACAAGTTCAAATAGTCAATTACTCAGACATCTTTTCATTTTTAGAGAGTCTGAAAAGGGCTTAAAACAGGACTCCATGGTTTCATTTTTTCTTAAATTTTAAAGAGCCCAAAAAAGTGATAAAAATATACTCTTCGTCAAAAATGATCATTTTTCCTGAAAAATCCAGTATTCTGCACAAAAAACTCAAATAATTAAACATACCTATTTCAATAATAAAAATATTTTGAAAAACTATCTTTTTGAAGTGAAAAATAAACAAATTTAAATTTCATTTATTCAAAAAAACTTATAAAAAGGAGTTTTTCAAGCTCATTTTTACCGTTTGAGTTTGGAGTGAGAGTTTTAGAGCTTTTGGAAAAAAATTATTCGGAGAATATTCTGGACAAAACAACTATTGGAATCGAAAACCGTCTGCTCCAGGTAATCCACAACTTCTTTTACTTTCATTTTATCCATTCATTTTCTTAAATTATGGTCAAAATTTCATTTTTGGGAGGAAAATTGGTTCAAAAATCCGCCCTTGGGGGTCCGCAGGTAAGACACTAGGTACCTGCGGACCCCGACATTTTCTTACAAAGGAAAATGTCGAGGCCCCACACTTTTAACATAGAGCCCATGCAGAGCTATGCACTGTCTCTGAGCGTAAAATGCGGGGGTGCCGTAACAATTTTAAAAACACAATTTCCTCCAAAATTACCCAAAATTTTTGTTTTAAAATTATTCTAATCCTTCATTTTACTCATTGTAGGATATTTACAATGCTCATTTGGCGAGAATGGGAACATGAGGAGGTAGATGAGGCAGAAATGATTCATCAACCTACTTTATAAGTTTTAAGAGCATGCGGGCTATTCAAATTCTGGGCTATCAGTGGCATGAGAGCTTGTCACTTGGTTGGTAAGCAAGTGGGACGTTCAGGACCAGTGTTTCGTGATTGGAGGCCACTGACTCAAAATTGAGCTAGAGGACATATATTTTTTGACTGGTTTGTCTAAAAGAGGTGAACCACTTTCTCTATTTGGGGCTAGGCCAGGTGGCCAGTCTGTTGCCAGCCTGCAATTAGAGTTTTGTAATGATGAAGCCAATCCTAGAGACAAATGGATTGACATTAAAACTATCATCCGTCCCGAGTTGTCAAGTTGTGAAGAAGTGAAGCTTTTCATGTAGCTACTGGATCTCAGATGCTGATTGCAGTAGATTGTTTCTAAAGCACTATATGCAACTAGTGTGAGACAATGTTGGCTAATGTGAAAGGCCAACTTACCAGAGCAAAGAATGGGAAGTTAAACAACTTCGGATATGGGTCGATCGTAGTCACCTTTGCTCTAGAGAGGATTCCTATGTTAGCCCCGCAACATATTCCTGTTGATGCTGGTAGACCTCGAGAGTCTCGAATGGTTCGATGGATTGCTTTGATGGCCCATCAAAGCGAGGGTGGGGATATTGTTCAATTTCCCTCGACTTATTTTCATTGGTTAGAACGCCAACTTTTTTTGATAGAGGATTTTCCCTATGCGGGCATGGATTTCCGCGGTGACCGGGATATGCCACTTCCTCCAGGAGCTCAGTGGGATGAGTCAGGTAAAAAATATTTTTGACATGTTCTAATTTATAATTTTTATTTTGTTTTTAAATAGTCCAAAACTGATAACAAAAATTTCAAATGCAGATATGGGTCCAAGTAGACCAGCCATTCTCTACCCCCTTGACTGGAGGCAAAGGGATGCAGCAGCAGTACCACCACCACAGGATCAGACTGTAGAGATCCTGACTGATTTAGAACACCATTTGGAGCGGGTAACTATGGATATTCTTGAGACTACCATAGATGACATCCCACTCCATTTACAGAGATATGTCATTGGTGTTCCTGGACCATTCAAGAGATTTTTGACTAGGGTGGCACGAACAATGGTGTATTATCTTGATCATCACCATGGATAATGGATGATTGACTGTATAGACTCATTTTTGTATCAATTTTTTCTGATCATAAGGTGTTTTGAACCTATGATCAAAGACGATGTACTATTTTTTAAACACTACATCTATACTATGATATACTATTATTTCCAGTTACCTGTTCAATCATGTTATCGAATGTTGATTTACTACTTTATTATTGCAAATGTCTGTTTATAACACTAGAAGCTATTGCATCTGGTAATGTGTTTAAATTTCTTGGAATGTGTTGATACTCAATATAATCGAACTCTCGTTCCAAGAGACGAACCCTTAAAAATAATCTTAATAATACTGGGTTTCTAATGGCATATACTTGGTTTAACTGTAATACAATGAGTTCAGAATCCAACCTAATGATCAAACTCCGAATTCCAAATGAAATGGATTCTGACAATAATTCAATAACTGCACTATATTCAGCAATATTGTTTGTTGTTTGACCGAGGCTTACCCCATGCATAGATACTAACTCGTCAGTAGGTGAATAAATAACCCA
Organism: Pinus albicaulis; assembly: GCA_034641835.2. Lineage (NCBI taxonomy): Eukaryota > Viridiplantae > Streptophyta > Pinopsida > Pinales > Pinaceae > Pinus > Pinus albicaulis. The sequence continues at coordinate 687,273,244 of CM076582.1, read as the reverse complement.
AGCTGCGGAAGAGATGTTCCATGTACTACGACAAGCGCCATCATCAAAACCAATATATGTTTGAAATGACGTCAACATCTGCGATATCAAGAGTAATCCAGATAAGCAGGAATAGTAGTAAAAGCACACTTAAGCTAGGCACACGTTTCTATTCTATAGCACACCAGCTAGAAAGTAACTAATATACAGAGAAGATCTCCACACAAAAATCAAGCATAATATCTCTTCAGATAAATTCCATTTCTGGGTTTACCTAAAGAGACCCCATCAAAATCAATAAATTCATAGGCCCCTTTTGCAAGCTGTTGCTTGACAATATAAGGATCATGCCACATGGGTTCGAATTTCCTAGCCCCTTGTTTATCATTGGCTTGATCATAAATCAAAACTAGGTCTCCTTCTGAAAAATTATGAGGGGTAACACTTCTATCATATTGAGCTTTCATTCTTTCGCATGAGTTTCAGTAGATAATGCAGCAGTGTGCTGATTCTCATCTAATTGAGTCAAGTATAAAAAACATTTCTCCTCTTCAAAAGTGGCTAGTAGTAACTCTATGGCTAGTTGGAGTGACGGTATCTCACATTCAATGGGTAATACCGCTTCTATACCATAAACTAGTTGAAAAGGGGAAAAGCCTGTCGATGTTTTTGCTAAGGTTCGTTATGCCCAAAGTGCTAAAAAGAGCATGGTATGCCAATTCAAATTATGAATTCCAATGATTCCTTTGATCATGGTGACTAAAACTTTATTAATTTCTTCAACTAAACCATTAGCCTACGGATAATATGGTGTAGAACTTTCATAGCGTAGGCCAAGTTGGTCAGTTAACTCGGTCATCATGATATTTCGAAAATGGCTCCCGTGATCATTAATTATCACTTGGGGTACACCTAAATGAGCAATCACATGATTGAATATGAAATTAGCTGGATTTTTTCCATCTACCGCAAATGTAGGCATCACCTCGGCCCATTTGGTAAAATAATCTACTGCTAGAATAATATACCCATGCCCCCCGACCGAGTGAGGGTTACATGTAATGAAGTCAATGCCCCATTTTGTAAAAGGACCGAAAACAATTATAGGTTTAAGAGGAGCAGGTGGTGCATGCATTTTTCGATAGAATATTTGACAATTATGACATTTTTATACCGCATAAATACAATATTTAAACAAGGACGACCAGAAATAACCTGCGCACAATATCTTTTGGGCTGTGGCGTACCCAAACATATGACTGCTACATGCTCTCGAGTGACAGTCATTTAAAACCTTTTGGGCTTCTTCATGGGATAGACAACGTTGAAAAACTAAGTCCGCACCATGATGGTATGGTGTGTTTCCAACAATATGATATTGTTGAGACTAGAAACGTATTTTTCGTCGTTGTGACTGTGCAAGCTTAGCCCAAAAAGATTGGGTCTGAAGATAAACAATGTTAGGTCCCTATATCACTAGTATAGTTCCTTATTATTGTTAGTGTAAACCCCTTATTGTTATTATTGTACCCTCGTAACCCCCATTTTGTTATTATTGTGCCCTTAAATTATTATTGTTAGGTCGGCTAGGATTACATTGTGGCCCACTAGGATTACATTATGGCCCCATGTACTCCTATATATAGAAAGGAGGTTTTGTAAATTGTATCATCCAAGAATTGTTCATTTATGTAATGTATTGGAGGTTTCCCCCTCGAAGTGGCTTATTTCCAAGGCGTTGACATCTCTTTTCTTCTCTTTTTGGAGCTGGTTACACAACATTTGGTATCACAGCTTTGGATTCTAGGGTTTCGCTGCTCCAAACAGGTCATCGTGGAAATTTCGCTATAACTTTTTTTCTATGAAGTTTAAGAAGCTGAAATTGTTATGGTGCGAAGCTGAAATCCTGAGGAAGATTTTCTAAAAATTTCAGAGCTTGGTTCGCAATATTTTCGGAGATATGAGCTGTGGAAGTTAGGTCTTTTTTCAGGCTCCTAAACAGGTCATCGTGGAATTTGCGTTGTAAATTTTTTTCTACGAAGGTTCAGAATCTAAAATTCATATGGTGCGAAGCTAAAAGCCTGAGGAAATTCATCAAAAAATTTCAGAGCTTGGTTCGCAATATTTTTAGAGATATGATCTATGGAAGGTAGTGCTTTGTCAGGCTCCTGAATTTCATCTCAAAGAGGTGATCGTGGTAAAATTTCAATAACTCTCTCTCTGGGCATCGGATTGGAGTGCCGTAAAAACTGGTTGCAAGTACACGAACTTTAGTTTCTTGTCTATCAATTTCAAAGACAAAAGACAAAACAGTGACACGTTTCAAGTCGTACAAGTTTTCTCTACTGAACCAGTCCATAATTAAGTCATTGTGGGAGATTGGACACAACTTTGTCGTGGAGAATTCAAATCAGGTCGGACCTGTGGCATTCAAAAGATAATTCAGAGGGATACGTTGGTGCTAAAATTTAGATATTTAAGTTCTATAATAATAGAGATAATCCAATTGAAATTTCGAGCTCCTCAAAAGCAAGAAAAAGGTGTGTATTTTTTTTTCCGAATTGCATAAGTCTTGTTTGAAGAATCAATTTGAATTGATTCCAAGGGCATATTGTAGAATATATATCAGTATTGGGTTCTAAAATATGCCTCGTAAAAATAATTCAACACCCATTAAGCCTTCAGAAGGGTCTACTATGACTCATGAAGATGAAGAATTGCAACATGATCCATCAAAATTACAAGAGCAAGTGCAACAAATTTCACTCTCGCAAAGAGCAACAAAAAATGAAATGGAAGTTTTGAAGAAAGGCATGGAAGAGAAGATGGATGGTTTGAAGAAAGGCGTGGAAGTTAAGATGGATGGCGTGGAAGCTAAGATGGATGGCATGGAAGCTAAGATGGATGACATGAAAGACAACATGGAAAACAACATGAAAAACATGAAGAATGATCTAAAAGCAGACATCGAAGGTTTGACCAAGTTGATACAAGAAATGTTTCCTAATGGTGAAAAGATAGTATAAGAACCTCATGATGAGAACAAAATAAATGTTAATCGCGATTTCATAAACTCTAATGTTGGCGGGAAGAACCACCATATTCCAAAAATGGATATGAGGAAGTTTGATGGAAAGGATCCTGTAACATGGATACTACAGATGGAGCAATATTTTGATCTCCATAATGTGCAAAACACACAAAAGGTACGCATTGCAACTTTACATTTAGAACAAAATACATTTGTATGGTATCGATGGCTTTGTCCCGTAAAAAAATTGTCACTTGGTCAATTTTTACGGAGGAAATGATAGCACATTATGAGGATACAAAGAGCAACACCTTCTTTACCCAATTGATAAATCTCAAACAAAAGGGTTTAGTGGGGAAACACATTGAGGACTTCCAAAAATTGAATATAAGGGTAACTGATATTCCAGAGGAACACAGGATTGATCTCTTCATAGGCACTTTAAAGGATAACATCCAACATGAAGTTCGTGTTCTGGAACTTGATTCATTGGAGAAGGCATTCAGGTTGGCAAGAAAATTTGAATGTAAAATTATGGCGACAAGGAAGCCTACCACTCAATTCTATAAAGAATGAAGTGTTTCTACATCTAGATTTCCACAACCTACAAGGTTGACACCACAACAATTAGAAGAAAAAAGAGAAAAATGGCTTTGCTACAGTTGTGATAGCAAATACACTAAAGGTCATAAGTGTGCTGAGAAGAAATTATTTTACATAGATTGTGAAGAGGAAGAAGAAAATGAACAAGAAGAGGATATACACCAGGAACCAACCTTAGAAGAGGAAGAAATGAATCCGACCATATCGTGTAATGCACTGGCAGGAATTACCACTCCTCAAACTCTCAAGATAGTAGGACAAATCAAGAAGAAAAAGGTAATAGTGTTGATTGATTCAGGTAGCACCCATAATTTTATTCATTGTAAGGTAGCCAAGGAATTAATTTGTTTCCTATACCCAGCACCAGAATGTCAAGTGATGGTTGCAAATGGAGGAACTATAAATTGCTCTGGAAAATGCCATAATATCAAGCTAACCATGGGGAATATGTATTGACTAGTCCAATGCTTTCCATTCCTATGGGAGGTGCTGATGTTGTACTAGGAGTACAATGGTTACAATCTTTGGGGACGGTAGCTTTTAATTTTCAAGAACTTTTCTTGAATTTTTTTTCAGAAGGAAAGGAAGTCGAATTACGAGGTATTGAAGGGAAGCTGGGAAGGATAATAAGCTCTAATGTCATGACAAAGATTCTAAAGAAATAACAACGAGGCGTAATTGCACAATTATGCTGACTAGAAGTTCCGACGTCAAAATCATCTTTTTCTGCAGATCTCCAACAAGTCCTGGACAATCATTCCAAGGTGTTTGAAACTCCCAAAGGACTCCCACCTATTCATGATCATGATCATGCTATTCATTTGATTCCAGGAAGTGTTCCTCCAAACATCAGGCCTTATATATATCCTTACTTCCAAAAGAGCGAAATTGAACGTATGATTGCAGAAATGTTAGAGGTGGGTATAATTCAACCTAGTCAGAGTTCTTTCTCTGCTCCTGTAGTATTGGTACACAAGAAGGATGGATCATGGCGAATGTGTCTGGATTATAGGGAGCTAAATAAGCTCACCATTAAAGACAAATTTCCCATTCCTGTGATTGATGAATTATTGGATGAATAACATGGAGCAATTTATTTTACCAAGTTGTATCTTCGTTCAGGATATCATCAAATTAGAATGAAGACTGAAGATATTCCAAAAACAAAATTTCGAACTCATGAGGGTCATTATGAATTTTTGGTCATGCCTTTTGGCCTTACCAATGCACCTTCTACATTTCAAGGGTTGATGAATTCCATTTTCAAACCCTTCCTTAGAAAATTTGTGCTAGTATTTTTTGATGATATACTAATCTACAGCAGGTCTTGGAAGGATCATGTTGAACATGTTGACAGGGTGCTCAAACTATTGCAGGAGAAACAATTATATGCAAAAAAATCCAAATGTTTCTTTGGAGTACAAGAGGTGGAATATCTAGGTCATATTGTATCTCACGAGGGTGTTAAAGTAGACCCTAACAAAATTAGAGCCATTAAGGAATGGAAAGTCCCCACAACCATAAAGCAGTTGCGAGGATTTCTCGGGTTAACAGGGTATTATCGCAAGTTTGTTAAGAATTATGGGAGAATAGTAGCACCTCTAACATCATTATTGAAGAAAGATGCATTTTCATGGACTCCTGAAGCAACTAAGGCCTTTGAACATCTTAAAGAGGCAATGTGCCTAGCACCGGTCTTAGCTACGCCGGACTTCACAAAAACCTTTATTGTGGAATGTGATGCCTCAGGAAATGGAATTGGTGCAGTTTTAATGCAGGAAGGAAGACCCATTGCTTTTGAAAGTCGTCCAATCAAAGGAAAGTATTTACAGAAACCTATTTATGAGAAGGAAATGGTAGCAATACTACATGCACTAAAGAAATGGCGAACTTACCTAATGGGAAGACACTTCAAGGTAAAAACTGATCATGATAGTCTTAAACACTTTTTGGAACAAAGACTATCTTTAGAAGAGCAGCAAAAATGGGTCACAAAGATGTTGGGTTATGACTTTGAAATAATCTACAAAAAAGAGAAGCTAAATGTTGTTGTAGATGCACTCTCAAGAAAGAATGAAGAGGTGGAAGCATTGCTTTGTGCCATTTCTATTATCCAACCAGATTGGATAACCGAAGCAAGAGATGAATGGAAGAAGGACAAAGATATATGGACACTCATTCAAAAGTGCAGCAAGATCCTAGTACATCTGATACATTTAGTTGGAAAAATGACTCCTTATGGTACAAAGATTACTTATATCTTTGTAATAATTCCCAACTAAAACAAAATATTATTCTGGAATTGCATACTTCTCCTTTAGGAGGACACTCAGGATTTTTAAAAACTTACCACAGGGTGAAGAAAGAATTTTTTTGGGATGGCCTTAAATCTGATATTCAAAAGTTTGTGGAGGAATGTTTGGTTTTCCAGCAGAATAAAGTGGAAACAATTAAGACCCCGGGACTTCTACAACCTTTATCCATTCCAAGTCAACGTTGGGAGGAGATTTCGATGGATTTTATCACAAGTTTACCTAAGTCTGAAGGAAAGAGTGTCATCATGGTGGTAGTTGATAGACTTACCAAGTATGCACACTTTTGTGCATTATCTCATCCATTTAAAGCAAGTACGATTGCTACTACATTTATGGACAGAATTCAAAAGCTACATGGAAGCCCAAGGGTTATTGTGAGCGACAGAGATCCCATTTTTACTGGAAATTTTTGGACGGAGTTATTTTCTTGTTTGGGTATTCAATTAGCTCATAGCTCATCTTATCATCCTCAATCTGATGGTCAAACTGAGATAGTAAATAAATGTTTGGAAGGATATCTTCGTTGTTTTGTATCTGATAAACAAACACAATGGGTCGAGTGGTTACCTCTTGCTGAATGGTGGTATAACACTTCCTTCCATACTGCAGCAAAAATGACCCCATTTATGGCACTTTATGGATATCATCCACCATCCATCACATCATATTTAAGGGAAAATTCAAAGGTTCAAGCAGTGGAAGATCACATCGAGCATCGGCAAGAAGTTCTCCAACTCTTAAAGGATAACCTGAATTTGGCACAAAATCGAATGAAACAACAGGCAGATCAACATCGCAGCGAGAGAAGTTTTGATGTAGGAGATTGGGTATTTTTATGGCTACAACCATACAAACAAATGTCCCTCAAGCAAGCTAAGAAGGATATTAAATTATCGCCAAAGTACTATGGTCCTTACAAGGTGTTGCAAAAGATTGGTACTATGGCATACAAATTGGAGCTTCCTGCTTCTTCGCGAGTACATCCAGTTTTCCATGTTTCAAGCTTAAAGAAGGTTATAGGTGAAAATCTTCCAGTTCAAACAGTATTTCCAGAACTTGATGGGGAAGGGAAAATCATATTGGAACCTGAAGCAGTCATGGAAAAAAGAACTCGACAACTACGGAATCGATCAATTTCAGAGTATCTCATCAAGTGGAAGAACTTACCCACTGAAGATTCTACATGGGAGGATGAGAATTTTATACGGAAGCACTCGGAGCTACTCAAGTGTTGAGGACAACACTTTTTTGAAGGAGAGGGGCATGTTAGGTCCCTATATCACTAGTATAGCCCCTTATTATTGTTAGTGTAAACCCCTTATTGTTATTATTGTACCCTTGTAACCCCCATTTTGTTATTATTGTACCCTTAAATTATTATTGTTAGGTCGGCTAGGATTACATTGTGGCCCACTAGGATTACATTATGGCCACATGGACTCCTATATATAGAAAGGAGGTTTTGTAAATTGTATCATCCAAGAATTGTTCATTTATGTAATGTATTGGAGGTTGCCCCCTCGAAGTGGCTTATTTCTAAGGCATTGACATCTCTTTTCTTCTCTTTTTGGAGCTGGTTACAAAACAAACAATAATATCACCATACCCAGGATCAATGGTACTAATAAGAAACAAGGATTCATCCGCGATTGGTTGTTTTTCCACAGTTTATGTATCAGTACGTGGGAAATCACACATAAGTTCAGCAAATATCAATGATTTCTTGGATTTGGATTTTTCAAACTCCAAATAAAACTCCTACAGGATAAAAATCGATTTGGAGTATTTGCCCCCTATAAATTGTTTGGTCAAAATGTACATCATAGGGTTACAATCAGAGATCACTATTGTTTTGCGTAAAAGTATGTAATGACGAAAACGTTGGAAATCTTGAATGGCTACCAAGGCCAATTTCTCCACATGTGAATATTCGATCTCAGTTGGATGAAAATTTTGACTAAGATAGTAAATCACATGTTCAGCATGGAATTCATCTTCCTGAACTAAAACCATCCCTATCGTGGAATCAGAAGCAGCGAGGTACAAAAATTAATCTTGGTTGTAGTTGGGAGGATGTAGTAATGGTGCATGGGTCAATGCGTTTTTTAGAGCATCAAAAGATCTATCAGTGACCTCGTCCCAAAATAAAGGAATATTCTGTTTCAACAACCTAGTGAAACCTTTCATTAACTCAGTGTAGTTAGGAATTAATCGACGTAAAAAGTTCGCTTTCCCTTCCAAACTTTGGAGTTGGCGAAGAGTAGAAGGAGGAGGTAAATTGATGATTTCCTTAACCTTCGACAGGTCGACACGAATGCCTACTTTTGAGACAATAAATCCCAATAATCGTCTGAATTGTACACAGAAAACAAATTTGTGAGGATTCAAATGAATCTTATAATGCCTACATCGTATAAATATGGCTCGTAAGTGAGTAATATGATCTGCTCTGCGCGAAGAATGAGCAGGAAAATCATCGAGGTAGGGTTGCACAATGCGTTTAATGTCTTTAAATGCGTAATACATGGCCCTTTGAAAAGTGGCGCTAGCATTCTTAAGGCCAAAAGGTAGTTTGTGATAAGAAAAATTTCCCAATGGACAAATGAAAGTTGTTTTAGGTTGATCTGCAGGGAGTATGTTGATTTGATTGTAGCTGGAAAATCCATCCATGAACGAGAACATTTCACTTCCAGCACAATCGTCAATAATTTGATCGATGTAAGGGGTTGGATAATTGTCTTTTGGACAAGCTCTATTTATATCCCTATAATTGATACATACTCATATTTTTCCTTGTTTTTTATTGACCAGAACAATATTATATACCCATTCCGTTAACGAGATCGGATAAATAAAACCTGCACGAAGTAATTTTTCAACTTCTGCTTTGATAGCGGCAGCTTTTCTTGGATGAATATGACGTAATCTCTGTCTAATGGGTTTATCATTGGGGTATGTCTTAATTTCATGAACGACAATCGACGGATCGATTCCTGGCATTTCTTCATATGACTAGGCGAAAATGTCACGAAATTCCTAAAATAGGGCTTTATATGCTTGGATTTCATTAGGCGTACAAGAAGCACCTATATGAATGTTTTCAACAATTCTAGGTTCTACTGAAATGTCAAGAGGAACCGTTGTAGAAATATTTTCTAAATTCAATTCAGAATCGATATGTGAGAGAGGATTCTGAGGTTCTTTGACGTAACCAGTGGTGAAAATGGAGGAAAAATCATTCTCAAAATGATTGAGATCAGGTAAAAACGAAGACCTATGATGAAGATCTTCCCATGGTAACTCATCTATTGACAAGAATTCACGAATATGTTCTTCAGTATTGAATATTTGTTGAGCAGGATCCGAAATTGGTATCGAAGCTAAGCTCGATATTGAAAATGAATCCTGATTGATCACATTCACTGGATCAGATTCAGTTGAAGGAGTATCATAAAGTGACTGTACATTTTGATATTCTATCTTGAAAGGATTCAAAGGCATCGGGTCATTGAAAGAATCCAATTCTGATTCTGAAGGTACTATCCAAGGATCATCAAAGGACATAGTACTTGATTTAATCATATTGATATTAGCAATACGAAGTTGTACATTGGGAGGAGGCAGGGAAAAAGTTTCCATTAAAGCCGAATCTTTAAGAAAACCTACTCTGACATCCTTGTAAGGGATAGTCGATTTTCCGATATGTTGGATGCTATCAGTAGAGGCTGGGTCAGATGAATAATATGAGAGCTGATCTATTTTAATGATCTTTCCTTTATGAGGAAACATGATGAGACGGAAGATCTGATACAACAACAGTCATGGCGTAAGACCAACTGCGACCTAGGAGAAGGTTCTAATCTAGAGGGGCATCAACCACTTCCACATCTAGATTAACCATTTTTCCTTCGACCTCTATTGGTAGATCTTGTAAGATACCATATGGCTGAAAACCCCTTCTGTCAAAAGCTTTTAGAATAGTTGGTGATTGGTTAATTTTCGGAGAACCAAGTGATTTCCAACATTTTAACGACATAATACATGTAGAAGCCCCTTCATCAACAATAGTATGAAAGATACGTTTGTTTTTTACTATTACCGAAATCTGAATAGCCATTTGATGGGGTAGGTGGGGTGTAAAATTCTCTAAATCGAAGATCATGAGGTTCAAAACCTGGAGATCTATAGCTCCTAAGGCTGACAAAAGTAATTTTATTTGGGTTGGGCATGATTGCAATACTTCCAAAGCCGACATTGCTGAAGGGGAAATTGCCAGATCTTCAAAAATATTGTAATTCTGAGCAGCGCTCACCTGTGGATTGAAAGCTGATTTACGAAGTACACCTTTTTCAGGTGGTTTGATTACTAATTCAGGATTTTGTTTCTCGATTTGTAACAGATCAGAAACTGATGGAGATGTAGTTGATGCAGAATTGGATGTTTCTTCTTCTTTACCAATATTTTTACTACCATAATCTTGCGATCACATCGTAACCATCAAGATATTCTCAAGCACATTGGAGGAAGATCCAACCATGTTACTATCTTGAGTGGGAAATGGATCCTTCAAGACAACAGGTATAGGCGAACCCTTAACGAATTTTGATACCTTGGCTCTATGCGAGAACTCTTTTGTAAAATGATCCTCATCACAGATGAGACAAGGATATCGAGGTTTGCATTTTTCTTTAGTTGGTTCAGTTGTATCGTTTTTATCTTTTGAAGATTTTTTCTTTTTATTCTTACCTTTATTCTTACCACCAGTTTTAGATTTGGTTGTAGATGACTCTACAATGTGAATATCGACAGACGTTTCTAGGGAAGAATATCCTTTGGGTGAATCAGGTAAAGTGATAATAGGAGAAGTGGTCTTGGAAGACTTCTTCTTACTTTTACCAGTGTTAATAGAACCAATTACACCATTTGCGGCATGAGATCCAGAAGGAGTTGTAGTTAATTGACCAAGTCTTGGTAAATTGAGGATTTTATCATACAGAGTACCTGACTGAGTATATACGAGGTCAAGGTACTGAGCCTAAGAAATGACTTTTTGTTCTGTAACAACGCCTCCTTTGGCCACATCTTCAGTAATTTTGGGCAATAACGATTTAATAAACCATTCAGCCAAATTTGATCCGAATAAATACTTTCACTAAACGCCTTCTACGTCTCCATTCATGAATGTGATTAGATATGTACGTAGACGTAGACTGTTTTAATGAAGTCATCAATTCTGTGCTATTGTCGTATCTGATAGGCAATTGAAAATGGGTTAAGAAAGAAGTATCTAGTGCATTAAAATTATTAAAAGAGCTGCATGGTAACTCAATGTATCATTTGGCAGCTAGACCAATGAGAGTTCTCTGAAAAAGACACAATTGAATCAAATCATTGATTAGTGAATTAGATGCACACTAAAGGTGATAAGTCATAACGTGATTAGATGGGTCCTCTCTTGAATTACCTTCAAATTTCGAAATATCACTAGGAAACTTGTTATGCATCGACGACCAGTATGGAAGATAAAAAATGGGATCGTTCGTAAGGCGTGATAGATCCGGTAAATCTAAAGTTGCTATGAATGGTAACTGATGGCTAGGGTATTGATAACCTTGTGTGATCAAACCAGTGCCAGGAGGAGGATATCCAGGATACCCTGTAATTGAATGCGCATTTGGAATCGTGAAACCTCCTGGGTAACTAGGATTAACTAGACCATACTGGGGTTGTTGAGGTACTTGATAAGTATACCCAGGGTACGACTGATACTGATATACTGGATTTTGTGTATCCTGAAAAAATTGATAATATCCCTGGTACGGTTGATAATTAAACTGTGGTTGACTAGAGACAATCGTACTAGTACCAGCTTGTCCTGTAGGCATCTAGACCGTAGTCTGAATTGTAGGTCCTGATTGTGGCACAGAGGCTTGGGGAATTTGCATTGATGCAGGGATAGAAGAAACCGGAGCTATGGATACTCCAGAAACAGGTGTTGTAGGTTGAACAGAAGTTGCAGTAGCTGCAGCACTCTGAGGCAGAGTTTGAGGTGTACTAGGCCTGGGCTGCTGAACAGAACTAAGTGTAGGGACTTGAACAGTAGGCTGGACAGGTTGCTGGGTTGGACCAGAAACTAAAGGCTGTCCAAGTTGATTAGGTGACTGCACATTAGGTTGCATAGTCTGTTTAATTTGAGATGGATTCCACACCATGTTCATTCCATGGTATTGACCCATAGAAGATTGTGCATATGAAGGACCATAACCTGGTTGAATGTAGGGTTGATAATTAACTGGTAAATTTCTAGCTCCTTGTAATAATGGTTGACCAGAAGGAAGTTGGAAACCTTGAGTTGGGTACTGACCTTGAGGTTGATAACCTTGAGGCATGTACTGAATCTGGGGTTGATAAAGACCCTGAGGAATATACTGAGTCTCGGGTTGACCTTTGGGTATGTACTGTCCTTGAGGTTGATAACCTTGAGGTATGTATTGTCCTTGAGGTTGTTCTCCAGATAAATAATATTGTCCTATAGTTTTTCCTAGTAAAAAATTACCTTGAGGTTGCCCTCCAGACAATAACTGACTACCTTGAGGTTACCCCCCCAAGCGATAATTGACTACCTTAAGGTTGCCCCTCAGGTGGTAATTTACTACCTTGAGGTTTCCCCCCAGGTGGTAACTAACTACCTTGAGTTTGAGGATTTGGAATATTACCAGACATCATAAAAATTTTCTCTGCATTCAACGTTTCAGTTTTAGTTCCATTTGTTCAAGATGATAACACTTGTTTAGTTGGTCGAGAATTTTCTCCTGAGAAAGTACCAGAGAGTGACTGGTACCTTGAAGGAACAGATGGACCACTGTATAAAAAAATTTTCGGTTATTGGGAAAACATAGATGACTCACCTGACATAATTGATGAAGGATAATAACCTCTTGGTGTAGGATGAAAAGGAATTTGGGGTGGTGAAAAACTAAGACTCGGGTTTTCTAAAAAATCTATCAATGATAAATACCAAGCGTCAGTTCTAAAAGGACTGTAGAATATTGATTCATGCTCCCTAAGATTAAAATTTTCTTGGCTTTCGGGAAGAGTTACATCTTCGTCTGGACCAAAAATTTCTTCAATAGATATGAGGTCGGAAGGAAGAGTTTCAGTAATACGATGTCTTACGCTAGGTGAACCAGGATCACTAGAAGTTGGAGTAACAAATCCTGAAGATGGTTCCAATGCATCAAGTTCAGTGTCAAGCTCAGAAATTTTAGGTTCTTCAGCTAATTCACTGGAAGGAGAAATACTACCAGTAACTTTGTAAACTAAAATTGGCTCTTGAATATGTTTTGTTGTTTGTGATTGATAATTAGGATGAACAACTATAGATGACTCTCCTGCTTCTGTTGATCTAATTCTACTGTCACTAGGTGATACTAGAGCTCGCAGCCCTTCAAGTTGGCTTGGTGTATACTCAGGGGGCTTCCCCTGGAGTCTACGTGATTTTCTTGGTAATTCAACCACGATTAAAAATTATTAATCACACGCAATCACAGAAAATGTCAATGAAAACTCCTAGAGTCGCTAAAGAAACAAACAAATGAATCACACACCAAAAAATCTAGGAGATCAAACCACACACAAACAATAACTTCCCACACTAAAAACACTAGTTGGTGATGAAATCCAACATCGTAGTATTTAATGTAGAAAGGGCGGTTGGAACAGTTACCCCGACAACCTGCTTAATGAAATAGACTGGTGCAAGTTTCTCCACTTAAACCATCTCAAGTGAATATAAACAGAGAGTCCAAGTGAGTCTAGTCAACGTATATTCCAAGTACAGTGGGATCTTTCCTCCACTGTCACCTTAGGAAAAAACCGTAAAGATTATGGTCACTATGGTTACCAACAGGAACTAATATACCTAGGGGAACAGTCTACGGTCTGACATACGCGCAAGGGTAGAGTAACAAAGCTCAATCCCGCATATAAACGACTATTGGATTTTTTCCTACCGCAAGATCAACTACTTGTTTGTTTTAATTGCCTTGGAGAGTTGATTACTCCCTACTCCAAGACACTAGCCTAAGCTATATTGGTGAAAAGAGCCCTAGAAATATAAAATTACTAGATTGATTTTAATTTAAGCGTTGATTTTAAAAAGCTGTTTCTTAGGATAATAGGTGTGAAAGTGAAACTGATGATATGTAGTGACCCGACTCAAAACACACTAAAAATGCATCTATTATGCGAAATAATCTGTTTTCTTTCAATGAATTCTATCTAAAGGAAGAGTTGAGAAATGCAATATTTTATAAACCAACCTTTCCTTCAAACAAGAATAAATGAAAAGAAATCTAATTTCAATGAGAACTCAAAATTATTTATTGATCAATAAGAAATCCCTTTTATTCAAGATTGAAACTACAAACCAAGTTTTCGTTCAAAAGAACACTACAATTTCTAGAAATAACACTCAAAACTAAAAAACTAATTTTGAGATCTAAAAATTATAAAGACTAAATCTGAATTAAAAATTCAAATATTTTGAGGATGTCTTGCTTAGCTTGTAATCTAACTAAGAAATTCTTTGCTTGGATCAGCAAGAACTCAAAAAACATCCAATTTTGGGTTTTTAAGTGAAATTCTAAACTTATCAACAAATTTTTTTTAAAGATTTGCAAATGAGAAAAATGGAATCTAAATCTCATAAAACAATTTTTGCTATAATTTCAAACTTAGCAGGAAAGAAAGGAAATACCAGTGATCTAAGAGTATACCAAGGTTTCTAATCTTTGAGCAGGATATAAGACAAAGCAAAAATCATTATAACATGCAGATCTGTCAGAAAATCATTCAAAACTAAAAATGCTGAAATAAACTCTTAAACAAATCTTCCTAACAGAAAATACAAGTCCGGGTATTCACTGAGAATCTAAAAAACTAATCCAGAAAAGAGGATTTTAAGATTTTTCAAAAATTTTCATATGGTCTGCAGGATTCAATGCAAACCAGTGAGGTCCCACACTGTGAGTACAAGAAAAGTGCGGAGTTTCCCACATTGTCTATAAAAGAAAAGAGCGGACACAAGAAAACTAAAGAAAAAATAAAAAATTCTCAATCATTTCTCAGGGATTCTACAGGGATAAACTACCCAAGCTAGTATAAATCAATCAAAATCAGAAAAAATAAATTCACAAGTCAAAAATAAAAGAAATCAAAGTTCAAGATCCATTCCCCAGAGGAGTCACCATTTTGTTGGACGGATAAGTTGTTCTTGTGGACAAGACAAAACTCCCAAGTGTCCTATGGACAACTAGCAACAAACGAACAAATAAAAACCATTTTCTCTAGATATTGTTTGACATGGAATTAATTTTGACAGGGTTTTAGAAACCTACTTGTAGTCCAGCGCAGATCTTCTTTCCAATGGCTTGAAGAAAGTCGTTGTCAAGGATCTGCAATAAAAAACACAAGAAAAGATCAAAAGCACCTATATAATAAATCATTTATGAATCAAACATATATCAAGATGATCAAGGAATTCAATAAATGAGATAATCAATTAAATAGCCCATTGAGAAAACAATATTCATTTTTATTAACTTAAATAATAAGAGCCTTACAACCGTGTCCGCCTTGATGTCATACAGGCCTTCCTGGGGTCCAGAACAGACGTTTCCTTTACTCTGACCAACCTTGCACTCTTCCAACTGAGATACATATAGGTATGTAATATTTCCCACATAAAATCTCAGCTAAAAGGGTCTGAGTTCCAACAACACTTCACCTCCAATAATACTAAAGCTTGAACTCCCTTTGAGGCTGCCCTATGCCTCTTTTTATAGTGAAAGAGAGGAGGTTACAACTCCAAATAAGAAGGGATATAATCCTCCTTCAAAGGGATTAGCTCCTTACATCAAGGGGTTAGCTCCTTAATGGATGGGATACATGAACCTGAAAAGAGCGGACTTTCCACCGCATGAATGTTTCTAGAAGCTTCCAAAAATGACTCAAACTGAGCTTCTAGATTTTACTTGTGCACTTTTTTACCTTTTACAGGGGTCTACACCTTTAATAAATAAAAATTTCTTTTAGCTCCGCATGATTTAGAGCAAGAAAGTGCGGCACCGTAGGCAATGTTAAGAGAAAGTGTGGTACAAGTGTTTTAAAGACTTTTATGAGCTTTTATCTTAATTTCAAGGTTTGACTTTAGGAATTTTGATGTTGTAGACTTCTAAGGGAGTACTAAAATTTCATGGTGACAAATTTCAGTGTAACACTTACCATGGTAGTCATTTTCAGAACACCATGATGGCTGAATTGGCTCTTAATTTGGGTTTCCCGCAGGAGCGTTCACCTCCATATTATCCTCAGGTCAATGGGTAGGTTAAAGCTGTGAAAAAGTCCTTAAAGGTTATCCTTCAATGGAAAATCAATAAATATATGTCCAATTGGCATGTCTTGCTATATCCTGCACTTTGGGAATATCATATGTCTTTTAAGACTACAAACAGTTTCACTCCTTTCGAACTAGTATATGGTTTGGAATCAATCTTTCCTGTTGAGTGTGAGATTCCTTCCCTTAAGCTGGTTGTTGAGCTTCTTCCTAACACTTCAAGTCTTGAATAATTCCTTGTTTATCTAGAAAATCTTGATGAGCAGCACTGAGATGCAACTACGATGAACAAGGCCCATAAGAAATGAATGAAGGTTTAGTATGATAAGGTTGTCAAACCTAGGGTTTCTTTGAAGATGAACTTGTTTTCATCTACGCTCAGCACAAGGATTCATTGGGGGTAGGGAAATTCAAATCCATGTGGTATGTCCCTTTCATTGTTAAAAATGTCCTTAAGAAGGGAGGTTATGCCTTATTTTATTTCGATGGAAACGAGCTGGAGGAGCCCAGAAATGGGATCTATCTGAAGAAGCATTACGCCTGGGAATATGCCTAGCCTTTGCTTTGTCTCTATATATTTGATTTTTGTGCATATTTGTCTATCAATTTTTGGTGTGAATTTGATGTTTTTTATCTACTTTTGCAGGTGCTTATGGATGAGATGTGTCATTTTGGCTTTGCCAATGGTGCTAGTCGACATACCAGGAATCTTGCTTCCGCGGCTTGTATAATCTACTATCCATCCAGTCAATTGCTAGTCTTAAGGGGCGTATGCATTGGTCCTGCTTTGAATAATGTAGTAGAATATACTATTGTGGTAAATCTACTTTTGGAGGTAGTGTCTCTTGGTATTGATTCTTTAGTAGTGTACTTGGATTCGCAACTGATGATTTCACAATTAAACAACACCTATCATATCAGAGATCCATTTTTACATCGATTATTTCTGAGATTGCATTTGTTGCAGCTCTCATTTCATTATGTTACATACATTCACATTCCATGTTTAAGAAAATTCGTTTGCAGATTCATTAGCTAATCAAGCAATTGATTGGCATATTAATCATTCAATACATTGAATATTAAAAAACATCAATCATCATTGTAAATATGAGATAATCACATCATTAAAATCATTGTATATATATATATATATATATATATATAATTTGTGTTCAAAATATACAAAAATTGGACAATCATGTCCTACAAAATTAGGGCTTATGCCCGATCATGTTCATCATAAAAAAATATTAGAGTCATTCGATCATAATAAAAGTCTATTCCTGTGGGCCCTGCCCTGGGTAGGTTTTACATAAAAACACTATAGCTATTGCCACACGGTGGAACAGCCATACCCAATCACATGGCACACCGACCACACATATCTGTACAGCCTCAAGAATGTCCTCCACTATGGTGATAGGGACATGGTGGGTCAAACCCTCCAGGTTTATCTGTATAGCATGGATTACTCTCCATGGGTATTTTGCGACATCCTCTGCTTCTCTTCCGTGGCGCTTATGCCTCGGGAAGCCCTCGGGTCTAAATGGTCCAACATATGTAACATGATCCATCAATTTGCAAGTCAATTGTCCAAGAAAAAAGATTTTATTCATTTTAATATCTTTATTAAAAAAAAAAATTCATATAATCAAAGATCATTGTGCGATATTCCCAATCACCCTCCATGCTGCACCAGGTGGTAAGGGAAAATCATGATCTCCCCTGAAACCCATTCCAGCATAGGGACAATATTCTTCCATGATGAATTTTTATGCCCACCATAGGAAGAACTCATAATTTAGGTAGTCCTGGGGACCTCACCACCCCCCAGCCTCTTCATCAGATAAAACCATATTGCTATCCGTGGATCCCAAGGGTTGCTAATGGTAGACATAATCTTCGGGCAAAGCCCTTGAATCCTCTCAAAGAAGAATGTGCATAAAATGGTCTTGTAACCAAAGTGTTTTATTTTATTCTTCTGGAACGAGGTCACCTATTTCCTCAAATGTGTCAATAAGGATATGCACCATTCATATAGTGTAGTCAAACATTCCATAGCCAAATCCGTGTTTCCTCGTGAATCTTGGTGAAAGGAAGCCGATCCAGCTACTCTGACAGTGGTGAAAAGAAGTATTTTCATGTGAAACCCTTGCACATCTTTGATTGGGATGTGTGTACCAACCCTTTGAGTACCATTAATATAGTATACTCGAATATAATCTTAGACATTTAACCCTCCTGTGGGCTTGCCCTGCAAATTTAATGGTTCCCCTCTTTGAGAGAGTCCAGTTATGAAATAGATTTCTTCAATATCTATCCTTAATGGAATTTGATCGATCATGAAACAATCCTCCTCTGGGTCCCAATAACTTACAAGCATTTTGAGCAACCTAGTGTTCGTTTTCATATTTGGAATTTTAAAGAACTTAAGAAATCTACATCCCCAGAGTATATCCAAGTATAATTGGTTCTCCATGACCTCATTGTCCATTGTGCTATGCTTCCTCTCTCTCCAGCTAATGGTCATCCTGGATCAATTCATTAAAAAAACATTAGAATTTAATTTAAAATTTTTCTTTGTGCATACGCGAGTTGCTTCCTGTATAGTCATGTCTATACGTGAGTTCTAAATTATGAACCCGTGTATATGCAAAGGGTTTCAGAAAGAAACACAAATTCTATCGTAAAATACTTAAAATTTCTTGAATTGACAATGAAATTAATGGCTAAGATGATTAAGAAGATTATCTGGAAGATTTGGGCTGAGTCGACTGATATTTGCTCCAGTTCCAAGTTGGGGGTTTTTTTGTCTAGAGCTCTTTCACAAATTCTTCAGGGCACAAATGACAAAATGTGAGTCCAAAAGGCCTATTTATGCCCAATATCAATTGTTTTTTGAAAATTTGCTTGCTTAAAGTTTTGTGTTTATTTTTTGAATGTTTTCATGAATTTATAACCTTTTGGCTTGTAAGTGCTAGGATAGGTTGTTTTCAAGTTCAATTTGATGATTTTGAGACGATTCCATTACTGACTCGGTTCCATGACTGTTGACCTATCATGTCAGGTATTTTTTTCAAAACTGGAATATAGTTTAGGGAATTCACTTTCCATTGCACTTATGCATACTAGCCTCCATACTGAAATATTGACATAGGTTCGAACCTATAATGTTATGATTATTAAACCATTTTCACTCACCGACTTATAAATCATGATATGATGGTAGAGCCATTCTTTACATGGGCTTCTTAGTTAGATCCTAGGTAGCATATGTCGCCCATGCTGCAAATTATCTAGGCTCGGGAGTCCTCTTTATTCCTGCCATGAATTATGTGATGAAGCTTCATTCTTATTCTTCTTCGCTACCTTTTATGGCTTTATACCCTAGAGGCTCCCATTTTGTTGTTGAGTTGTTTTGCTACATTACATATTGACCATTTTTATATCTTGGCCTTAAGCCAACGTCACTTGGACTCGTGTATAAGCCATCTTTTGACCCTATATTTCTACAAAGTCAATCATGCAATCACTTATATTATATGACTCAACACCTTTTCCCATGGATGGAACATTCCTCTGAGTGTCACATACTAGTTTTTCCACCTTGAATTGAGCATAGGATTGTTCCTATCCGAGGAACTAGTGCATCTGTTTATCGACACTTGTTCTATCCATTGTACTATAGGAATTATTTTATTATTTTTTAGGCTTTCAATATGAAAAAGAAAAAAAATTAAATATCCCAAAAAGAGCGGGATTGGGACATTAATTCCACATTTGATGGCAGCTAAAGAGTCAGTTGTGTTGCCCTTGAACGAAGCACAGAAGTTGAGTCTTTTCTCCATTTTGGGATGGGTTTAGTTTGACTTAGGAGAAGCCATAACCTTGTTAATGAGTCAATATTACCCCGATTGGTTATCTCGTCCAACCATATGGAGGTTTTGTTTGTGCCTCCTGCATGGAAAAATTATAAAAAGTTATCATATGCTTCCATAGTAAAAATGAGTCGTTCTTTTGTTCAAGGGAAGTAAACCTAAGTCGGCCTTTATAAGGTGTCTCTTGGATTAATTTTCAGTCAGCCATCCCTGGTTTGTCAGAGTATTTTTCTATCACATTAGCTATTTGGTCCTTTTCTCATGCTCATTTGAGAAGGTTTCCATTGACTTCTTACTAGCGGGTTTGTCTCTTATCAACTTCGACAAATTTCTCTGAGAGTAAACCTAGAGTCGCACCTTGGCCCTATTTACATCATTGATAGGTGACCTTGTGCTTAGCATTTGATCAACACCATGGGTCTTTCACTGAGTGTTTTCCCTTGTGTTCGACTTAAAATTTCATTATAACATCTGGGATTTGTGGAGTGCCTTGGTTTCAATTTGACCCTATCAGTGGATTGCTCGCCTCTTTGTCAACTTTCATTATTGGTTCGTTCAGACGGTTTTTGCAGTGACCTAGCTACATTTTGTGCATGCCGAAAACGTGCTTCGAGTTGGTTACTTCACTTTTCTTCATTCAATTCCTTCAAAATTTTGGCCCGCGGGTTACACTCGCAATGGACTGATGTGGGATTCTTTAATTCCTTCCTTCCAGCATATATTTTCCCATTGACTCCAACACATTTCTATGAGAATAAGGTCTAGCATCCTTTTTTCAATATCTTAGGGTTTGCAGTCATTAGTGGTAGATTCCTTCTCTACCGATAATGAGAATACATCAATGTATCTTGATTGGTAGATTCTCTCAAGTGTTCGAATTCAACTTATTCAATCACACTTGTTAAATTGTACTGGGTTACCTTGACTCTCATCATCATTATCGGTGAGTTGTTTCACATTTGTTAATGGTATACATCAATGACCAGTAATCAAATGATTTCTCACATGGTCGAATTCATCACATTTATTCCCATTGTGTATAATTGTACCATAGTGATCGGTGAAGACCTTGGGTTTTCATCAGCATGATTTGGTTCACTTTGACAACTCCTTCAGTTTTTTGCGGGTGACACCATCCACCCTTATATGTTGCAGTTCATCACAAAAACATTCTATATGTTGGCACCCGTGTTGCACGCATTACCATTTTTTCCACCACTGATGATTTGGTACTTGGAGATTTAGTTGTGACTTCAATAATCATATATATTTTTAGCATCATTGATCGGTCTTCTATATGTGATACTTGGACATGATTTTGATATGTACTTCCAGGCAGCGATCAGATGATTCACTATGTACTTTACATTTTCTGCTATACTTGTATACATATTGGATCCGCTCCATAATTTTTATGCGTACATGATTTTATTTCATTGAGAATGGGTATGCCTGCCTCAGACATGAGCTTTCTTTCTAATTTCTATCACTAGTTTCTGGCAGACTAAAATCTGGTGAAGTCCTCTCAAGTACTCGCATGATTCTTTCTTATGCGCATAATACATTTCGACCATTATGTACCCCTTCTGACCTCATATATTAGGAGGAATTTGTTATAGCATCATTTATCACCTTTATATACTTGATGACTTATGTATTGACATTGGGAAACCCTTTCCTTTTATACTTGATCAAATTATTAAAAAACATTATTTTGAATTCCATATGCAACTCTACCTTGACTTTTACACGTGTACACGTGGGTTCGCTCATATCTACCCACGTATACAATTTAAAATATTAAAAAAATATAAACTCTCTATTAATGGGGTGGGGTTTACAAGTTTTACCTGAAGACCACCTACACCAACCCGTGGCCAAACAATTTCCCAACTGAAAAAAATATTTGAAGTATAAATACACCTCATTGGGAAGACCTAAGGGAGGATAGAGAATGATATTGATACTATAACCTGTTATAGCCAAGATCAAGTCTGATTATCCCTCTGCCTCCTACACTTCCCAGGTTTATGAAACCCTTGTTTCCTTGTTATGTTCACCCCACTTATGTGACATCCTTTGTGCACATTTTATGGAAGAAGATTGTTAAGGCTTGGGCTGGACTGATCTAGAAGACGATTTATCTTGGAGTCGTGGCTGATTTCAGGTGATATCTCCACTTTCCTTTTACATACATAAATAAAAGAAGCTTTGTCATGTTCTTATATGTATCATATACAAGTTAATGTTCTTGTAATCATTATTTTATGATTCTTTTATGATTTTATATGATCTAATATATTGAAATTTAGGATAAATATGTTGTACAACTAGTCTCTGTGCTTTGTCTTGAGTGAGTTGTAGGTTTTGAAGCACGAGGAGTAGTAGAGGATTTGCATCCTATGGGAACGACCTCAAACGTAGGACATACGAATAAGGTCACCTATCTCTAGTTTCCTATTTTAAGCATTAGGACTTGTAATTTGAATGGTTCTTGTGATTGTATGCTTTCTTCTCTATTAGGTCCCTCAACCTAGACCTTAGGGTAGTTTTTCCCACAACAAAAATTCAGGGACATGATCTATGTGCCAGATAGCAGTGAGACTGAGAAGCTTATCTTGAGCAAATTTCATGTTAACCCATATTCAGGTCACCTAGGTAGTTATCACCAAAAAATTATCACCTAGTTATCACCGTGTAAGACCAATTTTACCATAAAAAAAATTCTTTCATTATAGGAAATAATTTGATAAACCACATTTTATTAAATTATTTTTGGTTAAAAATAGAAAGACCATGAGGAATAATTAAATAAATCATTATTTGTTTTATTTTCCTCCAGGAATAATTACTAAATCATTATTTAATAAATAATCCTTATCACATTTGACCCAAGCATAAAAAATAATTAAATAAATTATTATTTATTTGATTTTTTTGTTATGAAACCAGCTCCAAAAATAGAAGAAAAGAGAGATCAACGCCTTAGAAATCAGCCACTTCGAGGGGGAAACCTCCATTACATTACTTAAATGAACAATTTTTGGATGCTACAAATTACCAAAACCTCCCTCTATAAATAGGATTCCATGGGCCCACAATATAATCCTAGCCAACCTAACAATAATAATGTAAGGGCATAATAATAACAATATTGGGGTTACAGGGGTACAACAGTAACAATAAGGGGGCTACACTAATAACAATAAGGGACTAAACTAGTAATATAGGGACCTAACATGCCCTTCTCCTTAAAAAAGGCATTGTCGTCAACACTTGAGTGGCTCTGGGTGCTTTTGTATAAAATTCTCATCCTCCCATGTAGAATCTTTAGTGGGTAAGTTCTTCCACTTGATGAGATACTTTGAAAGTGATCAATTTTGTAGTTGTTGAGTTCTTGTTTCCGTGACCGCTTCGGGTTCCAATATGAGTTTTCCTTCCTCATCAAGTTCTGGCAATATTGTTTGAATTGGAAGATTTTCACCTATAACCTTCTTTAAGCATGAAACATGGAAAACTGGATGCACTCGCGAAGATGCAGGAAGCTCCAATTTGTATGCCATAGTACTAATATTTTTCAACACCTTGTAAGGACCATATTACTTTGGCGATAATTTATTATCCTTCTTAGCTTGCTTGAGGGACATTTTTTTGTATGGTTTTAGCCGTAAAAATACCTAGTCTCCTACATCAAAACTTCTTTCGCTGCGATGTTGATATGCCTGTTGTTTCATTTGATTTTGCGCCAAATTTAGGTTATCATTTAAGAGTTGGAGAACTTGTTGATGCTCGATGTGATCTTCCACTGCTTGAACCGTAGAATTTTCTCTTAAAGATGATGTGATGGACGGTGGAGGATATCCATAAAGTGCCATAAATGTGGTCATTTTTTCCGCAATATGGAAGGAAGCATTATACCACCATTCAGTGAGAGGTAACCACTTGACCCATTGTGTTTGTTTATTAGATACAAAACAGAAAAGATATCCTTCCAAACATTTATTCAATATATTAGTTTGACCATCAGATTTAGGATGATAGGATGAGCTATGAGCTAATTGAGTACCCAAACAAGAAAATAACATTGTCCAAAAATTTCAAGTAAAAATGGGATCTCTGTCACTCACAATAACCTTTTGGTTTCCATGTAGCTTTTGAATTGTGTCCATAAATGTAGTAGCAACTGTACTTTCTTTAAGTGGATGAGATAATGCACAAAAGTGTGCATACTTGGTAATTCTATCAACTACCACCATGACTACACTCTTTCCTTTGGATTTAGGTAAACCTATGATAAAATCCATTGAAATCTCCTCCCAATGTTGACTTGGAATGGATAAAGGTTGTAGAAGACTCGGGGTCTTAATTATCTCAAATTTATTTTGCTGGAAAACCAAAAATTCTGCCACAAACTTTTGAATATCAGATTAAAACCATCCCAAAAAAATTCTTTCTTCACCCCATGGTAAGTTTTTAAAAATCCTGAGTGTCCTCCTAAAGGAGAAGTGTGAAATTCCAAAAGAATCTTCTGTTTTAGTTGGGAATTCTTACAAAGATATAAGTGATCTTTGTACCATAAGGAATCATTTTAACAAATAAATGTATTAGATGTACTAGGATCTTGCTGCACTTTTTGAATGAGTGTCCACACTTCTTCATCCTTCTTCCATTCATCCCTTGCTTCGGTTATCCAATCTGGTTGGATAATATAAATCGCACAAAGCAATGCTTCCAATGCATTACATGATATGGTAGGAATCATTTCTTCTCCTTCTAGGGTTGGTTCCTGCTGTATATCCTCTACTTTTGAAAATTCTTGTTCATTTTCTTCTTCCTATTCACAATCTATGTAAAATAATTTCTTCTCAGCACACTTATGACCTTTAGTGTATTTTCTATCACAACTGTAGCAAAGCCCTTTTGCTCTTTTTTCTTCCAATTTTTGTGGTGTCAACCTTGTAGGTTGTGGAAGTATAGGAGTAACAACACTTCCATCTTTATATATGTGAGTGGTAGGCTTCCTTGTTGCCATAATTTTACATTCAATTTTTCTTGCCAACCTGAATGCCTTTTCCAATGAATCAGGTTCCCAAACTCGAACTTCATGTTGGATGTTATCCTTTAAAGTCCTTATGAAGACATCAATCTTGTGTTCCTTTGGAATATCAGTTACCCTTATATTCAATTTTTGGAAGTCCTCAATGTGCTCTGCCACTAAACCATTTTGTTTGAGATTTATCAATTGGCTAAAGAAGGTATTTCTTTTTGTATCCTCATAATGTGCTATCATTTCCTCCATAAAAATTGACCAAGTGACAATTTTTTTTATGGGAGAAAAGCCATAGATACCATACAAATGTATTTTTTTCTAAATGTAAAGTTGCAATGCGTACCTTTTGTATGTTTTGCACATTATTGAGATCAAAATATTGCTCCATCTATAGTATCCATGTTACGAGATCCTTGCCATCAAAATTCCTCATATCCATCTTTGGAATATGGTGGTTCTTCCATCTAACATTAGATTTTATGAAATAACGATTAACATTTATTTTTTTCTCATCACGAGTTTCCTCTACTATATTTTTTCCATTAGGAAACATTTCTTGTATCAACTTTGCCAAACCTTCGATGTCTACTTTTAGATCATTCTTCATGTTTTCCATTTTTTCATCGATCTTAGCTTCCATGTCATATATCTTAGCTTCCATGCCAACTTCCATGCCCTCCATATTAGCTTCCATGCCAAATTACATGCCCTCCATCTTAGCTTCCATTCCTTTCTTCAAACCATCCATCTTATTTTCCACGCCTTTCTTCAAAACTTCCATTTCATTTTTTTTTCTCTTTGTGATAGGTGCATTTTCTCTTGTAATTTTGACATCTCATGTTGCATTTCTTTGTCTTCATGAGTCATAGTAGAGCCTTATGAAGGCTTAACGGGTGTTGAATTCTTTTTAGGGGGAATTTTAGAACCCAATACTGATATCTATTCTTCAATACTCCCTTGGAATAAATTCAAACTAATTTTTTTCAAACGAGACTTATATAATTCGAAAACAAATACACACCTTTTTCTTGCTTTTGAGGAGCTCGATATTGAAACTGAATTGTGTCTGTGATTTTGAATCTTCAATATCTAAAATTCTGCATTCTGCCCTAAGGTAGCCCTCCAAATCCTCTTTCGAATGCCATAGGTGTGCCATGATTTGGACTCTTCAAGGAAAAGTTATTTCCAATCTCCCATAATGACCTAATTATGGACTAGTTCAGTAGAGTCAAATTGTACGACTTGCCACATGTGAGTGTTTCCTCCTTTGGCTATGAAATTTATAGACAAGAAACTATAGTCCGTTGAATTTCATACACTTTTTACAGAATCTCAATCAGACGCTCAGAGATACAGTTATGACGTTTTTCCCATGGTCACCTCTTTGATAGGAAATTCAGGAGCATGAAACAATCCTAACTACCACAGATCATATCTCAAAAAATATTGCGAACCAAGATTTGAAATTTTTACAGGAGGTTCTTCAAGATTTTGGCTTCCCTCTATGAAAATTTCAGCTTGTGAAACCTCATAGAAAAATATTTATAGCAACAATTCCACGATGACCTGTTTAGGTTAAATTCAGGAGCCTGCAAAAAGCCCTAACATCCACATATCATATCTCTGAAACTATTTCCAACCAAGCTCTGAAATTTTGTGACGATTTTCCTTAGGATTTTTGCTTCGCATTCTAAACATTTCAGCTTTTTAACCTTCATAGAAAACAAATGATAGCGAAAATTCCACGATGACCTGTTTAGAGCAGTGAAACCCTAGAATTCGAAGCTCTGATACCAAATGTTATGATTCCAGCTCCAGAAATAAAAGAAAAGAGAGATCAACGCCTTAGAAATTAGCCACTTCGAGGGGAAACCTCCAATACATTACATAAATGAACAATTATTGGATGCTATAAATGACCAAAACCTCCTTCTATATATAGGAGTCCATGGGCCCACAATATAATCCTAGCTGACCTAACAATAACAATGTAAGGGCACAATAATAACAATATTGGGGTTACAGGGGTACAACAGTAACAATAAGGGGGCTACACTAATAACAATAAGGGACTAAACTAGTAATATAGGGACCTAACATTTTCTCTAGGAATAACTAATTAAATCACTCTTTAGTTAATATTCCTTGTCAAATTGTACTAAATCACCCAGGAATGATTAGACAAATTATTATTCCTTAGCCACATCCTTTAAATAATAAATAAATCATTTGTTTGTTTATTATTTACAAATAAAGGTATTTAACCAATTTAAATATATTTTACCTCTACAAAAAATTTAATAAAATATTCTAAGTGGTTAAGTTCTAGATTGTGGTTCCCCTAATCGTGGTGCGAATCAGGTACTAATCCCCAACTTGTATCATGATGATCTAATTAAAAGAGAGACATTATGGTTTGCAAATAAGGCTGGATAGAGTTAAGTGGCATTGATAGGCAGGTGGTGAAGGCCGTGTGCGAAGGGGAGGACTCACCTCACAAGGGAGTCACCACGCGGTAAGTGAGAGTAAATTGGGAAGGAGGCATTGGTGGGAGGTTATTCTCTTGGTTTGGTTTACGATGAGCACATATCCATTGGTGAAGACTATAAAAAATGGTGGTGATAGGGTGACAGTTCTAGGTTCCACAGGCTGTGGTGCCCAGCTCATCTAGGGTATGTTATAGTTTCTTGTGCATTTTGCTATCTCTTAAATATGGATATTGTTGTCATATGCATGTTTACAGTTTCACAATGGAATATTGTGCTAGGGGTAATGGATTTTCTACATGCATGGGGTTCTAGGGAAGTTTATGGGTTTTTATCTAGGCTGAGGAATTAAATTTTGATCTTATTTTTTATAATGCTCTGTAAAATGGGTGATAGAGAGTTGGGTAGAGGCGTAGGTGACTGTGATAACCTAGGACTGGCTAGGTTGGCCACCCGAGACACAGGTTGGTGGAACCACCCTAACTTGCACATAATAAAGAGACTAAATGGAGATACCATATTCCATTTTTGGTCTTGTAGGGAGTGCAAGAAACTTGGAATGATCCTCGTTGGATGACATCCAGGAGAACCCGACAAAAAACCTTGGGTAGGGGTGTGAACCAAAATTATGGTGGTGACATGGGGAGTAGGATTTTAATTTATTTGATGCGATTCATTGATCATAATATTTATCTCTTTATGATTATCAATACTGTCACAATGATAGGGTTTGGATGATATTGAAGGAACCCAATTGGGGACGTTCCATATTTCAGCTTATTATCACTCCCTCTGTTTCCCAAGGCTAAGAAAGGAGACTGAAGGAGGTAAACTTAAACCGATATCTAGATTAGGTAGCTAGCCCTACCAAGCCAGAGAGGGACATATAGATGTTAATTTCACAGTCAATGAGATGAATGGAAAGAAAATTATACTAGGCTAGATATAATCTTAGTGAATTAGGGTTTTATTTTTATTTTTGCTGGATAGGAATGTTAGTCTAGGAACTAAGTCTAGGTTTTAGGTCTGATTTCAAATGAACAGTTGTAGAGATGAAGATGAGGATAGTTATGCATACTTATAAGCATACTTATATTGTATTTATGGTATATTTTTTAAAAAGAGAGAGTCTTAATGAGCATATTACATGAGTTCATTCAATAGAAGAAGTAGAACACATTCATGAAAATATTATAAAACATTGCACAAAAAGTAAAAATTCTATTTATAGACTCATAAGATCATCATATATAAGCATACATGTGATGGAAAGAAAGCACAAAAATTAAATTTGATGGTGTTATTAAGAAAAAAAAATGCTAATAAGCATACCACTGGGGTCCCAACACCATAGCTGCAACATGTCTTTGATTTAAATGAAAAAGATTTTACATAAGATCCACGTTGTAATATCAACTATTCAACCTCTAAAATGGCTTGAGTTGAACTACATATAGAAAAATAGAGAATATGACACCTCATTGGGTCAAAAAATGATCCAAAATACATCATAAATGCACCCTATGAGTCATTACCTAGAATTTAGGGAATTTAGAAATAGCCCCCCCAAATTTAGCTAATAACTAGGAGTCTTTGTCTCCTTAAGTAATTACATGATTCCTCAATAATGAGGGGAAAAAATAGACTTCATTATCCACAAAATATCTCATGGGAAAGTTGTAACCTCAATATTTTGACCATTTTTCATTGAACCATGTGCAGAAAGCATCCAAGATAGAAGCATCACGTTTTTTAGCATTAGCGTTGCGTGACTTGGAGGGAATTTTTAGATGGATTTAAGGCATCTTCCTGCTGAAATGAAAAATGGGCAAGGTATTCCTAGATGTAGTTCATCCAGTCCAACCTTGAAGCTGAAAAACTACCTCCCACATAACCTTCAAATGTTCACTTTTCCAAGCTTACTCCAGAAGCACTGCGTGTAGTGAAAAACAATGGCATAAGAATGAAAAATAGGTTGTTTTTGGGGGTTTTCTTAAAAATTAGGAGGTGTCATGAAAACACAAGACCATATCTGGAATGTAAACTCTAATATAAATCCAACCATGTAAATAAAATCTGATCTGTATCCTCTGAGGAAAAGCGTCACGTGGCTATGCGATGCTTTTGTAAGGGTGAAATTTCCAGAATTTTCCAAAAGTCACAAAAAATATAAAAGATGCTCAAAACTTGCTGAATTTTGTTCCATGGAATACTTGAATGATGATATAGACATATAGGGATGCCTCATCTAGAAAATCTAAGTTTTTTTCTCCTTTATCTTAATTAGGGTTTCTTTAAGTTTTTTTCTTCAAATTCTTAACCCTGACTTCGACGATTTGGTTCCCGGTAAAATAGTGTCTCGCCATGTGCCTCTGGAGGTTATTGTTACTTTATACCTTCTTCAAGAGCTTCTCAAGATTCTCATTCACCCTGTCAAGCCATAACTCTTTGTCTTTCTCAATCACAACAACGATCAAATCATCAAAGATTTGCTGACCTAATGGAGGAGATGACTCTTTTTCTTGTTACTTTTTCCTAGTTGATCCTCTTATTCTTGGCCTCCTTGGAATTATTTCAGACTCCTTGTCTTCCAACCAATCAAAATCTACCATTTCTTTTATGTTTCCTTTCTCTACCTCAAGATCTGCCTTTGGTTTTCTTTGGAGCATTTGTTTCACCTTCAATTGCATGTTTTCTTGTTGTAGCAATGTTATGATGAAATTTTCCCTTGATAGGTTGTCCTTGAGCTCTACTATCTCTACATCCTTTTCTATGATTATATCCTCAGTTGATTTGTCTTCCACCTAATCTTCCATGTCAACCTCCATAGGTGATTTCTCCTCATGTTTCCGCAATGGTGACTCACCGTCATGCATAGGTGGCTTCTCCATGGTTTCTCTTTTCTTAGCTGTAGTTTTAGGTGAAATCACAGCTTTGGTTATCATAGGAGAAAAAACCATTCCTTTTCCCTTCTTATAAGTTTGAGTGACCTTTTCCCTTAGCGTTTTTGGAACATCTAGCACTTGTATGCTTGAAGAACCACCTCCTTTGGTTTTTCTGATGCTAGTGGTATGCTCTGAATGATAGGTGGACTAGTAGTGGGCATAGAAGAAACTGAATTCATGAAATTTTCCCAAGACATATTGATTTCTGATAGTTGATGCAAAACTGTAACCTTGACCAAACCACGGTGGAATAGATTAGTATGGTAATCCTTTCCTTTACTTTGTACTTTTTCAGTCATATTGACCAGAAACTTGAATAGATAATGAGGCAAATTGGGTGGCTTGGTGGTAGTGAAATGCATCAATAGCCTTATGTGCTACTAGTACAATCTTGAGACTCTCCCTTCACATGAAAAATAATTCATGATTAGCTTCATCAAAGGGGCTTACCTATCAAGTAAATTTCTAAAAGAAAAAATGTGTTTAGGAGCATCTTTGTAATGTGGTTTTAAGAACATTTTATAGTTCTCAATGTCCCAGTCCATCCCTTTGAACCATATTTATCCTTGGTTCACGATATATGTTGCTAAGGTGATAAAATTTGTTGATATGGTGAATTCAATGCTTACTATATTAGCCTTATCTCTCCTAAAGCTAGTGGAAAAAAGTCTTTTTAATTGAGCATGACAATCTACCTCTTGTATTCTCTCACAAAACCTTAAACAACCATTGTTTTCAAAGGATTTTTTGACATAGGGAGAAGCATTGATCTCTTACAGATTGGAAGACTCAAACATAAAATGATTGAATCCATTATTTGGATTTATATTCTCACTTTCCATGATGTTTGTCATCAAAAGAAAACCCTATCTTGTTGTGAAGGAAAGGGAAAGTGAAAAAATAGGAAAACAGGGGATGATGGTACAGTGGGTTTATGGAAATGAATGAGATGGAATGGAGTTAGGGAAAAATCCATAAAATTTTTGGGCAGGTAGGGTGATGAGTTAGAAACACAATTCAAGTGAAAATTTTGGAAATCAATATGGGAAAGGTGGAAAAAGGGTTAAAACACATAGTTTACCTATTTTATTTACAAAAACATAGTGAAAACTAGGGTTTGAGTGAGAACGTTAGAAATTATGGATGTGAATGATATGTAGTGATTTCATAAGGCATATTAGTAATGTGTAAAGGTTTTTATGTGATGAAACTAGGGGTTTTCCAGCTGAAGAAAGCTAAACATCACATCAATATAAAAACATAGTTGAAAATCCTAGAAGAGGAATCCACCCTTTGTTGAAGAAATTCACTTGAAAGAGAGGTTAGGGATGTTCACTTACTGGTTTGGAAGAATATTAACCTTTGAGAAATGATGAATTGACCCTTTGATAGCTTTTGGGAGCTTGGAAGCCAAAATTGTAGCAGTTGCCAAAAGCGTAGCATGGTTGCCCTAGAAGCGTAGCATGGAGCAGAAGCGTAGAAAATGGAAAATTGGATCAATTTCTGTAGGTTGTCTTCAATTTTTGGATAGATGTGGAGTGTTGTGATTATGGGAGAGGAGCTATTTTGAAAACCAAAGGATGAAATGAACTCAAAAAGCTTCATTTCCCTTCATAACTCACAAACTTTGCTTTTTGTTTTTAGTAAAATCATAAGCACTTTTCAGAAAAAATTATTTTTGAAAAAACTTTGATCATGTAGCATACTTCTTGAGAAAAGAAAATTTGATTTTGCTTTATGCTTCATGTCTTTTCTAACTCCCAATGAAGGTGATTAACTAATGACAATGACCATTTATTTTCCTTCTTCATGACATGATTTGGACATTTTTATGGTGAAACAAATGAAGCCTAGACCATGAACTAGATGAGGGTATGTTGAATGATCTATTACCTAGATTGATGATGAATGAAATGACCTTGAAATTTATTATGACCATGAATGGGTGAAGGGAGTAGCATTGAGACCTAGACAACATTCAATGAACACAATTTATTTGAGAATTTATTTTAAAACATGAAATTTTGACCAAGGACCACTACCAAATAAATCTAAAAAAAGTGTATTTGATCACTGAACATTCAAACACTAACTTTGGCTCCAGCTGGGGATGGCAGCTCATTTAGGAGGTGTCGAGAACACCATAGATCAGGTAGCCTCATCCATTGGGAATTGGAGTCAAAGCTGGAAACTGAAATAAATTTGACAAACTGAAATGACTTTCACTCGAAAACTGACTTGAATTTTTGAACTTTTAAAAGAAAAACATTAACTAATCATAGAAGCCTCATGGCATTCTCCTGGGGCTTCAAACTTCTGCGACAACTTCCTTATTCTTTGACAGCAAATAAAATGATATTTATAATGAAAGTGAACTTTTTTCTTCAATATTAGGTGAGATAATGTTTGACGAACCTACCATTCACCTATCCTCCCAGAATTTCCCGCCCATCAAGATCTTCTATCTAAAATTCCTTATTACCCCTGAATGATGTAATATTGCAAGGAACTTTCCATAGGTTATCAAAATTACCATGTTTGCCTTTTTCTTCATTTTGGGCATCCCATCAAAGAACAACATATCATAATTTGAAATCATCAGCTTTGGTTTTCTTGTCCTAGATCTTCTTTATTTTCTCCAGAAGCTATAAAGTGTGATTGAAAACTTCTTCCATTGACTGCTGTAAATGAATCATTTAACTAATTCTTCGATGGATGTCATTTGGCTCACTGTCGATTTCTTGCAGAATTTTCATCACCGACACTACTAAGGAAGTGGTAAACACTGTGTCTACAACATAAAATAGCTGAAAGGGTGACATGCTGATGGATCTCTTTGTTCTAACTTTGTCCGCCAATAAAGCATTTATTAACTTTTTGTACCAATTTCTCTTGTTCTCTTGCATCAATTTCTTGATTATGTTCACCAATGATTTGTTTGACGATTCAGCCAACCCATTTCCTTGAGGATAGTATGCTATATAATTCCCAAGTCTTATGTGATATTTATCACAAAAGTGTATCATATTTTTGGACTCAAAGGCAACTGTATTGTTAGTGATAATTTTCTGTGGGCAACCAAAACGAGAGAGAATATTTCTCTCCAAAAGCTGGATAATGATGGTGTCTGTATCTTGTCTCGTGGGGATGGCCTCAATCCATTTTGTGAAATAATCAGTGGCAGTGAATATCTAATTATTCTGAGTTGATGATGGATGGTGGATCTCGCCATTGAATCAAGCCCCCACTATTGGAAGGGTGTTTGAACTGAAATTGGTTTCAAGGGAAGCGGTAAGAGATTTCTCTTTCCGTGAAAAATTTAGCACTCATGAAAACTCATGAAAGTTTTATAAACATCGGAAAACAAACTTGGAAAATAAAATCAATCCCTCAATATCTTCTTTGTTGTAGTCTTCAGAAAATATGACCACCATAATAACCTTTACGAAAATAATTCATCACTTTTTCAACTTCACCTTCTACCAAACAGTTCAATAAAACTCCACCTGGATCTTTCCAATTGAAAACATTGTTAAGTGTTGAACTAAGGGGTTTTGACCCAGGTTCAGAGTTAGCGCATAACCAAAAAAACCCTCTTACTACTGTCCCTTTCAACAATGACTTGCTTGCGCTGGCCAAAGTCTCACTCGAAGAAGTATGGGGGGGGGGGTGTTGGAACCAGGTTTCCACACCCCGAGAGAGAATTGAATGAAGTGGGTGTCTTAATATCTATCTTATTACATAGTATGACTTTCACATAAAAAACCCTAACCAGAAACCCTATGTTAATTAACAAAGGCTAACCCTATGCACGTGCAAATACAGTAGATACACTATTCCTTTAATTGTTCTAACTGTATAATATTCGGTTTTCACAAAGATATATATATGTAATTATCATTCATCAACTGTAAAATAGGTACACAATCTGATCTAATCATAGTAATAGGAAATAAGAGTTATATGCAAATACATAACATAGAGTAAATCACAGATGCATTTGATACTCAGATTTTCCAAAACAGACCTTTATTCATCATTTTTTCACATAAAACCTTACAATAATTCAGATCTACCCACACACATAGCCAGTGGGGTTCGCACATAGCTAGACTAAGGTCTCTGTGCACATAGCCAGCAGGAGCCTTTCAGACACAAACGCTTACCACATAATTACTCCAGATCAACATACATTCATTAAATTCCATAAAAAACTTGAGTTATATAACTTTATCTAGACTTCTACTTATACTTTAGCCTATGCTCATACTATGGTCCTCAAATCGTGGTTTGAGACCCCTAGACTCACCCTTTAACCCATTACAACTCATGGAGGGACTTTGACCCACCCCAAAGCCCCTTGAATCTTCATTGTTTAGCTCGCATGAATCAAAAATATAAAAATACTATTATCAAACCCCAAAAATGAGGTCCTAAGGGACCTTGATCCAACATTAAGAATGCAATATTTTAGAGCCTTAAACTTTAGAGATCTACCTTTAGTACTGGGAAAACCGGGAGGATAATTCAAATGTTGCAGCACATGAATAATATCAGCATACCATGGTGATGAAGTAAAAATTTGAGATATATCAGGTAATGAATATACCTCTTGTTCCTTAGATAATGTATTAATGGAATTGATGTCCATGGCATGTAAGTTTGAGTTTGCCACGAGCTTAGCGAAGCATTGTCTTTTGATCAGTTTTGTAGGTTTTATTTCTAAGCCATACTCCAACATAGCGGCTATCCACTTGCCATGCCGACCTTCGGGATCATTCTGTGTTAGCACATGTTTGACAACAATGTTTGGGGCATATGCAAGAACATGAGAGTGGAGAATATAGAATCGGAAGTCCTTCAATCATTTAACTAGCACAAAGGCATTTTTTTCAATGATATTATACTTCAAGGATGCATATCTTATGGTTCTACTAAAGAAGACAATGGGCTGTCATGTTTTCTGGTCTTTCTTTTGAATAAGGACAAAAGCTAGAGTATGTTCAGAAGAAAAGGAGAAACTGATGAAATCGACTGTATAATACAAAATGATAAGAATAGGAGCACGATACAATGCAAAATTAACTTGATTGAATGATCTCTTTGCCTCATCATACCATTTCACCTCACTTTATTTCTTCAACATATCAGTAATTTCTCTTAAATGTTCAACAAGGTTAGGAATAAACATTCTCAAGAAATTGATTTTACCATTGAATGATTAGATTTCCTTCTGGATTCTAGGATAGTCCAAATTTTGAATTGCATCAATCCTCAAAGGATCTATCTGGATGTCGTATTTAGATATGATATTACCAAGAAATTTCTCTTCTTCCATACCAAAAAAAACTTCTTTGGATTCAGCAATATGCCAAATTTTCTACACCTCTGGAATTTTTTTTTCAAATGCTCCAAGTGCTCTTCATCCATCTTGGAAAAAATGTGATGTAATCAAGATAGATGACCAAAAAGACATCCTTTTTCATTGGAAAAGGAGATATCCATCATTCTCTGAAAATGTTCTCTTGCATTCTTCAACCCAAAGGGCAGTTTAGCATACATAAAAGTACCCCAAGTTGTTGTAAAGGATGTCTTCTCTTGATCATCCCGATGAACTAAAATTTGATTATACCTAGAATATACATCCAATAATGAAAGTCTGGAAGAACCAACCAACCTTTGTAGAATATGATCCATATTTGGAAGTGGGTAGTTTTCTTTCAGTGATACTTTATTCGTATTAAGAAAATATATAGACAAGAGAATCTCATCGGTCTTCTTTCTTACTGGCACTAATTTTGACATCTAATTTGAAAAATGAAGGGGAACTATAATACTAGCAATATACAACCTGTTCACTTATTTTTTAATGGAGTGAATAAACTTGGGATTCATTCTCCTTAGGTTCTGGCAGAAAGGATTTTGATCAGGATTTAAAGGAATGGTGTGCTGAATTATACTCTTATCATACACTTTCAGATTAGAATACTCATATGAAAAAAAAATCAACAAAATGAGACATGAGTGCTACATAATTACCTTTCATTTCTGAGCTCAAGGATTTTTAAATGTTGACCATTTTGGGTTTTTCACGAGTGCCAACATTTAGGTCTTCCACTCCTACTTCTGTTGCCAGCATTGTTGGTTTCAGTGCAACACCATCTTGGTCAAAAATCTCCTCCAAAGGTAAATACCTCTTGCAATAGAGCTGTCTTTCAACCATAGTACCTTCATTTATGCTGCATGCATTTCTTGGTTATTTTCATAAATTTGGTCATCCGTTTGTGAACTCACAACTCCTCTTCTGTTTGGAAGAATTTGTTGATATGTTTGTCATCTTGAAAAAATTTCCAATATTGAACATTATCTGGAATAGTAGGGTGATTTTTTACTTTAATTTCATACTTTTTTTTGGGATACGTTGCAATTTTAAACATGCTGGCTAAAGTGGCAAGAAAATTGGCAATGACATTGCTATTCCTTGGAATCAATGTAAAGGTATATTCAATAAAATTCTTGAGGATGTATAACTCTAAATTGTGGTAAGATCACATTCTAGGATGCTTAGCCTGGTATTCCACTTTGAATTTCTTTACTACCAATTCAGATTCACCATACACATAAATTTTCTTGGCACCTAATTTCTTAAGAATTTTTAGACCAGCTATCAAAGCCTCATATTCTGCTTCATTTTTTTTTTATATAATGGAATTGGCAACTGGAGCTACCTCGCGACTCGCGTTACATGGGGTCGATCCTGGCAGGCTACCACTACAACCACTGGGAACTATGCCCACCCCTCTCCATAGCGTCGGGTTAGTCCAGGGGATTCGAACTCGTGACCTCCTGTACGGAGCCCACTTTACAAATGAACTTCACCGCATTTCAATTACCAACTCGCCTACCCCCGTGGGGCTCTCATATTCTGCTTCATTATTTGAACAATGGAATTTCAATTTGTAAAAATACATTCGAACATTAGGAGGAAGTGTATATGACTAATTCATAGGCTTTTGAATCCACAATCCAATTCTAACCCCTTCCTTACCTAAGGCTCCATCGAAATCCATGGTCCACAAACCACTTTATTCATCGGGAAGCTACAATTTGGATGACTGATCTTGACTAACTGCTTGAGAAAGGTTTGATGTACCAATAGTTTCTATTTATTTCACTATATTTTTGGCTGATGCACTTAGCTGTGAGCTACTTGTAATCTTTTCTTGTTCTTTTGCACTTGAAATTTTTTTAACAAAATTTTAAAATTCAAACTTTTCTGCTTTTTATTCCGTCAAAACTTCTGACGATGCTGAAAAATAATCATTAAATAAGATAAAATATTCTAAATCTGTATGAAAAACATGTATTGGGTGATTATTAGGCTTTTTTTTTGTACTGATCATGTACTTCATCTTTTTTTTGTGGTAAATTTTTCTGGGTTGCCCAAAGACCGATATAGTAGCATAGGAAAAGTCGAGCTGAGAGGTGCCTTTAAGATTTTATCCCCATGATTGGGAGAGAATCATTCCATATTTGGGATGGATATCAGCTACAAAAATGTCCATGAGGACATTATTGGCTGGAATTTTCTCTAAAGACACCATTAGATATTTAATGAGACTAAGACATTTAACCCTTCCTGAATCAAAAGAGTAAAGGTCATGGTAGGGTCTTATAATGTCCAATCCTAGTTTTTCCATGATGGATTTAGGCATGAGGTTATGATACATTATGGAGTCTAACATGGAGTTATGGAGGATAATTTCATGGATTTTTACTCTAAGATAAAAAGGAGGGACCTCACTATCTTCTAAGTCACCATCTACAACGAGATCAAATAAAAGTTTAGGGTGATTATCACTCACATTAACCATATTAGACATTTGATCTACCCTAAGAAACTTGGCTACTTGAAAATTATATTGGTAATTCTTGATTATTTCAATTAAAGGAATGGATACTTTCAATTTTGAGATTTCATTTTCAAGACTAAATA
Organism: Pinus albicaulis; assembly: GCA_034641835.2. Lineage (NCBI taxonomy): Eukaryota > Viridiplantae > Streptophyta > Pinopsida > Pinales > Pinaceae > Pinus > Pinus albicaulis. The sequence continues at coordinate 687,234,562 of CM076582.1, read as the reverse complement.
AGGAAAAATGTTTTTCTACCTCTTTGTATGATGCATCCTTATTTTCGGGATGATATTTGGGTGGATTATCCTTTCTCTATCCTATGTCACGAACTTATTTATCCATATTTTGATTGTTGGTAGAAGATTCATTACCTTTCCCATGATTAGGAACAACAATTCCTTTGTATTTTCTTTGATTTGAAGTAGACATCTCTTTATGGTGAGCATCTGTTTGAGAATTCTGTTTTTCTGACTTGAGGTTATAGACATGTTCCTATTTCTCAAACCTTACTTCCTTTTCACTTGAGTAAGAGCATTCAGATATATTATTTGGTAATATTCTATCCATACTGATAACATATCATCATTAGAAAAAACATAATGTTGATCATCTGGATCATAAATTTCTGCAGAAAACTAATCTTCTCAGTCAAGAAAAGAGGTTGTTGATTTTCCTCAAATAAATTATTTTCGCCTGAAATCTCTTCTTCTTCATTATGGCCTTCGGTATAGTTTTTCTGAAATTGAGTGTGAATTTGCTACTGACCTTATTGATCCTGACCACTTTGCTCCCTTTTCTTGATCCTGTATTGAGGTTGTTGATTTTGACCCCTGAAATTGGGATTTCTAATTGAGGGTTCAACTTGTTTATCCACAATGGTCATCTTTTCCATCATATTTTCCATTTTTTGATTAAGGTATTGAGTTTTCCCTCTGATGAAGTAGATTTTCCTTCCTTGATGGTTACCCTCTTTTCTGTTTTGATTTTTTACTTCTTGATAATCAGATTCGCTTCAACACTCACTGCATTTATCTGCATTTCTTCAAGGGTAAATGTATTTATTTCCCTCAGTCAGTAGGCCATATCTGGATCGAAACCATCTCGGTAATGAAGTAATGTGAATCCTAGAGGAGGCTTGATATTTTCAAGGATGGAATCATAAATTATATTGAATATAGCTGTGAATTCTTGCACAAACTCATTAAGATTTCTTTTCAAGGCATTGTATTCAGCTAGAATTTGTAAAGGGTTCTTATTATCCTCCCATTTTTCCATAAAATAATCAATTAGCTACTGTGAATTAGCTACAAAACTAGCTGTTAGGGAGAAAAACCATTTTTGAACCTCTCCTGAGAAACTCTGTGCTAAAATTCACATCTTGGCATCATCGTTGTCAATCTCTTCAAGATCGATAAAATCAACTACTTTGACAATGTGTTGGTGAGCAGTAACCTCTGATGTTCCATAAAACATAGGCAAAAATTCACCATAATTATGAGTTAGTGCAGTGAGTTGTGGTGGTAGAATCAACAGAGAAAATCTGGCCATTGATAATGGAGGAGGTTGTGAAGGTGTTCATGAAGTGTATAACTGCAGAGGTCATGATAGAATGAAAGCAAGAACTGATGGTGTATCTATGTGAGAAGGTGTGATAGTATATGCAGAAGAAAAAGCTTGCTGTTGGTATTGGAAATGAGATTTTTCAGAAGTTTTTTGAAACTTATCGATAAAAACCCTGAAGTTTATGAAATTTAGACCAAACCTTACTATCAACCTCGAAATAAGAAGACTCACAAAATGGAAAGTAGGTTTCAAAATAAATGTGTTCAAAGACTATTTTTGAAAGGAAGGATTCAAACATAGACCTGAACAAAAATGTCTCAAATTTTAAATTGAAGAACAAATATTATGGAGAAATTAGACTTGTAGGAAAGGATTTTTATTTCACAAGTGGAGGTAAGATATTTCTAACTTTTTGAGACTTTGTTTTCTGCTTTCTTAAAATACTCATAGGGGCATTTACAAATTGTGAGGGATTCAGGTCTAGATTTGACCTGGCGTGTCTTTTGGGAGCTAGGTTTCTTGAGAATCTTAAATTTGGCTCAAATTTACTAACTCAACCTTATTTGAATGTCAAAAATTGTCACCCACAAGTATAAGCTTCAGTGAATGAAAAAAATTATCCCCAGGGAAAATTTTACATTCGCTCCCCAACAGCTGCATGGAAAAATTGATCACTCCCTCTATTTCCCAAGGTTGAGAAAGGAGACTGAAGGAGGTAACCTCAAACCAATATTTAGATTTGATAACTAGCCCTACCAAACTAGAGAAGGATATATCAATGTTAATTTCATAGTCAATGAGGTGACTAGAAAGAAAATGATCTTAGGCTAGATATAAGATCAGTGAATTAGGGTTTTGTTTTGAATTTTTCTGGATAGGAATGTCAGTCTAGGAAATAGGTCTAGGTTTTAGGTTTGATTTCAAATGAACAACTGTAGTGATGAAGATGAGGTCGGGAAGGTATACTTAGAAACATACTTATATTGTCTTTGTGGTATAGGGTTTGAAAAGAGAGAGTCATAATGAGCATATTACATGAGTTCATTCATCAAAGAAAGTATAACACTTTCATGAAAATATTATAAAACATAGCACAAGAAGTAAGAATTTTGTTTATAGACTCTTAAGACCATCATATAGAAGTGTACATGTGATGGAAAGAAAGCATAAACATTCAATTTGATGGTGTTACTGAGAAAAAACAATGCTAATAAGCATACCAATTGAGTCCCAAAATTATAACTGCAACATGTCTTTGATTTCACTGAAAAATATTGTACATGAGCTCCACATTGAAATATCAACTATCCAACCTCTAAAATGAATTGAGTTGGAATACATATAGAAAATAGAGAAGATACCACCTCATTGGGTCTAAAACTCATCCAAAATAACTCATAAATGCACCCTATGAGTCATTACCTAGAATTTAGTGAAGTTAGAAACAATTGCCCCAAATTTAGCTAATAACTAGGAGTCTTTGTCTCCTTGAGTAATTACATGATTCCTCAACAATGAGTGGAAAAAACACACTTATCCACAAAAAAACTCATGGGATACCTGTAACCTCAAGATTTTAACCATTTTTCATTGACACCAGTCCATAAATCATCCAATACAGAAGCGTCGTGTGTCACACAGAAGCATCGTGTCACACATAGAAGCGTCGCATGGCACACAAAAGTGTCACATTTTTTAGCAGAAGCGTCATGTGATTTGGAGGGCGTTTTTAGGTGGCTTTTAGGCATCTTTCCATTGATATGAAGATTGGGCAAGGTATCCCTAGATGTCCTCTATCCAAACCAACCTTCAAACTAACAAAATACCTCATGCAAGGCCTTCAAATCTTGACTCTTCCAAGCTTACTCCAGAAACGTCGTTTGTAGTGAAAAACAGTGGAAGAAGCATGAAAAATAGTGTGTTTTTTGGGCTTTCTTCAAAATTAGGAGGTGTCATGAAAAACCAAGACCATATCTAGAATTTAAAATCCAAGAGAAATCCAACCATGTAAATAAAATCTCATTTGGAGCTTCTGAGGAAAAGCGTCGCGTGGCTACACGATGCTTCTCGAAGGGTGAAATTTCTAAAATTCTCAAAAAATCACAAAAAATATAAAAAATGCTCAAAAATTTCTGAATTTTGGTCCATGGCATCCTTGAATGATGATATAGATAGATATGGATGCCTCATCAAGCATATCAAAGTTTCTCCTTTATCTTAATTAGGGTTTCTTTAAGCTTTTTCTTCAAATTCTTAACCCTAACTTTGGCTTTGGTTCCTGTTGAAATAGTGTCTCACCATGTGCCTCCGGAAGTTATTATTCCTTTATTCCTTCTTCAAGAGCTTCTCTAGATTCTCATTCACCCTGTCAAGCCATAACTCTTTGTCTTGCTCAATCTTAGCAGTGATCAAATCATCAAAGATTTACTAACCTAATGGAGGATATGACTCTTTTTCTTGTACTTTTTGGTTGGTTAATCCTCTTGTTGTTGGCCTCCTTGGCTTTATTTCAGCCTCCTTGGCCTTATTTTGACCTCCTTTTCTTCCAACTAATCAACATCTACCATTGCTTTTCCATTACATTTTTCTGCCTCAAGATCTGCCTTTGGCTTGCACTGGAGTAGTTGTTTCACCTTCAATTGCATGTTTTCTTGTTGTAGGAATGTTATCATGAAATTTTACCTTGAGAGTTTTCCCTTGAGCTTTGCTATGTCCGCATCATTTTCTATGATTATCTCCTCAACTTATTTGTCTTCCACCTTCTCTACCATGTCAACATCCATAGGTGCTTTCTCCTCATGTTGCTGCAATGGTGACTCACCCTCATGCATAGGTGGTTTATCCAAGGTTTCTCTTTACTCAGCTATAGTTTCAAGTGAAATTACACCTTTGGTTATCATAGGAGAAAACACCATTATTTTTCCCTTCTCATAAGTTTGAGTGACCTTTTCCCTTGGTGTTTTTGTAACCTCTGCTAGTTTGCTTGAAGAGGTAACGTCCTTTGGTTTTGATGATGTTGGTGGTATTATTTGAATGATAGGTGGACTAGCAGTGGGAATAGAATAAAATAACTTCATGAAAGTTTCCCAAGACATATTGATTTCTGAGAGTTGATGAAAAACTATAACCTTGACCAAACCATGGTGGAAAAAATTAGTATGGTGATTCTTGCCTTTATTTTGTACTTTTTCAGTCATTTTGGTGAGACACCTAAATAGATAATGAGGCAAATTGAGTGGCTTGGTGGCAGTGAAATGCATCAATAAACTTATGTGGTACTGGTACAATATCGATAATATCCCTTCACATGTAAAATACTTCATGATTAGCTTCTTCAAAGGGGAATACTTATCAAGTAAATGTCTGAAAGGAAAGATGTGTTCAGGAGCATCTTTGGAATGTGGTTTTAAGAACATTTTATAGTTCTCAATGTCCAAGTCCATCGCTTTGAACTTGATTTCTCCATGGTTCGAGATACCTATTGTTGAGGTGATAACATCTGCTGATATAGTGAATTCAATGCCTTCTATATTAGTGTTATCTCTCCTAATGCTGGTTGAAAAATGGCTTGTCAATTGAGCATGAAAGTATACCTCTTGGATTCTCTAACAAAACCTTAGACAACCACTGAACATGATGGAGAAACAAAAGAAGCCTATACCATGACCTAGATGAGGGTACGTTGACTGATCTATGACCCTAGATTGATGATGAATGAAATGAGCTTGAAATTTATGATGACCATGAATGGTTGAAGGGAGTAGCATTCAAACCTAGACAACATTCAGTGAAAAAAATTTATTTGAGAATGTATTTGAAAACATCAATTTTTTACCAAGGACCACTACCAAATAAACCTAAAAGAGTTTATTTAATCACTGAACATTTAGACACTAACACAACTTAGTTGTTGTTCACACCGTCACTAGGAAGGTAACACCGATGTTTCTAGAAAATAATGTGAAGGAGGAAGCTGGGATGGGCTACATGAGGTAGACATGGAAAAGAGGGGTGTAGAAAGGGAGAGGAGAGTCATCCTCTCAGGGACTAAGGAGGTTGGGCCGCAAACCTCAAGCTGAAGATCTCAAGGATTTCACTCTAGCACATGTCCAAGAAATTCTGAGCCAGGTTAGGAAGGTAATAGTGAAGTGGGAGGAGGCCCTCAACCGCTAAGTGGAAGAGGAATATGTAGTTCTCGAAGGAGAAATGATTGTTCCTGACTGTTGTGAAACCAACTCCAAAAATAGAAGAAAAGAGATATCAACACCTTAGAAATAAGCCACTTCGAGGGGGCAACCTACAATACATTACATGAATGAACAATTCTTGGATGATTCAAATTACAAAACCTCCTTTCTGTATATAGGAGTCCATGGGGACACAATTTAATCCTTGTGGGGCCACAATGTAATCCTAGCCGACCTAACAATAATAATTTAAGGGCACAATAATAACAATATGGGGGTTACAGGGATACAGTAATAACAATAAGGGGGTTACACTAACAACAATAAGGGACGATACTAGTAATATAGGGACCTAACATGCCCCTCTCAAAAGTGTTTTCCTCAATGCTTGAGTAGCTTTGGGTGCATCTGTATAAAATTCTCATCATCCCATGTAGAATCTTCAGTGGGTAAGTTCTTCCACTTGATGAAATACTCTGAAATTGATCGATTCTGTAGCTATCAAGTTCTTGTTTCTGTGACCGCTTCAGGTTCCAATACGATTTTTCCTTCCTCATCAAGTTCTGGAAATATTGTTTGAATTGGAAGATTTTCACCTATAACCTTCTTTAAGCATGAAACATGGAAAACTGGATGCACTTGTGAAGAATCAAGAAGCTCCAATTTGTATGCCATAGTACCAATCTTTTGCAACACCTTGTAAGGACCATAGTACTTTGGAGATAATTTATTATCCTTCTTAGATTGCTTGAGGGAAATTTTTTTGTATGGTTGTAGCCATAAAAATACCTAGTCTCCTACATCAAAAATTCTCTTGCTGCGATGTTGATCTGCCTGTTGTTTCATTCAATTTTGTGCCAAATTTAGGTTATCCTTTAAGAGTTGAAGAACTTCTTGTTGATGATCGATGATATTTTCCACTGCTTGAACCTTTGATTTTTCTCTTAAATATGATGTGATGAATGGTAGATCATATCCATAAAGTGCCATAAATGTGGTCATTTTTGCTACAGTATGGAAGGAAGTGTTATACCACCATTCTGCGAGAGGTAACCACTTGACCCATTGTGTTTGTTTATCAGATACAAAACAGTGAAGATATCCTTCCAAACATTTATTTACTATCTCATTTTGACCATCAGATTGAGGTTGATAAGATGAAATATGAGCTAATTGAGTACCCAAGCAATAAAATAACTCCGTCCAAAAATTTGCAATAAAAATGGGATCTTTGTCGCTCACAATAACCCTTGGGTTTCCATGTAGCTTTTGAATTGTGTCCATAAATGTAGTAGCAACTGTACTTGCTTTAAATGGATGAGATAATGCACACAAGTGTGCATAATTGGTAAGTCTATCAACTACCACCATGATGACACTCTTTCCTTCGGACTTAGGTAAACCTATGATAAAATCCATTGAAATCTCCTCCCAACGTTGACTTGGAAGGGATAAAGGTTTTAGAAGACACGGGGTATTAATTGTCTCAACTTTATTCTATTGGAAAACCAAACATTCCGCCAAAAAATTTTGAATATCAGATTTAAGTCCATCCCAAAAAAAATGTTTCTTCACCCTGTGGTAAGTTTTTGAAAATCCTGAGTGTCCTCCTAAAGGAGAAGTGTGCAATTCCAAAAGAATCTTTTGTTTTAGTTGGGAATTCTTACAAAGATATAAGCGATCTTTGTACCATAAGGAATCATTTTTCCAACTAAATGTATCAGATGTACTAGGATTTTGCTGCAACTTTTGAATGAGTGCCCACTCTTCTTCGTCCTTCTTCCATTCATCTCTTGCTTCGGTTATCAAATCTGGTTGGATAATAGAAATGGCATAAAGCAATGCTTCCACCTCTTCTTTTTTTCTTGAGAGTGCATCTACAACAACATTTAGCTTCCCTCTTTTGTAGATTATTTCAAAGTCATAACCCAACAACTTTGTGACCCATTTTTGTTGCTCTTCTGAAGATAGTCTTTGTTCCAAAAAGTGTTTGAGACTATCATGATCAGTTTTTACCTTGAAGTGTCTCCCCATTAGGTAAGTTCATCATTTCTTTAGTGCATGTAGTATTGCTAAAATTTCCTTCTCATAAATAGGCTTCTGTAAATACTTTCCTTTAATTGGATGACTTTAAAAGGCAACGAGTCTTCCTTCTTTCATTAAAAGAACACCAATTCCATTTCTTGAGGCATCACATTCCACAATAAAGGTTTTTGTGAAGTCTGGCATAGCTAAGACCGGTGCTAGGCACATTGCCTCTTTAAGATGTTCAAAGGCCTTAGTTGCTTCAGGAATCCATGAAAATGCATCTTTCTTCAATAATGTTGTTAAAGGTGATGCTATTCTCCCATAATTCTTAACAAACTTGTGATAATACCCTGTTAATCTGAGAAATCCTCACAACTTCTTTATGGTTGTGGGGACTTTCCATTCCTTAATGGCTTTAATTTTGTTAGGGTCTACCTTAACACCCTCATGAGATACAATATGACCCAGATATTCCACCTCTTGTACTCAAAAGAAACATTTGGATGTTTTTGCATATAATTGTTTCTCCTGCAACAGTTTGAGGACCCTGTCAACATGTTGAACATGATCCTTCCAAGACCTGCTGTAGATTAGTATATCATCAAAAAAATACTAACACAAATTTTCTAAGGAAGGGTTTGAAAATGGAATTCATCAACCCTTAAAATGTAGAAGGTGCATTGGTAAGGCCAAAAGGCATGACCAAAAATTCATAATGACCCTCATGAGTTTGAAATGTTGTTTCTGGAATATCTTTAGTCTTCATTCTAATTTGATGATATCCTGAATGAAGATCCAACTTGGTAAAATAAATTGCTCCATGAAATTCATCCAATAATTCATCAATCACAGGAATGGGAAATTATCTTTAATGGTGAGCTTATTGAGCTCCCTATAATCCCGACACATGCGCCATGATCCATCCTTTGTGTACCAATACTATAGGAGTAGAGAAAGAACTTTGAATAGGTTGAATTATACTCGCCTCTAACATTTCTGCAATCATACGTTCAATTTCGCTCTTTTGGACATAAGGATATCTATAAGGCCTGATGTTTGGAGGAAAACTTCCTAGAATCAAATGAATAGAATGATCATGATCACAAATAGGTGGGAGTCCTTTGGGAGTTTCAAACACCTTGGAATGATTGTCCAATACTTTTTGGAGATCTGCAGAAATAGATGATTTTGTTGTTGGAACTTCTAGTGAGCATAATTGTGCAATTACGCCTCGTTGTTCTTTCTTTAGAAGCTTTGTCATAACATTAGAGCTTATTATCTTTCCCAGCTTCCCTGTAATACCCCGTAATTTGACTTCCTTTCCTTTTGAACCATCCCCAAAGATTGTAACCATTGTACTCTTAGTACAACATCAACACCTGCTATAGGAATGGAAAGCATTGGACTATTCAGTACATATTCCCCCATGTGTTAGTATGAATTCTTTGTCGAAGCGTACGAAAAAGAACCACTTTAGCTACGCATAACTAATAGCCCTAACAACAATAATGGCTGCAAAACATCTTCAGATCTGCAATTAGTAGTTAAAGTGCTGCAACAAACAGATCTATAAATGGAAAGATATTAAGCAGTGAAGTAAAGAGTTTGCTCCATGCATCCAACAGACAAGACAAGAACACGATTTTTGAATGAATTTTTATAATACAGGGCACCTGGGAGGAAACAAGAAGGTGTATCCAGATCTCCTCAGTGGGATGGGTTATTTGTAGTCCTCAGCACTTCAGATCTAAGCTTTCTCTCTTGTAGATGTAGAAAACCCAATGTAGAAGGTAAAGCTCAATGGGAGCAACAATGGCAGAAAATGAGACCGAGTGTATAGATCCAGAGTGATCTAGTATGCAACAAAAGGTGAAGAATGAAGGGGAAAACCCTCCTATTTATAACAAAATATTTGGTCATTCTAGATCTTGGTGCATGATTAAAATAATGTTAACCAAATCTAGATCCACCTCTATGGAATATTTTATTATTATTTGTTGGAGGGAAAGGGTGTTTGACTTGGGTCAAATCCCTTGATTAGTGAAAAATAAATAAATAAATGATTTATTTATCTTTTAAAGGAAGTGGTTGGGATATAATCAAATAAATAATGATTTAGTTGATTAATGGTGGTTGATTTGGTCATATTTAACAAGGAATATTATTTAAATAATTATTCCTAGAAAATAATAAGATAACTATGGGTTTATCTCATTAATTTCTTTGTTTTTGGTTTAAACATGACTGGGAATAATAATTAAATTATGGTTTAATTAATTATTCCTTTTGGGGTTTCCTAATTAACATAGTGAAAGCAAACGCTTACTTGGGGTAACCGTCTTACATGGTGTACTTGGGTCCATCTAATGATGAAGAGTTAGATGACCAAAAAATGGTGTACCGCATTGCCCCCCAGCGTGCGAGTGTCAGGAGCAAATCGTATGACCGAAGTACGTTGTAAGAAGACAATCACTAGACAACAAAAGGGTATGTCGGAGAGAGAAATATGAGGTAGATAGTGTGCTGAAGGACTAGACCCTGAGGAGACGAGACTCGCAGGTGCAACAAGTCTCTGTTATGAGAGGGTACCTGTGCTGAAGGCGGCGGGGGAGGCATACCCATGCCCGCCGTGACAAAGTACAAAAGAATAGTGTGTCCAGTGAACAAGGGACCGAACCATAGAGTACAGCTGGCATAATCAAGAGCCAGATAAAAATACAATGAATAGTCTCACATACATGCCGTGCCTGGTATAACAGCCAGGACTAGTACAATATCATCTGAGTACATGAGATAAATACAACCCAAATGCCCCCTGTAAATGGGGAAGGGCTCACAAAATCTGACTGATACATGCAAATCATAGAGGTGCTGTAAGTGGCTAAGGCCAACATCATCAAAATCTGGAGCGGCATCAAAGGCTGCAATGAAGAGGTCATCCGGGCATGTGGGGGGCTACCTGCAGGGCCACCCCCTCATGAGGGCCGAGACATCTCACACACGCCCGGGAATCATCACGAGCTGCTGCTGGGTCACTGGACTGTCCAGTATACGAATCTCGGTCATGCTGAAAGGAGCTGGAGAAGCAATCAAGTCAAAGGGAGGTAAGAAATCCCCCTGCCTGATCCGAGGCACCGAACAAAAGTGGAAGCTGGAACCAAGGTACACCGGCCTCTAGACCTTGCTTCTGGAATAAGTGTGTTGAGGTCGACAGAAGGAGGCCCGCCTTAGGTGAGGCAATGAGAGATCCTCAACTAAGGCACGAGAGAATAGCAATAGAGCGACGGACAGACTGACACTAATGATGATGGCGGAAATGGGAAGGGTGGAGTGGCGGATGGACGACTTCCCTTGTTAGAGCATAAAGGGCATGAATGACATGGCAACGACTGACACAATATCGAAAGGGACAGGGGACAGTGGGGCTGAAGGTCATGAGATGCGACACAAGAGAGGAACCAAGCAAAAAGAATGGAGGGCTATAGTAGGGTGTAAAAGGATGCAGGATAGACTCCATGAATGCAATGATGACTCAACTCGGATGCTCCAAGCAAGGGCGACTAGATAGTGCTGCCACACAATAAAGGCCCCAATGGGGGGTCATAGAAACATGAGTACAAGGTGGGCACTCATGACGAAAATCAACACGAACATGGACAAGTAAGGGGGCGATATGGTGCCCCAAGTACAAGTGGCGTAAGTGAGGAAATTCGATTTTAAGGAGCGGTGAAGTGACCCTTCGTGGAAAAAAAATGTCCGGGTGAAGTATCAAATCACCAAAAACTAAGTAAAACCCATTTGAGAGCTCGGTGATATCTATCCAGCGGTGCTGACGGTTCGTCGAACGGGGCTACGGTGTGGTCGCAGCAGTCGAAAGAAGAAACAGGGGTTCTCTTTTAATGAGGCCGTTTTCCTCCAAAATCATTCATTTGCTATTGTTGCTGTGGTGAATGTGGAGAGGAGAGAAGGCCCTAAATCTTGCGGCGAACGTAGCGGACGAACCGCGTTGGATTCGAGATCTGTCAGTTGGAGGTAAGAGGCCTAACCTTGCTCTTGCATTTTGATGGATTAGATTTGCAGTTTAGGGCCCAACACCCCAGAAACAGCCCCTCCCTCCTCTCTACGGCCGGGTCGCACCTTTTGGGGCAAAAGGTGCGACCCAGGAAGCAGGTTTTGGGGCAAAAGGTGCGACCTGGTCCAGAAATGGGCAGAAAGCTGCGACCTGGGAGAGGAGGGGGGCTTGGTGCTGTTTGATGGCTGGGAGTTGGGTTTTTGTGTGTGGTTATGGTTTGCCCGATCTGTACCCTGACAAAAAGAATGTGTTTGTGCAGGTATGGCAGAGTTACGGGTCAACTGGAGAGAGAGGGATCTGGGAACACTTCGGGCAGAGATCCAGGCGGATCAGGGCGTCCGTCGTGTATTGGCCAGATTTGGGGTTCTCAAGTTTGTGGAGAACCCGTCGATGAGAGCAGGGGAACCATTACTGGCCCGGATTATCAGTTACTGGGATCCAGATCAGGAGATCTTTGTAGTGCAGGGGCACAGGATTGAACTGACGGTCCAGGATGTGTACTTCCTGACCGGCCTCCCACCATTGGGGATAGTGGGAGACACGCAGCCAGTGTTGCCGCGGGGGCGGCATATCATGGAGTTTGTGGAACGCAATTGTCGACCGGGGTTCCAAGTCAAGGGGACTCGGATATCGATCGGGGATCTAGAGAGGCTAGAAGCCCGTGCAGTGGCCACAGCTGTGCTGCAAATCCTGGGCACCCAGGCGTTCCATCACATCACCGGTGGGCAGATGATGATAGTGGAGAGTGTGTTGAGTGGGACCTACTTTGGGTGGGCCCAAATGATGTTGGTGTCGCTAAAGCGACAGTTGTCGCTATGCAAGCGGTAGGTGAATCATGATTGCTCATATGGGACTTTGTTGTGCGCCTTCTTCTTTGAGAAGATCCCGACCTTGAGGCCTCGCGTGCAGCTTCCAGATGGGGGCCCGAGAGAGCCCAGGATGCGTCGATGGGGACGACTACTATGCAAAGGAGGAGGAGGGGCGGTCGGGCGAACATTTCGACCGGAGTTTTTTGCCCATTGGGATCAGATGCCGTTGTACATAGACGACTACCCTTATAGTGGGATGAGCTACTGTGGGGATCCGGATCTGCCACTTCCGCCTGGTCGAGTCTGGGGGCCCGATGGTAAGTGAAAAATTGCTATTCTTATATGGGCATGTTTAAAGTTTTTTGAATAGTAAATAATGATACTGATTCATGGAATTTTGGTATGTAGATATAGCACCGGTAAAACCGGCCGGATATATGGGACGACCGGCAGCGTCTGGAGCTACGGGTCCGAGTGGATCGAGGGCAGCGCAAAATGATGGTGCAGCAGCCCTACTGGAGGACATCCGCCGTAGATGTGAGTAGCTGTTGACCGGAGTATCAGAGCGCGGGTGGCAGGATTTAGACGACCAGTACATAGAGCCATGTGTTGGTCTCCCCTCGGAGTGGCGAGGTATCATGCGGCGCATGGCGATGGCCGGTCAAACTATGCGTGATCTCATGCTGCAGGGGCAGAGCCATTGGCCCGGGAGCCTCCAGATAGTGATTAGGGACATATGGTGCCCCCCTGATGTATGTAGGGGCAGGGGGTGCCTCCTATAGTGTAGGGAGGGGCATATGGTGCCCCCAGTTTTTGTTTTTGGTTTGTAACATGCTATGGGCGTGTCGGATGTATATGTGTGGGGGGGGCGTATGGTGCCCCCAGTTTTTGGAACATGCTATGGGCATGTCGTATGTATCAGAGTAAATGGACTCATCAATATATGGTTTGCGACACATATTATGGATATGCATCGTCTTTTGATGGTTGATTTAATGTTATTGTCCTGTATGAATTGTGTGTGATAGATGCCAATCTAAAACATGGTTTGCAATACTATCTACGTAGTGATTCTGGTCTCTGGGTACATGGTTGAAAGTGATGGTTTCAAACGCACGTATTAAGACTTTCACTCGTAAATAGCGTCTAAACAGCACAGGGTTATGCACACGATAAACACCATTTAGTTGCATGACAAGAAGCAAGGAATCCAAACGAACGTGCAGATGGCGAATGCGATGCAACAAAGCATCAGCTAGTAGGCCACGCACCGCATCGTATTCGGCCTGATTGTTGGTGGCAGAACCAATGCATACCCCGTTAGACAGAACGAGGTCATGCAAGGGGGTGAAGATGGCCCACCCTGCCGAGGCAAGATTCCTGGAGTAGCGACTTGCACCATCGGCGTAACCGATAAAGGATGTGGACGGGGGATGCGCAAGGTGGTGTGACAAGACAATACATGAGGGGATGAAAGGAAAGGACGGCAGCGTGAGGGGGCAGAAGTCATCAAGCGGAAATGGCGGGGGGAAAGGGCAGGATGAGCAAAACTCAAACAAGGTGATGTATGAGGGCTATCGGAAACATGGCGAGGACTCGGGCTGCGAAGGTCAACAGAGACACCAGTGGAGTGATCTCGAGTATAAAGGGACACAATGGGGGAGGCGGCAGACGGGCTAGGTTCCAAGTGTCGTGCAGAGGAGGACAGGTAAAGAATGGTGACTGTAGACTCCGTCATCTGGACATGAGGGGGGGGAATGTGGATGGGATCAGTGGAATCCTCAGGCTGGGCTGCAGCATACTGCGCGAGAATGGGAGAGGCGGATTGATTTTGTTCAACCTCATACTCGCGGATCACCTCAAGGGAGGCACGGTAATGCGTCAGGTGAGGACAATGATGGGAGTAGTGGCCATGGACACCGCACAAAGCACAAGGCTTGTTGGTGCGGAGAGTCTTGGGGTTCTTGGAGACGGTCGAAGCAGGAGTGGGAGTTTCAGGGACCGTAGTGTCGGGGAACGCGACTTTTACCATGGGGCGAATACAGGGTAACTCAGGACAAGCATGAGTGGCATGACCGATGACATCACATAAGGCACAAGGCTTCGAGGGTGGGGGAGGAGCCGAGGTGGTTGTGGTGGTTTGGTCTTTGGTTGCCCCCCTGCGGGCTTTTCCTTTCTTCCTGGGAGCCGACTCAGCAGGAGAAGGGTCCTGTGGAGGTGCTGGGGGCACGTTGGCTATGAAGGAAGCGAGGGGGACCGGTTGAACCGGTGTCAAAGCCATGTAAGGTTTGGGGTGACCAGGGGGGGTGGCGGCTGGGGGGTCAAGGTACCAAACCGGAATACCCAAGGTCAAGTTAGGGAGAGAAAGGGTGGCCATGATGGGGACGGAATATACTCCGGGAGGGGGAGCCAAGAAGGGGATCTGTCCAGCAGGGTAATGACCAAGAGGAACGACTCCAAGATGGTTAAGGCCAGGAGGGACCGATCCTGGAGGATAAAGAGGTGTGGGGGTGCCAGCTATAGGGGGAGGGCCAGAAAGGGGAGGTCCGGCTGGCTGAGATGGATGGCTAGGAGCGGGTTGCGGAGGGCGGGGAGGAGGGTGCGGGCTAGCTGAGGCAGGCCGTTTATGGGCAACCTGAGATGATTGCATCATGCAAACATTCGACAAGCTGGGATCAGTAACGGGAGGGGGAGGAAGGTGAGGAAAAGTACCAAGCAAGGTGGAATCTTTATAAACGCCGGGGGAGACACTGGTCAAGGAATCGACAGTTTGCTTGTTGGCTACAGAAGAGATGGTCGTCTCGGAGGAGGACCGAGACGATGACTCATGATACGATAGCTGGTCAATGGTGACTATCTTCCCGTTATGTGGAAAAGACATCTTACGGAAAACCGCGGATGGGACAGCAGACATGGCATAGGTGTAGCTTCGCCCCAATAGGATGTTGTAGTCCAGAGGGGCGTCAATGACTTCGACATCAACGCAAACAGTCTTACCGGCGAGGGTGATGGGACAGTTACGAAACAGGCCAATAGGCTGGGAGGCATGACCATCCCACGCTCGAAGGGTGATCGTGGAAGGGGCCAACTCGGGGGATCCGAGTTGCTTCCAAACCGAAGCGGACATCACACAGGTGGACGCCCCCTCATCAATTATACACCGGGATACAGTGGCGTTCCGGATTTTGACTGGGATTTGGAAAGCAACAGAAGGAGGAAGAGGAGGGTGGTCTGATTGAGTGGCGTCGAAAACAATCATTTGGTCATCGGCAGGATCAACAGCGCCCACGGCAGATAGTAGAGCCTTCCTTTGAGAAGGGCACGACTAAAGGAGTTCCAGTGTGGAAATGGCAGCAGGGGATTGTGCCAAATCATCTACTATACTGTACGATTGAGCGGCTCGACCAGAAGCAGCATTTCGGCGTAATGGACCCTTTGGAATCTTTGGGTGAACCTCAACTTTGGGTTGAGGGATGTGTAAGGGGCCACTGGATGTCGAAAAAGGCTCTGTAGAACCTGAAGATGGGGGCTCGGGAGCAGACTGAGCAGGGGGCTTGGTGTACTGGCGAGACCGAGTTTGAAGGTGAAGGTCGACGGAAGGGGACGGATCGGAGTGCATCATGAGGATCTGGTAGTCAGAGGAACCAGAAATGGACGAGGGTGTGGCGGCATGGCGGTCAGGGGGGTGGGTAGCCACGAATCCCTGTTGAGGGAAAGGATCAGTGAACACAGCTGGCTGGGTAGTGGCCACATTAGGAGGAGCGTGAGGGGAGGCCTGCTGTCCGCGCAATGTGGCTTGAGACTCCCACATCTGTCGCATCTGGGGTAAGAGAGGGCAATCGTGAGTGTAGTGACCGTAAACACCGCAACACGAACAGGGCTTGTTTGTGCGAAGCGGCTTGTCCGGCCTGGGCGGAATGCCCTGAGGCTGGTTGCTAGTGTTAGGGTCCTGACCAGAATTGGGTCCTCGGTTACCAGGGGCAGATGGGTTCTGGTTGCCTCTCCGCCTTCTTTGGGAAGGGGGATTAAACGCACCCTGCTGCGCGAATACTTGCCCGGGAGGGGGTTGTAAGGGCTGTTGCAGGTGGTGAGGAGGCAAGGGAGGCGGAAACGCATATGCTGGGGGAGCTGGCGCACCAGGCTGTGGATAAAAGTAAGGGTTGGGTTGGGCAGCATTGAGGTAAGCAGGAGGTTGGGCAAAAGGAGGAGGCATGCCGTATCCTGGATACATGTTGCCGGGAGGGGGCAGAGTGTTAGAGGTGCTGGCCCCTCCCTGAGGAGGGCCATGGCTCATAGGAGGATGAGCAGAGGGGTGGGAAAGAGATCCAACAATACCGTCGGTGGAATGAGATGCCCCCGGGGCGTTAGCGCCACCGGGCCGGGGGATGTCAGGAAGAACGGTATAAACATAACTAGATTGAGCATAGATCAGGTCATACTTTAAAGCTATTTGGAGGGCGGCTTCTTCAGATTGAGGAAAGTGAGAGGCGACATCTTTGCCGATGGGAGATGGGAGGGTGCGAAGGAACCAGTCCATGTAAACTCGATCTTCAAAGGGAGGGGCTCGACATAAGCTCCGTCTTCGTTGCCATTCCTGAACATGGGCAGAAAGGCGTGTGGAAGAGGATTGCTTAAATGAAGTCAAGAGCTCCGTACCAGTGTCGTATCGGAGAGGGAGCTGGAAGTACGACAAGCAGGCTTGGGCAAGAGTCTCGAACGTGGTATGGGAGGAAGTGGCCTGCTCGACATACCATTTAGAAGCTTCGCCGGTAAGCGTGCGTTGGAACAAACGAAGACGGATGGAGTCATCGGTAATGGAGTTGGAGGAACACCACATGTGGAAAGACCGGACGTGATTGGCTGGGTCTTCGCCATTAAGGCCCTCGAACTTAGGGATATCAGAGGGTAACTTGGTGGGCATAGTGGGCCAGGTAGCATTGTGGTGAATGGGGTCGTTAATCAACTGATGGAAATCGGGGAGGCTGAGGCCTGCAATGTACGGCAGCACAGGGGTGGCCGGAGTAGTGGTTGTGACGGTTCCGCTAGAAGGAGGGCCGGTATTGGGGCCGCTAGCATTGGGACCTGATCCAGACATGGTGAAGGTAAAAGGGGGAGAACCGGGAGGAGAAGGGGGACCTGAGGAATCAGGAGAGGAGTCGGAGTGCGGACTCGAAGGTGGATTGGCTCGACGACGACGGTGCGGAGCAGGTCGATCAACCGGGAACTGAGGATGAAGGCCAAGAAGTCTCCGGGAAAGGCGCCTTGGGGGCGCAATGATGACAGGAAGAAGGAAATCGACAAGGGCAGAAAGGGACAAAATCAAGAAGGTCAAGGGCAGAAAAGGTGCAGTGACAATTGATTTTAGAGTCTTTGCCAGGCGGTGTAAACCAGGCGCTTCTTCACTTAGGGTCAGTGTGTGGTGTGCGTTAATTTTAATTTTTAAACCCTTTCCGTTGTTGAGAGCAAAAAAGTGTGCAACGTAGCAGAAAATAAACCTACAGAGAACAGAATAAAAATGCTGAAATAACAGAAAAATAACAGCTACATATGCATCTATCAAACCCAAGAAAGTGGGTCTCTCAAAACTATGCTGAAAAGAAAGGGAAAAACTATGGAAACACACACAAACGAAGCTCAACAGATCTAGGGTCAAAGGGGACAGGGATCTGGAGGATAAAGCTGCAGATAAGGGGTGCAGATCACAGCCAAGAGACAGGGGCAAGGTGGCCGGAAAAAAGGGAAATCAGCAAAAAGCCGGGAGGGGCAAGGCAGAGGCCTTTAGGGGAGGTCCAAACAAAACGACAAGAGGTGATTTGAAAGGAAAAGAGGCTGATTTCGATGGATCTGGAAGTGAGGTCACAGATCTGGAAAAAGAAAGGGCTGAAGCTTTGAAACGGACGGCTGAAACAGCTGAAACTCTTCCACAAAAAGTGGAGGGTACTAAAGCCCTAAGGGGTTGGGTTCCCACTTAGATGAGTAAAAACAGATCAGATCTTGGTCAAGGCGGGCTGAGACAGAGGCTGGAAAACCCTGGCAGAGGCTGCAGCAGAACCCAGAATAATTACAGAAAAAATGCTGGAAAAAAGGCAGGTCGCAGGTTCTGACCTGATCTGAGTTGAGGTCGCAGGAAACAGGCCAAAAGGTGCGTCCAGGTCGCAGGTTTTGGGCCAAAAGGTGCGACCCCCCCCGTTCCGGCTGTTTCGGCGGCAGATTTTCTGAAAAATTGCCGTCTCAGGTGCGGCTGGTGTCGCTTACCTGCGCAATAGGGCCAGAAACACACGGAAGTTAGAAATTTTAGGTTTTTAGGGTTTTATGTGAGAAAATGACATGAAAAGAGAAAAACTAAGCAGCTAAAAAAGAAGCCCTAGGGCCTGAAGTAGCTGGATATGCAGGAATATGAAAAACGACAGCGGTCGTAATTTAAAACCCGTGTGGAGTCGCCATTTGTTAGTATGAATTCTTCGTCGAAGTGTACGAAAAAGAACCACTTTAGCTACGTATAACTAATAGCCCTAACAACAATAATGGCTGCAAAACATCTTCAGATCTGCAATTAGTAGTTAAAGTGCTGCAACAAACAGATCTATAAATGGAAAGATATTAAGCAGTAAAGTAAAGAGTTTGCTCCATGCATCCAACAGACAAGACAAGAACACGATTTTTGAATGAATTTTATATTACAGGGCACCTGGGAGGAAACAAGAAGGTGTATCCAGATCTCCTCAATGGGATGGGTTCTTTGTAGTCCTCAGCACTTCAGATCTAAGCTTTCTCTCTCTTGTAGATGTAGAAAAACCAATGTAGAAGGTAGAGCTCAATGGGAGCAACAATGGCAGAAAATGAGACCGAGTGTATAGATCCAGAGTGATCTAGTATGCAACAAAAGGTGAAGAATGAAGGGGAAATCCCTCCTATTTATAACAAAATATTGGGTCATTCTAGATCTTGGTGCATGATTAAAATAATGTTAACCAAATCTAGATCCACCTCTATGGAATATTTTATTATTATTTGTTGGAGGGAAAGGGTGTTTGACTTGGGTCAAATCCCTTGATTAGTGAAAAATAAATAAATAAATGATTTATTTATCTTTTTATGGAAGTGGTTGGGATATAATCAAATAAATAATGATTTAGTTGATTAATGGTGGTTGATTTGGTCATATTTAACAAGGAATATTATTTAAATAATTATTCCTAGAAAATAATAAGATAACTATGGGTTTATCTCATTAATTTCTTTGTTTTTGGGTTAAATATGACTGGGAATAATAATTAAATTATGGTTTAATTAATTATTCCTTTTGGGGTTTCCTAATTAACATAGTGAAAGCAGTTTTACTTGGGGTAAAACTGGTCTTACATGGTGTACTTGGGTCCATCTAATGATGAAGAGTTAGATGACCAAAAAATGGTGTAACACCATGGTTAGCTTGATATTATGGCATTTTCTAGAGAAATTTATAGTTCCTCCATTTGCAACCATCACTTGACATTCTGGTGATGGGTATAGGAAACAATTCAATTCCTTGGCTACCTTACAATGAATTAAATTATGGGTACTACCTGAATCAATCAACACTATTACCTTTTTCTTCTTGATATGTCCTTCTATATTGAGATTTTGAGGAGTGGTAATTCCCACCAATGCATTACATGATATGGTTGGACTCATTTCTTCCTCTTCTAGGGTTGGTTCCTGGTGTATATCCTCTCTTTTTTCATTTTCTTCCTCTTCACAATCTATTTAAAATAATTTCTTCTTAGCACACTTATAACCTTTAGTGTATTTGTTGTACAAAATCCCTTTTGCTCTTTTTTCTTCCAATTTTTGTGGTGTCAACCTTGTAGGTTGTGGAAATCTAGATGTAGCAACACTTACTTCTTTATATAAGTGAGTGGTAGGCTTCTTTGTCGCCATAACTTTACATTCAATTTTTCTTGCCAACCTGAATGCCTTCTCCAATGATTCAGGTTCCAAAACTCAAAATTCATGTTGGATGTTATCCTTTAAAGTACATATGAAGAGATAAATCCTGTGTTCCTATGGAATATCAGCTAACCTTATATTCAATTTTTGGAAGTCCTCAATGTGCTCCCCCACTAAACCCTTTTGTTTGAGATTTATCAGTTGGATAAAGAAGGTGTTTCTCTTTGTATCCTCATAATGTGCTATCATTTACTCCGTAAAAATTGACCAAGTGTCAATTTTTTTACAGGAGAAAAGGCATTGATACCATACAAATGTATTTTGTTCTAAATGTAAAGTTGCAATACGTACATTTTGTGTGTTTTTCACATTATGGAGATCAAAATATTGCTCCATCCGTAGTATCCATGTTACAGGATCCTTTCCATCAAACTTTCTCATATCCATTTTTGGAATATGGTGGTTGTTCCTGCCAACATTAGGGTTTATGAAATCATGATTAACATTTATTTTATTCTCATGATGAGTTTCCTCTACTATATTTTCACCATTAGGAAACATCTCTTGTATCAAATTTGTCAAACCTTCCATGTTTTCTTTTAGATCATTCTTCATGTTTTCCATTTTTTCATCGATCTTAGCTTCCATGTAATCCATCTTAGATTCCATGCTAGCTTCTGTTATCACTCAGGTTTTCCTTGAAGTTGTGGAAAAGGAAAGTATACCCGAGGTAACCACAAACGAACCTTCATATGCAGAATCTAGCCAATCTGCATCCAGAGAGGGCTCTCTCTTTATAATTTATCTTTGTTCTTAGAAAGTTTTAGGCTAGTTATAAATCCAAGAGTTTGTTTGAAAATGGTGGAATTTTCCAACTAAGGGCAAGGTTGAATATTTTCAGGCCATTGGGCTATGGAGTCAAAGGATGGCTTTACTGGATTAATCTTCTACACACAAGATGACTTTGCAGGGCAAGATAGCCAAACAGAGAACAATTTTTCGAATTTAAAGTGGATGGAATGGGTTTTGAAGGGATGAAAGGCACTCAAGAATATTTCAACATGTTCAAAAGAAAGAAATGGAATGATTACAAATAAAGAGCAGTGAAGAATTCTTTACTATAGTAATCCATATGCTTAAATTAGAGAAGCAAGAGCAATTAAGAATTCGTTGCTTATAACTAATTTAGAGGAAAACAATTAGAATAATCACAATTGAAATCAGAGTACAATTAAGTAAATTCTAATTTATTCTTTCATGTCAATTATTCAGAAATGGACAAGATGATAATATAAACATATATAAAACTTAAGACATAAGATAGAAAAACTTATTGAACTGTAGTCCGACACATGAATCCTGCAAAAAGTCCTGAGCTTCAAATTGTCATCCAGCAAGCCACAAATAAATTTCTCCAAAACACTTTTATTCCAAAAACATCAATGTCACAGCAAAGTAGTGGAATCCACCCTAAATACTTTATTCGAGGGTTTATTTATACAAAAAATGATTTAAAATATCTCACAATAACCTAGGAAATAATCTAGGGTGACTAATGAATAAGTTACAACAAAAAGGGAGACAGATGGTCTCGTAGATAGGATAAAAGGCAACTATTGTTGTGCTGTTTCCTCCTTTTATGCATGAGCTGGAGGCAGGTCCTACAATATGGCTCGATGCTGTCCTTTTGAGTAATTCTTTTTTGACTGCCTTGCTTGTCTGATACTCTTTATTTCTACTGATACACTTTCAACTGCCAAACTGATACTCTTTAACCTTTGCTCATCTATTTATTCTTTACATGATAGTAAAAGGAAAAATTCTATACCTGAGGATGAATTTCACAAAATTTCTAATAGGTCTTCCCACCATTTGTCTTCTGCTATTATGTTTCATTTGAGCTTTCTTAATGTTTCATCGGCCTCTGTGTATTTGAAGAAAGTGGGCCGGTTTGGGAAAAAATACCTTATTTCATACTCAAGATGAAAAAAATTCTTTCACCTGTCGTAGAGATTCTTCCCTGTTGGCAATGTTGATTCGGACGAACTGATGGAGTGAGCAGTTGTGTTATGAGAATGTATATCCAGTCTGTTAACATAAGTTCCCAAGTCCATTATTTTGTCTTCTGAAATCATAGGACTGGGCAACCCACTGTTCAATAAAACCTGAAACTTTTCTTTGAAGGCATTAATCTCTTCCTGAATATCTGAGAATTTTCTTTCCAGATTTTGCATAAGAGTTCTCTTGGTCAAAACTCTTTTTATTTCTAAAATAGTACCTATCATGTCCTCAATTCCAAGCTCTGCAAGCTGTTGTTTGGTCTGGGTGTTCAAAATTGTATAAGTTGACTTGCTTGCTCAGGTCTGTCCCTTAATTCTTCTCTTGTTTTGTCAATTTCTTCCATAGCTACTTTGACCAAGTCATTTTGTTCAAAGATTATTTGAATAAAGGACCAAATAATCTTTATTGAATCAATAATATTATTCCAAAGAATTTCATTAATTTCTCTCAAAGGCTTTTCTAATGAGAGATCTTTTTCTAAAGCCTTAACCAATTTATCCAGCCTTTTGATTTCTCTTGTATTATCAGCAACAGTCTTTTTTGACATATCATATTTTTGTTCCAAATTCACCAGCTGTAATTTTGTAGATTGAAGTTCTGTGACTCTGAGTTTTAAACTTTCCATTTGTTTTGCTAATTCATCAGAACTTAAATTAGAAGTATTCACCTGTGATGGATCTGTTTGTTGATCTACTGCTGTTGCACCTGTAGTAACCTCTGTTGTGGATGTCTGTATGATAGATTGCTTTTCTTTTAATGCCTGCTCCAGTTCTTTTTCTGTTTCACTCAGTTGCTCAGTCATTTTCAGGAGCAACTCCATCATTTCTTCTTGTGAATTTTCCTTCAAAACTTCTTGAGTTTGGGGATGCCTTGAAGCTGGCAATTTCAATTTCTTTCTCAGTGCAGCAATATCATCATCCTTCTTTTTAATCAGTGCCTCAATGATTTTTATATCTTTGGGATTATGACCCAAACTGATGATTATTTCCTCCAGAGATTTTATTCTGTTATCCTTTGCCTGAGAAGAAGCTTTCTCAATTTGCAACTGGGTATTTGTATTATTTAAAGAATCTTGCAATCTATGGGCTGCCATTGCTTTATCAGTAAGGGTGGAATATATCATTTCCCCAGTTTTTTTATGTAATTCTATCTGGTCCAATGGATGAATGTATTTTTCTAGGACCTCAAAATTGGTCCTAATGTAATCAGATGCTGTCTTGGGTTTTGGCACTTTGGATTTAAAATGGTTCATCATCATTTTCCCTTGCTGAATGTCAAAAGCTGACATTAATATTTCTTGATTGTGTGGAGCCATTCTAAGATACTGATCATATACCTGCATCCTCAATGGGTCATTCCTTGCTTTTATATTAATGAAAGTCTTCTTTATATCACCTGCATCTATCTTTGGCTGTTTAAAGGAAGACACCTCGGTGCTCAACTTTCTTTGTAACTCCTTTCCTTTATGACCAGTGTGTGTTTCACTAACTGAACCAGTTAGCTGACTATCCCCTCTTTCATCATCAAAGATTTCATCTATAGATTCCACTTCTGGAAGTGGATTCAGTTTCTGCTTTTTAGCCTGGTATTGTTGTGAAGATTCTTTGGGAGGAGTAGGATTTGTAACCTGTCTTTTCTTGCCTATTTCCATATTAGATGGAGTCTGCAATTATAAAACTTCAGGATGATTAACTTGAACAGGAGAAACCTGTGTTTGATCTGGTGCCTTGGAAGTTTGAGGCTTTTATGTCATGATGAAAGTTTCAATGACTTGTACTTATGGTTCTTTCCCTTTGCCTTTAGACTCAACTGAAATTGATGGGATGTTTTCCTGTAATCCCTATTGAAGATTTCCTGCTGAAGAAGTGCCAATATGAGGTACCTGCACTTGCCCAAAAGATTCTAGGTCAAGCTTTTTCTCAAGATCTTTCATAATTTTGTTCATATTGACTTCTTCACTATCCTGTTCAACTAATGTTCCTTCCATCGACTCATCTTGATTAGCATACTATTCTATTTCTGGAATTCTGTGGTGAAAGTAGGGTGCTGATTTTTTCTTCATTCTTTTATCACAAATAAAACTGAATGGATCATAGGGAATCCAACGGAAACTCTTTTGTAACTTGAAATGGTTTTGAAATATATTTTCTGCTTCTTGTTCAGCATCCCTAGAATTGCATATAAAGGGACCTAACTGACTTTTGATTCTGAGTTGGGCTTTCTTCTTAGCGTTACAAAAATGAATAACATCAGAATTATTCATTTGCCTGAAATACTCTAAGGAAAAAAGTCTCATAGGCACATATTTAGGTAGCTTGAATGGACAAAGTTCACATCCATATATTCTGATTTCTGAATAATTTTGGTACAAATACCAGTCTCCAACTTTGTATGTCCTTGAAAGCTGTAAAGTTTTCTTAATCTCATTGCTGAGCCTTGGAGGAGCAACTCCTGTCAACAAGGTAGTTGCAGGATGTATGAAAAGATCAATGAACTCAGCATAAGAATAGGGAGAATTATAGGAAATGTAAGTTATGGCAGACCAAAATATAACATATATAGGGTTTCCCTTGGCATCAAGCTTTTGAACAGGAAAAGGGAAGTTCTCTGATTGATAATAAATGATGAGATGGTAAATGACTGAGGAATAATTAAACACTTTCTCATTATCTAACCTCATGAACTCGTCATGGATTTTATTTGCAATGAAAGATGAAAAGTCATATTTCACAGCAGGAGGCTGTCCAGGAGTGAAGATGGATAATAATACTAAGGTTAATTCATCAACATACTCACTAGTATTAAAACCCAGTACAAAGGATATCATATTCAGGATGAGCTTGCCTAATTCAGTAAAATAAGCAAAACCATAGGGAGGAGGGCCCTTAGGTTGATGTTCAGGTAACATAAAGGTCTAGCAAATGCATTTCAATTTTTCTTGGGACAATTGGGTAGAATTTTCAAGTAGTTCTTCCATGGACAAGGGAGTAAGATTTTGATCAGGTTCAAAATGGAGCATTGTATTGATAGCTTGAGGAGTAATGGGGAAAAGGATACTCTGGTCCGGGGATAACACTACTCTTTGAGTTGGATCATAATTGGAATGACAGTAATGGATAATTTCTGGGAAAATACGGACTGAGGGGATGAGATATCTTGGAAAATTGGATTCCCATAACCCAATGATATCCAAACCTTTCGAATAATCATCTATGCAGCGACAATAACTTCGAAGGGGATTTTCATTGAAAACTAAGTCTTTAA
The DNA here is from genome assembly GCA_034641835.2 of Pinus albicaulis. Lineage (NCBI taxonomy): Eukaryota > Viridiplantae > Streptophyta > Pinopsida > Pinales > Pinaceae > Pinus > Pinus albicaulis. Next base: position 687,208,885 of record CM076582.1, on the reverse strand, counting down.
TTTGAAAATCTTTATCCACTAGTGGCAAGTATTCCAATTCTCTGTGAGGGGCGTTTAATGGGGCTACATTCAGGGCTGTTGGGACTTCCATTTTGGTTCTTGTGTATTCAAAGTGGAAGTTTCGGGGGTTTTTACAAAATGGGCGCAATTTTAGTTTTGGAAGTTTGATTTCAGTTGCAGGAACTAGAACAGACCAATCGTTAACCTTTTCTTCAGACTATGGCGTGAATTTAACACTGGAATGCAGATTTTTCAAAGAGTTCCAGCAAGAAATCGGATAAATACCTGTTTTATGGAGAATGTCGAAATTTACAGGTACTGGTTAACGGCGGATGAATGCTCGGGCACTGGTATAACAATGGCGTTCAACAATTTTGGTCGACAGTAGTTTAACAACGGATTTTTCAAATTTTCAGTGGAGGACGCAGTCACTTTCACCAAACAAAATGATAGAAAATATGCGGAATTTTGTTTTATTTGCAAAGTCAACGGGCTTTTTATTATTATTTTTGAGAATGACGTCATCTGTGTACGGGAGGACACGTCACCGGGGTCGGGCGGTAAGTGGTAATTTCCGCACCGCTTTCGGGAGTTGGTGGTTTTTCGCGGGGAGGCAGCGATTCCACTGGTTGAATGCCACGTAGCCAACGCACTGTTTGAAAACCGTCGCGATTTCGCGCGTTAATTCTCGTACAGAGGTTGGCCAGCGGAATCATCGTGGGTCGTAGATCTTCGGCAGAGTGATCCAACGGTGGACCGAACAGGGAGATGGTATGGGAGTTAAAGTGCGGGCCCGACGGGTTTTCAAAATAATTAACATTTAATTAATTATTCCGGGCGGCTTTTGATTGGTGAAAAGGTTGGTTATTAATTAATCCGGGTGATTAATTAATCCCTGTATTATGTGGGAAATCGATCGGGGATTTGGTTTTTAAACCAGAGTTTAGAGTTGGAACTTGGGAACTTTAACTCTAGTTAGGGCGTCGGGTGAAAGGAAAATACCAAGGGGATAGGTTATTTGTTTTGAAGTTTTGGGTTTAAACTAAACTTTGAGTTTTTTGTTTTAAACACATATGAACATGTTTAAACGTTTTTTCATATATTTTTATTATATGGTAATTAAATTAAAATCATTTAATTAACATAGGGGGCGGGAATAGTCTATAAAGATATTTTTTTAGCCAAAGGGTGTATAATGTGGGAATTTGATTTTATTATATGGGTTTAAATACTTTGGCTAAAAATCTATAGTAAGAGGGTTTTGGGGATATTACATAGAAGGATTTATATATATAGGGAAATGTAATTTGTATAAGGATTTAATATTTAAAGTTAAATGTTAATATGACAAAGGAAACAAGGGAAACTCAAAATACTTTACACAACTAGGAAAGTGAAGATTTATGAAGTAAATTGTATCATCTCAACTTCAACATGTAAACATAGAATAGTAAGTAATTTTGAGGGATTATTATGGAAATTTGCATGATTTTCCTAAGTAAAATAGAATTTTACTTAGGAAAAGATTAAAAGGGAATTATTATAATGATAAATAACTTCAAGTACTTAGGTCTTTTTGATCATTAGGCCGAGGGTCCAGTCCCTCCAAAAGTCAAGGAAATGCCTTGAGCCCCTTTAATCTTCGAATACATTGGCACTTTGGGGAAATTAGTAAAATTCTTAGGGAAAAAGTGATGTGGGAAGTTAATTATTTTGACTTTGCTTTTTGTGAATTTTCCAATGTAGCTACTTCCTTTGCAATTTGTGATGAAAGTAGAAGATTAAACACATTTAACACCATCATTCATCACATGAAACTTTGCAACACCATCTACCTACCCTATCTACTTTACACTACCATTTTTTCTTTATTAGGGTGCATTTAGACTGGAAAACCCTTATCAATCTTCTTTTCTCTTACAAGGCAAATTTATCTAATTCTACCCTTATTACATCCAAGGGTCAGATTAAACTGTTGAGCACCTTTTATTAATTCTACCTATCTACTTATCTGCCAAGATTAAACTGTTTGGTCAGATATTTATTCTCTATTCTACAACATGAAATTGAAAAATGAATGAGTCAAGTTTATACAGTTTGACTCTTCATAAATTGTGGCAAAGTTTAACAAGCTGCACACAATTACTTATTTACAAAAAAAGAAATAGTAGTGGCATTTGGATTTGCACACTTTCCTTGGTCTATTTTTGTTTGGGGTTCATTTCTTTCAATTTTTTGACCATTTTATTTTTCTTACCCTTTGATTGTTCTTTTAGGGTATACCCTCTTTACATTTTTTTTTTTAAATTTTTTGATTTTTTGGTTTTTCAAGAATATGGAACACCTTTGCACAAGAAAAAGGTTTGAACATATTGCATAGTTCAATCAAGACAATCATGAAAAAATACACCTATTGGTATAGGAGTCTAACAGCTTCCATGCCATCTATCTTAGATTCCACGCCTTTCTTTCAACCATCCATCTTAGTTTCCACACCTTTCTTCAAAACTTCCATGTCATTTTTTATTGCTCTTTGCGAGAGCGAAATTTGTTGCACTTGCTCTTGTAATTTTTATGTGTCATGTTGCCATTCTTCGTCTTCATGAGTCATAGTAGAGCCTTATAAAGGCTTAATGGGTGTTGAATTCTTTTTATGGGCCGTTTTAGAAACCAATACTGATATCTATTCTACAATATGTCCTTGGAATCAATTCAACTTGATTCTTCAAACAAGACTTATGAAATTCGGAAAACAAATACACACCTTTTACTTGCTTTTGCAGAGCTCTATATTGAAATTGAATTATCTGTGTAATTGAAGATCCTCAATATCTGAAATTTGGCCCTGTAGTATTCCTCTGAAGCTTCTTTAAAACGCCAGAGGTCTGACTAGATTTGGATTCTTCAAGGAAAAGTTATGTCCAATGTCCCATAATGACCTAATTATGGACTGGTTCAGTAGAGAGAACTTGTACAACTTGCCACGTATCAATGTTTGTTCCTTTGGTTCTGAAATTTATAGACTGGAAACTATATTCACTTTACTTCTAGCCACTTTTTACAGAATTCCAATCCGATGCTCAGATAAAGAGTTATGAATATTTTCCCACGATCACCTCGTTGAGATGAAATTAGGGAGCCTGAAAAATACCTAACTTCCACAGATCATATCTCTGAAAATATTGTGAACGAAGCTCTGAAATTTTGCAACGCTATTCCTTAGGATTGTGGCTTCACGCTCTAAAATGTTTAGCTATGAACCTTAGTAGAAAAAAAGTTATACTAAAAATGTTGCGATGACCTGTTTAAGTGAAATTCAGGAGCCTACAAAAAGCCCTACCTTCCATAGATCATATCTCCAAAAATTGGCGAACGAAGCTTTGAAATTTTGTGACGATGTTCCTTAGGATTTTGGATTCGCACCCTAACAATTTCAGCTTTTGAACCTTCATAGAAAAAAAAATATAGCAAAAATGCCACGATGACCTATTTGGAGCAGCGAAACCCTAGAATCCAAAGCTATTATACCAAATGTTGTGAAACCAGCTCCAAAAATAGAAGAAAAGATATATCAATGCCTTAGAGATAAGCCACTTCGAGGGGGCAACCTCCAATACATTACATGAATGAAAAATTCTTGGATGATTCAAATTACAAAACCTCCTTTCTATATATAGGATTCCATGGGGCCACAATATAATCCTAGCCAACCTAACAATAATAATTTAAGGGCACAATAATAACAATATGGGGGTTAGAGGGGTACAATAATAACAATAAGCGGGTTACACTAACAACAATAAGGGACTATACTAGTAATATAGGGACCTAACACTGACCCATGCAACAACATAGGAAAAATCTCTCAGTACTAGAAAACCCTCCACCTGTATTGGAGCATGAAACATTTCATGGAGAAATCCATCATGCACACCACTGAATTTGTGTAGGTTGATATGTAAATGCAATAAATTCAAAAGGGTTTCCTACTCTTGCAGTTCCAAGTGCAGCAACAGAACGCCCGTCTGGGAAGAATTGAACAACTTCTTAAATGACTCCAGCAATCAGAGATGCATGGGTCTATTGTTAGAGACCCGATGCCCATCAAGTCTTCAGAGAACTAATCATTTTATTGTCATGTCTGCTTACTGTTATGTTTATGTTTTGATATGTTTTATTTATATTTTTTTGAATAATATAGAAGGTAGTAGCCGTAGTAAGTAATTTTTTTTTAAGGTTATAGAAATTTTGAATTATAGAGATGAGTATGAAAGACTGAAGACATTCCAGTTTTGGATGACATACAATGCCTTTCGATGGCCAACAGACCTAGTTTCCCATCAGGGCAGGTTGAGGCCTCCATTAGGGTAATTTTGAGATCTAAAATGGGCCTCCTAAGAAAATTATAAAATAATAGTGGAAATAATAAAATAAGATTTACTGAAGAGCTTACCGGATTATCCACAGTCTCATGAAACACTTGTCGATGTTTCGAATCCCGACGGGGATCCATCTTCAGGACAATGGAATGAATAAATTTAAGAAGGGTCATAATACATTAATAGTGAAGAAGGTAGGAAAGGTAAGGCAAGGGCCGACCAAAGAAGTTTTTTACTATATCAATTTTTTATTTATTTATTTTTTATTTTTTAAAATTTTTTTTTATTAATTTTATTCAAAGATTTATTCTTTCATTTTTTATTTCTAATTTTAATAATAATATTAAGTTGTATTATTAATAAATAATATACTTATTAAATTTATTTTATTAATAAGTTTATTATTTTCAAAGTTTTATTATTAATAAAAAATAATAAACTTACTAAATTTATTTTATTAATAAGTTTATTATTTTCAAAGTTTTGAAAAAATCCTATCACCTTTTAATTCATATGATGTTTATAAAATTCTTAAGGCTTATTTTAATTTATAATATTTAAGGGTAATTTATTACACTATTTTTAAGGGCAATTTATTTTATTTTATTTTGTAATTTTTGCTTATTATTTTAATTTAATTAAAAATTAAAAATATCAAGTTAAAAATATATATCAATCTACCTATTTTAAAAATTAATTAATTTTAAAAATCATGCTTTTAATTATTTAAATAAACAAAGGATTTTATAATGAGTATTAATATTTATTTATTTTTATTTTAAAAATAAATAACTATTTAACACCCTAGAAAATTATTGGTTTTAATCAGAAATGTTATAGTTAGTTATACTAACAAGTATTTAAAGTTTATTAATGTTTATTGATTAGTAAACTTTTATTTTTACTGATTAGTTAATTTCTAATCTAAAAAATATTAATCTAGAAAAATTAATAAAGAAGGGAGGCAAATAAGTATTTTCTACTTAATAATTATTAATAAATTAATTAATTTTTATTATATAAAATAAAAATTAATTAATGTTAATAATTATTAAAAGAAATTTCCTTATTTTTTAAACCATTACTTAAAGAAAGTTGACAAACCTGAGATTATTCTACCTACAAACTCATACCTCGGAGGAGTGTGTTTTCGAGGAGTAGATTTGTCGAAGAAGAGGATGCCAGCTGTCGCTAATTTCATATCCCCCATCCCTATTGAGGTTTTTAGGATGTTTTTTAATCTCAAGGGCCTCTCTTACTTTTCTTCTGTAATAGTGATCTTCTCTTGCAATGATCTTTGCATCTTCAAGACGCACTTGGTGCTTAGTTTTTGAAGAGTGTTCCGCAAGGGAAGAAGTGTGAAGTCCTTCATGCTTGATATCGGCTCCGTGCTCCTTGAGTATCTTCTGGAGTGAACATCCGGTTTCACCGATATAACTTTTCCCGCACGAACAATCAATTTTGTACACTCCTTTAAGTTGTTCTGGACTTATAGCATCTTTAACTGATCGCATTCTTTGTCTAATATTTCATGTTGCTGAAAATTGTGCGAAAATATCATTCTTTCTTAGAGCCTTGGCGATTTTATCACTGACACTTTTAATGTATGGTAGAAAAACCCTTCCTCCTTTTTCTTGGGGTTCAAGTCGTTTCTGGGGTAAGATTGCGCCCTCATCTCTTTTTAGAGCCTTCCTGATATCTCTTTCTTTATAACCCAAACCCTTAAAAACAGATGATAAGTGGTTGATTTCTTTGTTAAGGTGTTCAGCATCAGATATCCTCAGGGCCCTAACAGCAAGGGTATTCAGGACACCGAACTTCTGAGTTGGATGATGGTAGGAATTGGCATGGAGATAACTATCATTGTGGGTTTTCTTTCTGAATACATGGTGCCCAAGGGTTCCATCATCATTTCTAATAACAAGAACATCCAAAAAAGGAATACACCCATTTTCTTCAGTTTCCATGGTAAATTTGATATCTGGGGAAATGGAGTTCAAGTGATGAAAAAGCTTGTCTAGATTCTCTTTTCCATGAGCCCACTTTATATTAGTATCATCAAAAAATATTTTCCACCAGTCTGGTTTTAAGGGATATGAGGCAAGGGCCTTTTTGTCAAAGTGTTCCATATATAATTTGGTGAAAATAAGGAAGAGTGGAGAACCCATTGCGACCCCAGATACCTGCTCATAGAAATCCCCTTGAAAGCTGAAGAAAGTGGAATGAAGGCAAATTTCCGCAAGCTTGGTTGTTGCTGGATCAATAACCTCTTTGATGACCTGAATTTCCTCATCTAAAGAAATCTTAGTGAATAGGGATACCACATCAAAACTAACCAAAATGTCACCCTCTTCCACTCTTTGATCTTTGATGAGTTTAACAAAATCATTTGAATCCTTTATGAAAGAGTCTGTGTTCCCAACAAGGGGTTTTAGGATCTTAGCGACATATTTTGCTAGCTCATAGGTGGGGGATCCTATGGTGTTGACAATCGGTCTGAGGGGGATACCGTCCTTATGGATTTTGGGTAATCCATAGATCCTGGGTACGAAATCACATGTAGGGTTCAACTTCTTCTTTAACTTGTCGTCAAGCCCTGAACTCTTAGTCGCTTTCTTGACTTCTCTTAAAACTTTCGACAAGGGGTTGGAGTTAAGTTTCTTGTAGCTACTGCAATCAAGATGCTCTTTCATTTTCCTTATATAATCAGTCTTATCTAGAACAACAGCAACACCACCTTTGTCTGATTTAAGTATCACAATGTTGTCATTATTGCATAGGGTTCTCAGAGCATTAAGTTCTTCCTTGTTTAAGTTTCTTCTCAGAGTTTTGGCCTTCTACAAGATAAGGGAGCATTCTTGTCTTAATGTTTCTTTATCATCAAGAGCTAACCCTTGAATTCCTTCCTCTATATTGCATAAGATTCTTTCATTTGGGATGCTCTTGGGAGCAACCACAAAGCCTAAGCCCCTACTAAGAATATTGATGGAAACTTGATCTAGCTCTAAAGAGGATAAATTCACAACTTTTTGAGTTTTATCAATCCTGATTTGTGGCCTTCCCCTCATTTATATTTTGTGCTTATTATGGAAAGGTTCGTGGCTCATCTCAATACATGAAAACCTATCTCCATCCATACCACGTAAATCAAAAGGTTTGCATGGATCAACTAAAGTGGAATCTGCGGTATTGCATGGTTTGACAGTGTTTACGATCGAAGTGGAACCCATAGAGTTGCAAGGATTGACATCTTTATTGACCGCAGTGGAACCCATGTTATTTTAGGGATAAAAATCGTGTTTGATTGTTTTGGAACCCGAGGTATCGTTGTTACAAGTGTTAACTATATTGGAAGGACTGGCACCGAGTTTTATCGAGTTGGAACCCGTGGTGACCGAGGTATCATTGTTACAGACATAATTGGTTGTTTTGGAAATCTGGCCTGGGTTTTCTAATACAATATTTTTTATTGAGGCATCCAAGAAAATAACGCTGTCTACGTTCACTCCATTAAGAAGCCTGGTTTTTCCTTCCATCACCGGTTCCATTGTAGCAGGGGACTCCATCATGTCAGCGTAGATCTCATTTTTTTTTAATGTCAGAGACAACGATTCAAGGGGTGCATTGTAATTTCTGAGAGAGAGAAGGTAATCTGTGTTGTAATGGATTATATTCAATGACGGATCAACATGAAAGCCATAATTTTCAACCTCATTGTTGTCAGGAACGTGTCCATTATTTGAATAGTCACCGATCTCAGCTCCGCATGAACAATTAACGCTCTCTGTTGTGTTCAAACAATCCCCATTTCCAGTGTTTTCTGAATGGTATTCATTATCAACCATGTCGCAATTTCTTTTAACACTGCACAGAACCATATCTTTGCTATCAACGGACTCAAAATTTATAAAATGAATCACTCTTTCAACGTTGTTCTGCTTATTCCTCCAGACCAGATGGTTGACGGGCTAATCATTCTTAGAACAGATAGGATTCACAACATTATTACCTGGTAACATATCAACAGAGTTAAATACTATCCCATATGATAGTTCCAACTCCTCAGAGGATACGCTGGGTCCGAATTCTTTATCGTCATAGACACTGTTATTGAACTAGGACAATCTTCTCAATTTTTCTAATTTCCTGTCATGCCTGTTTTTAGCCAATAGACCCTCCCTTTCAACTTTTAAAGCAGCCCTCGCATCAATTATTCACCATAATTATGGAATGATTAGATTGGATAATTTTAAATGAAGGGAAAGTGTAGAACGCCCCATTTTATCCACTAGGGCACGGTTCTTCTTGATTTCTCCACGAATTAGGTTAAAACTAAGTTTTAAAAAATATTTGTTATATTTGTTAAGATGAAGTTTAGGTTTAATCTAAGCGAAAAGAGGAATGAGATTATTGTCACGACATTCTTTAAGAAATTTTAGGTCTGCTGCCCTTCTTTCAATCTTCATTCTGGTTCTTTTGAGATAACAGATCTCTTCCCAAGATTCCCCTCCCTGCAGGGACATAATTTTGGTTTTCAAGTTCCTGTGGTTATTTTTTACTGAAGAGCTTGCTGGATTATCCACAGTCCCACGAAACATTTGTCAACGTTTCGAATCCCAACGGGGATTCATCTTCAGGACAATGGAATGAAAAAATTTAAGAAGGGTCATAATAGTGCTGTTGTTGTTCACTAAGATTCCCTTAGGTTAGGCAATTCAGGTCATCAAAAATGTTACTGATCCAGCAACAGCCAAGCTTGCGGAAATCTTCCTTCATTCCACTTTCTTCAGCTTTCAAGGGGAGTTCTATGAGCAAGTATCTGGGGTCGCAATGGGTTATGACCCTTCTTAAATTTCTTCATTCCATTGTCCTAAAGATGGATCCCCATTGGGATTCGAAATGTCGACAAATGTTTCGTGAGAATGTGGATAATTCGGCAAGCTCTTCAGTAAACAATAACCACAGCAACTTGAAAACCAAAATAAGATTTGATTACATCATCAAATTTTAGAGGGAAAAAAGGAAAAACTACTTTTTCAACTCGTATTTTAAACTTATCTCCCAAAGTTTATAATAAAATTTCAAGTGGGAGTACTCGTTGGATGCAAAATTTAATTCCTCATCGAGGGAGTACCCATGTTGCATACTTTCGATGGACCCTACTACACGAAAAATGAGAAATACATGAAAAACGTGATTGCATTCACGTTGTTTTATGTATTTCTCATTTTTCATGTAGCAGGGTCCATCGAAAGTATGTAACATGTGTAATCCTTAGATGAGGAATTAAATTGTGCATCCAATGAGTACTCCCACTCAAAATTTGAGTAATAAATTTAGGAGATAAGTTTAAAATATGAGCTGAAAAACTAGTTTTATTATTTTATTATTTTTTAATATTTTTACCCTTTTACTTAAAAAATGGTGAATCATCTCCCATGGTTGACATCATCATCTTGAATCCTGTTGGTTCTTATAAATTTTATTTTCGTTCTACATTTTTCTTAGGAGGCCCATTTTAGACCTCAAAATTCCCCTAATGGAAAGAAATATATATTGTAATCTGCCCTTTTTTGAAAAATGAATGATAATGATAGGTACTACTCAACCTACAAACAAAAAGTTCTAGATTGTGGTTAATAATATTTTATTATTCTGCATTTTTGAGAGTAACCCAATATCTTTTTATAAATAAGAGGGTTTTGCATCCATTCCTCACCATGATCATTATCATCACATACCATTCAAGCTCCCATTTTCTAGTTCTACATTGTCTGGGATTACACAATCAAGAGAGAGGAATATCCAAATTATGAACTGACGAGGACATCAAATGACCCATCCCATTAAGGGGGACTTATGCCTTTTGTAAATATCCTTCTCAAGGTGTATTAATATAATTATTTTCTTTCAAAATATTTTCCAAGATTGGGTTTTACATCATTTTTTACATCTGTTGTTTATGCTTTTAGATTTGCATACATCCATTATTTTTGTAGGTTTTCTCACATATTTATTGTAGATATGAAGTATGAGAAACCACACTTGTTTTTAGGGTCATTAGTCACTCGTGACTTAAAATGAGATATTTTTGGTACACCTTCCAAAATATTTCATACTAACAAATGACGACTCCACTGGTGTAATTTAGATTCCTGAGTGACTGACAAATTCAACAATCAAGGTTTTTATTCAATCGTTTCTTAGTCTCTTGATGTTTATTTTTAGCTTCTATTCCCTTATTTAGTTAAAATTATGAGGTTCTATAATTTTCTGTTGTTTTATGCAGGTCACAGGTACTAGCCTAACAAGAGATGGAAAATCTTTCTGAGACCCGCTGCCCCAAAATTGAGGAGAGAAAAACACACTTTTTAGACCATAAAATATGTTTTCCTTTCCATAAAACCCTTTATGCCTCATGATCTACATTTTTCACTAAAAATAGGTCAAAAACTACGTTTTTGTAAATTTCCAGGTTTTTTTTTTTTTTTTTTTGAAAATTTTAGGGTTTGCCAAGAGCACTGTTTTGGGTTGTTTGACCACTGTTTCAGCTTTTCTTAGGCCTTTATATGCCCAGTTTGTATCTTTGAAGTAGAAATAAGCCCCATAGGGTTTCAGTACACTTCCACCTTTTTAGGAAGGGTTCAGATGAGTAGGTAGTATGATATTTTCAGTACTTTCAGCCATTGTTTGAAGGTTTGATCCATTCTTTTTGTAGAAATTTAAGATAGGTTGTCCTAAAATCCAAAAATCCCTCTTGGGTTTTGTTTTTCCTTCCCCTTTAGGGTCCCATTCTTTTCCCTAGGTTCTAAATATTCTACCTTATCTTTTGTAGCATTTTTACATTCTATGTTTTTGTTTTTTTCTGCACCATTTTAAGTAGTATAGAGTCATTAGATCCCAATCCCATAGACATTAGATCTTGTGACCTTTTTAGTGTGTTTTGAGTTGATTTTTTTCCTCTCTTAGTATTGCTATTTGAAATACTTGTTTGGTTGGGGTTTATGTTTGATTTAATGTTTATTTCACTTCCATTATTTCAGTTTTATTTATAGTTTTCAACATTTTATTTCAATAACATTTTAACATCATCATAAAACATGCTTAATTAACTCATCTAAAATACAAACTTATTTTCACACACTCGTGCCTAAAGAGAAAAATAGCTTGGTTAATACCACCAAGCCAAGACTTAAAAACACCACTTAATAAATATAACTCAAATAGATTAAACCCACTTGGGAATCAGGGCCAAAACAATATTTGTAGATAGGTGTAGGATCAATGGGATAGGCTTCCAATAACACCCATCAATTACATACATTGAGACATAGAAAGATGAGTTAATAGGGAGCTTGAAATCCTTCACCATCCCATGGTCAAAGCTGTAGTGCATCAGAAAATCATTTCATAGGGGGTTAGGATAGGATATCATGTGAGTGGTTCTCCTCGGGGCTATCCATCCCATGGTAGGGAATTTTGTGCGTTGTCTGATTTACCAAGAAGCTCAAGACTAGACCACCCCCATGGATGAATGTAACCTTAGTGGTATATCTTAGGAAAAATACTTATAGGAATGGCCATGGGAAGCAGTCAGTTCTCTACCCTACCTTTCTCTAGGTGGTTCTACCTTGCGGGGATTGGATCCTGTGAGCATGAAGTTATTTGAAAGGCCATCTAAAATAGTAGATTCTAGGCTTGTTTGAGTATTTAGATAACCTTTAGTCTAGAGGTAATTTTTATTTTTACAGGATGCGCTTGCTTTCATTAGAGTGGCTCAGATAATAGTTAACTTACACTTGGAACCACTTCATTAGGTGATTTATTTCTATTTGTTACTCTTCTGTCTCTATCATCCTTTAATCTTTAGTGTCATCTGTGTCTTGACATCACTGCGCCCCCTAGGAATTTTTCACGTAGAATTCCAGGTCTCCATCCGAAGTTTACATTAGTACATATTACTCCAACCCGTCAGGTTTGAGTTAATCCTCCTAGTCCTCCATCGAGTTCTTCCTTTGATTCCACATATTCTCAGCCTTGTATTGTCACCATGTCAGGCACCAATGTAGGTGCATGTTGGGCTAGGGTCTTCTAGGTCGAGTCTTAATGTAACTTTTGTTAATTTTGATAATAAATCATAACACACATAAGGTCAACTCGATTTCGGGCGGGTCAAATCTCCTTCATTTTGTAACAGGTAAAGGGGTAAAACATGGGGCTCAAACCACAGTTTGGGACCATGGTTTTTCTGCATATAAGTAATATAAATAGCCATTTATGAGTCAAGTCAAATATTGTATTTCGATATCATGATTATGTAATGTTGATGTGATTTGGGCAAGTAATTGGTGATTATTCAGAGCAAGAGACAGGCTCCTTTGGCTGTGTACATGGAGACCTAAGGAAATTCCTAGGATGTGTGCACAAAACAAAGAAGTTGTATTCATTAAATATATTATTAATAAAGAGAAGTTTTGGCAAATCACTGGTTCATTAAATTTATTTCTGTTCTTATGTGTTAATGCATTGATATTTATGAGTTAATGATTTTCTTATACATATTTTGTGTCATTTATGTTATTTGATGCACATTTATCTGGGTTAATGACATATTATTATATATCTGTGTTTTCACAATAAATATATCAGTGTTAAGGGTTTTTTTTAAGTATATATTTGAATTGGGTTAAAAAGGAATAGCGTAGCATGGTAGTAATTAGATCAGATTAGAAAGGGCTAGATCCACATCATAATTCCCCTCTGGGTGAAAAAACCTAGTTCCAACACCCACCCATTCTACTTCGGGTAAGAATGTGATCTAAGCAAGTGGATCATTGCCAAAAGGGCCAGTAGTTGGAGGGTTTTATTGGTTGTGAAACACACTCTGAACCTGGGCCAGGACCCCTTGAGCCAAAAAATGGCTACGTTTCCGGGACCAAGTTCTATTTGAGGGAAATTTGATGTGGCATCCCACTAAGAATGAGTTTCTGAATTGGTTGGATCAAAGGGTGGGCAAGTTCGTGATCCAAGAGAACTAGAACCCTTGATTATTTGCTGAATTTTGGGAACAAAGATATATTTATACAGAGAAACACGAAATTTTCTTCACTTCCTTTGCAACATAACTACACGAGTGGCTATCGCAACTTGCTGAGAAGAAAACCTGTGTGAAGGAAAACACAATTACTAGGTGGACTCCTAAGTTGATTCAGTAATTGGAAAATGGCAATAATAAGATTACTCACATAGTATACTATTGGATTGACAGTTTTATTGGCAGATTTGTCATTGAATTTTCTGTTGACACCTTTTTTTCATACACTAAAGCTGAAAGAAGGTTTTTCAAAGGTCCTTGAGTTAATTTTCTGTGCTCTTTAAAGTCGTGGATTAAAATTCTCTTATTTGAAAAGGGTACTTTGCGCAAACACATTGAGTGAACATTCAGAAGAGGTCAACCGAGCTCTAGGCATAGTCAAAATATTTATAGAGAAGACCTCGACAAATATTTTGTGTCTTGTACCCTGAAAGGTAGATCTGACAACAACAAAGAGTCTGAGGAAATCATTTCCGGTGATTCAACGCAATCAGAAGATAGTAACACAACTGTGTTTTAGATCCCTTCCACCCCATTTCCAAATCCACCTCGCATTGCCATCCCATCCAACCTGCACCCCACTCCACCTCCACCTCCACCACTAGTATTCGAAATGGATAACTCTATTAAGATGCATAATTTTAAGGGTGTTGGGAATGAAGAAACTAAGCAATTCTAGTTCATCACAGAGGCTGTTTGGAAGGAACAAAAAATTACTAATGATGATGTCAAGAAAGTGAAACTCACTATTGCATTCCAGGAACATGTGTTGCAATGGTATATGAGGTATCTAGAAGCTAACAAAAATACGATAATAGATGATCTCAAGAAAGCATTGAATGAGTAGTTATGAAATACAAAGTCATATGCTCAATGTGTTACCAAATTGAAGGATATCCACGAGGAAGTGAAGGAAACTGCATGGGAGGCAGATCAACGATTAAAATGTATCATCAGAAATGGAGGCTTTACCATTAGTGATGATTAACATAAATAACGTTTCATCACAATTCCATTTCCACATCTATGCCTGCCTTTATCTCAACAAAATATCACATCCTAGTCCAAAGCTTTGGAAATCACGATGAAACTAGAACCCTCACCAGTTCAGGAAATGAAGGTCAAGGTTCATTAGATTAATATCTAGTTGGCTACCCTAAACTTAGAACTACAAAAATTGAGGATGGAGAACGAGAAAGATGTGCGCACAGAGGTATGGTGCATGTGCTGCAAAGCTGAAGGACACTACAAGGAACAATGCCTAGTATATGGCGAATACTGAAAGTTGGAGGACCTAGTCTGATCAAGACTAATACAGGGGTTGCACCAAGTGCGAGCCCTACATTATGGTGTGAAATATGTCAAATAGTCAAACAAAAACCTAAAAACTACTGTCCCAGGATGGAGAAATATGTTCACACTCCCAAGTATTTATATTGCACATTTTGTCGATATGTAGGCCATGATGATAAGAAGTGTTGCAAGTTTTACCTAATGATTGAACAAGTTTCTTCCTATAGAATGCAGTCAGAAAATAGAGGCCCAGATTCACCTACATCACTCTCTAGGTGAGGGGGGTTTCAGGGTTGACGTCGAGGAAGAGGAGGAGGAGCTGGTCGTGGAAGAGACCAGATTATATGTTATAATTATGGAGAAGTTGGCCACTTCGCGTGCAACTGCCAAAACCTCACACACCAATCTTGTAGGTATTATTGGCAGTTCGACGACGTAATTGAATATTTCCCTGTGTTTTTTGTGAGAATGCAAGAAAATAATACTCAGATGCCTACACAGAATGTTCAAATGATGAGGGTAGAACTGCACAAAAAAGATCCTAATGTTAATATTGTGACCAGAAGTGGTGCAAAAACTGGTGCAGAAAAAGAAGAAGGTAAAAAACATGTCGCATATTTTTGGGTTTAGAAAGCCCTTGAGAAGAAGGAAGGATTTTACTTGCAAAGGGAAAATGATACTTTTAATAAAGAAAAGAATAATTTCATGGACCCCGGTGTGTGAACATCAAAAATATCAACTAGGCCTGTTGTGAATACCATAGATGAGACTGATCCAGCTGAACTATAATTGTTCATGCAGGCTTGTATCAAGCTTCTGCACAATAAGAAGGCAGTTTAAAACCTGCAAACATTAATTGATAACTACACTGAGAAAGAACAACCTTAGATGGAACAAAGGATTGTCAACCAAATCTACAGGAAAAAAAGAAAAATGGGGTGAGAGATATGCTTAACCACTCATATATGAGACTTTGAGATGGATCAAGTTAATCTGGATATGGGATCCGATGCAAATGTACTACCTAAAAAGACATGGAATAAAATGGGAGAAACCAAGCTGTAATGGTCTTCAATTCAACTGCGCATGGCTAACCAAAGTAAAATTATCCCCATGGGAAAACTCTCTAGGGTAGTAGTTGACATTGAATGAGTCAAGGTGTTTGATGATTTTAAAGTTGTTGAAGTTGTTGATGATAAAAATATGTATCCTGTGCTACTAGGTCTAGATTGGGATTTTTATATGGATGCTATTATTAGCCTCAAATTTAGGGGAATGGAATTTGAAAGCAATGGGACACGGGTTGTGGTCCCCCTATACCCTATAGAAGGAGCAAGATATATAGAGCCGATGTGCAGTGAATATGAAGATGAAGGCATTGATCATGTCTACAAATTAACCATGGAGGATGAGGATTGGATCAATCTCACAAAATATGGCCAACTTAGTTGGGAAAAAGAGATTTCATGCTTATCAAACTTAGATTAAGAGTTGGAACTCTAGAAGAACTGCTTGCATGAATTATTCACACTATGTTGTAATCAGGTAACCAGATCTCTATTCTGTATATCCTCTGAGGTACGTGACTTTCCCAACTATGGTGGTATAGGAGATTTCAATATGTTTTTAGATAAATTTTAAATTGATGTTCTGGAGGAAAAATGGTTCCACGCACTTGATCTAGCTCTGCACTAAACCACAATGCACTAGTTGGGAACCCACAAAGAAAATATTTATGATTGGAGGGAATATCATCGAATGCTATGACTATGGTTTGGAAGCCCCAACAACTGAATGAAAGAAAAATATTAAGGCCAAGATAATCCGTAATCATTTAGCCAATTGGATTTTAGTTTGGGGATAGGAGTCATAACCAGAATGGGTTCACATATTCACTCATACATTGGATAGGGTACTGATGAATTGGTATCTAGAGACTGAGCTGTGACATGGTACTTCCGAATGGGATATGTTGAAAGAGAGTTTCATTTTGAATTTCAACTTTGAAAGTGGATTCTAGTGCATTGATGAGGCATTGTAGGAGGTTCAAGATGCTACTTTTGACGTGCTAAAGGAACCATTAGTATGGGCCCTACCAGAGTGGAATGCGCAGATGAAGGCTGCAGTTGAATGTCACAATGTGAACACTAAAGACAATGGTGAGGATCCAATATACATTAACATCCCTGAGTCCTAGGGGAAGCGTGTAGTCGCTGGATCTAATATTGAATTGCAAGATGTTACTAAACCTATTAAGACTAGACAAGTCAATATTGGGACAAAAGAAAAACCTAAGTTTTCCAATATAGGGGATTATTGGGAAGAAGATATAGTGGGAATGATTGCAGAGATTCTCACTGAATATCAAGAGTTGTTCCCCACTAACTTTTATGAGCTAAAAGGGATTATCAAAGACCTTGGTGCGATGAAGATCACCTTAAAACCAGATGCCAAGGCCATTAAGATCACCTTAAAACTAGATGCCAAGGCCATTAAGCAACACCCTTATATGTTGAACCCAACGTATAAGAAAAAGGTCAAAGAAGAGTTGGAAAATATGGTTGCTACATGAATTATTGAGCTAGTGGAGGAATCATAGTGGGTGAGTCCCACGGTGGTCCAAGAAAAGAAGACAAAAGGTGAAATTAGGATCTGCATTGACTTGTGCAAATTGAACGATTCCCGTGTGTATGATCCTTTTCTGACCCCATTCTCAGATGAAGTTTTAGACAATGTAAGAGGGTAGGAAGCCTACTCATTTATTGATGGATTTTCATGATATCACCAAATAAATAGAACACATGTAGACCAGAGCAAGAATACCTTTACGATGGAATGGGGCTCATTCCAATATCCTGTGATGCCATTCGGTTTGAAGAATGCACCAACTATATTTCCGCATGTAGTAGTTGCTGCTTTAAAATATTACATCCATAATTTTTTAGCAGTTTATTTTGACAATTGGATTGTCTTTGAGCTATTGAAGAAACATGTCTCCAGCATACGCTTAATGCTAGATACTTGTCGGAAGTATCAAATTTCTCTAAACTTGAAGAAATGCATATTCTACATCCCTTTTGGTATCTTGTTGGGACATATTTTCTATAAGTAGGGAATGATGGTCGATCCAGCCAAAATCATCATCATTATTAATATGGATCACCTGAAGAGTGTGAAGTAGTTGCACTCTATCTTGGGACATACTAGATATTATAGAAATTTTATTCAAGCTTATGCATAGATCACTGCGCTGATGCATACTTTTTTGAAGAAGGACGCCACTTTATGTTGGGATGCAAACTGTCAAAAGCGTCTGGAGATACTTAAGGAAGAGATGGTAACTGTGCTCATCTTGTTATTACTAGATTAGTCGAAGGAATTCCATGTACACATCGATTCTTCATGCATCGTGCTAGGAGTTGTATTAGCACAACTAGGTATTAGAGATATTGATCATGCGATTAAATTTTCACGTTGGAAGCTATAAAATGTTGAGCACAACTATTCAACCAAAGAAAGAGAAGGAAATCCATGGTGTATGTGCTGCAAAAGTTCCGTCATTATCTACTTGTAGTTTATTTCAAGATGTTCACAGATTATTCCACTTTGAAATACCTGGTGAATAAGCCTGTGTTGGGGGGGGGGGTGTGGGGGGGAGATCTGTAGGTGCCTCCTCTTGTTCCAGGAATACAATTTCAAGGTGATTTTGAAGCTTGGAAGGTTGAACATAGGACTAGGCCACTTATCATGCATTGAAAATGGTGAAGAACCAACTAATTTGGATGACAAGTTACCAGATGTGCAATTTTTCGCTATTAAGGTAGTTGATGATCATTTTGATAATATCATTAATTTTCTAATCACTGGGAGTGCGCCTGCAGAATATACGACCAAGTAGAATAAATAATTGGTAGTGCGTGCAATGGATTTCACTTTGTTCGTAGGTCAATTATACAAGATGGGAGCTGATGAAGTTTTGAGGCGATATGTTCATGTGTTTGAGAGACCTAGCATATTGTCAAAAACACATGGAAGCATTTCATGTGGCCATTACGCTGGTAAAATGACCGCACAGAAGATATTAAGGGCTAGTTTATGGTGGCCTACTGTACACATTGATGTCAATGAATACTGTCGTGCTTGCAATGTATGTTAGAGAATTGGCAGACCCTCATGAAGAGACGATATGCCACTACAATTGCAGGTAAATTTGCAAGCCTTCGACAAGTGAGAAATTGATTTTGGAGGGCCGATTAAACCCCCAAGGATGAATACTGGAGCGTGATACACCATGACTACCATATATTACTTTCTTAGGTGGGTGGAGGTTCAACCTATGAAAGACTGAAACGCAGAAATGACTGCACACTTTATCTTTGAGAATATTTTGATGAGGTTTGGGTGTCCAAAATATCTGATGAGTAACCAGGGTACGCATTTCATAAATGATACCATTCAGGTGTTGACATAAGAATTCGGGATACATATTCAAAATAGTATGCCCTATCATCCTTATGTGAATGGAATCGTAGAAGCCTTTAACAAAATTTTGGAGAACACGCTCACGAATATATGCAGCGATAATCGCAATGACTTGGATGTGCACATACCTACTATTCTATGGGCATACAAGACTACATGCAAGAAGCTGGCAGGAAAATCACCTTTCAGGATAGTATATGAACATGAGGCTATTATGCCTATGGAATACATTGTCCCTAGTTTGTGTATCACAGCTCTAACCAACATGGATGACTGAGACATTATGGAGGAACATCTGTCACAACTTGTTGTGCCGGAAGAGGATAGATTGATTGTTGTGTTCCACCAACAGGTGGAGAAGTCACGCGAAAAGGCTTGTCATGACCGAAATATTAAGAAAATGACTTTCAAGGATGATGATTAGGTGTTTCTCTATGAAATTAAGTTTCTGCGCTTTCCAGGGAAGTTCAAGATGCACTAGATCGGGCCCTATATTATCAAAGAAATTACAGAAGGACGTGTGGTACGATTGGCTAAGTTAAATAGTGAGTTAATTCCTAGATATGTTAATGGTAATCACATAAAATCTTACAAGGATGACCCCATCCCTATGCGTGATAAATGACTGCATGGCTGAAAGAATTTCCTAGTGCCCTAGATAGTTGCGAGAGGGTGCATGACTTTAAAGAAGCCTGTCAGTTGTTATAAAAGTTCTTTCCAAACTTTTGTGTGACGACATTTGAGGGAGAGCAGGTATTTGCGAAGCCATCGCAAAGGTTGTGCCAGGAGGATGTTGGAGTCGCAGAAAGGCTAGAAAATAGTCGTTGGAACAATAAATTTGGAAATTATAGCTTTGTTACCATTTAGACAAGTGGGTAACTTGCATTTAAGGCTACGATTACGCCATATTTGGAGTCATTTTAGCATTAATGGAGCTGCATCAATGGACATAAGGTTGTTTAAACCATGAAATCACTATAAATATGACATGGAGTTCTACACAATTTCCCTTTTCCTTCTAAGTAATTAAATTGAACCTTTCCATCTACGTTTTCTCCCTTTGCCATCTCTTATGTCTGCATCATGGGAACCACTTGAAGAAATTTTATGTCAACAGGGTTTAAGTCACTTAGTTCCAGATACCATGACAACAACCGAGCCCACCCCTATAGTACTACAGAATAAAAATAAAGGGTAGTCGTCAGGTACCTAGAAGTCCTCATGCAAGAAGACCTCGAAAAAAAAGTAGGCTTCCCATGCAGAAAGGAAAAATCAAACAATATAATAAATTGGGAAAGAGGCTGGGGTAATCATGCTAGAAGAATGGTTTGTTGAGGAATTTGAGCCCATATCGCAACTACCTCTGTATATGACTCTGCGGAAGCCATGAATGGATGTTTCCAGGGACCCCAATAAGATCAAGGTAGTAATCCATACACCCTTGCTACCTGAGAACGTTCCTATCGAGGGTGACCTACTAGGGCGGGTCCCCTCTTTGAAACTAGAGGATTGGGTTTTGGTGGACCAAAAAAAGTTTCCTGAGATTTCTCCATCATAGTATTTGCAGAAATTATTTTATGAAGAGTCCAACATAATCAAGGTGGAGACTATGAAATGGGCTATGGGACTATGCAATTCCGAGCTCCTCAACCTTTTGGATGTCCTCCACTTTGGTTGCAGCAATATCAATGATACATGTTTGCACTAGTTGCTAGCTCTGGTGCACGATGATTCCTTATGGAAGGGAATGAAGATCCCCATTGATGACATGCTCATCCACTGCATTTTGGGCTTACCATACGAAGGAGAAAACCCCATGGAATCCTTCAGAGGGAAGTGCCAAGAGAATAAAATCGCAGATGACATGAAGGAAACTTATGGAGTGGTCAGGAAGACATGAGGTTTTCCGTAAGCACGTTCAATGACCCCACTATCATATTTTCTACACATGTCCTGGCTTTCAAGATGGTGTGGAAGTGTCGTGCTAAATAATTTCCAGCACCAGCCATTGCGTTAGCTAAGCAATGCACCAAAGGTGTTCAATACAATAGGGCACAATATCCGTGCCAAGAATTTATGAAGAATGTTTGGGAGGCACAGGTGGAAGGGAAATTGTTCCACTATGCATGGATCTTGTTGCTCACAGCTCTCATTGGATGGTAGCCACCATCGCAGTCACACATCATGGTCTACCAAAGCTACATGTTATGGATCGTTCTGGGCAACAAAGGATCCGGCACAGGTTACAAAAACCAATATTTTTTGGGTCTTATTTCAGATGGAGCTTCACCATGTTGTCAAGTTGAAGCCACGCCTCTCACCAACATTATATGACCAGTACAAGCAGATATCAGAATTAAAATCCTCATTCCACAATTTTCACATTGACACAAAGAAATACATGTCTGGGATATGGTATGACCTACCTTACCTTGTCACAGAAGATTACCTTGTCGTAGTAACTTCCAAATGGCATTCCTCTTGGTTGGATGTACCAGCAGATATTGGTGCCACCTCAAATACCCAGCCCAATCCATTTGTGGTGAAGCCACACCCCTAGAAAGACACTCAGGAGCCTACGAAGATGATATCAATGTAAGAACAACAAAGGAAATTTTATAAATTCATAGTGACAAGGAACTAGAAGACCTCTAAAAAGGAAGTACATACGTCCATTCGATGCAACTAGACACACGTTGGGGCACCAAGAGAGAGCCCCAGTCCTTGGAAGGAAAACAAAAGAAGTGGAAAGAATCAAAGAAGGCAGGGATTGAGCCGCTCGTGTTGACATAAGGTGACTATGATGAGATTGGAAACACTTTTAAGAAAATCACTGAAGAAGCCTGGAGAAATATTGAACACCAATACATGGTTTTTCTCAGTAAGGTTCAGCAAGGCATCCAGTAGGTGCGGGTTCAGGCGAGTGAGATTAAAGCGAGTGTGGTTCAAGCAAGCATGCTTCTATTTAGCACCCCAACCGTAGAATCCACCGTCAAGAGCAGGTTGATATAGATACCTAACAGGGTGCTTCATTCCTCTCATCTAATGTAGTGCATAACCACTATATCTTGGTCAGAATTTTGAGTCAACTTGGTTGTGCTCCCCATTTCCCACTTGCACCATATTCATACCTCAATTATGTATGAGTTGCAGTGTCATGAGTACCGTGCTTCACACACCAGAATATAATTAGAAACATAGGTTGAGCAATTATTTCAATAGCAACAACAGGCTGAATAAGTACCACACAACACAGAAAGTCAGTGAGAGTAGCTTGAATCACTCATCACTCGGCTCTACATCGATATCCCAAGGTTTCTAGTGCCAACTAATGTTGTTCCTACTACAAAGCTTAAGACCCTCGCAACCACCCTTAAGTCTTCCGAGACAGAAATTGAGAGAGTGCGTGCTGAACTAGAGCATAAGATTTCTGACCTACAGACCAAGCTACAATCAGAGACACCACCATAGGTCCAAGAAAAATGAGCAGCCATTGTTCAAAAGGAAATGACCAACATTACTATTGTTGTGGATGAGTGCAACACTCTATTCGAATACATCATGGGGATATGGACCTCCATCTAGGAGAATCCATTAGTTCTTAAATTGTAGATATACATGTGGGATAAGAAACAATGGTTTGATGAGATTCGGGTCGCTACACAGACCCTAGTTCTTGCAAAAATATTGGTCCAGTTGTAATAAGGTCAAAGAATTTAGGGTGATATTGATGAGCTGTGCCACAAGGAGTAGTTCCTGGTAGCAAGGACCTAACCTTGGGCCTATGTAGCACTTCAGTTATCACAGACCATTGAGGGTACGCTCAAGGGGCTCCACCAAACTCAATGCAACATCAACTTGGTAGCGAAGGGGCCTACTATAGAGAATTTAGTCGGAGAATCTCAGAATTCTACAATGCAGAGCATTGAGGCCATCGAGCCTCTCCATGAATCCATCCAGGCACTAAAAACTAAGAAGTAGGAATCTAGTGTAGAGTGAATCTAGGATGAGTCACAATTTTGTGTTGAGGGCCTATTAGACTAGGGTCCCCTAGGTCGAGTCTTAATGTAATTTTTGTTAAGTTTGATTATAAATCATAACACGCAGAAGGTAAAGGGGATTTGGGGTGGGTCAAAGCTCCTTCATTTTGTAACGGGTAAAGAGGTGAAACATGGGGCTCAAACCATGGTTTGAGACCATGGTTTTTGCGAATATAAGTAATATAAATAGGCATGTATGAGTGAAGTCAAATATTGTATATCGATCTCATGATTATGTAATGTTGATGTGATTTGGTCAAGTGATTGGTGATTATTCTGAGCAAGAGAAAAACTCCTGCAGCTGTGTGTGTGGAGACCTAAGAAAAGTCCTAGGTTATGTGCGGGGACTCTGCGACTGTGTGTGCAAAAGGAAGAATTTATATTCATTAAATATCTGATTAATAAAGAGAATTTTTGGAAAATCACTAGCTCAATTTCATGATTTCTGTTGTTATGTGTTAATGCATTGATCTTTATGAGTTAATGATTTTCTTCTAGATCTGTTGTGTCATTTCTGTTATTTTATGCACATTTTTCTGAGTTAATTGCATACTAGTATATCTCTGTGTTTGCACAATAACTATATTGGTGATAAGGGTTTCTGTTAAGTTTAGATATGAACTGGGTTAAAAATAAATAACATAGCATATTAGTAATTATATCAAATAAAAAAGGGTTATATCCTCATCCAGCTAGAGATGCCTCAGCCAACTAATCCATTTTTTCCTGGTGACGTAGTTTCTCGCCATGTGCCTTTGCAGGTTATTGTTTCTTTATGCCTTCTTCAAGAGTTTCTATAGATTCTCATTTACCCTTTCAAGCCAAAACTCTTTGTTTTGTTCAATCTTAGCATAAATAAAATGATCAAAAAATTGTTGACCTAAGGGAGGAGATAACTCTATTTCTTGTTCTTTTTGCATGGTTAATCCCCTTGTTTTTGGCCTCCTTGGCTTTATTTGAGCTTCTTTGTCTTCAAATTTATCAACATCTATCACTGATTTTCCCTTACCTTTTTCTGCCTCAAGGTATGCCTTAGGTTTTCTTAGGAGCAATTATTTCACCTTTAGTTGCATGTTTTCTTGTTGTAAGAATGTTATCATGAAATTTTCCCTTGAGAGGTTGTCCTTGAGCTCTGTTATCTGTGCTTATCTTTCCTTGATTATCTCCTCAATTGACTTTTTTTACACCTTCTCTACCATATCAACCTCCAAATGTTCTTTCTCCTAATATTTCTACAAGGGTGACCCACTCTCATGCATAGGTGTCTCTTCCATAGTATCTCATAATCCTTGCTCAGCTATAGGTTCAGGTGAAAGCACACCTTTAGTGATCATAGGAGAAAACACCAACCTTTTACCCTTCTGATAAGTTTGAGTGACTTCATCCCTTGGCGTCTCTGGAACTTCTTCTTGTCTACTTGAAGAGCCAACCTCTTGTGGTTTTGATGATGTTGATGGTATGCTTTAAATGATAGGTGGAATAGTGGTGGGCATAGAAGGAATTGCTTTCATGAATATTTCCTAGGAATTATTGATTTGTGAGAGCTAATGTAAGACTATAACATTTTCCAAACCATCATGAAACAAACTATCTTGGTGATCATTGCCTTCACTCTGTACTTTTTTCAGTAATTTTGACCAGACTCTTGAATAGATAATGAGGAAAATTCAGTGGCTTGGTGGCAGTGAAATGCATCAATAGCCTTATGTGGTACTGGTATAATCTTGAGAACCTCCCATCACATGTAAAATACTTCATGATCATCTTCATTAAACGATCATACTTTTCAAGAAAATTCTTGAAGGGAAAGATGTATTTAGGAGCATCTTTTAAATGTGTTTTTAAGAAAAATTTATAGTTCTTAATGTCCAAATCCATCCATTTGAACTAGATTTCTCCATGTTTTGGGATACATGTTGCTAAGTCTATGGCATATGCTGATATGTTGAATTAAATCCCTGATATGTTAGCCTTATCTCTCCTAAAAATGGTGGCAAAGATGCTTCTCAATGGAGCATGACAACCTACCTCTTGGATTCTTTCACAAAACCTTAAACAAATAGTATATTTTAAGGATTTCTTGGTATAGGGAGAAGAATTGATCTCCTGTAGGTTGGATGGCTCAAATATGAAATGATGACCTCCCTTGTTATACTTTCTCTTCTCACCTTCCATGATGTTTGTCAGCAAAAAGAAAGCCTAGCTTAATGTGAAGGAAGTAAAAGGTGAAAATTAGGAAAAAATGGGAGAGTAATGTAGTGAGTTTATGGAAATAGATGAGAGGGATTGGTGTTAGAGAAAAATATCTAAAAAATTGGGGAGATAGGGTGTTATTTTGGCAACATAGTGTAGGTGGAATTGTTGGAAATGGGTAAGGGAAAGACGAAAAAATTTCCTAAACATGGAGTTAACCTAACTATCTCTACAAAAATGTAGTGAGTATTATGGTTTGAGTGAAAATGGTAGTAATGATAGGTATGAATGATATGGAATTATTTGGTATGGTGTATGAGTTGTAGGTGAAGTTTTTTAGGTGATGAAACTAAGGGTTTATTGCTGAAGCAAGAAGATATCAATGCAATTCAAAAACGTAGTGAAAACCCTAGAAGAGGGAATCCACCATTTTGTTGAAGAAAATGGATTGAATGAGAGGTGAGGAATGTTCAATTACTAGCTTGGAAGAATATAATACTTGTGAAATGATGAATTGACCCTTTTGAAAGCTTCTTAGAGCTTAAATTCCAAAAACGTTGCAGATTGCCAGAAACGTAGCGTGGCTTCCCCATAAACGTAGAAAGGAGCATAAATGGAGCGTGCAATAGCCTCGATGAGTTTTTGGTGGATGAATTCAATCTCTGGATGGATGTGGAAAGTTGTGGAGCATGAAAGAGGAGCTCTTGAAAACCAAAGGATGAAATGAACTCAAAAGAAGCTTCATTTCCTTTTATAAACTCGCAAACTTTTCATTTGACTTTAGTGACAGCATATGCACTTTGAGAAAAATATCTTTTTGAATTATTTTGACAATGTAACATACTTATTTTCAAAAAGGAAAAGTTTCCCTTTGTTTTATTTCCTATATTTTCTTACTCCCAATGAAGGTGAATTGACTAATGACAATGACTCTTATTTTCCTTTCTTACATGATTTGATATTATGATGACAAAACAAAAGAAGACCTAGACCATCACCTAGATGATTGGTATGTTAACTCATTTATGACCCTAGATACTTAAATGATGATATGACCTTGAAATTTATGATGACCATGAGTGGGTGGAGGGAGCAGTGTCTGACCTAGACATAATCTAGTGAAATTATTTTATTTGAGAATTTATTTGAACGTATAAAATTTTTCCGAAGGACTTCTACCAAATAAACTTAAAAGAGAGTAATTGATCACTTTAACATTTAGACACTAATATGGGCTCTAGCTAGGGATGGCAGCCCCTTTAGGAGGTGTCAAGAACACCGTAGACTATGTAGCCTCATCCATTGGGAAATGGAATCAAAATAACTGGAAACTGAAATAAATTTGAAAAACTGAAATGATTAATTGAAACAGAAAATGACTGTGACTCGAAAAATGACTTGAATTTTTGAAATTTAAAAAGGAAAACATCAGCTGACCATAGAAGCCTAATGGCTTTCTCCTCGGGCTTCAAAATTTTGTGAAAACTTCTTTATTCTTTGTTAGCAAACAAAATGTTATTTACAATGAAAGTGAACATTTTTATTCAAGATTCGGTGATATAGTGTTTGAGGAACCTACCATTCACTCATTCTCCTAGAATTTCCCACTCATCAAGTTATTCTAAAAAAAATTCCTTATTTCCTCTTAATGTTGTAATCTTGTAAGGACCTTTCCATAGGTTATCAAACTTACCTGTTTGCCTTTGTCTTCATTTCAGGCATCCCATCGAAGAACAACATCTCCAAATTTGATATCATCAGCTTTGTTTTTCTTTTCATAGATATTCTTGATCTTCTCTTGAAGCTTTGAAGTGTGATTGAAAACTTATTCCCTCGATTGCTATAAATGAATCGTTTAACTGATTCTTCGCTGGATGTCGTTTGTTTCACTGTTGATTTCTTGTAGAATTTTCATCACCAACACTGCTAAGTCAGTAGGAAACATTGTGTCTACACCATAAACTAGCCGCGAGGGTGACATGTTGATAGATCTCTTTGTGCTAACTTGGTCTGCCCATAGAGAATTTATTAAATTTTTGTGACAATTTCTCTTATTCTCTTGCAACAGTTTCTTGATTATGTTCAGCAATGATTTGTTTGGAGATTTGGCCAACTCGTTGCCTTAAGGATAGTATGTTGTAGAATTCATAGGTCATATGTGATATTTATCACAAAATTCTATCATACTTTTGGACTTAAAGGCAGCTGCATTGTCACCGATAATTTTCCGTGGGCAGCCAAAACAAGACGGAATATTTTTCTCAAAAAACTGAATAATGACTGTGTCTATAGCTTTCCTCCTGGAGATGGACTTAATCCACTTTGTGAAATAATTGGTGGTAGTAAGTATCCAACTATGCTGAGCTGATGATGGAGGGTGAATCTTGCCAATTAAATCAAGACCCCATTGCTGGAAGGGTGCTTGAATTGCAATTGGTTTCAAGGGAATTGGTAAGAGCTTTCTCTTTCCATGAAAAATTTGACACTCATGAAAAATTTTTAAACATCGGAAAACAAACTTGGCCAATAAAATCCAACCATCAATACCTTGTTTCCTTTAGTCTTCTAGAAAATATGACCACCACAATCACCTTTATGAAAGTCATTCACCACTTTTTCAACTTCACTTTATACCAAATAGATCAATAAAACCCCGTCTGAATCTTTCCAATATAAAATGATGTTAAGAATGTAATATTTTAGAGCCTTCAACTTTAGAGATCTATCTTTACTATTGGGAAAATCGGGGGGGATCCAAATATTATAGCACATGAACAATATTAGCATACCATGGTGCTGAAGTAAAAATTTCAAACACTTGAGATAATGAATCCACCTCTTGCTCCTCAGATAGTGCAACAATAAAATTGATGTCCAAGGCATGAAAATTTGAGTCCTCCATGAGCTTAGCCAAGCCTTGTCCTTTGATCAGTTTTGTATGTTTGATTTCTAAGGCATACTCCTGCATATCATCTATCCACTTGCCACACCAAACTTCGGGATCTTTCTGTGTTAGCACATCTTTGACAGCAACATTTGGGACATATGCAAGAACTTGAGAATGAAAAATATAGACTCGGAAGTCCTTAAATGCATCAACTAGTGCCAAGGCTTGTTTTTCAATTATTGTACTTCAAGGTTGCATCTCTTATGGTTCTACTGAAGAAGGCAATGTGTCGTTCTGTTTTTTGATCTTTATTTTGCATAAGGACAACAACTAAATTATGTTAAGAAGAAAAGGAGAAAATGATTAAATCAAGTGTATAATCTGGGATGATAAGAATATGAGCATGCGAAAATGAAAATTAAATTGATTGAATTATATCACTGCATTATCAGACCATTTCATGTCACTATATTTCTTCAACATATCAATAATTTCCCTTAAATGTTCAACAAGGTTAGGAATAAACCTTCTCAAGAAATTGATTTTACCATTGAATGATTGGATTTCCTTCTTGCTTCTACGATAGTCCAAATTTTGAATTGCCTCAATCCTTGAATGATATATCCAGATTTCATCTTTAGATATGATGTGACCAAGAAATTTCCCTTCTTCCATAGCAAACAAGCTCTTATTTGGATTCAGAGATATGCCAAATTTTCTGGACCTATGGAAAATTGTCTTCAAATGCTCAAAGTGCTCTTCACCCATCTTGGAAAAAATTGTGATGTCATCAAGATAAATGATCAAAAATACATAATTTTCATTGGAAAATGTGATATCCATCGCTCACTAAAAATTTTCTACTGCATTCTTCAACCCAAAGGGAAACTTTGGATACATAAAAGTACCCCAAGGTGTTGTAAACGTTGTCTTCTCTTGATCATCCGAATGAACTAAAATCTGGTTATACCCAGAATATCCATCCAACAATGAAAGTCTAGATGAATCAACCACCCTATGTAGGATATGATCCATCTTTGGAAGTGGGTAGCTGTCATTCGGTGATAATTTATTTAGATTACGGAAATAAATACACAAGCAAATCTCACCCGTCTTCTTTATTATTGGCACTAAGTTTTACATATAATTTGAAAAATGGAGAGGAAATATAATACCAACATTATACAATATGTTCACTTATTTTTTAATGGAAGGAAACAACTTTGGATTCATCTGCCTAAGTTTATAGAAGAAAGGATTTTGATCAGGTTTTAAAGGAATGGTGTGTTGAATTATACTCTTATCATGCACTTTCAAATTATTATATTCCTATGAAAAATCATCAAGAAACTGAGTCATGAGTGCTGCACATTTACCTTTCATTTCTAGGCTCAAGGATTTTGATATCTTAACCATTTTATGCTTCTCAGGAGTGCCAAGGTTGAGGTATTCCACTCTTATTTCAGTTGGAAACATTGTTGGTTTCTGTGCAACATCATCCTACTCAAAAAACGCCTCCAAAGGTACAAAACCTTTTGGAATGGAGTTTTTTTTTAACTGCAATACCTTCATTTCTGCTTCATGCATGTATTGATCATCGTCATAAAACTGATCATCCATTTGTGAACTCATAAACTCCTTTTATGTCTGCAAGAAGTTGTTGATTTGTTTTTCATATTGAAATACTTGACAACACCGAAAATGTTTTGGAACATCAGGGTGATGCTTGACATTGATTTCATACTTCTTGTTTTGATACACTAGAATTTTGAACATGCTGGATAAAGTGGCAAGAGACTAAAAAATGACAATGTTGTTCCTTGGAATCAGTGATAAATTATATTTAGTGAAAGTCTTGAGGATGTCTAACACTATATTGTGTTAAAATCACATTCTAGGATGCTTGGCCTAGTATCCCCTTTTGAATTTCTAATTTATTACCAATTTTGAGTCGCCATACACAAATTTTCTTGGCACTTAATTTCTTAAGAATTTTGAGACCGATTATCAAAGCCTCATATTCTGCGTCATTGTTTGAACAATCAAATGCCAATTTGCAAGAAGAAATTCGAACATTAGGAGGAAGGTTAGATTACTGATTCATAGGGTTGTGAATCCACACTCCAATTTTAGCCCCTTCCTTACCTAATGCTCTATTGAAATCCATGGTCCATCAACCATTTTCTTCATCGAGAGGCTCCAATTTGTATGGATGATATTGACGAATTGTTTAAGAAAGGTATGTTGTACCAATAGGTTTTGTTTCTTTCACTGTTTCATCTATTTGTCTGGCTAATGCAATTGGATGCAAGCTACTTTGCATCTTTTTTTATTTTTTTGTGTTTGAAATTTTTTTAACATAATTTGAAAATCCTAAATTTTTTTCTTTTTCTTCCACCAAAAATTCTGATGATGTTGAACAATAATCATTGAATAATATAATAGACTCTAAATCTATACAAAAATAATGTATTGGGTGATTATTAGGCTTTTCTTTGCTACTAATCATGTACTTCATCTTGTTCTCTCGACATAATTTTTTGAGTTGCTTGAAAATCGATATAGTAGCATAGGAAAAGTCTAGCTACAAAGTGCCTCTAAGTTTGTATCCCCACGACCGGGAGAGAAGAATTCAATATCTTAGAGGGATATCAGCTACAAAAAAATCCATGAGAACATTCTTAGCTTGAATTCCTCTAATGACACCACTAGATATTTGATGAGACCAAAACATTTAACCCTTCCTAAATCAAAAGAGTAAAGGTCATGGTAGGGTCTGGTAATATCGAATCCTAGTTTGTCCATGATGGCTTTAGGCATGATATTATGGGATGCTCCGGAGTCTAACATAGCGTTATGGAGGATAAAATAATGAATTTTGAGGCTGAGGTAAAAAGGAGGGACCTAACTATATTCTTAGTCACCATCTACAGCAGGGCCAAACAAAAGCTTAGGGTGATCATCACTAACATTTACCATATCATACATTTGGCATACCCTAAGAAATTTGGTCACCTGGAACTTATATTGGTCATTGTTGATTATTTCAGTCAATGGAATGGAGAATTTAATTTTTGAAATTTCATCTTCAAGACTAAATAAAGCATAATGTTTTTCTACCTTTTTAGATGGTATGTCCTTATTTTCGGGCTAATATTTGTGTGGAATCTCCTTTCTTTGTCCTCCATCTTGAACTTCTTTATCTTTCTTCAGATTTCTAGTAGAAGCTTCATTTCCCTTTCCATGATTAGGAATATCAGGTCCTTTATCCTTGATCTGATTTGAGGTATTCATCTCTTTATTATGATGATCTGCTTGAGAATTATGCTTTTTCCAGCTTGAAGTTGTAGGCACATTTCTATTTATCAAACCATACTACCTTTGCACCTGGGTAAGAGAATTTTGATATCATATTTGGTAATATTCTATCCATACTAATAACATATCATCACTAGACAAAACATATTGTTGATCACCCTGTACATAAATTTCTTTAGAAAACTGACCTTCTTCAATTAGGAAAATAGGCTGTTGATTTTACTCAAAAAGAAGGTTTTCACCTGAAATTTCTTCTTATTCTTCATCAGGGCCTTCTGTATAATTATGGTCAAATAAAATGTGATTTGATGTTGAGCTTTTTATTCCTGATCCCTCTACTCCCTTTGCTTAATCCTCTATTGAGGCTGCTTTTGTTGACTTTGAAAATTGGGATTTATAATTGAAGGTTCAACTTGTCTATCCATGATGGTAATCTTGTCCATAATCTTGTCCATTTTCTTGATCAAGGTATTAAGTTTTCCCTAAGATGAAGTAGATGGTTCCTCCTTGAAGGTAACCCTCTTTTCTTATCTGATTTTTGACTTCTTTATAATCACATTTTCTTCAACGCTTACTGCATTCCTTTACATTTATTCAAGGGTAGATGTATTTATTTCCCTCAATTGGCAGGCCATATCGGGATCAAAACCATATGGAGAATGAATAAGTGCGAGTCTAGGAGGAGGATTTATATTTTCTGGAATAAAATCATATATCCTATTAAATATGCCATTGAAATCTTGCACATAATCATTAGGATTTATTTTCAAGGCACTGTATTCGGCTAGAATTTGAAAAGGGTTATTTTTCTCTTCCCATTTTTCCATAAATAAGTCAATTATTTGTTGTGAATTAGCTACAGAAGTAGTTGTCAAGGAACACAACCATTTCTTAACCTCTCCTGAGAAAATTTGTGCTAGAATGTGCATCTTGGCATCATTGTTATAAATATCTTCAAGATTGATGAAATCAACCACCTTAACAATGCGTTGGTGAGCAGTATCCTCTGCTATCCCATAAAAAGGAGGCAATGTTTGACCATAATTATGGTGTAATGCAGTGATTTGTGGCGGTAGAATCAACAAAGAAAATATTTCCATGAATAATGGAGGATATTGTGGAGGTGTTGATGGAGTGAAAGTGAAAGATTATAGTGTAGCTTTGTGAGAAGGTGTGATAGTAGATGCATAAGAAAATAAAGCTTGTTGTTGGTACTAGAAATAAGCTTTTTCAGAGGTTACTTGAAAGTTATCGACCATGTTAGTGTGAATTCTAATCACAAGCGTACGAAAAAAGCTCGCTTTAGCTATGCATAAAAAATAGCCCTAACATCAAAGATGGTTGTCAATTTCCTTAGCTCTACAGTTAGTTGATCAAAATAAATGCTACAAAATCCAGATCTATGCAGTTAAAGACATTAAACAACAAATAAAAGCTAGAGTTTCTCCATGCATCCAATAGACAAGACAATAATATTTTCAAAGAATTTTTGTATTTATGACACCTCGGAAGGGAACAAGAAAGATGTTACCAGTCCCCCTCAATGGGATGGGTTCTTGTATTTCCTTAACACTTCATATATAAGATATCTCTCTCTTGATGGTGTAGAAAACCCAGACAAAAATGGAACTCAAGGGGAGATCACAAGCAAAGAGGTAGAAAATTTTTGACAATGATGGAGGATCAAAGTCATACCAAAAGTATAGATCCAAAGCGATATTTCGGCAACAAAAGGTAGTGAATGAATGGAAAAACACTTCTATTTATAAAAAAATATTGAGTTAGTCTAGATATTGGTGCATAATCAAAATATTATTAACCAAATCTAGATCCAAATTTTATGGAATATTTTTATTATTTTTGTTGGAGGGAAAATGAATTTGAATTTGGTCAAATCCCTTTATTTGTAAATAATAAATAAATAAATGAATTATTTATTATTTTAAGAATGTGGTTGAGTTATAATTAAATAAATAGTGATTTATTCAGTTATTTATAAATTATTTAGTCAAATTTAACAAGGAATATTATTTAAATAATGTTTTAAATAATTATTTCTAGAAAATAATAAGATAAATAATGATTTATGTAATTAATTTTCCTATTTTGGGTTAAATATGAATAGGAATATTAAGTAAACTGTTGTTTAATTAATTATCCCTTGAGGAAAATCAAACAAATAAGGATTTATTCAATATTTCCTTACGTGGTTTCATGTTTAAACCATAAACATCATAATAAATTATGGATTACTAAGTTATTTTTCATAGTGAAAGAAATATTACTAGGGTAAAATTGGTCTTACATGGTGTAATTTGGTCCATATAATAATAATAGGTTAGATGACCAAAAATTGGTGTAACAAATTCCCCCCCAGCCTGCGAGTGTTAGGAGCTAGTCATATGACCGAAGTACGTTGTAAGAACTCAATCATTAGACACCGAAGGGGGAGTCAGAGAGAGAGAGAAATATAAGGTAGACTAAAGTGCTAGAGGAAAATACCCTAAGGAGGTGAGACTTACAAGTGCGACAAGTCTCTTTTATGAGTGAGTACCTATTCTACATGAGGAGGGGGAGGCATACCTAATCCCGCTGAGATAAAAAAGTACAAAGAATAATGCATCTAGTAAACAAGGGATCGAACTATATAGTACATGATAGCATAAACACGAGCGAGATAAAGACATGATAATGGATGCCACATACATACTATGCCTGGGACAACAACCAAGACATATACGATAATATCTGAGTACATGAGATATAAGTACAACCAAAAATTCCATGTAAAACATGAAAGAGCTATGAAAATCTGAATGATACATGCAAACTAAAGAGGCGCTGCAAGCAATTGAGGCCAAAACCATCAAATCTATGGAGTTTCATCCAAGGCTATAATAAAGAAGTCATCCAAGAATGTGGGGGGCTACGTGAAGGGACACCCCCTCATGCGGTCTGAAACATCTCAGACACACTTGGGAAATCACTAGTACAATTTTCTTCATCACTGAACCATCAAGTATACAGATATCAATCATGCCATAAGGAGTTGGAGCTGAGAAAAAATCAAGTCAAAGGGAAATAAAGAGTCCCTTTTCCTGATCTGAGGCATCAAAAAATAGTGGAAGCTAGAACCAAGGTACACCGCCCTCTAGACCTGTCTTCTACAATGAATAAGCAGATGTCGATAGAAGGAGGTCTGCCATAGGTGAGGCAATATGGGATTCTCAACTAAGGCACTGGAGAAAATAGTAGAGTGTCTGATAGACTGATACCATGGATAATGGTGAAATGGGAGGAACTGAGTAGTAGGCTGACGACTTCCCTTGTTAGAGCATAAAGGGCATGGATGACCTGGTAGCTACTGACAAGACACCAGATATGATAGGGGACAGTATGAATGAAGGCCAAAATGTTCGACACGAGAGAGGAACAAAGCAATGAATGATGGAAGACTATAGCGGGATACAAAGGGACTCGGGATAAACTCCATGGATGCGATGAGGACTCAACTAGGATGCTCTAAAAAAGGGTGACTCGATGATGCTGCCACATAGAATAGGCCTGGTGGGGACCATAAAAACATGAGTACAAGATGGTTACTGATGACAAAAATTGACATGAGCATGGACAAGTATGAAGGAAAAGTGGTTCCCCAAGTACAAGTGTTTCAAGTGAAGAAATCTGATTTTGAGGGGTGGTGAAGTGACCCTTCTTGGAAAAAATGTGCTCGGGTGAAGTATCAAATAAAAAAAAAACAAAGTTGGGTACGTAAGAGAAATAAAACATGCATTTTAGGAGGGAAATGCTAAGGGTAATTTTCCTTAAGATAGAGTGCATTACGAGGATTATGAAGGCGGCAGCTTTCGAAATCCTCTTGGAGGTATGCACCTTTACCCAAATCCTTACTAATGATGTAAGGTCCTATCCATAATGAGTCAAAATTCCCATGATCGAGGACATCATGAGCTTGTTCATACATTAGAACAAGATCACCTTCATGAAAAGTACGAGGGCGGAATTTACAGTCATATTGAGCTTTGGTGCGTTTCTTAGCCACTTTGGTGGTTTCCAATGCAACACAACGGTCTTTGGAAGCGTGCTCAAGCATGATAAGTCGGTATTCTAAATTTTGGGTGTCAGGGAGAATTTCAATGGCTAGATGAAGGGAAGGGATTTCACACTTGATCGGTAATACTTCCTCCTCACCAAAAACAAGGTGGAAAGGAGTAAACCCGGTGGAAGTTTTAAAAGAAGTTCTATAGGCCCACAAAGCAGGGAAGAGCATAAGGTGCCAGTTGGTTTTGTGCTTATTCACCATCCGTTAAAGCATGATTTTAAGTATTTTATTGACCGCTTCAACTTGTCCATTACCTTGGGGGTAATAGGAGGATGAATATTGGTGCCCAAAGCCCAATAGTGAGGATAACTCACGCTATATCTCATCTTCAAAATTTCGGCCATGGTCAGACACAAATTGTTTCGGAACTATAAATTGAGCGATAACATGGTTGAAGAAAAATAGGGTTGTGGTATTTTCCGTGTTTTTGAACATTGGCATGGCCTCAGCCCATTTTGTGAAATAGTAAACCGCCACGATGATATACTTGTGGTTACTAGCAGATGGAGTTCGACACTAAATTAAGTCTATGGATCACTTACAGAAGAGACCAATTGAGATGAGAGGATGGAGGGGCACCGGAGGAGCTCGTGCCTTTGGGGAAAAATGTTGGCAATTGGAACAATGTTTGATTGCTTCAATGCAATCATCGAAGAGAGAAGGCCAAAAGCACCCAGCGCGCATGATTTTCTGGGCAATAGTGAGACTGGAGAGGTGGCCACCACAAGCACTGTTATGGAAGGCATTGAGGACTTGCTCAAATTTAGCATGCGTGATACAATGAAGAAGGAAAATATCTACACCATGACGATAAAGGTGGTCACCGATGAGAAGGTAGCATGGGGCCTGGTGTTGGATACGTCATTGAGCAACACGATCAAGATGGAGGGCGAAATTTTGGGTTCGTAGATAATTGAGGATGTCACCATACCAAGGATCATATGTAGTAATGGTAAAAAAATGTTCATCGAGCAAATCATCATTAATTGGAGGATCCTACGTACCAGTAGGTAATTCAGAAATGAGTTCAGCAAGGGCTAAACCTTTCTTACACTTTGGTGTGACAAATTCAAGATCAAATTCCTGGAGGATAACGATACAACATACATACTTCCCATTGATTATTTGACATCTCAATAGGAAGGCCATAGGATTGGAGTTATTCATGACCTTGGTGGAGCGCATGAGGATATAATTACAAAGTTTTTGGACCCAGAACACGACAACCATCGCTAATTTCTCTTCGTGTGAGACACGGGGGGCCTACAAGGTTCTTACTAACATAATAGATAACATGCTCAATTCCATTGTCATCTTCCTAAATAAGGACCTTAGAGACCGAATGGGTGTAGACTGTGATGTACAGGATAAAATCCCTATCAAAGTCAGGGGGATGAATCAAGGGATTAGAGGTGAGAGCATGTTTCAGGGCGTCAAAAGACTCCTGAGAATAGTCATCCCAAACGAATGGAATGTTAGATCTAAGGATTCTAAGGAAACCATGTGCGGTGGTGGCATATGCAGGTACGAACCGATGAAGGAAATTAGCTTTTCCTTGGAGGTTTTGTAACTGGTGTAAGGTACGAGGAATAGGAAGCTCAAGGATGGCTTGAAATTTCAAGGGGTCAAGTGTTATATCATATTTAGACATAATAAAGCCTAAAATATGGCTGGAAGGAACACAAAAGACACACTTCAGTGGGTTGAGGCGAATATTATACTTGTGACATTGGAGGAAGAAGGTATGCAAATCATGAAGTTGTTGCGCCCGATGTGTAGAACACGTAGTAAGGTCGTCTAAATAAGCAAGGATATTATGATCTAGGTCATGGAAATAGTATGACATGGCCTATTGAAAAGTGACTCCATCATTCTTAAGCCTGAACGACATGACCCTATAAGCAAAGGTTCCCCACAGACTAATGAATGCAGTCTTAAGTTCATCATCATGACGGATAATAATCTAGTTATATTCCGTGAGAAACCATCGATGAAGGATAGAACCTCATGCCCCACACACTCATCAATGATTTGGTCAATTAATGGTGTGGGGAATTTGTCTTTGGGAAAATATTTTTTCAGGTCACGAAATTCAGTGCAGACACGGATGGTGCCTTGTTTCTCTAGAACGGGAACTGTATTGGACACCTAAGTGGTGTATTGAATGGGATAGATAAAAATAGCCTACTTGAGCTTATCGATTTTGGCTTTGAAAACCTCTTGTCATGAAGGATTAATGGGTCTCAACTTTTGATGGACATTATTGGCATCATGCCATGTATCTATATGGTGTTCGACAATGGTGGGATCAAGTCTAGGCATTTCTGAATAGGACCAAGAAAAAACATCGTGAAATTCCTTTAATAGCTTGGTGTAAGCCTCAATTTCTTCCGGGGTGCATTGGGCACACAAAGTAATGTTTTCTTGTACCCCTGGTTTGTTAGAAATGTTGATTTTAATGATAGGAGATATATTGGCCATATTTCCCTCTTCGAAAGCATTGGGTGCAGGGATGGGATTTCTAAACCAATCGAATTCATCAAGAATGAAGTCTTTTGTTTCCACAACATATTGGTCATGGGAGTGTTGTGGGAGGAAGTACGCACGACGGGGCATACCATCCCACAGAATGTCAGGGGCGGTAATCGCTTCCACAATGTATTCATCGGAATGGAAGATGGGGTGACTGGAGGATGGGAGACCACATGATGCAGTAGAGCTACCCGACTCATTATCATGAGAATAAAGGTTCACATGTGCATCATCACGGGGGGTGATAGAAGAGTAAGTGGATAAGGGATCTACCAATGTGGAGCCCAGGGTGATTGTTGAAGGGAGGTAAGGCGAAACAGAAGGGGAAGTC
The DNA here is from genome assembly GCA_034641835.2 of Pinus albicaulis. Lineage (NCBI taxonomy): Eukaryota > Viridiplantae > Streptophyta > Pinopsida > Pinales > Pinaceae > Pinus > Pinus albicaulis. The sequence continues at coordinate 687,170,216 of CM076582.1, read as the reverse complement.
CCAGAGGGGTCTTCCACTGTGGGTATCATGGATGATGATAGGTAGAAAATGGTGGCCGTAGGCTCCGTCATCTCGACATCGGGAGGGGGAATGTCAATGGGAGAAGGTGAGACCTCTATTTTGTCCAAAGAAAAACTCACAAACAAGGGAGAGGTGGACTCGTTGCGCTTGGCCTCGAATTGCCAGACTACTTCTAAAGAGGCATGGTAGTCATCGAGGTGGGGAAAGAGGTGGGTGTAGTGGCCATGGAAGTCACACAAAGCAAACGGTTGATTTGTGTGAAAATACTTGAGTTTCGGGACATAATCGGGTATAGTGACATATACCTCTAGGATATTAGACTCCAGAAATGCTTTGTTGACCATGAGCTTGAGACGAGGAAATTCATGAAAATTATGGGTGGCACGACCAACAACATCGCACAAAGCAAATTGGGTGGTGTGCTTTGGAGGTTGAGGAGGATCAGTGGTTGTTTGGGTCGTCTTGTCCTTAGGTGCCTTCTTGCGATCTTTTCCCCCCTCACTTGAAGCTTTTGCAACAGGAGTGGGTTCCTGTTGAGGTGGCTGAGGCACATAAGTAATGGGAGGGGTCATGGCGACCAGTTGGACCCGGGTCAAAGCAAGATAAGGTTTGGGTTGACCAGGTGGGATAGTGGCTGGGGAATCAATGTACCAGATTGGGATCCCCAGGGTCATGTTAGTGAGAGATAAGGTATACATAACAGGTACCGAAAATACTCCAGGACGGGGTGCTAGAAACTATATCTGATGGGAGGGGTAGTAGAAAGGCGGGACAACTTCAAGATGGTTAAGGCAAGGAGTGATGTAGGAAACCCTGCAAAACCCATAATCTCTCCCAATACTATGCATATAAAAATTCATATTCACTAACTGCCCCCAAATAAGACTTCAATGTATGATCAAGTTTACAATCATATATGCGGAAGCTTTCTTTTTCATTTATAATCTCATGGTTTATGAAAACTATCCTTAAACACCACCCCAAAACTCATGCTTGGTTATAGAACCATTATCTAAGTGGAAACCATTATATAAGTGGAAACTTGCCAAACCCATATCGACTTTACATCTTAACCAAACCCAGCATTCATTCAATCCCAATTTAAAAGCTTCATAAACCCATCCAATATTTATGAATGCCCAAATGCCAAAATTCAACTTTGGTTTCGTCACTTATGTGTGCCCTTGCCTTTTTTTAAACAAACTTGACATGGTTTTAATCAAATCAACTCTTCACGGCAAACATCACCATTCAAAGTAACATTTGGCCCACACCAAATTACTATTCTTTTGATCCTTGCAACATAACCATTCCAGTCAACACAATACTAGATATGGCTATGGGTTTTAATGCATGTTTGGTAGTATAATGTGGCTTACCTCCATGTAAGGTCCGCTGGAAACCATGACTGCACAACTTTCATTTAGTTTGCAATGCACTTCCTTTATTCCTGATATCAGTTCAAATCATTCAATAGGTAAACCTTTTCAACGCACCTCTAATTCGACCATGTGTGATTTCTAATTATGGCATGGAATTCGATCAATAACTCTCTTAAAATACTGGCTGTAATATAAGATTATGCTATACAGCATCCAGTGCCACACAAATCTGTTGTGAATATTTAATAAGATTTTAACCTCACCATTCCACTCGATCAATATCCACACATCAAACCTTTGGTTGTGGAAATTCAAAAAGCCAGACTTTAATTTAAATCAAATGCTAGCACATTTGCCCATACAAATAACTTACCTTCTCGTCGACTTCATCGGATGCTTCTATCTTCTGTTCTGGATATCTTCATACAACACCCATGCATTCGATCCAACTCCTTGGGGCTTCAATTCTTCATTCGAACCCAAGGTTCCAAATATACAGATGCACCTTTACCATTCAGCTTACCAAACTATCTCAATGCATCAACACATGCATTCACCTTACTGTTCGATGGCTCTTCAGTCCTTCAATCAGCTTCACCCTTTGTTCTTAATTCTCCAATCGACAGAACGCTGGCCCCTTCCTTATCTCTAGTTACTGCATTTCGACATCGCTGAGAATTCTATGCAATAGAACCTTCCATCGATTGCCTATTCTGTGCCTTCGCTTCATTCTCCATTTGACTATGAATGTTCATGGTTCTGAATTATGTGCTTTTCACTATATACAACCTTCCATTGCATCGACTCTATTGCGGCAATTTCATAACTCAGAATTTAACGCTATTAAACAATCTTTGTCAATTCGAATGCAGACTTCATATACAACTGTTAAACTCAAAAAACCCCGTTCTACTCAACGAGCAATCAAATCACATGGTAGCACCAGTACTTGAATTACACACTTCTTTTAAATCTGCGCCATGCCTACACATTCGACATGACTCCCTCATTCAATTAATAATTGCCATATCGATATTTTAGTGATATCGATTCCTTTACTTCAACTATATGCAGATTTAATTCAACTCAAAGCATGAATCGATATTGAATTAAAATTGTTTCTCTCCCATATGCTATTTCACAGAAATTCAAACATTACTGAAGCCAACAACATATATAATTCACATAGAATTTCCAACACAAATTCCTCATTGATATAATCAAATACAAACAATTACAAAACCCTTCTTGGTTCATGGCCAGATTTTCAAATCAATGGCCCTTTTACAAAAGCCCGTAGGCTTGAAAACTTTGTTGTCCATCCCTCACTGTCTATTCTCTCCTAATTTCTTTTTCCTTTGAGCTCATTAATTTATACAAATTGAATTGAACCAATTTAGGCTCAAATCTCTTTAATGACTCAACAAAATCCCCAAATATCTCAACACCCCTATAATCTAGATTTATCCCTAAAATCTTGAAACTAAAATCTAACTTAGGCCTCTAAATTAATTATTAGATATCTCAAGTCTAATTTCTCTCATGTTTTCCAATTATTTGGAAACATTACAAATCCTCACATATAATTAATTAAAAATATAATTTAATCACTCAAAATCTCATTAATATTTACATGGAATTAATATTTTCTCAAAAACATGAGACCCCTAGGTTTAATAAAAATACAAGGTATTTTTCCAAGCTAATGCTCCTGCATCAGACTCCCAAGGTTGAAAATGATCATGATCTCCTGATCATGTGTCTCAAATCTTTGTCCGCCTAGATCCCACACTTTTTTATGCAACTTATCATCTATATTTGTTGTTTGCTGCTTTTCTCCAGGTCTCCATATCTTATGTTGTCTTGCTCTACTCGCTGCACTTTCACAATCTGTCTCTGTTTTTATTTTTCTGCTACTGCTGCTTCTCGTCCTTGTTGATGTATTTCTCTGAGACACTTTCAACATGATTCTTTTGATTAGTTCAATTTCTCTGTCCAATAAATCTCCAAGCTGCTGATTTCTTGCTGCATGCTGAGCTCTTACTCGCTCAGTTCTTACTCGCTCCATTTGTACTTATTCAGTTCTTACTTCTATGCTTGTTTCCTTTCTTAATGCCGCCCAATCATCCATGCCCTCTTGTCTTCTATAATAGAAAACTTCTTTTCTGCCTTCTCCTATCAACAACTTACTGGACTGGTACATTGTGTACTCCTTCCTTCTGTTGTCTTCATCTCTCTGCGTCTGTAATTCCCAATTCTGAAATTGAGATTCTTCTTGCACTGAATTTTGACTATTCAACATCATCTCCAGCAACATAACTTCTTTATCCCATGGATTAAAAATTTCCATAGAATTTTCTTCTTCCTTCATTTGACTGCTCAACTGAGATAAATGTTCTTCAGCCTCTGCAATAATACCTGCATTCACAAAACACTTGTTAAAACAAAAATCATAAGGCATCAATGCCTTTTCTTCCTTTGCCAGCACCTCAGTATGTTGTTCTGAGTTCTCCTCCACTATCAGCACATCAGTATGCTGATCCAAACTTTTCAAAGAATTCTCTGAAGAATTCTGAACACTGACAACTAGTATTTCTCTCACATCATCTGCCTCCATGATATCTTTCTTCTCTCATTCACTGTAATGAGCTCTTTCTTCTACAATCTCTCTGTCATACTCCGAATTATCCAACAAGTATTCCAACAATGCAATTTCTCTGTGTCATTTCTGAAGCATTTCATCATCATGTACCATCTCTGCATTCACACACAAACTTTCAGTTTGAAAATCACAAAGTTCAACAGTCTCAATTGTTGGTTCATATACCAGCTCTTCAAGCTGATCCTCTTCTTCATTCACAAGAACTTCCTGTTGTACTGTAACAACTTCACAAGATTGCGCATCCTCCTCAGTAAAACCTGTAATCACATCACAATCGTCAGCTACAAAAATAAAAGATTTTACATTATCCAGCTGATCTGGATTTACCCAATAGTTCAAGAAATCATCAATGATCTCCTCTTCTGTTTCACCAATGGAAACCTCCACTTTCAACTCAGCTGCTCTGAGTTGTGTACACCCCAACTGTACATCCATCATCTGCTTGAGCTCCCTCAACTCTTCTATTAACTGCATGTTTATCTGTTGATCTCTTTTCTGTTGTAGCCTTTGCCACTTCACTCTCTTCCTCATGAGCCAAACCACTCTCTGGCTTTCCTCTATCCTCATCTTCAGTTTATCAAATTGTTCTCTGATCTCAGCTAACTCTTTGTCATATTATGCATCAGCTAACTGTTGTCTTATGCCATTTTCCTTGGCATATTTCTCCCTCTTTCTCCTATGGCCTCTCTCTGAACCTCTGCTCTCTCCTTTATGACTTTCAGTAGTCATCTCCTTCGCCATGAGTTTCTCACCCATGAGTTGCACCAAGCCTCTACAACAGTAAACTCTCCTGTTGCCACTTACCTTACCAATCCCTTCCTTCGGATCTGGTCTTTTGGTAATCACTGGTCCTCTGCTGGAACCTTTTGAGCATTCTCTTCTACTCCTTTAGGCTTCACTCATCTGCAACTTTATTCAACCTTTGTTGAATCTTCAGGTTCTACCACTCTCTCTTAGGATCCCTTGCTGGACTCCTTCATCACTGCTCTCAAGCTGTGATATGCTTCTTTCTGTGGAGACTTTCTTCTTTATGCTTGTAAACCAAATTATCCAAGCATAACCTTCAAACCAGAGTTCAATAATAATGATCATTAACTAACCTCCAAGATCCTGTTGATCTCGCTTTGCTTCTTCATTGCACTGCATCCCTGTGTTGCAATCTTCATCAGTTCAAAATATGACATTCATTCATCATATGCAATTAACTCAATTTAAAAAAAATTGAACCTTCACATAGAGCCATTCCCGCTCTGATACCAAAATGATGCAGGAAACCCTGCAAAACCCAGAATCTCTCCCAATACTATGCATATAAAAATTCATCTTCAATAACTGCCCCCAAATAAGACTTCAATGTCTGATCAAGTTTACAATCATATATGCGGAAGATTTCTTTTTCATTTATAATCTCATGGTTTATGAAAACCATCCTTAAACACCACCCCAAAACTCATACTTGGTTATAGAACCATTATCTAAGTGGAAACCATTATATAAGTGGAAACTTGCCAAACCCATATCGACTTTACATCTTAACCAAACCCAGCATTCATTCAATCCCAATTTAAAAGCTTCATAAAACCATCCAATCTTTATGAATGCCCAAATGCCAAAATTCAACTTTGGTTCTGTCACTTATGTGCACCCTTGCCTTTTTTTAAACAAACTTGACATGGTTTTAATCAAATCAACTCTTCACAGCAAACATCACCATTCAAAGTAACATTTGGCCCACACCAAATTACTATTCTTTCGATCCTTGCAACATAACCATTCCAGTCAACACAATACTAGATATGGTTACAGGTTTTAATGCATGTTTGGTAGTATAATGTGGCTTACCTCCATGTAAGGTCCACTGGCAACCATGACTGCGTGACTTTCATTTAGTTTGCAACACACTTCCTTTATTCCTCATATCGATTCAAATCATTCGACAGGTAAACCTTTTCAATGCACCTCTAATTCGACCATGCATGATTTCTAATTATGGCATGGAATTCGATCAATAAATCTCTTAAAATACTGGCTGTAATATAAGATTATGTTATACAGCATCCAGTGCCACACAAATCTGTTGTGAATATTTAATAAGCTTTTAACCTCACCATTCCACTCGATCAATATCCACACATCAAACCTTTGGCTATGGAAATTCAAAAAGCCATACTTTAATTTAAATCAAATGCCAGCACATTTTCCCATACAAATAACTTACCTTCTCTTCAACTTCATCGGATGCTTCTATCTTCTGTTCTGGATCTCTTCATATAGCACCCATGCATTTGATCCAACTCCTCGGCGCTTCAATTCTTCATTCGAACCCAAAGTTCCAAATATACATATGCGCCTTTACCATGCAGCTTACCAAGCTATCTCAATGCATCAACGCATGCATTCACCTTATTGTTCGATGGCTCTTCAGTCCTTCAATTAGCTTCACCCTTTGTTCTTAATTCTCTAATCGACAGAACGTTGGCCCCTTCTTTATCTCTAGTTACTGCATTTTGACATCACTGAGAATTCTATGCAATCGAACCTTCCATCGATTGCCTATTATGTGCCTTCGCTTCATTCTCCATTTGATTGTGAATGTTCACGGTTCTGAATTGTGCGCTTTTCACTATATACAATCTTCCATTGCATCGACTCTATTGCAGCAATTTCATAACTCAACATTCAACGCTATTCAACAATCTTTGTCAATTTGAATGCAGACTTCATATACAGCTGTTAAACTCAAAAAAACCCTTTCTACTCAACGAGAAATCAAGTCATGTGGTAGCACCAGTACTTGAATTGCACACTTCTTTTAAATCTGCGCCATGCCTACACATTCGACATGACTCCCTCCTTCAATTAATAATTTCCATATCGATCTTTTAGTGATATCGATTCCTTTACTTCAACTGTATGCAGATTTAATTCAAATCAAAGCATGAATCGATATTGAATTAAAATTGATTCTCTCCCATATGCTATTTCATAGAAATTCAAACATTCCTCAAGCCAACAACACATATAATTCACATAGAATTTCCAACACAAATTCCTCATTGATATAATCAAATACAAACAATTACAAAAACCCTTCTTGGTTCATGGCCAGATTTTCAAATCAATGGCCCTTTTACAAAAGCCCATAGGCTTGCAAACTTTGCTGTCCAGCCCTCACTATCTATTCTCTCCTGATTTCTTTAACCTTTGATCTCATTAATTTATACAACTTGAATTGAACCAATTTAGGTTCAAATCTCTTTAATCACTCAACAATATCCCCAAATATCTCAACACCCCTATAATCTAGATTTATCCCTAAAATATTGAAACTAAAATCTAACTTAGGCCTCTTAATTAGTTCTTAGATATCTCAAGTCTAATTTCTCTCATGTTTTCCAATTATTTGGAAACATTACAAATCCTCACATATAATTGATTAGAAATATAATTTAGTCACTCAAAATTTCATTAATATTTAAATGGAATTAATATTTTCTCAAAAACATGAGACCCCTAGGTTTAATAAAAATACAAGGTATTTTTCCGAGCTAATGCTCCTGCATCAAGGAGGAACCATTCCAGGAGGGTAGAGAGGCTCATGGATACCAGCTGCATATGAGGGGCCTTGAGGATGGGGTCATGAAGGCTGAGTCGAGGTGCTAGGAGCAGGTTGCGGAGGGCGGGGCTGCTGACTAGTCAAACTAGTCCGTTTGAGGTCGGACCGAGACGATTGCATCATGCAAATGTTCGAAGGGCTGGGATTAGAGATAGGAGGAGAAGGACCAGGGAAAGAACCAAGCAGATGGGAATATTTGTAGAATTCGAGTGAAACACTAATCAGAGGTTCGATTATATGTTTATTCACCACTGAAGAGATGATGGACTCATGGGAGGTTTGAGACTTTGGTTCGTAATATGTCAACTGGTCGATGGTGACAATATTTCCATTATGAGGAATGAAAATATTACGGTGTACCATATATATGATAGAAGACATCTCATAAGTGTAGCTATGACTCAATAAAATGTTGTAGTATAAGGGGGCATCAATACTTCTATGTCAACACAAACAGTCTTACCTACAAGAGTAATAGGACAATTACGAAACATGCCAAGGGGCTGGGAAGAGTGGCCATCCCACACTCGAAGGGTGATAGTGGAAGGGGCCAACTCAAGAGATCCGATTTGCTTCCAAAACGAAGGATAAATCACATAGGTGGATGCCCCCTCATCAATGATACAACGGGAGACGTTGGCATTCTAGATCTTGACAGGGATTTGGAAGGCGATGGAGGCAGGAAGGGGGGGATTTTCTGACCAGTCAACATCGAAGACAATGAAACAATCATCTGAAGGATCCACAATTCCCATGGCAGTTAGTTGAGATTTTAATTGTGAAGGGCACAACTGGAGGACTTGCAGCATTGACATGGCAGTAGGGGATAGTGCCAAGTCATCTACTACACTATAAAAATGGGAAACTTTACCCAAAGCAGCGTTTTGGCGTAATGGACCATTGGGGATATTTCTATGAACCTATTCCTTTGGCTGAGGGATCAATAAAGGGCCATTGGGTGTCGAAATAGACTTTATCGGACCTGAAGAAGGGGGCTCGGGGGCAGACGTAGCGGGGGGATTGTTGTACTAACGGGACTGAGTCTGAAGGTTGAGGTCAACAATAATGGGTTGGTCAGATTTCAACATGAGAATATGGTATCAGAGGTACTAGATGGAGCAGGTTGAGTGGCCACTTGACTTTTAGGGGGTTGGGTAGCCATGAATCCTTGTTGGAGGGAAGGATTGGTAAACACAATTGGTTGGATAAGTGTGGCATTGGGAGGAACTGAAGGGGAGGCTTGATGTCCTCGGGGTGTTTCTTGAGCTTCCCACATCTACCGCATCTGAGGTAAAAGAGGACAATCTTGGTTGTAGTGACCATAGACACCGCAACAAGAACAGGGTTTGTTCATGCGAACATGCTTGTCTTGCTTGGGCTGAGTGCCCTGTTGCTGGGTTGCTATGTTAGGTGCATTCCCTTGGGGATTGGGTCCTGGATTACCTATGGCAGATTGGTTTTGGTTTCCTTTCCTCTTATTTTTGGAAGTAGGAGGATTAGTCGCACCCTACTATGCATGCACCTAACCCTGGGGGGTGGTGGCTACTATTTCGAGGGTTGAGAAGGCAAGGGAGGCTAAGGTGCTAATGCTGAAGGAGCTGGAGCACCAAGCTATAGATACAGATAATAAGGAGGTTGGGAAAAATTGTGGTATGCAGGTTGGGAAAAAGGATGAGGCGTGCCGTATCCTGGATACATGCTACTGGGAGGGGGAAAAGTGCTGGAGGAGCTGGCACCTCCCTCAGGGAAACCATAACCCATGGGAGGATGAGTGTAAGGATGAGAAAGGGCTACAACGATACCGTCAGTGGCATGGGATGCCCCTAGTGCATTGGCACCACCGGGTCTAGGGAGATTAGGTAAGATGGTATAAACATAACTAGACTGTGCGTAGATCAGGTCATATTTCAATGCAATCTAGAGGGAAGCTTCGTTGGTTTGAGGGAAATGAGATGCGACATCTTTGCCAATAGCAGGAAAAAGGGATATGAGAAACCAGTCCATGTAGACATGGTCTTCTAAGGTAGGGGCTCGACACAGGCTCTTTCTTCTCTGCCATTCCTAGACATGATCGGATAGGTGGGTTGTAAACGATTGGAAGAAAGAGGCCAAAATTTTGGTACTAGTGTCATAACGAAGGGAAAGCTAGAAGTAAGACAGAAAAACCTTGGAAAGTTTCAAAAAAGTAGTATGAGAGGAGGAGGTGTGGTCGACATACCACTTGGAAGCTTCTCCAGTAAGCATACACTGGAACAATCGAGGATAGACATAGTCATCGGTGATGGAGTTAGACGAAAACCACATGTGGAAAGAACGAACATGGTTTGTAGGATCCTCTCTAACAAGACCTTCAAAATTGGGGATGTCTGAAGGGAGCTTGGTTGGCATGGAAGGCCAACCAAGATCATGGTTTATGGGGTCACTGATTAAATGGTAAAAATCAGGAAGACTAAGGCCTGCCATATAAGGGAGCAAGGGAGCAGCCGGGATAGTTCCTGTTGAAGTCCCACTAGTAGTATTCCCAGCATTGGGGCCGGGGCTACCACCAGCGTTAAGTCTTGAACCAGACATGGTGAAGGTGACAGGAGGAGAATCGGGGATAGAACTAGAAGGGGAACTTGATGAACCAGAAGCAGAGTCAGAATAGGGACCCAGTGGAGGAATAACGCGAACCCTACGTGGAGGAGTAAGTCTTCCTAATGGAAATTGAGGATGAAGGCCAAGAAGTCTCTGGGATAAATGCCTTGGAGGTGCAATGATAGAAAAATAGACACAGATCACAGAAGGAAGAGAGACCAACAAGGGTAAGGAGGTGCATGATCAAATCATTACAATGTTATAGTCTTTCCCTAGAGGTGTAAACCATGCACTCTTCACTTAGGGTGTGCGTGTATGTGATATCTGTGGTAATTTTAATTAAACCTAGATGTATGTAGAGAGAAAAAAAAAAGAGGTACTGTATAACTATAAATAAATCTGAAAATAACAGTAAAGTAAACTGAACATGACAAAAATAAAAAACTAAAGATGCATCAATTTAAACCCAAGGAGGAGGGCTTCCCAACAAATAGTCTATGGGTGGGTAAAATCTAGTCAAAACACACAAAATGGCCAATGGATATAAATTTTGGAGGGACAAGGATCTAAAGGTCAGATCTGCTGAAAATAGGTGCAGAAAACAACAAAAAACTAGAGGGAAAAGTGTTGCAAATGAGGTGGCAAAAGGATACAACTTGAAGGGAAATGGAGGGAACCCTAGAGGAGGACCCAAAAAAACTAAAAAGAAGTGTTTTGGATGGATTGATAACCAATATTAAATGGATCTGAAAGTATAGGATCAGATCTAAAAAATGGCTAAACACATTGAAATCTTAGACGACCTGCTTTAGCTAAACTCCTCCTAAAAAGTTGGAAGCATAGTGAATCCCTAAGGGGCTTGGTTCCTACTTCGACGAGTAAAATAGAGAAAGTATAGGTCCAATATGGGTGGAGAGGGAGGTCATACAAACTTAAACTATAGCCCAGTCAAACCCAGAAAAATCACAGAAAAATTCCCGCAAAAAGTTCAAGTCGTAGTTTCTGACCTGTTTTTCACAGAGGTCGCAGTTATTTGGTATTTTTTCACTACCTTAGAGCTGAGGTCACAAGTTTTGGCCGAAAAAGTGCAACCTGCACTTCTGTCCATCTCAGGAGCAGGTTTCAGAAAAAAGTGTTGCTTAGCTGTGGCTGATACCTATCACTTGCACAATAGGCCCAAAAACACACGAAATTTAGAATGTTTACTGTTTTAGGGTTTTAAAGGTTAAAAACAACATCAATAAAATGAAAAAAAGAAGCTGAAGAAAAACACTAGGGGTTGAAGCAGTTGGTCATGTAGGGATCTGAAAAACGATAGCAGTCGTAATTATAAACCCTTATGGAGGCGCCAGTTGTTAGTGCGAATTCTAATTGCAAGCATACAAAAAAAACTCACTTTAACTGTGCATAAAAAACAACCCTAACATCAAAGATGGCTGTCAATTTCCTTATATCTGCAATTATTTGATTAGATTAAATGCTACAAAATCTAGATCTATGCAGCTAAAGACATTAAACAACAAATAAAAACAAGAGTTGCTCCATGCATCCAATAGAAAATACAAGAATATTTTTAAAGAATTTTTGTATTTATGACACCTGGGAAGGGAACATAGAAAGATGTTACTATTCCCCTCAATGGGATGGGTTCTTGTATGTCCTCATCGCTTCAGATCTAATATATCTCTCTCTTGATGGTGTAGAAAACCTAGACAAAAGTGAACTCAAAGGGAGCTCACAAGCAAAAAGATAGAAAAATATGACAATGTTGGAGGATCAAAATCATACCAAAAGTATGGATCAAGAGTGATCTTTAGGCAAAAAAAGGGAGTGAATGAATGGAAAAACCCTTCTATTTATAATAAAATATCGAGTTAGTGTAGATATTGGTGCATAATTAGAATATTGTTAACTAAATATAGATCCAAAGTTTATGGAATATTTTATTATTTTTATTGGAGGGAAAATGAATTTGAATTTGGTCAAATCCTTTTATTTGTAAATAATAATAAATAAATGATTTATTTATTATTTTAAGAATGTGGTTGAGTAATAATTAAATAAACAGTGATTTGTTCAATTATTTATAAATGATTCAATCAAATTTAATAAGGAATATTATTTAAATAATATTTTAAATAATTATTCCTAGAAAATAATAAGATAGATAATGATTTATCTAATTAATTTTCCCATTTTGGGTTAAATATGACTAGGAATATTAATTCAACTACTGTTTAATTAATTATCCCTTGAGGAAAATCAAATTAATAAGGATTTATTCAATATTTCCTCATATGGTTTCCTGTTTAGACCATAAAAAACTTAATTAATTATGGATTACTAAGTTATTTTTCATAGTGAAAGCAATTTTACTAGGGTAAAATTGGTCTTACATGGTGTACTTTGTTCCATCTAATAATAACAGGTTAGATGACCAAAAATTGGTGTAATAGACCAAACCCTGAAGTTTATGAAAATCAGACCAGACCTTACTATCAACCTCAAAATAAGAAGACTTAGAAAATGGCATGTCTCAAATTTGAAATTGAAGGACAAATATTCAGGAGAACTTAACCTCGAAGGCAAGGATGTTGATTTCACAAGTGGAGGTAAACCTTTTCCAACTTTCAGGGAGTGTGATTTCTGCTTTCTTAGAAGACTCTCAGGTTCATTAACAATTTGTGAGGGATTAGGGTCAGGATTAGACCTCGTATGCCTTCTGGGAGCCAGTGTTCTTATGAATCTTCACCTTAGCTCAAATTGACTTAATTCAAGCTTCTTTGAATGTCAGCACTTGTCACCCAAAAGTATAACCTTCAGTGAACTAAAATAAGTATCCCTAGGGAGAATTTAACATTCGATCCCCGACAACGATGCCCATTAGGGGAATTTTTTAGGTCTGAAATAGGCTTCCTAAGTAAAATGTACAACCAAAATAAACTTTATAAGAACTAATATGATTCAAGATGATGATGTCAACCATGGGGGATGGTTCACCATTTTTTAAGTAAAAGGGTAAAAATAATAAAACTACTTTTTCAACTCGTATTCTCAACCTATATTGCAAATTATTTACTAAAATTTTGAGTGGGTGTACTCTTTGGATCAAAAATTTAATTTCTCATCCAAGGAGTACCCATGTTGCATACTTTTGATGGACCCTACTACACGAAAAATAAAAAATACATGAAAAAATGTGATTGCAATCACGTGTTTCATGTATTTTTAATTTTTTGTGTAGAAGGATACATCGAAAGTATGCAACATGGGTACTCCTTGGACGAGGAGTTAAATTTTGCATCCAACGAGTACTCCCTCTCGAAGTTTGAGTAAAAATTTTGGGAGATAAATTTAAAATATGTGTTGAAAAAGTACTTTTTTCCTTTTTCCCTCTAAAATTTGATGATGTAATCAAATTGTATTTATTATTTCCATTATTATTTTATAATTTCCTTAGGAGGCCCATTTTAGACCTCAAAATTCCCCTAATGAAATTTTTATCACTCCCTCTTTTTCCCAAGGCTGAGAAATGGTATTGAAGGAGGTAACCTTAAACCAATATTTAGATTTAGTGGCTAGTCGTACCAAACTAGAGAGGGCTCTCTCGATGTCAATTTCACAGTCAATGAGGTGAGTGGAAAGGAAAATATCCTAGGTTAGATATAATCTCAATGATTTTGATAAGGGTTTTGTTTGAATTTTCTTGGATAGGAAGTGTTAGTATAGGAGCTAGGTCTAGGTTTCAAGTGCATATTTCAAAGGAACGGCTGAAAAGATGAAAATGAGGGCAGGTAGGGGTACTTAGAAACACATTTAGATTGTCATTATGGAATAGGGTATGCAAAAGAGAGAATCATAATGATCATATTACTCATAAGATCATCATATAGAAGCATTCATGTGATTTCATGGAAGCATAAAAATTCAATTTGATGGTAATAATAAGAAAAAAAAAATGCTAATAAGCATACCTCTGGAGTCCAAAAATTATAGTGGAAACATGTCTTTCATTTCACTATAAAGAGATGCACTACAATATCAACTATCCAACCTATAAAATGACTTGAGTTGGAGAATACATAGAAAATAGCAAATATTCCACCTCAATGGGTCGAAACCTAATCCAAAACACTTCATAAATGCACCTAATGAGTCATTACCTAGATTTTAGAGAAGTTAGAAACAATCCCCCCTAATTTAGCTAGCAACTAAGAGTCTTTGTCTCCTTGATTAACTAAAAGATTCCTTAACAATGAGGAGCATAAATAGACTTCCTTATCCATAAAACAACTCATGTGACAATTTTTACCTTGAATCTATGACCATTTGTGTCTGACAATTGTCCAAAAATCCTCCTACATAGAAACATAGTGTGCCTGCTAGAAGCATAGCATGTTTTGATAGAAGCATAGCGTGCAGTTGGAGAGAATTTTGAGGTTACTTTTACGCATATTTTTTCTGATATGAATATTGGATAAGGTATCCCTGGATGTCCTATATCAAACCCAACCTTTAAAATTACAAAATACCACTTGTAAGACCCTCAAAAATTCATTTTCCCAAGCCTACTCCAGAAGCGTAGCTTGCACTAAAAAACAGTGGCAGGAACATGAAAATTAAGGCATTTTTTGAGTTTTTCTTCAAATTTAGGAGCTTTCATGAAAAAAAAAAGAATATTTGGAATGTACACCTCAAAATAAATACAAACAAGTAAATTTTACCCCCATTGGACCTTCTGATAAAAAGCATAGCGTGGCCATGTTACGCTTCTGCAAGATTGAAATTGCCAAAATTTCCCAAAAATAAAAAAATGCGAAAATTTTTCAAAACTTGATGAAATTTGATCCATAACATCCATGAATGATAATATAGATAGCTAGAGATGCCTCAGCCAGCAAATACAATTTTTCCTTCTTCTTTAGCTTGATTATGGTTTATTTAAGCTTTTTCTTCAAATCCTTAACTCTGATTTTGGCAATTTGGTTCCTAGTGAAGTAGTGTCTCATCATGTGCATTTGGAGGTTGTTGTTTCTTTATTTCTTCTTCAAGAGTTTCTCCAGATGCTCATTTACCTTATCAAGCAAAAACCCTTTGTCTTTCTCAATCTTAGAAACAATCAAATCATCAAAACTTTACTGACCTAAGGGAGGAGATAACTCCATTTATTGTTCTTTTTTCATGGTTAATCCCCTTGTTTTTGGCCTCCTTGTCTTTATCTGAGCTTCTTTGTCTTCAAACTGATCAACTTCTATCACTGCTTTTCCCTTACCTTTCTCTACCTCAAGTTCTGCCTTAGTTTGCTTAGGAGCAACTTTTTCACCTTTAGTTGCATGTTTTCCTATTGTAGGAATGTTATCATGAAATTTTCAATTGAGAAGTTGTCCTTGAGCTCTACTATATTTGCTTCTTTTTCCCTGATTATCTCCTCAGCTAACTTGTTTTCCACCTGCTTATCCATGTTAACCTCCAAAGGTTTTTTCTCCTCATGTTGTTGCAAGGGTGACCCACTCTCATGCATAGGTGGTTGTTCCATAGTTTCTGCTAATAATTGCTTAGCTGTAGGTTCATGTGAAAGCACACCTTTAGTGATCATAGGAGAAAATACCAACCTTTTACCCTTCTCATAAGTTTGAGTGACTTCAACCCTTGGCATATTTGGAACTTCTTCTCGTCTTCTTGAAGAGCCAACCTCTCGTGGCTTTAATGATGCTGATGGTATGCTTTGAATGAAAGGTGGACTAGTGGTGGGCATAGAAGCAACTGATTTCCTCAATATTTCCCAGGACACATTGATTTTTGAGAGCTGATGTAAGAATATAACCTTGACCAAAACATGGTGATATTTTCCTTTACTTTGTACTTTTTCAGTCATTTTGACCATACTCCTGAATAAATAATGAGGAAAATTGAGTGGCTTGGTGGCAGTGGAATGCATCAATAACCTAATGTCGTACTGGTATAATCTTAAGAACCTCCCTTCACATGTAAAATACATCATGATCAACTTCATTAAATTATCATACCTGTCAAGTAAATGCATGAGGGGAAATATGTGCTCAAGAAAATATTTGTTATGTGGTTTTAAGAAAACTTTATAGTTATTAATGTCCAATTCCATCCCTTTGAACAAGATTTCTCCATGTTTTGGGATACATTTTGCTGAGGCTATGGAATATTCTGGTATAGTGAATTCAATCCCTACTATGTTAGCCTTATCTCTCCTAAAAATGGTGGCAAATAGGTTTGTCAAAGGAGCATGACAGCCTACCTCATGGATTCTTTCACAAAACCATAAACAACCAATGTTTTCAAAGGATTTATTGGTATAGGGAGAAGCATTGATCTCTTGCAGGTTGGATGGATCCAATATGGAATGATGAAATCCCTTGTTATAATTTCTCTTCTCACATTCCATGATGTTTTTCTGCGAAAATAGATCCTAGCTTAATGCGAAGGAAGGAAAAGATGAAAATTCGGAAAACAGGGGAGAGTGATACAATGAGTTTAGGGACAGCGATGAAAGGGATTGGAGTAAGGGAAAAATCCTTAAAAATTTGGGGAGATAGGGTGGTAGGTTAGAAACACAATGTAGGTGGAAGTTTTGGAAATGGTTAATATAAAGAAGGAAAAATGGCATAAACACAAAGTTAACCTACTTATCTCTACAAAACAATAGCGAGGATTAAGGTTTGAGTGAAAATGGGAGTAATGAGAGGTATGAATGATATGGAATGATTTGGTAAGGTGTACACTTTGTGTTATGTCCCTATATTACTATTATAGTCCCTTATTGTTGTTAGTGTAACCCCCTTATTATTATTATTGTACCCCTGTAATCCCCATATTGTTATTATTGTGCCCTTAAATTATTATTGTTAGGTCGGCTAGGATTACATTGTGGCCCCATGGAATCCTATATATAGAAATGAGGTTTTGTAATTTGAATCATCCAAGAATTGTTCATTCATGTAATGTATTGGAGGTTGCCCCTTTGAACTGGATTATTTCTAAGGAATTGATATCTCTTTTCTTCTATTTTTGGAGCTAGTTTCCCAACATTTGGTATCATGATAGTCTTAAGCAATTTTTGGAACAAATACTATCTTCAGAAGAGTAGCAAAAATGGGTCTAGTGGTTACCTCTCGCAGAATGGTGGTATAAAACTTCCTTTCATACTGCAGAAAAAAGACCCCATTTATGGCACTTATGGATATCATCCACCTTCCATCACATCATCTTTAAGAGAAAATTCAAAGGATCAAGCAGTGGAAGATCACATCAAGCATCAACAAGAAGTTCTCCAACTCTTAAAGGATAACCTGAATTTGGCACAAAATCGAATGAAACAACAAGCAGATCATCATCGTAGAAAGAGAAGTTTTGATGTAGGATACTGGGTATTTTTACGGCTACAACCATACAAACAAATGTCCCTCAAGCAAGCTAAGAATGATAATAAATTATCGCCAAAGTACTATGGTCCTTACAAGGTGTTGCAAAAGATTGGTACTATGGCATACAAATTGGAGCTTCTCGCTTATTCACGAGTGCATCCAGTTTTCCATGTTTCATGCTTAAAGAAGGTTATATGTGAAAATCTTCCAGTTCAAACAATATTTCCAGAACTTGATGAGGAAGGAAAAATCATATTGGAACCTGAAGTGGTCACAAAAACAAGAACTCGACAGCTACGGAATCGATCAATTTCATAGTATCTCATCAAGTGGAATAACTTACCCACTGAAGATTCTACATGAGAGGATGATAATTTTGTACAAAAGCACCCAGAGCTACTCAAGCGTTGAGGAAAACACTTTTTTGAAGGAGAGGAGCATGTTAGGTCCCTATATTACTAGTATAGTCCCTTATTGTTGTTAGTGTAACCCCCTTATTGTTATTATTGTGCCCCTATAACCCCATGTTATTATTTTGCCCTTAAATTATTATTGTTAGGTCGGCTAGGATTACATTGTGGCCCCACTAGGATTACATTAGGCCCCCATGGACTCCTATATATAGAAATGAGGTTTTGTAATTTGAATCATCCAAGAATTGTTCATTCATGTAATGTATTGGAGGTTGCCCCCTCGAAGTGGATTATTTCTAAGGCGTTGATATCTCTTTTCTTCTATTTTTTGAGCTTGTTTCCCAACAAGTTGTATGTGAAGATTTTTAGGTGATGAAATTAAGTTTTTATTGCCGAAGCATGCCAAACATCAATGCAATTAAAAAACGTAGTGAAAAACCTAGAATAGAGAATCCACCCTTTTGCTGAAGAAATTGGATTAGATGAGAGGTGAGGAATGTTCAGTTACTGGCTTGGAAGCATCTGAGACTTGTGAAATGATGAATTGACCCTTCTGATGGCTTTTTGGAGCTTAAATTCCAAAAACATAGTAGATTTCGAGAAGCGTAGTGTGGCTTCCCAAGAAATGTAGTGTGCAATAGTTTGTATCAGGTTTTGGTGGTTGAATTCGATCTCTGGATGGCTGTGGATAGTTGTGGAGCATGATAAAGGAGCTATTGAAAAACAAAGGATTAAATGAACTCAAAAGAAGCTTAATTTCCATTTATAAACTCACAAAATTTTCTTTTAACTTTAGTGACATCATATGCACTTTGAAAAAAAATATCTTTGAAATATTTTGATAATGAAACATGCTTCTTTTCAAAAAGAAAAAGTTTCCATTTTTTTATTTCCTATCTTTTCTTACTCCCAATGAAGGTGACTTGAATAATTACAATGACTCTTCTTTTCCTTTCTTACATGATTTGACATTATGATGACAAAACAAAAGAAGCCCTAGACCATGATCTAGATGATTTGTATGTTAACTGATATATGAACCTAAATACTTGAATGATGATATGACCTTGAAATTGATGATGACCATGAGTGGGTGGAGGGAGCACTATCTGACCTAAACAACATCTAGTGAATAAAATTTATTTTAAAGTTTAAAATTTTTACCAAGGACTTCCACCAAATAAACCTGAAAGAGAGTATTTGATCACTGAAAAATTTAAACACTAACATTGGCTCCATCTGCGGATTGCAACTCCTTTAGGAGGTATCAAGAACACCGTAGACCAGCTAGCTTCATCCATTGGTAAATGGAGTTAAAATAACTGGAAACTAAAATAAATTTGACAAAATGAAATGACTAACTAAAATAGAAAATGACTTTGTCTTGAAAAATGAATTTAATTTTTGAACTTTAAAAAGGAAAAAATTAGCTGATCGTAGAAGCCTCATGGCCTTATCCTCGGGCTTTAAACTTCCACTACAAATTCTTTATTCTTTTTCAGCAAATAAAATTTTATTTAAAATGAAAGAAAACATTTTTCTTCAAGATCAGGTGAGACATTTTTTGAGGAATCTACCATTCACCGGTCCTCCTAGAATTTCCTTCCCATCAAGATCTTCTAACAAAAACACTTTATTTCCTCTGAATCCTGTAATATTGTAAGGACCTTTCCATACATTATCAAACATACCATGTTTGCCTTTGTCTTCATTTTGGGCATCCCATTGAAGAACAACATCTCCTAATTTGAAATCATCAACTTTGGCTTTCTTCTCATACATATTATTGATCTTCTCTTGAAGCTTTGAAGTTTGATTGAAAATTTCTTCCCTCGACTACTGTAAATGAGTCTTTTGATTAATTCTTTGCTAGATGTCATTTGGCTCACTATTGATTTATCACAAAATTTTCATCACCAACACTGCTAAGAAATTAGGAAACACAGTGTCTACACCATAAACTAGATGAAAGTCTGACATGTTGATAGATCTCTTTGTGCTAACTCTCTTCGCCCATAGAGCATTTATTAACTTTTTGTGCCAATTTCTCTTGTTCTCTTGCAACAATTTCTTGATTATGTTCACCAATGATTTGTTTCATGATTCAACCAACCTGTTTCGTTGAGGATAGTATGTTGTAGAATTCCCAAGTCTTATGTGATATTTATCAGAAAATCCTATCATCTTTTTGGACTTAAAGGCAATTTCATTTCCATTTATAATTTTTTGTGGGCAAGAAAGATGAGACATAATATTTTTCTCCAAAAACTGAATATTGACGGTGTTTGTAGCTTGCCTCGTGGGTATGGCCTCAATCCAATTTGTGAAGTAATTGGTGGTAGTAAGTATCCAATTATGTTGAGCTGATGATGGAGGGTGAATATCACCAATGAAATAAAGACCCCAATGATGGAAGGGTGCTTGAACTGAAATTGGTTTGAAGGGAATAGGTAAGAGGTTTCTCTTTCCTTGAAAAATTTTCCACTCATGATAACTCATGACAGTTTTGTAAACATTTGAAAACAAACTTGGCCAATAAAATCCAACCCTTAATATCTTGTTTTTTGTAGTCTTCCAGAAAATATGACCACCACAATCACCTTTATGAAAGTCATTCATCACTTTTTCAACTTCAATTTCTACCAAATATTTCAATAAAACCCCGCCTAGATATTTCCAATATAAAATATTGTTAATAATACAATATTTAAGAGCCTTCGAATTCAGAGATATACCTTTACTGCTAGGTGAACCGAGGGGAGGATTCAAATATTGCAGCACATGAACAATATCAACATACCATGGTGATGAAGTAAAAATTTTAGATACTTGAGATAATGAATCAACCTCTTTCTCCTCAAATAATGCAACAATCAAATTGATGTCCAAGGCATGTAAATTTGAGTCTTCCATCAGGTTAGCCAAGCCTTGTCCTTTGATTAGTTTTGTATATTTGATTTATAAGTCATACTCCAACATAGCAACTATCCAATTTCCAAGTCGACCATTGGGATCATTCCGTGTTAGCACATATTTGATAGTAGCATTTGGGACATATGCAAGAACATGAAAATGAAGAATATAGAATCATAAGTCCTTCAATTCTTTAACTAGCCCTAAGGCCTATTTTTCATTGATATTGTACTTCAAGGCTGCATATCTTATGGTTCTAGTAAAGAAGGCAATGGGATGTTCTATTTTCCGATCTTTCTTTTACATAAGGACATCAAATAAAGTATACTAAGAAGCAAAGGAGAAAATGATGAAATCAAGTGTATAATCTGGGCTTATAAGAATAGGAGCATGTGACAATGAGAACTCAAATTTATTGAATGATTTCTTTGCCTCATCAGACCATTTCACATCACTATCTTTCTTCAACATATCAGTAGTTTCCCTTAAATGTTCAACAAGTTTAGGAATAAACCTTCTCAAGAAATTAATTTTACCATTGAGTGATTGGATTTACTTCTTGCTTCTAGGATAGTCCAAATTATGAATTTCCTCAATCCTTGAAGAATCTATCCAGATGCCATATTTATATGTGATGTGAGGAAGAAACTTCCCTTCTTCCATAGCAAAGAAGCTCTTCCTTGGATTCAATGATATGCCAAATTTTATGCACCTCTGGAAAAATGTCTTCAAATGATGAAACCTCTCTTCATCCATCTTGGAAAAAATTGTGACATCATCAAGATAAATGACCAAAAATAAATCCTTTTCATTAAAAATGCGATATCCACCGCTCGCTGAAAATTTTCTCCTACATTCTTCAACCCAAAGGGAATATTAGCATGCATAAAAGTACCCCAAGGTGTTGTAAAGGTCGTCTTATCTTAGTCATCTGGATGACCTAAAATCTGATTATACACGGAATATCCATCTGACAATGAAATTCTGGAAGAACCAACCACCCTTTGTAGGATATGATCCATATTCGGAATTGGGTAGTTGTATTTCAGTTATACTTTATTCAAATTACAGAAATAAATACAAAAGAAAATCTAGACCATATTATTTCTTATTGGAACTATGTTTGACATCCAATTTGAAAAATGGAGAGGAACTATAATACTAACAGTATACAACATGTTCACTTATTTTTGAATGGAAGGAAACACATTTGGATTCATCTACCTAAATTTCTAATGGAAAGGCTTCTGATAAGGTTTGAAAGGAATGGTGTGTTGAATGATACTCTTCTCATACACTTTCAAATTAGTATATTCTCATGCAAAAACATCAGCAAAATGAGACATGAGTGGTCCATATTTACCTTTCATTTCCGAGCTTAATGATTTTTATATCTTGACCATTTTCGGCTTCTCAGGAATGCCAAGAAAAAGGTCTTCCACTCCTATCTCAATTGGCAACATTGTTGTTTTCTGTACAACATCATCCTGATAAAAAATATCCTCTAAAGGTACAAGACCTATTGGAATGGAGTTGTCTTTCAACTGCAATACCTTCATTTCTGCTACATGCATGTCTTGATCATCTTCATAAAAATGATCATCCATTTGTGAACTGACAAAATCCTCTTCCGTCTGCAAGAGGTTGTTGATTTTTTTGTCATCTTGAAATACTTGCCAATACTGAACATTGTCTGGAATATCAGGGCGATGTTTGACATTGATTTCATACTTCTTGTTGGGATACAATGGACTTTTGAATATGCTGGCTGAAGTGGAAAGAGAATCATCAATGACATTGTTTTTCATTGGAATCAATGATAAAGTATATTTAGTGAAAGTCTTGAGGATGTTTAACATTGCATTACGCTAAGTTTGCATTATAGGATGCTTGACCTGGTATTCCCCTTTGACTTGATTTATAACCAATTCAGAGTCTCCATACACATAAATTAAATTGGCACCTAATTTCTTAAGAATTTTGAGACCGACTATCAAAGCCTCATATTCTGCCTCATTGTTTAAACAATCAAATGCCAATTTGTAAGAAGACATTCAAACATTAGGAGGAAGTTTAGATGATTAATTCATAGGGCTATGAATCCACACTCCAATTTCAACTCATTCCTTACCTAAGGCTTATTGAAATCCATGGTGCACAAACCATTTTCTTCCTTGGGATGCTCCAATTTGGATGACTAATCTTGACTAACTATTTGAAAAAGGTCTATCATACCAACATGTTCTATTTCTTCGACTATTTCATCTATATTTTTGGATGATGCACTTGGCTGCAAGCTACTTGGCATCATTTCTTGTTTTTCTACACTTGGAATTTTTTTAACAGAATTTAAAAATTCTTAATTTTCTGCTTTTTCTTCCATCAAAACTTCCCACGATGTTGAATAATCATCATTGAATAAGATAAAAGACTCTAAATATGTATGAAAAACATCTATTGGGTGATTATTAGGCTTTTATTTTATAATAATCATGTACTTCATCTTGTTTTCCCGGTATAATTTTCTGAGTTTCTCAAAACCGATATAGTAGCATAGGAAAATTATAGCTACAAAGTGCCTTTAAGTTTGGCTCCCCATGACCGGGAGAGCAACATTCCATATCTTGTAGGGATATCTGCTACAAAAACATCCATGAGAACATTTTTAGTTGGAATTTTCTCTAAGGACACCACTACATCTTTTATGAGACCAAGAAATTTAACCTTTCTTGAATCAAAAGAGTAAAGGTCATGGTAGGGTCTGGTAATATCCAATCCTAGTTTTTCCATGATGGATTTAGGCATGATATTATGGGATTTTCTGGAGTCTAACATAGTTTTATGGAGGATAAAACCATGAATTTTGAGGCTGAGGTAAAAATGAGAGACCTCACTATCTTCTAAGTCACCATCTACAACAGGGCCAAACAAAAGCTCAGGGTTATCATCACTAACATTTACCATATCAAACATTTGGTGTACCCTAGAAATTTGGCTACTTGGAACTTATATTGGTAATTATTGATTATTTCAGTCAATGGAATGGAGATTTTATGTTTTGAAATTCCATTTTCAAGACTAAATAAAGCATAATGTTTTTCTACTTCTTTAGATGGTACATCCTTCTTTTCGGGCTGATATTTGTGTGGAATCTTATTTCTTTGTCCTTTTTCTTGAACATCTTTATCTTTCTTCTGATTTTTGGTAGAAGCTTCATTTCCCTTTTCATGATTAGGATCAACAGGTGCTTTATCCTTTCTATGAATTGAAGTAGTCATCTCTTTATTACGAGCATCTGCTTGATAATTCTACTTTTTCTAACTTGAAGTTATAGGCATGTTTCTATTTCTCAAACCATACTGCCTTTGCACCTGGGTAAGATAGTTTTAATATCCTCTTTGGTAATATTCTATCCGTATCGATAACATATAATCATTAAACAAAACATACTGATGATCACTCGGTACATAAAGTTCTTCAGAAAATTGATCTTGTTCAGTCAGGAAAATAGGCTGCTGATTTTCCTCAGGAAGATGGTTTTCACCTGAAATCTCTTCTTATTCTTCTTCATCAAGGACATATTTATAATTATGTTAAAATTGAGTGCGAATTTATTGCTGAGCTTGTTGACCCTGACCCATCTTCTCCCTTTGCTTAATCCTGTATTGAGGCTGCTGTTGTTCACCTCTGAAATTGAGATTTTTGATTGAGGGTTCAACTTGTCTATCCACAATGGTCATCTTGTCCATCATCTTCTGCATTGTATTGATCAAGGTATCAATTTTTCCCTCAGATGAAGTATATGGTCCTCCTTGATGGTAACCCTATTTTTTGATATTATTTTTGACTTCTTGATAATTATATTTTCTTCAACGCTTATTGCATTCCTCTGCATTTATTTAAGGGTAGATGGATTTATTTCCCTCAATTGGTAGGTCATATCAAGATCAAAACAATATAGATAATGAAGAAGTGCGAGGCTAGGAGGAGGCTTTATATTTTCTTGAATAGAATCGTATATCCTATCGAATCTAGCATTGAAATCTTGCATAGACTCATTAGGATTTCTTTTCAAGGCGTTGTATTCAGCTAGAATTTGTAAAGGGTTCTTTTTCTCTTCCCATTTTTCCATAAATAAGTCAATTAGTTGTTCTGAATTAGCTATAGAGGTAGCTATTAGGGAAAAAAAACCATTTCTTAACCTCTCCTGGGAAACTTTATGCTAAAATGTGCATCTTGGCATCATCGTTATCAATATCTTCAAGATCGATGAAATTGACCACCTTAATAATGTGTTGGTGAGGAGTAACCTCCGTTTTCCAATAAAACAAAGGCATTAGGGGAATATTGAGGTCTAAAATGGGCCTCCTAAGAAAATTATAAACTAAATTACAAATAATAAAATAAGATTAGATTACATCATCAACTTTTAGAGGGAAAAAAAGAAAAAAATACTTTCTCAACTCGTATTTTCAACTTATATCCCGATGGGTTTACTCAAATTTTGAGTGGGAACACTCATTGGATGAATAATTTGATTCCCCATCCAAGGAGCACCCATGTTGCATACTTTCAATGGACTGTACTACTCTAAAAATGAGAAATACATGAAAAAAGGGATTGCAATCACAATTTTAATTTATTACTCATTTTTTTATGTAGCAGGGTCCATCGAAAGTATAAAACATGGGTACTTATTGGATGATGAATTAAATTTTCCATATAATGAGTAATCCCACTCGAAATTTGAGTAAAAAATTAGGGATATAAGTTGAAAATACAAATTGAAAATTATTTTTATCATTTTTTTATCTTTTTACCTTTTTACCCCAAGAATGGTGAATCACCCCCCATGGTTGAAATCATCATCTTGAATCCTATTGGTTCTTATAAATTTTATTTTGGTTGTAAATTTTTCTTAGGAGACCCTATTAAGACCTCAAAATTTCTCTAATTCAAACTTTGACCATAATTCTGAGGTAATGCAGTGAGTTGTGGCGGTAGAATCAATGAAGAAAATCTTGCCATGAGTAATGGAGAGGGTTGTGGAGGTGTTGATGGAGTGTAGAATTGTAGAGGAAGTGATAGAGTGAAAGTGAAAGATGATGGTGTAGCTATGTGAGAAGGTCTAACAGTAGATGGAGAAGCAAATAAATCTTGTTGTCGGTACTGGAAATAAGTTTTTTCATAGGTTACTTGAAACTTATCGACCAAACTCTAAAGTTTATGAAAATCAGACGAGACCTTACTATCAACCTTGAAATAAGAAGACTAAAAAAATGGAAAGTATTTCTCAAATCAATGGGGTCAAAGAATTTTTCTTAAAGGAATGATTCTGACTTGGACTTGAACAAAGATGTCTTAAATTCGAAATTGAAGGCCAAATATTTAGGAGCAATTAACCTCGAAGGCAAGGATGTAGATTTCACAAGTGGAGGTAAAAATTTTCTAACTTTTTGGGAGTGTGATTTCTTCTTTCTCAAAATACTCTTAGGGTCGTTAACAATTGGCGAGGGATAAGGGTCCATATTAGACCTCGTATGCCTTCTGGGAGCCAATGTTGTTATGAATCTACACCTTGTATCAAATTGACGTAAATCAACCTTCTTTGAATGTCAGCACTTGCCACCCACAAGTATAACCTTCAGTGAACTAAAAGGAGTATCCCCATGGAAAATTTAACATTCGATCCTCGTCAACGACGCTAATTTTTTTATCACTGCCTTTGTTTCCCAAGGCTGAGAAAGGATTCTGAAGGAGGCAACCTAAAACCAATCTTTAGATTTGGTACCTATCCCTACCAAACCAGAGAGGGCTCTCTCGATGTCAATTTTACAGTCAATGAGGTGACTAGAAAGGTAATGATCTTAGGCTAGATATAATCTGAGTGATTTTGATTCGGGCTTTTGTTTTGAATCATCAAGGAAATATGTATAATTATGTTAAAATGGAGTGTGAATTTGCTGTTGAGCTTGTCGATCCTAACCCCTCTGGTCCCTTTGCTTAATCCTGTATTGAGGCTACTATTATTGACCTCTGAAATTGGGATTTCTGATTGAGGGTTCAACTTGTCTATCCACGATGTTCATCTTGTCCATCATCTTCTGCATTGTATTGATAAAGGTATCAAATTTTCCCTCAAATGAAGTATATGGTCCTCCTTGATGGTAACCCTCTTTTCTTATTTGATTTTTTACTTCTTGAAAATTATATTTTCTTCAACGCTTATTGCATTCCTCTGCATTTCTTTAAGGGTAGATGGATTTATTTCCCTCAATTGGTAGGTCATATCAAGATAAAAAAAATCTAGATAATGAAGAAGTGCGAGGCTAGGAGGAGGATTTATATTTTCTTGAATAGAATCATATATCTTATTGAATCTGGTAGTGAAATCTTGCACAAACTCATTAGGATTTCTTTTCAAGGCGTTGTATTCAGC
This sequence comes from Pinus albicaulis, assembly GCA_034641835.2. NCBI lineage: Eukaryota > Viridiplantae > Streptophyta > Pinopsida > Pinales > Pinaceae > Pinus > Pinus albicaulis. The sequence continues at coordinate 687,142,796 of CM076582.1, read as the reverse complement.
TAAAATTTGTAAACGATTATTTTTCTCTTCCCATTTTGCCATAAATAAGTCAATTAGTTGTTGTGAATTAGCTACAAAGGTAGTTTTTAGGGAAAAAAACCATTTATGAACCTCTCCTAAGAAACTTTGTGCTAAAATGATCATATTGGCATCATCGTTATCAATATCTTCAAGATCGATGAAATCAACCACCTTAACAATGTGTTGGTGCGAAGTAACCTCTGTTGTCCAATAAAACAAAGGCATTAGGGGAATCTTGAGGTCTAAAATAGGCCTCCTAAGAAAATTATAAAATAATAGTGCAAATAATAAAATAAGATTACATTACATCATCATATTTTAGAGGGAAAAAAAGAAAAAACTACTTTTTCAACTCGTATTTTCAACTTATCTCCCTATGGGTTTATTCAAATTTTGAGTGGGAACACCCATTTGATGAATAATTTGATTCCCCATCCAAGGTGCACCCATGTTGCATAATTTCAAAGGAATGTACTACTTGAAAAATGAGAAATACATGAAAAAAGGGATTGCAATCACATATTTCATTTATTACTCATTTTTTGTGTAGAAGGGTCCATTGAAAGTATAAAACATGGGTACTTATTGTATGATGAATTAAATTTTCCATATAATGAGTAATCCCACTCGAAATATGAGTAAAACCTTAGGGATATAAGTTGAAAATACACATTGAAAAAATAGTTTTATTATTTTTTTATCTTTTTACCTTTTTACCCCAAAAATGGTGAATCACCCCCCATGGTTGACATCATCATCTTGAATCCTATTGGTTCTTATAAATTTTATTTTGGTTGTACATTTCTCTTAGGAGACCCTATTTAGACCTCAAAATTTCTCTAATTCAATATTTGACCATAATTCTGAGGTAATGCAGTGAGTTGTGGCAGTAGAATCAACGAGGAAAATCTTGCCATGACTAATGGAGGAGGTTGTGGAGGTGTCGATGGAGTGTATAACTGTAGAGGAAGTGATAGAGTGAAAGTGAAAGATGATGGTGTAGCTATGTGAGAAGGTGTAACAATAGATGTAGAAGAAAATAAAGCTTGTCGTTGGTACTGGAAACAAGTTTTTTCATAGGTTACTTGAAACTTATCGACCAAACCCTGAAGTTTATGAAATTTAGATGAGACCTTACTATCAACCTCGAAATAAGAAGACTCAAAAAATGGAAAGTATGTCTCAAATCAATGGGGTCAAATAATTTTTATTAAAGGAATGATTTTGACTTGGACCTGAACAAAGATGTCTCAAATTTGAGATTGAAGGCCAAATATTTGGGAGCAATTAACCTCGAAGGCAAGGATGTAGATTTCACGAGTGGAGGTAAAAAATTTCTAACTTTTCAGGAGTGTGATTTCTGCTTTCTCAAGATACTCTTAGGGTCATTAAAAATTGGTGAGGGATAAGGGTCCGAATTAGACTTCGTATGCCTTCTAGGAGCCAGTGTTGTTCTGAATCTGTACCTTGGCTCAAATTGACTTAAATCAACCTTATTTGAATGTCAACACTTGCCACCCACAAGTCTAACCTTCAGTGAACTAAAAGGAGTATCCACAGAGAAAATTTAACATTCGATCCCCATAAACGACACCATTTTTTTTATCACTACCTCTGTTTCCCAAGGCTGAGAAAGGTGTCTGAAGGAGGTAACCTCAAACTGATCTTTATATTTGGTAGCTATCTCTACCAAACTAGAGAGGACTCTCTCGATGTCAATTTCACAGTCAATGAGGTGAGTGGAAAGGTAGGGATCTTAGGCTAGGTATATGCTGAGTGATTTTGATTAGGGTTTTATTTTGAATTTTGTTGGATAGTAAGTGTCAATCTAGGAACTAGGTCTCGGTTTCAAGGTCATATTTTGTAATGTTCCCAAATCGGGATAGCTAGCAAAGCATGACTGGAAAACGAATTTTCCAGTAATGGCTACTACAGGAATTAAAACCAGGACCTGTATCCCTTAGATCAATGTATCTAAGAATTAAATCCAAGACATGGCTCCAAAGCAATCCTTCTATGTGGGTTAAACAGATATCCCACACTTAGATTTCCTCAAAAAATGCCCAATGAATGGACTGCAACATATGCAAGCATAAGATATGGAGAAACAATGTTATTCTATGAAGTCTACACACATGAAGAAGTAGATATCCAACCAAAGTATAATATAGAATCAAATGTGTACAATGCTTGAGGAATCAATCACTCAAGATGGGCAATGAAAGCCTCAATTGGACATGTACAGGACAATACATCTACACTGTTATGCAGAAAGCTCATATGACTAAAATAACACAGTTCATTGGAGAAATTGCAAAAAAATACATGAATATATAATGATATACCAATATCAGCTCAAATAAATGTGGGGGAGCAAGCTCTCAACCCCTAAAAACACTAATACTGCAAAATACACAATCCTTGGAAGGAATGGCTACATTATACATGAAATTGGAAAATCTGCAGAAATGCCGGAGTTGTTGGGAAACAACTGCAACTCAAAATAATACAATATGGATATGGCTGAATACGATACCCAATATGTAGAAAACCTCCTCCGATATATTTCCCAAGTACAAGGTTGATCCTAATACTGGAAATCTTTCCCTCCAAAATGTCGGTGCAACCTCCCACAGTAGATGCACTCTAGAATAACGTAGTCATTGCACTGTACTGTGCTGTCTATGATGGGACATGGTGGCCCTGATGCCAAGATGTGAAAAACAGCTTTGAAATCCCTTTCACTAACCTCCCAGAGAGACAATAACTCCCTCCTCCGAAGGATGAGCCAAAGAGAAGTGTTTTGGAACCCTCCACTGCAACACACCAGTAACATTGCATTATAATTGAGCAGAAATAATGTAGTACCTGAAAAATGGCTTTGGCCTTGAGCCAATGTATGGATAAGATGAAGTGAAATCCTTTAAGAGGCCTCTCAGGAAGGAGAGGAAATCCTAAACAGGAATCCCTCGTGCTAAGCAACACTGCCACTCAGCTAAACAACCGGAGTATGCAATTTGTCTGAATAGAAAAATGATCAAATGCTCAAAGATATCTCACTATGGATGCATCCTCCTCCTCTTATACAAGTGAATGCCTCTCTGCCATGGACCCCACACATTAGGGTTTCTTCCACAAATAATCTTTGTCCCTCCAAAACTACGTTGTCTTCCCATGCAAGCTACACCTCTTTAGGCAGCGCTGTTGACTTGGTCAAACTTGATCTTGTCCTCATGAAACTTGCTCCTTTTCACACTGGAAGGTGAGAAATAAGCTGCTCCAATGATCCTTTTTACATTATTAAGGATATTGTTCCTACTCATGGGACTTTTACCCATTTTATTAATCTCCTAGATGAAATAAGAAAAAATTAATGTTCTAATTTTCTTCATGAAAATTTTGGAACATTACAGTCCTCCCCTCTCAGAGATTGCTTTTCCTCAAGCAAGTGCAAGGATAGACTGAATTTTTTTCTCCTCCTCTCCCCTTAGCATATATGTATGATGATCTCATTCAAGGAAAGTGATGCTATCTCATCAATCAAGTCTCCACAATGCTCCTCCTCGGCATGTAAGTCGGCTATCAAGCCATCATCATGTAAAGGTGAGATACTCAAGAGTATAGCAAAGTTATGTCTAGAGGTCCCCTTGAAGAATGGGATTTGAAATGTGATGGGAGCTATATTTCCCATATGGATCCTCCATATCCAAGCTATGAGCCATGAAAAATGAGTCACCATCCAACGAGGCAACTCCTGGAACCTGTCATCCACCTTTGGCTCCGGCAAAGTAGGTGGGATGAAAATATGCACATGGTAGACTATATAGCCTACCCCACGTTTTCCATCTCTCCACTTATGAAAAGTGTAGAGAAAGTGCTAATCCTGGGCTGCAAAATACTTTCCCTCAAGTGGCAATATGAAGAATAGATCTCTAAGGATCTCTCCTCCAATGCTGCAAATCAAGCTGGCCCAAGTGTCTCCATATATGATGAGTGGGAATTCATCATCATATGGCATCTCCTCCATCATATGGCTCACCTCATAAAGAGACAAATGTGCTATCAAGGTGACCATATCATATCCCATGCTCCCCTTAGAACATGTAGTGCAAATAGTATGAGGAATTTCTTCCTCAAAGGACACATTCACTCCATCTGTCTCTCTCCCAACTGTGCTCCTCATAAAGACAGAAACAGTAGAACCATAGGGAGAAAAGATTAGAATCATGCTTGCTGCCATATGCAACAAATGTGAAGGAAAATGGTCCCTCAAGTGCAACCAGCGCAGCTTGACCCTCAACTGCAAAAGAGACTGATGAAATAAGTGGCTTCTCAACCACTTGCCTGCTGCTCCAATCTCCTCATAAGTATGGATAAAGTGAATTATGTAGGGTGTACAAAGAGAATTTCCTCCATAATATCTATCTTCCCCAAGGCCTCCTAGGGAATGCCCATCAATCATGCTTATGGCCCCAACTAGACCATGAAGCTCTAAAGAAATAATGCTCCTCCTTGGAGCAACATCCTGCACATGTATGGTTAAGGGACATACATCATATAAATAATCATGAAAATAATCATCACCCTTACCATATGTTCTTCTCATACAAGTGGAGTGGCTCATAAGTGAGTCTCCTCTCATCTCTAAAGGGAAAAGAAGTGGTTGTGTTAACTCTCTCAAAGAGTCATGTCTCTCCTCCATCTGCATCTGATCCATGAATCTACTCATATGTTTATATATCTCCTCCTCAAATCCCATCCAAAAATACCCCTCCACGATGGTGTGGTATGCTCTCATAGAATCAAGTGGGGCTGAAAAGGAAATCCTCATAAGCTGATTGTAGAAACTCCTCCTTGAGCTTGGAAGCTCTAGGAAAGAATATCCTGCCATGATAAAAGATGAACCCATCTCTAGCTGAGTATCCCTCCTCATGCAACTGGTCATCCAATATCATGCAAGTAAAAATATCCTTGGAATACTCCACCAACATCTGGGAGCTCCAATATGGATCTATCCTCCATAGTGACAGCGTTTATTATCTCTCATGAAGAGCATCTGTCATATGGTCATCCTCCTCTTTGACATCTCCCATGACAAATATGCAAGTTGGAAGGCTGCTATCCTTCCTCTGCTACTTCTGCCACAGCACGGAATCTGAAATGGGAGTGGTCTCTAATGATGTTAAGAGAATTCTCTCTCTCTCCTTGAGTCTACCCCAGACTCCCAGTGTTGTATCAAGATCCCTCCAGGTTTCCACCCTCCTGAAATCAATGATTGGTGCCCAAACATGTGAAGCATCCATCCTCCTCTACTGATCTAGTGGTCTCCCCAAAAAAATTTCTCCATGCAATGAGACATCATCATCAAGAGATGACTGAATATATGAATGGAGAAAGATCTCCATTCTTCCACTGCGCAATCCAATCACCTCCTTAGGTGCATCAACCTCCATATATGAATAGGGATGTGTACTCCTCATCTCATGATGTTGTGTCTTCTCCCTACCTCCTCCTTGTGTCTCCATGGTTTCACACCTTCTCAACAACGACACAGGTAGAACATGAGTTGTGCCTTGATCCCCACACATGAGATCGTGGGGAATTTTTTGCAAAGATGCAAGCATCCCTATATTTGGAGCAAGAGCTCCTCCTTCCTCTGCATGAGGTGCTAGATCAACTCTATATCTAACATCACTGTTTCCCTCAATCTCTGCAACATGAATGGGAAAATCTCCAATGATTGGATCCCTTTTTGAGAAAGAGAACTCCATGCTCCTTTGCTCAAAGGTGTGAAATGAAAACTTTCCTTCCAGCAAAGTATGGTGCAAGTTTTCATGCAAGGGTCTTACTTGATTTTTTGGGTTTTTATCCACCATATGTGTTTCATGAATCCTCCATCAAATCCTTTCACTAATGCCTTAGTGAAGCTAGCATAGGATGTAATGTTTACATTTCTTAAAGAAAAGGATTCAAAAATCCACTAGGCAAAAGCCTTACCTCTCAAATGTAGCACTACAACTTTGATGGCTTCATCTTACGACATTTGGTGCTGCTGCAAGAAGGTATCTAACTCCTCTACCCAAGATTTGGTTGAACATACAGGTGAACCTTCAAAGGTAGATAGATGAAATCTATCCTGCTGCTTCCTTTCCTTCACCTTCATCTTGTAAAACTTTGAAAAACTGAGATGATCTCTGAATTTCTGAGTTCGAGACACACACTCTTTCAAGAAATCACTAAGGGTTTCCCTCCTAGCAACCTCTTATTCTCTTTCCATCCCTCATCCAGAAATCTTGGGCATGTGACTGTGCTAAGTATTAGGATGTGTAGCTACATGCTCACACTCCTCAAATCTAGAGTTTGATTTATAATCAAACCCTTCAGGAGATTCTCTATACATCCTCCTGATCTCCTTGAACTCTTCATGGATCATATGTACAGATTTAGGAAGAATCTTGGTAAGCTTATCCCCTCCTTATTTTTCTTTTTCTTCTCCAAAAGATGGAGTCTTTTTCCTGCTTCTTTCTTTGTCTCCTTCTCGATGACAATATGAAGTGCAGGGCTCTTCCTCTTCTTTCTGCTTATCCTCCTTAGGGAGGTTCTTCATGGATCTGAAATATGATGAGATAAATCCCATCCTCTTCAATATTATGATCTTCTTTGGCTTAGACTCACAGGCTGAGCCAAGAAATCAGCTTTGATACCACTGTAATGTTCCCAAATTGGGACAGCTAGCAAGGCATGAATGGAAAATGCATTTTCGAGTAATGGCTACTACAGAAATTGAAACCAGGACCTGGATCCCTTATATCAATGTATCTAAAAATGAAATCCAAGATATGGCTCCAAATAAATCCTTCTAAGTGGGTTAAAAAAATCTCCCACACTTAGATATCCTCAGAAAATGCCCAATGAAGGGACTGCAACTTATGAAAGCACAAGATATGGAGAAAAAACATTATTCTATGAAGTCTGCACACATGAAGAAGTAGATAGCCAACCAAGGTATAATATAGCAGAAAATGTGTACAATTCTTGAGGAATCAATCAGTCAAGCTGGGTGTAGGTTTTAACCCTGAACATAAATTATCTACACACGAATCTTATAACAGAAAATAAATAATAGCGAGATCATAAAACATAAAACAGATAAACACAGAGATTTTCCCCTGGATCCCAAATCGGGACAACCAGCTTGATTTTTTATTATATTCCTTTTAGTGTTACAACACATATATATACATGCCGAAGCATACATAAACCCCAATCCATAAACCTTGGATTAGAACATAACCATAGTTCCCTTGACCGGATCTACAAAAATACCAGGGGCCGAAAACCATCGTACCCCAAAACCATGTGCAAAACCATGCACAAAACCATGGACACGGACTACCCACCGGAAATTAGGGACCAAACATTTTCGCCAGGGCACTACCCCGGACCCCGACAGGGGGGGCTATCACCCCCACGCGTGCTTATTCATGGAAAGAATATAACACATACCCAACATTCTACCACTTGTTGTTTTCTTTCCACAGGGGGTCACAAGAGAGCTTAGTCATTGGCCCAATTCTTCAACACCCATTGTTTCTCTACACCAAGAGAACTTCTAAGTGCTCACAGACTTTTTTAATGCATCTGCAACATTCTTCAAAGTGTCCACCTTTACCAGCAACACCCTTTTAGCCTCAACCATATCTCTAACAAAGTGATATTTAACATCAATGTGCTTTGTCTTTGAATGATAAGCAGGGTTCTTAGCCAAGAAAATTGCACTTTGACTATCACAGTCTATCCTTATAGCTTACTGTACCAACCCCATACTTGAACACAATCTCTGCAACCAAATTGCTTCCTTGCTTGCATGAGTGGCTGCTATGTATTCTGCCTCTGTAGTTGAAAGAGCCACTACAGACTGTCTTTTACTCATCCAACTGACTGCGCCTCCAAATAAGCTAAACACATACCCACTTGTAGATCTTGTTTGGTCCAGATCTCCAGCCCAGTCTGCATCAACAAAACCACGAATATCCAACATTCTTTCCAATCCTGGTCTTCCCTGGTAGCACAAGCCATAATCACTAGTGCCACATAAATATCTGAAAACCCACTTCACTATTGTCCAATGCTCCTTCCCTGGGTTTGACATAAACCTGCTCAATACTCCCACTGCATGTGCAATGTATGGTCTAGTACAGACCATTGCATACATTAGGCTACCCATTGCACTTGCATATGGAACACGGGACATATACTCCTCTTCTTCTTGTGTCTTGGGACACTGTTCAGCAGATAGCTTTACACCTACAGGAATAGGAACATTCACCGGTTTACTATCCTGCATATTGAACCTCTGCAATATAGTCTCGACATACTTCCTCTGGTTTAACCAGAGCTTCCTCTTTTCCCCATCTCTCTTAATTTCCATGCCCAAAATATAGTTTGCAGCACCCAAATCCTTCATGTCGAATTTGGAGAACAGTTGGGTCTTCAAATCTTGGATAATTTCTTTGTCATTTCCAATCAACAACATATCATCCACATACAAGACCAAATAAATAACACGGTCACCAATTAATTTAAAACAAACACAGTGATCCTCCTTGCTTCTGGTGAAGCCAAGTCCCCGTATATAGGTATCAAATTTCTGATACCACATCCTTGGTGACTGTTTTAACCCATACAGAGACTTCTTCAACCCGCATACTAGTTCTTTCTTACCCTTCACCATAAAGCCTTCAGGTTGCTTCATGTAGATCTCCTCTTCTAGATCCCCGTGAAGAAATGTTGTCTTCACATCCATCTGTTCTATCTCAAAATCAAATGCAGCAGCAACAGATAAAAGTAATCTAATAGAAGTAACTTTGGCAAGAGGAGAAAAAATATCACCAAAATCAATTCCCGGCACCTGGGAATAACCCTTCACTACCAACTGAGCTTTGTATTTCTCCACCTTGCCTTCTACATAATTCTTCTTCTTAAACACCCATTTGCTCCCAATGGGCTTCCTTCCAGCTGGCAACTCCACCAGATCCCATGCATCGTTTTTGTGCAAGGATGCCATTTCATCAACCATGGCCTCCTTCCAGAGTTTTCCATCCTTTGAATCTACTGCCTCCCTCACAGTTCTGGGTTCATCATTAGTTATAGTTAAGGCAAAACCTGAACAGAAAGCAGATGGACTATACCTTTCTGGTTGCCTTCTTTCCCGAACTGATCTTCTCAAAGCTGGAGTTTGTGGCTCTTCATCTTCTGAGTCTTCTTCTATTGTAGAGTCTGATTCATCCTCCTTTAGCTCAAACTCTATCTTCTAAGGTTCCTTTGGTAGGAATTCATGTTTAACAACATCTTTCACTTCTCTAAACACCACATCTCGGCTGTACACAACCTTCCTTGTTTCTGGGTTCCAAAGCTTGTAACCCTTTAAACCATCCTTATACCCAATAAAGATGCACCTTTCAGATTTATTATCCAACTTGGTCCTTTCCTCCTTTGGAACATGTACATATGCATCACATCCAAATACCCTTAGATGTGAAAGAGAGGGTTTCTTACCAGTCCATACCTCATGTGGAGTCTTATCCTCCAACGCTGATGAAGGTGATCTGTTAACTAAGTAACATGCAGTCTCCACTGCCTCTGCCCAGAATTCTTGTCCTAACCTGGTACCACTGAGCATGCTTCTTGCCTTTTCCATCAGTTTTCTATTCATTCTTTCTGCAACTCCATTTTGCTGAGGTGTGTATGGAGTAGTCTTCTGCCGTGCTATACCACACTTCTTACAGAACTCTTCAAATTCCTTCTTGCATAACTCCCCACCATTATCTGTCCTCAGCGCCTTTATCTTCTTCTCTGTCTGGTTTTCCACCAGAGCCTTAAATTCTTTAAATTTGTCAAAGACTTCAGATTTCTTCCTCAAGAAATATATCCATGTATTCCTTGAGAAGTCATCTATGAATGAAACATAGCACACAGACTTTCCCAGTGATGGAACTGACACAGGCCCAAACACATCACTGTGCACAAGTTCTAATATCTTGTTTGCCCTCTTAGCACCAGAAGGAAAACTCACCCGATTCTTCTTCCCATATACACAATGTTCACAGAATTGAAATCCAGAGAACAATTAGACATACCTTCTACCATACCATCTCTATGCAGTATCCGAAGGCCCTTCTCTCCAATATGTCCAAGCCTTTGATGCCATAGCATGGTCTTTTCTCCAGAGATAGCTAGACTTTCCGTCCCACTTTCAGGAACCACAGAACTGTTACACCCATCAATAACAGTGCTACCTTGTAGCTTGTACAGAGTTCCAGTCCGAACTCCTCACATTAATACTAGTGCTCCCCAAACCATCTTGCAGGCATCTTTCTTGAACACTTTTTTTACACCTGCATCATCCATCTTGCTTACAGAAATCAGATTTCTAGCCAATGCAGGAATATGCAGAACACCAGGAAGTGTTCTAATCCTCCCACCTTGCAGCTTCAGTTGACCTTTCCACGTCCGACGATTCTGGCCTTCCTATCATCCCCTAGGAAGACATCACCACCATCATATTTCTCATACTCGCAGAACCACTCCCTATGGTGAGTGAAGTGAAAGGATGCACCTGAGTCAATCAACCATGACTCATGATCTACATGTGTATTTGAAGAAGAAGCCAAATACACATCCCCACCTTCATCGGAGGTGGTTTTTGCCTCTGCAGAAGGAGCATCATCAGATCCCTTTCCTTTCTCAGGAGCTTTAGATCTGCAGTCCTTTTTGTAGTGCCCTTCCTTTCCGCATTTCCAACACAGCTTTACAAACTTTCCAGGAGATTTATATCTCCCTCTAGATTTGGATCTCCCACTCGAACCCTTATTCTTGTTTCTGTTCTAGGACCTTCCTCGTACAGATAAGGCATCTCCATTCTGACCCTCCATATTTCTCCGTCTCATTTCCTCCAACAGCAAGGCTGAGACAATGTCATCAAAATTCAAGGTAGTTGTATTGCTACCTATTGCAATAACCAGACTGTCCCACGAGTCTGGTAGAGAGCACAACAAACTGATGCACTTATCTTCATCTGAGATTTTAATATCAACAGATGACAGATGACTTACCATAGTATTGAAGGCGTTCAGATGCTCTGTCACCGAGTCTCCATCCTTCATCCTTAGGTTATACAGCTTTTTCCGCAGGAACAACTTATTCACCAGAGACTTAGATTGGTACAAAGTCCCTAGCTTTTCCCACAAGGTCTTCACCGTAGCTTCCCCAGATACATTCAACAATACTGAATCTGAGACACACAACCGTATTGTGCTCTTAGCCTTCCGATCCAGTTTCTTCCAGTCTTCATCTGACATTGCCATTGGTTTAGTACCTGGATCTACCGCGATCCACTGATCTTTATCCACCAGCAGATCCTCCATCTTGAACTTCCACAACTCAAAACTCTGACCATTAAATTTCTCGATCTCTATCTTTCCGCCGCTCACCATCTTCTCTCACCGCAAGAATCGATCCCGCATATCTCCCACTGAACAGGGTCTACCTCAGGCCCGAACTAAAAACCCTCAGCAGCAAAGGTGTCCCCTTGAAGCCGAAACAGCTCTGATACCAAATGTAAGTTTTAACACTGAACAGAAATTATCTACACACGAATCTTATAATAGAAAATAAATAATAGCGAGATCATAAAACATAAAATAGATAAACACAGAGATTTTCCCCTGGATCCAAAATCGGGACAACTAGCTTGATTTTTCATTATATTCCTTTTAGTGTTACAACACATATATATACATGCCGAAGCATACATAAACCCCAATCCATAAACCTTGGATTAGAACATAACCGTAGTTCCCTTGACCGGATCTACAAAAATACCAGGCGCCGAAAACCATCGTACCCCAAAACCATGTGCAAAACCATGCACAAAACCATGGACACGGACTACCCACCGGAAATTAAGGACCAAAAATTTTCGCCGGGGCATTGCCTCGGACCCCGACAAGGGGGGCTACCGCCCCCCCTGTTACCCCCCCGTTCCACCCAGTGCAAAGGGGAGTCTATCACCCCCCCACGCGTGCTTAGTCATGGAAAGAATATAACACATACCCAACACTGGGAAATGAAAGCCTCAATTAGACATGTACAAGACAATACATCTACACTGCTATGCAGAAAGCTCATATGACTAAAATAACGCAGTTCATTGGAGACACTGCAAAAAAATACATGAATATAGAATTATATATCAATATCAGCTCAAATAAATGAAGGGGAGAAATATCTCAACCTCTGAAAACACTAATACTGCAAAATACACAATCCTTGGAATGATTGGCTACAATATACATGAAATTGGAAAATCTGTAGAAATGTTGGAGTTGCTGGGCAACAGCTGCAACTCAAACTTATACAATATGGATTTGGCTGAATATGATACCCAATATGCAACAAACCTCCTCCGATACATTTCCCATGTACAAGGCTGATCCTAATACTGGAAATCTTGCCCTCCAAAATGTTGGTGCAACCTCTCACTGCAAATGCACTCTAGAATAATGCAGTCAAGGCACTGGACTGAGCTGTCTATGATGGGAGATGGTGGCCCTGATTCCAATATGTGAAAAATAGCTCTGAAATCTCTTTCACTAACCTCCTGGAGAGACAGGAACTCCCTCCTCTGAAAGATGAGCCAAAGAGAAGTGTTGGGGAACCCTCCACTGCAAAACCCCAGCAACATTGCGTTATACTTGAGCAGAAATAACACAGTACCTGAAGAATGGTTTTGGCCTTGAGCCAAGGTGTGGAGAATATGAAATGAAATCCTTCAAGAGACCTCTCAAGAAGAGGAGGAAATCCTAAACGGGAATCCCTCGTGCTAAGCAGCACTGCAACTCAGCTAAACAGCCAGAGTATGCAATTTGTCTGAATAGACAAATGATCAAATGCTCAAAAGATATCTCACTATGGTTGCCTCCTCCTCCTCTTATAAAAGTGAATGCCTCTTTTCCATGGACCCCACACATTAGTGTTTCTTCCACAAAGAGTCTTTCTCCCTCCAAAACTGTGTTGTCTTCCCATGCAAGCTACACCTCTTTAGGCAGTGCTGTTGACTTGGTCAAACTTGACCTTCTCCTCATGAAACTTGCCCTTTTTCACACTAGAAGGTGCAAAATAAGTTTCTCCAATGATCCTTTTCACATTATGAAGGATATTATTCCTACTCATGGGCCTTTTTCCCATTTTATTCATCTCCTATATGAAATAAGAAAAAATTAATGTTCCAATTTTCTTCATGAAAATTTTGGAACATTACAGATTTCAAATGAACAGCTACAGAGATGAAAATGAGGCCAGGTAGATATACCTAGAAAAAAATTTATATTTTCATTGTGGTATAGGGTTTTAAAAGAGAGAATCAGAATGAGCATATTACATGAGTTCATTCATCAGATGAAGTAGAACAAATTTATGAAAATATTATAAAAGAGAGAACAAAGTTAAGAATTATGCTTATAGATTCATAAGATCATCATGTATAAGCATACATGTGATTTCATGGAAGCATAAACATTCAATTTTATGGTAACAATGAGAAAAAAAATGCTAATAAGCATACCACTAGAGTCCTAAAATTATAGCTACAACATGTCTTTGATTTCATTATAAAAATATGTACACAAGCTCAACATTGAAATATCAACTATCCAACCTCTAAAATGAATTGAGTTGGAGTACATATAGAAAATAGAGAAGATGCCACCTCAATGGGTTGAAACCTGATCCAAAACACTTCATAAATGCACCTAATGAGTCATTACCTAGATTTTAGGGAAGTTATAAATAATCCCCTCTAATTTAGCTAGCAACTAGGAGTCTTTGTCTCCTTGATTAATTACAAGATTCCTCAACAATAAGGATCATAAATAGACTTAACCATAAAACAACACATGAGACAACTGTTACCTCAAATCTTTGACCATTTGTGACTGACACCTGTCCAAAAATCCTCCTACACAGAAATGTAGCATGCCTGGTGTTATTATTGTTGAGATTCATCAAGATGATTATCCTAGTGAAAATTAAGCACCTTCACTAGGTGGGGCCCACAGGCTATTTTTAGGTGTATGTCTATTTTTATAATGGTGAGCATATTATAAAATTAGCAGGAGACTAATTCTATATGGTTGAGAAAATTCTATATTTAGATGAGTTTCTATTTTTAGATCATGGGCGAAGTCTATTTATAGATTGCATATCTAAAAATAGAATGCATGTCGATTCTTATTAGCCCTTAATGATAATTAGAAAATAAATAATAATTTATTCTCTTGAAGCACTTGATTTCAGTTAACTGATGTGGCAAACCAGTTAGTTGAAGGAATTATGCACTCCAAGGTTGGTTGGTGGGACATACATAATGGACTTCGTTGTAACTGATTGTGGCAGAGTTGTAACAGAGTTGGAAGAGTAGTTATGAGAGTTGTTATTTATTTTAACTCATTTAAGTGAGTTAAAATCAGTTGTGCTAGTTGTAACTAAAGATACACTATTGAGAGATCAATGAATTAATTATTTAATCAATTCACAAGTAGTTTCTCACTTGCAACTAAAGAAATACAATAGTTAACTACTTGCATGTTAGATCTAGTGGAGACGCAGTGGAGAGATAGGTGAAAGGGTATGTTTGAATATCAGTTGTGACTATAGGGATGCATCCAATGCATCTACACACACATTGGAGTTTCTAATGAGGATTGTGAAGTCAAGGCAAGGTAAGATTGAATTCATTCAGGAATCTTCTTTAGCAGGGATTGCACAGTGGAGGCAGGCTGTCAAGAGGCAGTAAATTGGTGCATGTGTGAACCAATTTTTGTATGACAGTGTGAGACGATTGTATATTGTAATGAGAGCTCTATGAGCTAATATTTGTATGATATTGTTTCATGATCCATGATATACATAATATATGATAGTTGGGTTTTTTAGTTTTAAGCTTTCCTGGTAAAAACATCTTTTTATGTGCAATTTATTTTTCTTCATGTGTTTGCAATTGAAAATTTAATTTCCGCAAAGAACTGAGTAGAGGGATTCTGTATTTAACAATGGATTTAATTGTTAGATCAGGGGAGTCTGGTAATATAAATTGTATTTAAAATTTCTACATGGTATCGGAGCAATGTTAATCACTGAAGATTGCAATATTGAAGCAGTGTTGAGTTTTGTTGGTGGAACAATTCAAATTTGCAGCAAGAATTTCTTGGTGCGACAGTTGAGTAAACATCGAAATGGATTTCAATGGTTTGTGGTTGGAGTATGAACTCAAGGGAAGCTCAAACTACATAGACTAGAAGGATAGGATGGAGGCGGTGCTTGAAGATAATGGTTTGAAGGATTTCAACGATAGCGATGTTCATAAGCCCACTTCAACAGATGCTGCATTACTTGACACCTGGCAAAAGAAAGTAGCGAAGACGAGAAGGATTCTATTGGAAGGTGTGAAAGACCATATTTTGTCGAGCCTTCGCAGGAAATAAAATCCATTTGCAATGTGGAAGGCTTTTACAGTTATTTTCCAAAGAAGTAGCGACCATAGGAAGTTGGCACTGAAGGATAAACTAAGAAAAATCAAAATGGAGAAGGGCGAAAATATTCCAAAGTATCTCACGAAGTTTTTCCAATGTAGGGATGAGCTGGGGAGTGTGGGAATCACAGTTTCTGATGATGATTTGGTGAGATTGGCTCTCTTGGGTCTTCCTAAGAGTTGGCACAGTTATCAAGACTCTGTCAACGGATGGGAAAAACTGTCAGGTTGGGAATGACTGTGGTCAGATCTAGTGCAGGAGGAGTTCAGGCGGAACACCAGGGATGACTCTTCATCAAAGAATGATGATGAAGAGGATTATTATTTTTCTGCCAAAGTGAAGAAAGGGAATGTGAATAAATCCCAATCTGAGGCTAAAGGCAAGAAGCTGGATTTGTCCAAGGTGAAGTGTTTTCACTCTCACGAACATGGGCATCTCGCCACAAACTGCCCATAGAAAAATAAGAACAAGAAGGTTGCTGGAGCTGCAACTTGTGAGGCCCTTTCCTCAAAATTTTAACTTGATTTCTCTTTGATCACATGCTTGGTTTCAAGCACAATGGGATTGGTGTGGTATCTTGATAGTGGTGCTTCCTTCCACATGATGGGAGATAAGGAGCTTTTTCAACGACTTGGAGGAGAAAAATCTCCAGATGCATATAAAGATGGGCGATGATGGATGATACAGTGCGACCATCATTGGTACCATTACCTTTGAGAGGGATTCATGTAAAAATTTTATGTTGAAATATGTTAGGCATGTTCCAGGTCTAAAGAAGAACTTGGTCTCATTTGTGATGTTGGAGGATAGAGGTTATGACTTTGTTTTCAGTGATGGAAAATATTTCCTGTGACATAAAACAGTGGGTCAAACAAAGAGGATAGGTATTTGAGTTAAGAATTTCTACAAGCTGGAGGTAGATTCCTGCGTTGCAATGGTGGGCAAAGAAGAAGAAGTGGTGAGCTGGGATGAGGGAGAATTATGGCACAGGATATTGGGCCATCTTCACCATGGCGCCTTGAATATTTTGCAGGAGATTTCCAATGTACTTCCCACGGGTACACTTGCGCAGATAGATTAGTGCAAGGGATGTACTATGGGTAAGTTTGTGAAGACCAAATTTCATGAAAAGGAGAACTGTGCTTCGATGATCCTAGAGAGAGTTCACACAGATGTGTGTGGGCCATTCTCAGTTGCTTCAACAACAAAACACATGTATTATGTTATTTTGTTTATGACTATTCTCGTAGATGCTGGATCTTCTTCATGTAGAAGAAATATAAAACATTCTCAAAGTTCTGTGAGTTTAAAGCATTGGTGCAGAAAGAGTCGGGGAAGCAAGTGAAGGCTCTGTGGAGCGATAATGGTGGTGAATATATCTTGAATGAATTCAAAGAATTATGTAGCAAAGAAGGAATTCGAAGAAAACTCATAGTGCCTCATAACCCACAGCAGAATGGGGTCACGGAGAGCAATAATAGAATGATCGTGGGTGCTTCATGAGCTATGCTGCATGATTAGGGCCTACCAATGGACTTGTGGGTGGAATCATGCAACAGTGCAGTTTATGTGAAAAACCGTTGTCCTCATAGAGTACTTGGAATGAGTACAACATAAGAAGCTTTTACTGGTAAGAAATCAGATGTTTCTCACTTTAAGATTTTTAGCTCATCTATTTATGTGCACGTGATCAAGAATGCCAGGAAGAAGCTGAAGCCGACTGCTGAATTTGGGACATTTGTGGGGTACACAGAAACACCCCATAACTATCGTGTGTATTTTCTAAAAGTTTGAATGACTGTGGTGCGACGAGATATAAAATTTGATGAGGAGAAAGCCATGAAGTTGTCGCTTGAGAGAGAGCTAAACTTGCATGCAGAGGAAGAATTGCTTGTTCCCAAAGATGAGCCTCTAGATGTGGATCAACCATAGGAGGAAGTTCATGGACTGGAGGAGTCCACTCACGTAGAGCCAAACATCAAGATTGGCAGAAGGCGTACCACAAAAGCTGAGAGGTTGAAGCTTCATGCGGCACAGAATGTAGGAGCCCCTACTTCACACCGTAGACAGAGATAGTCTCCTGAAGGATTTACTCAATACATGGCTCTCATGAGAAAATGTATTGTGAAAGGATATGGGCCTCCTTCATTATTTCCTTGGATTGGAAATATGGAAGCGAGAAGGTGAAATTTTTGTGTCTAAAGGCAAGTATGCAAGTGATATACTTGATAATTTTCACATGGAGGGCTGCAAACCCATGGATAATCCTCTTTCAAGAAATGGGAGGAAAGAGGATGTTACATTGGTAGAGATAGTGGATGCTACTGTCTATTGATAGTTGGTGGGTTCGCTCATGTATTTAGTTAATACAAGACCAGACATATGCTATGCGGTGAACCATCTTAGTCAAGCGATGGTTAAGCCTACCAAGCTCTTTTGGAAGGTGAGCAAGCATGTCCTGAGATATCCCAGGGGCACAACTGAGTATGGATTATGGTACAAATAGACATATGAGGTGAAGTTACATGGCTTCACGGATGCATATTGGGAAGGCAGCCCAACGAACATAAAGAGAACATCAGGAGGGGTTTTCAGTATCGGATCTACACCTTTTTCTTGGTACAGTAGGAAACAAAGATCCGTGGCACTCAGTTCAGTGGAAGCAGAGTACATGGTAGCAAGTCAAGCTACATGTGAGGCTATCTGGATGAGGAAGATCCTGGTTGGTTTGTTTGGTTCTCATTTATATCCTACAGTGATTCATTGTGATAATCAAAGTTTCATTGAAATCTCAATTAATCCTGTGTTTTATGATAGATCTAAGAATATAGATATCTGGTATCATCATATCAGAGATTGTGTGCAGCGGAAGATCATGTTGCTTCAATACATTCCTACGGAAGATCAGGATGTAGATATTCTGACAAAGGCGCTCACTAGGAGAAAATTCAAATACCATAGAGATATGATTGGGGTGAAGGATAATCCCTTTCTTGTTGAGAGGGAGTGTGGAGATTCAACAAGTTGATGATCCTAGTGAAAATTAAGCACCTTCACTAAGTGGGGCCCGCAAGCTATTTTTAGGTGTATGTATATTTTTATAATGGTGAGAATATTCTAAAATTAGCAGGAGACTATTTCTAGATGGTTGAGAAAATTCTATCTTTAGATTATTTTCTATTTTTAGATCATGGCGAAGTCTATTTATAGATCGCATATCTAAAAATAGAATGCATGTCGATTATTATTAGCCCTTAATGATAATCAGATAATAAATAATAAATTATTCTCTTGAAGCACTTGATCAGTTAACTGATGTGGCAAACCAGTTAGCTGAAGGAATTATCCATTCCAAGGTTGGTTGGTGGGACATGGACAATGGAATTTGCTGTAACTGATTGTGGCAGAGTTGTAACAGAGTTGGAAGAGTATTTATGAGAGTTGTTATTTAGTTTAAATCAGTTAAGTGATTTAAACTCAGTTGTGCTAGTTTTAAATAAAGATACACTAGTGAGAGATTAGTGAACTAATTATTTAATTAATTCACAAGAAATGTCTCACTTGCAACTGAATAAATACAATAGTTAACTACCTGCATGTCAGATCTAGTGGAGACCGAGTGGAGAGATAGGTGAAAGGGTCTGTTTGAATATTAGTTGTGACTATAGTGATGCATTCAATGCATCTACAGACACATTGGAGTTTCCAATGATGATTGTGCAGTCAAGGCAAGGCAAGATCGAATTCATTCAGGAATATTCTTCAGCAGAGATTGTGTAGTGGAGGCAGGCTATCAAGAGGCACTAAATTGGTGCATGTGTGAACCAATTTTTGTACGACAGTGTGAGAAGATTGTATATTGTACTGAGAGCTCTATGAGATGATATTTTTATGAGATTTTTTCATGATCCATGATATACATAATATATTTTAGTTGGGGTTTTTAGCTTTAAGCTTTCCCGGTAAAAACATCTTGTTATGTGCGATTAATTTTTCTTCATGTGTTTGCAATTGGCGATTTAATTTCCACAAAGAATTGAGTAGAAGGATTCTGTATTTAATAGTGGATTTAATTGTTAGATCAGGGGAGTCTGGTAATACAAAATTGTATTTAAAAGTTCTACAAGTGTCCAATAATCAGTGATCAAAATGTACTCTTTCAAATTTGTTTAGTAGTGGTCCTAGGTCAAACTTTTATATTTCCAAGTCAATTTTCAAATAAAATTTTGATCGCTGAATATGTCTAGGTCTTAAGAAGCTACTCCCTCCAGTTTATTCATGGTCATTGTCATTTCATGGGTCATGAGCTTCATTATCATCTAGAGTCTTAGGTCAGCTACCATGCTTTCACCCAGGTCAGTGTCTAGATGTCTTTCATTTCACCACCATAAATTTCCAGATTCTGTCATAAAGAAGGTGAAATAAGGGTCATTTTCACCATACAAAGAATCTTCATTGAGAGTCAGAAAAGATAGGTGATAAAATAAAGGTAAATTGTCCTTTTTCAAGAAGTATGCCACATGGTTGAAAGAGCTCCTCTCTCATGATCATAACTCTCCACAACCATCCAAAGGTAAAATGAGCTTTCACAAAGATTCAGAGACCTCCTAATAAGTAAGTGGATTCTTTTCACACATATTTCAAATCAAATTCTGTAGAAAATGAGTGGATTCGCTCCTTAGGGTTTTGCACCACTACAATTTTAGTGCCTTTCATACTTGATGGGTTTCAGTCATTTAAACTCTCATCCCACCATTTGAGACCTTTACATATCTTCCAAAAACCCTACCCTAGCATTCCCTATCACTCAGAACCCTCTTTACCATTATTTTCATCAAAACCCTATTTTTCCACTACATTTCCACCAGAAAAATAGGAAATCCTCGTGTTTTCACATTTTGGTCAAAATCCTTATACCCATTTCAATAAATTTCACTTTTAGCTTAAAACTAACACATCACCTTACCTCCTCAATTTTTTTTGGAATTTTCCTTAGCTTTCTTCCACCCTATTTCTTCCCATAAAATCACCCTACCACTATCCTCTTGTTTTCTTAATTCTACACCTCCCCTACCCATTTCATCTAGCTAGGGTTTTCATCTTGTTGAAAAACACCATGGGGGGAGAAGATAAAAGCCCATAAGGGAGGTCATCCTTCCAGGTTTGAGCCAACTCAAACCCATGGCATCATTTTTAGTGCTTCGTGATCGTTTTCTAGGGTTTACATTGCACACAGGGACATTTTATCTTCAAAATACGTTTGTGAAGAAATGGAGATGAATTTTCCAAAGGTGAAAGTGGTTTTTGTAAATCATAGAACAAAGAACAAAAAATATGGAAATTATACAATAAATGTGTATACCAATGGATTCAATCCGATCATGCGATATGCTAAAGCAAGATACTAAATCCTTCTACAAATTAATTGTGGAAAATAAACATGATCGCCAATCACAACAAGTAAAGAAAGAAGCAAATCAAACCACAACACAGATATTTTCCCGAGGATAGCTTACTACTCAAAACCCATATATATTCTATTGTATATTCACCAAGGAATCATGAAACAATTACAATGTACTCTTCTCACATGAGTCTCCTGCACTCTCACAACTGTCTCACACTGATCTAGACAAAATTGACCAACACTTAGTGAATTTTCAGCCTGTACTCAGCCTGCCTTGCTTTGTCAATTAATGTGGAATGAAATCCCTATTCTTTACAAAATTCAACCTTCCAAAATTGCACAATACTCATGGGAAATCCTGTGGGTGCTTTACCACATGCGGGAAACCTACTAATAATACAACTGATAGTTAACATCCCTTTAACCTTTGTCTCAATTGGGTCTCCATTGAAACTGACATGCATGCAACTATTAATAGTAAATCACCAGTTACATGAAAAATTAACGCATGTGAATTAAATCTGATTTAATTCACTTGACCTCCCACTAGTGAAACAAATAGTTACAACTAGTTAAACTAATTTTAACTCAATTAATTGAGTTAACTGATTTCTCATGCATTAAACTAATGCACTAACTGCAACTTGGACTCAATAAGTAATAGAGTCACTCTGCATGCCTCACCAACCACCCTCAACTCAAAATTCATGAGCTAACTAAGTTTATCACACTCAGTTAACTATTACAAGTGATTATGATATATGATTACATTTTATTGTCCAATTTAATTAAGGGAAAATGAAATTAGACACACATTTCTTGTTGACTTTTCGACAGTCCCTCTCAACAAGAAATGGATCATCAACTACCCTGATTTTTCCTCTATGGTGTTCTAATTTTCTCCTGGTGAGCATCTTCATCAGAATATTTGCATCCTGATCTTCCATGGGAATGTACTAAAGTACCATAATGGTCCTCTGAACACAATATCTGAGAAGGTGGTACCGGGTATCTATATTCTTAGACCTATCATGGAATACTAGATTAAGCGAGAGTTTAAGCCAAATCTTGTTATCACAATGTATCACTGTCGAATCCATCTAATGACCAAAAAAATCAAATAGAATCTTCCTCATTCAGATGGCCTCACATGCATCTTGACTAGTTGCCATGTACTCTGCCTCAACTGACCTAAGTGCCACAAATATTTGTTTTTCTTTAACAAGAAACAACTGTCGATCCTATGCTAAAGATCTCTAATGATGTGCTATTTTTGTCTGATGGACTTCTTGCCCAATCTGCATTGGTGAAGCCTTGAAGCTTCACTCCCTCTATTAGTCTGTACCATAATCCATACTCTGTTGTTCCCCTGAGATATCTGAAGACATGCTTCCTCGCCTTCCAAAATAATTTGGTCGGCTTAACCATATCTTGACTTAGTTGGTTAACTACGTAGAAAATGTTTGATATGGTGTTCACAAAGTACATCAGTGAACCTAAAAGCTGCCTGTAAATAGTAGTGTCCACTACCTTACCTGAAGTAGCATCCTCCTTCCTCCAGTTTCCTGGAAGAGGAGTCGCCATGGGTTTACAACTCTCCATGTAAAACTTACTCATAATCTCTTTGCCATACTTGCCTTGAGAAACAAATAGCTCACCATCACACTGCCATATCTCCAAATCAAGGAAATAATGAAGGAGTACCATGTCCTCCATCTCAAAATATATTGCAATGTCCTCTTTGAAAGAAGTTATGAGTTTCTCATCACCTACCAAAAAAAAATCATCAAAATAAAGTACGATAATAAAAATATTACTGTCAACCACAATCTGGTACAGGTTCAGATCCTCTTCTCTCTTTGTGAAGCACAACTCGGTGAAATAGCTATCAATCCTAGTGTAACAAACATGAGGTTCTTGCTTCAGCCCATACAGTGCTCTCTTCAGTTTGCACACATGCCACTCACTGTCAAAGGTCTCAAAACATTATGGCTTCTCTATGTCCACTTTTTTAATATTCCTAACTTAGCTTACAACTAATGGGAATATTAAAGTTTTGTTTTTTCACTTAGATAGGTTAATAAGTGGGTAGGGAAACCCATAAATATATTTATGAAGAATAAAACCACTTGTCATGTGAAAGTGGATCATCTTTCCAGCTTAATAAAGCACCCTAAGGTGTGAATAGGTGCTAGAACATGTGGACTGGGTCAACTTTGACCAAATCAACAACGTTGTCATGGAGGAGTGGACATTAATGGAGGTACAACACAGTTTTAGATGGAGACACATTGCATGGAAGTAGTGTCATTAATGGATGAGGCTTAGGGTTTGGAATCTCATATCTTATAAAAGGAAGAGGATGGCGGCCATATTATTCATATTGGCATATTTGATATTTTGATATATGGTCTGTTTAGACATATATATTTCTTTAGTTGTTTAGCTAAGATAGCATGTATTGTTTAGCACAGGTTGTTCCTGACCGGGAATCCCACCTCTTCCATTGAGAAGCTCTTGGAGGTGTTTGCACTATACTTCCACATTCATGCATTTGGCCAAGCTTCAGTTTCATGTACAACACAATAATGTTTAGAGTTGGGTTGTGTTGTAGGGGTGTAGTAGTGGAGGAGAGAAATATCCATTTTCTGAGATAGTTTTCTATTGGAGGGATCATCCTTTAATCCAAAGGCTTGTGAGGAAGTCCTCAAGGTTTCATTACACATTTTGGCACCAAGCCAAGTAGCATCCATCATTTAAAATGCATTTTTCTGCATGGACTACGTTATTCTGAAGAGCAGTTGCAGCAGTGGGTTTATTGCCATATTTGGAGTGTTTGGGTTTCCTGTGTGGGGATCAGCCCTTCATTTAGGAGATATGTTGGATGAGGATTAGCCATATTGTATATTAGATCAGCCATCTCCCATCATTGATATATTTTTAGAGATTATTCAGCCCTAGGTCCAAATCTGCTATATTTTGTATAGTGTGTATTTCCGGAAACCTTTTCTGGGTTGTCCTGGAATCCTATTTTGGAGCATGGATATTTAGCCTTGGCATATTTGGAGCATTATATCAGCAGAAATACATTTTTATATCTTTCAGCTGCTATTCTCTCTTAGACAACGCAATTTTCTACATTCATGTACTTCATGTATTAACACCATCTTAGATCTAGGTGTATGCTTTCATGGGTGGCTTGTTTGCCCAACTTGAGTGATGTTTTCCTCAAGATCTCGTACCTATTTTGATGTTATATTCATAATGGAATGAATCTACTATTATCTCATGCTTTTATCTATTATATCTATGCATTTTTCTAGTTTTTTTGCTCTCTATTCCTGCTTTTCCCATTTGGGAATATTATAGCGGTATCAGAGCATAATCTTGGCTCATCCTGTGTACTTTAGGTATTATTTTATCTAAGGAGGCTTATCATAGGAAGGAGAAGATTTGCAGAAGATATGAAGGAGAAACCTCACTTTTAGGGGGGAAGGAGTTCTCAAAACTTCTTCTTCAAACCATGCAGTGCATTAGCAGAGACATCAAAGAGATGGGAATGGAGAGATATAAAGATTCTCCAAGAGGTCTGGTACATGAATAAAGCTCCATATTTTCACATTATGGGTGTTTTAATTGAACTACACCATCATATTTACAACGTGGTAATATGCCTAGGGTCATAGCAAGAGAGATGGAGGAAGGAGATGTACCAAAGTAGGAGACTCTTGGTGACTATCTTCAAGAGTATGAATCTCAAACTCAAAGATTTAGAGATCATCTAAAATTCCAAGGGTTTTGCAAGATCAAGGAGGATAGAAGACCTAGCAACCATGACAGAAGGACAAGGTACAAGTAACATGATGTGGGTAGATTATTTCTATATACCTTTGATGGGTGACCTAAATGTTCAGCTAGGGCTTGGGTGGAGGAGCTAAACACCTATTTGTAGCAACACCAAGTTTCAGAAGATGAAGCCATTAGAATAGCAGTGCTGCACCTTGAAAGTAAGGCTTATGCCTAGTGGTTTTATGAATCTTATTCATTAAAATATGAAAATATATCTACTTATGCAGGGTTCACTGGGAGGTTAGTAAAAATATTTAATGAAAAACCTTCTGAAACTTCCTTGGCTGAGCTAGCCAAGCATACCAAAACAAAACCTTTTCATGAGTTGGAAGGATCTATAAATCCAACTCCATTTCAGAAAACTATTGAGGGGGTTAAGAAATTGCAGAATACCTTGATAGAGGCAAGATCCCCATTTTAGAAAGATCTCTCTTCTCAAAGGGAATACATGGAGATTTTTTTTTCAAAAGAGGAACTAAACAAAGAAACTCTTAATGATGATGAGACAACCTCCATTCATGATGAAGGGGAAGAGAAGATAAGAGGTAACAAAACTATCACAGCAGTAGTAGATCTAGTACCTCATGAAGGGGAAGATAGAGCATTTGATCCAAAGAGAGAAATTCTTGTACCTTTGCAAGGAGTTCCAAATAATCTCACATGTGGAGATCAGGGCAAAGTCCATGAGCAACATGTGCCATCATTGATAGATTGTGAGATATTGAAGAAAGAAGAAGATAAGGGGGAGGACTAGCATCATATGATTAGGAGCACACACTCCTTTCTGTTTCAAAATATTGATGCACAGAAGAGGCAATATGATTTTCATAGTGAGGATAAGGAAACATCAGTCCACTCACATATATAGCTTTCTCTAGGCCTTGATGTTTCATTACAAGGAGTCATTCCACCAGGGAGACCCCTTGATTGCAGGATGAAAAAAGAGTTCTATCAACATGGTGCAACATTGATATATTTGGCTAAGGAAGGAGCCTTGGAAGGTGCTGGCATAATGCAGAGAACCTTTGAGGGGTTCAAAGCAGGGGTGAGCAATTTTCTAATATGGACATTGTCATCTCCCCCTCAGCTACTTGCATTTGAAATTGATGATTCATAAATCCATGATGGCATGAGCATGGTGTTAAAGGGATACTTTATAGTATTGGTGCAAAAAATGATACTTCCACACATGAGGAAGATTTCTGAATATGACAAGAGATTATTAACACTCTTGAATGCATTGGCTAAACTATGGAAGTTTGGGAAGGAAGATACCTTTCAAGATGAGGTTGACCTCCATGAACTCCAATATTGTCTTGGGAAAAATCATCTGCAAGGGAGGAAGAAAAAGTGGGGTAATAGTACTCCAACATGTGGCTTTGGCATTGATCATGTCAAAGAGGAGTGTCATGATGTGATAGGTGCTTCATTTAATATTTCTACAGTGATGTCATTATTGGGAAGCCTAGATCCATATTGGGAGTCCTAACTGTTGGTGGAATATTCCAAGAACCTCTTCACATGTAAGGTTCTTGATGGGAAAGTGATAGATGGGAAGTATAGAGTGGTTGATGGAGTCATTTATTTCCATGATCAGATCTACTTGACTAGATGCTCCAAGCTCAAAGGGGATATTCTACATGCATCATATGAGACACTCCCTTCAGGACATGTAGACTTAATTGAGTCTTATCAGACCATCATGGAGGGATTATATTGGGAGGATCTCAAAGAATATGTGCACCAACATATAAGGAGATATGTAGCTTGTTTGATGTATGAGGAGGAGATCAACCACCTTGCAAGGTTGTTTCAATCACTTCCCTTTTTGATGGAGAGATGGGAAGATTTATCTATGAACCTCTTCACCAAATTGTCTACAATATATGGTAAATATTGTGTTTTGATGCTTATTTATCAACTAACAATGTATGCACATTCCTTTACTATGAAATTGCAGCACATTGCTCCATAAGAGAGCAAACCTCTCTTTGGATTTCATGGTCCTATTGAGGCTACATTCGGTGATGTGAATGAACACTTCATGGAGGAATTTGGGCAAAACAGGTTTTGTTTGGCTCATATTCAGTCAACACCTAATGTCCTTCACTATTTCCAAGATTTTGAGAAGCTTATGGCAGCAAGCAAGTGGTTGGGTAGCCACTTATCATATCATATTTTGAGAAAACAAGAGGAAGAACAACGCTGGTCTCACTTGAGGGACTATTATCACCATCCAACATGCTATATGACACATAGTCCATTTTTATTTTGGATCCCATATGGTGATGAAACTTTATTCACTATATTTAGGATGGATTGGGCAAGAGTGGTTCTTGGAACCATAGAGTGGTATCATGAGAGTCCAAGTGCACTTTTGATTCTTAATGACCAAATTATTGCAGACCAAGATCAACAGTTCCATATCTATCATAAATGGAGATAGAGAAAGCGTGAGTTGAACAAAATTATCTCTCATTTTCAGCCATGTAGCCCCTATACATTGCGGAAGCATGGAATTGGTGAATTTTCCTATGAGCTACCAAGGATGGCTCACTTTGTTTGGATGATAGCATGGATATTGGAGTTTCTCATTGGGGTTAAGACACCCAACATTTATCATCTCTCATGCCTTGAGGAAGCCAAAGGGCAACATATAAATCTTTCCATATATCTCCCACTTTTTCACGAAAAGAGCTATTTGGTTTATCCACCAAAGGAAAACTTGTATTCTAGGGAGGAGGCATATCCATTGGATATTTTGTAGTATCCTTGTAGTTGCTTAAGGACAAGAAACATCTTGGAGGGCATGACTGTAATATTCCTAACTTAGCTTACAACTAATGGGAATATTAAAGTTTTTTTTTGTCACATAGATAGGTGAATAAGTGGGTAGGGAGATCCATAAATCTCTTTATGAAGAATAAAACCACTTCTCATGTGAAAGTGGATCATCTTTCTAGCTCAATAAAGCACCCTAAGGTGTGAATAGGGGCTAGAACATGTGCACTAGGTCAACTTTGACCAAATCAACAACGTTGTCATGGAGGAGTGGACATTAATGGAGGGACAACATAGTTTTAGATGGAGACACATTGCATGGAAGTAGTGTCATTAATGGATGGGGCTTAGGGTTTGGAAGCTCATATATTATAAAATGAATAGGATGAAAGCCATATTATTCATCTTGGTATATTTGATATTTTGATATATGATCTATTTAGACATATAGCTTTCTTAAGCTGTTTAGCTAAGATTGCATGTGTTGTTTAGCACATGGTGTTCCTGATTGGGAATCCCACCTCTTCCATTGAAAAGATCTTGGAGGATTTTTCACTATACTTCCACATTCAGGCATTTGGCCAAGCTTGAGTCTCATGAACAACACAGTTCTGTTTAGAGTTGGGTTGTGTTGTAGGGGTGTACCAGTGGAGGAGAGAAATCTCCATTTTCTGAGATAGTTTTCCAATGGAGGGATCATCCTTTCATCCAAAGGCTTGTGAGGAAGTTCTCAAGGATTCATTACACATTTTGGCACCAGGCCAAGTAGCATACATCAACTACAACGCAATTTTCTGCAAGGACTGCATTATTTTGAAGAGAAACTGCAGCAGTGGGTTTATTGCCCTATTTGGAGTGTTTAGGTTTCCTATGTGGGGATTAGCCCTTCATTTAGGAGATATGTTGGAGGAGGATCAGCCATATTTTATATAATATCATCCATCTCCCATCAGTGATATATTTAAGAGATTATTCAACCTTAGGGCCAAATCTTCTATATTTTGTATAGTGTGTATTTCCCGAAACCTTTTCTGGGTTGTCCTGGAATCCTGTTTTGGAGCATGGATCTATAGCCTTGGCATATTTGGAGCATTATATTAGCAGAAATATATTTTTATATCTTTCAACTGCTATTCTCTCTTAGACAACACAGTTTTCTACATTCTTGTACTTCATGTATTAACAACATCTTAGATCTAGGTGTATGCTTTCATGGGTCGTTTGTTTGCCCAACTTGAGTGATATTTTCCTCAATATATTGTACCTATTTTGTTGTTATATTCATCATGGAATGGATCTACTATTGTCTCATGCTTTTATCTATTATATTTCTTCATATTTCCAGGTTTATGCACTCTATTTTTTCTTTTTCCATTTGGGAATATTACAACTTCTTACTTAATAACTCCATTAAGAAATGCAGTCTTCACATACATCTAATGTATCTACCACCCCATATGTGATGAGAGTGCAAGGATAGATCTAATCGATGCGTACCTCGCAACTGGTGCAAAAGTATCATCATAGTCAATCCCCTCAACTTGTGAGAATCCCCGGGTTACAAATCTAGCCTTGTACTTCTCAACACTCCCATCTGCCACCTGCTTCACCTTATAGATCCATCTAGATCCAACCACTAATTTTACAACTAGTCTTCGGACAACTTCCCATGCACTTTTCTTGACGATGGAGTCATACTCCTCAACCATGGCGTCAACCAAAATTGGTTTTTGCACTGCTTCATCAAAAGAGGATGGTTCTATGACAATACACTTGCTCATAAGAGCCATGTATATAGTAAAACTGTCTGGAGTTTGTCTCTATTTGTGCAGTGAAGTAGGTTCTCATACATGTTCTTCTGCATCAAGTCTCAATGTATCAGCTTCTGTGGTTCGCCTTCTACCGTGTCTAGTGGATGACTATGAATGAGTGTTTTCTGCCACTCCATGATTCTCTACGTGTGGCTGCTCCAAATATTTAGGTTCATTATTTGGAACCAAGAGTTCCTCATCTGCATGCAAATAAAGCTCCATATCAATGGAAAATTGCATGGATTTCTCCTCATCAAATTTTATATCCCCTCTCACAAAAGTCATCTTGTTGTTTGGAAAATGCACCTGATAGTTGTGGGGAGTATCAATGTACCCCACAAATATCCCAATATCAACAGTTAGTTCTAGCTTCTTCCTGGAATATTTGGTCACATGGAAATATAAATATGAGCCAAAAATTTTAAAATATGAAACATAAGGTTTCTTACAAGAAAAATCCTCCTCTAGTGTACTCATGCCAAGTATCCGATGAGGATTACGGTTTTTCACAAATAACTCTGTGTTGCATGCTTCTGCCCATAGATGCAATGGTAGGCCCCGATCATGCAACATCTCTCATGTCACACCAACAAATTTTCTATTATTTCTTTTTGTGAACCCATTCTATTGTGGGTTATGAGGCGCAATCAACTCTCTTCAAATTCCTTCTTTGCTATAGAATTTGTTGAATTCATTGGAGATGTACTCACCTCCACTATCACTCTTAAGAGCCTTCACATGCTTCCATGTGTCTTTCTCAACGAGTGCTTTGAACTCACAAAATTTTGAGAACGTCTAATCTTTCTTTTGCATGAAGTAGATCCAATACTTTCTAGAAAAAACATCAAAAAATATCACACAATACCTGTGGTTTGCTGTTGAAGCTGTAGAGAAAGGTCCACACACGTTTGAGTGAAATATCTCAAGGATTTCTGCTACTCGGTTCTCATTCTCGTGAAAATTTGACTTTGTATACTTTCCCATGGTACATACCTTGCATGTGTCTATCTGTGCAAGAGTACCCTTTGGAAGCCTCGTAGAAATCTCTTTCATGACCTTCAAAGCTCTGTGGTGTAGATGGCCCAATATCCTGTGCCATAAATCACCCTCATCCCAGCTCACCACTTTGTCTACTTTACCCATCAATGATGCATAGTCATCTACATCAAGTTTTTAGAGATTCTTCACACGAATCCCACTATTCTTGGCTTGTCCTATGGCTTTGTGATGAAGTAATGCTTTCCATTCACTAAAAACCACATCATAACCTATATCCTCCAACATAGCAACTGAAACTAAATTATTTTTCAAGCTTGGTACATGCATGAAATATTTAAATAAGAATGGTTTACCTAAATTTCTCTAGAAGGTAACTGTACGAATCCTAGTAGTGCTATAACTCTCGTCATCACCCATTTCGATATGCATCCAGAGATCATTCTCCTTGAAGGTACTAAAAAGTTCTTTGTCTCTTATCATGTGGAAATATGCATCACTATCCAAGTACCATAGTGATCCCATAACACTAGAAACCATGCATGCGATGAGCGAGAAGTCCAAATCAAATTTCGAAGCCAAAGCCTCACCAACTATAGATCCTGAAGCCTTCTTGTTCTTCTTCTTCTGTTGAAAATTGGTGGCATAATGTCTATGCTCGTGACAATGAAAACATTTCACTTTGGAAATTTCACGCTTCTTGCCTTCTTTTCTAGTCTCAAATTTGGAATATTATTTCTTTCCCTTCCCCTTCTTTGCCTTACCATCCAAGGCACAATTTGCCTCATCATTCGTCTTGGATGAGGATCCATCCCTGATATTCCACCTAAATTATTCTTGCACCAAATCCGACCAAAGTCGCTCCCAATTTGGTAGCTTCTCCCTCTCATTAACAATGTCTTGATAACTATGCCAACTCTTGGGAATGTCTAGAAGAGCTAGGCTCACCAATTCATCATCCTTTACATTAATTCTGACACTCCCAAGCTCATCTCAACATTGGAAAAACTTGCTTAAATATTTCAGAATAGTGATGCCTTTCTCCATTTTGATTTTCCTGAGCTTCTCCTTCAGTGCCAATTTTCTGTGGTCACTGCTACTCTAAAACATATATGTCAAAGCCTTCCACAATGCATATGGAGTCCCTTTGCCATGGATACTTGAGACAATGTGGTCTCATATTCCCTCCAATAAGATACTCCTATCCTTTGCTACCTTCTTTTTCCAAGCATTAAGAAGAGTGAAATATTCTGCTGCGGGTTTGGGAATGTCATTATCAATGAATTCTTTCAGCCCATTTTCCTCAAGAATTTCCTCCATTCTTTCTTTCCATGCAATATGATTAGAACTTCCCTCGAGTGCATATTCCAATCTTAAGCCATTGAAATCCATCTTGATCTGCTATCGCACCAAAGAATAATTTTTCAAATTTGAATGCTATTCAGCAGAAAATCAATTTCTTCTCCACTATAGTGATTTCCTACGCTCTGATACCATGTAGAAATTATAAAAACAATATGTATAACAATGGATTCAATCCGATCATGCGATATGCTAAAGCAAGATACTGAATCCTTCTACAAATTAATTGTGGAAAATAAACACGATCACCAATCACAACAAGTAAAGAAAGAAGAAAATCAAAACACAACATAGATATTTTCCCGGGGAAAGCTTACTGCTCAAAACCCCTATATCTTCTATTTTATATTCACCAAGGAATCATGAAACAATTACAATCCACTCTTCTCACAAGAGTCTCTTGCACTCTCACAACTGTCTCACACTGATCCAGACAAAATCGACCGACACTTAGCCAATTCATGTGGAACGGAATCCCTATTATTTAGAAAATTAAACCTTCCAAAAATGTGCAATACTCATGGGAAATCCTGAGGGTGTTTTACTGCATGCAGGTAGCTGTTGGAACAGGGTCTCCTAACAAGCTGTGAAACTTGTCCATTTTGAATATTTTTTATTAGATTTAGTCTAGCGCAGGGGTTTTGGGGCGGGTCAAAGCCCTGAATGCATTGTAATGGGTAAAAGAGTAAACTAGGGGTTCGAAACCCATGGTTTGCGCACCATAGGAAAGTCTAGGCTAGATTGTTATAAATATAGAAGCATTTTGTATTGTAAAGAACAAGAATGACGAGCTATTGATGTGATTTGTGGTTTAAAGGTATCTGTTTGGGTTTTGGGGAAAGGACTCCTACTGGCTTTGTGCATGGAGATCCAAGTTCAGCTGTGTGCGCAGGTTGGGAAGGGAATTCTAAGGAATAATTGATGAATGAATGAATAAGAAGGATTGATAGAGAAATAAATCTGTGAGTAATCTTGTGTGAATTGTTGTTAATTGTTGTATTGTGCATTTTATATCTTTAAGCTGTGAAGATATATGTAAGTGTGTTTCTAGATCTAGATCTACTCTGTTCTGCTTATATAATGTCGTGTTATTATCAAAAAATCATATAAATAGAGATCTAGCACATGTGGATGCGAACATAGACCTAATTAACCCTGCGCAGAACAAGGTAATCTAGGATTACAGGACCTAGCACAGCTCTGCTTTCCTTACCCATCCTTTCTCAAGGTGCAGAAACCTGGTTCCAGCACCCACCCATACTACTTCAGGTGAGACTTTGACCTACGCAAGTAGGTAACTGCCGAAAGGGCCAGTAGTATAGGGGTTTGTTGGCAAACCTTGCACACCGAATGTGGGTCAGGATCCCTCAAGCCAAAAAATGGTTCCATTGTCGGGATCTAAGGAGTTTGAAAAAGGGATTGGGTACTGACAAGCGAATACTGGAGAAGGAAACCTATGAAGGGCCTCTAGGAAACCATGATGGTACACTTGAAATTACCTACCTTCAAAGGCACGGCCGATGAAGACATGGAGTAGTTCTGGTTTGTGGCGGAGCCAGTATGGGTTGTGCAAGCCGTGGTGAACAACACTGTGAAAAAAGTGCAGCTATCCTTAGCCTTTGAAGGAAGAGCTTTGGACTAGTATATGGGATATGTATCACAAAAGTATGGTGCAACTATCCAGAACATCAAGGACGCCCTGAAACAGTAGTTCCGGAACCCTAAATCCTACTCTTAGGTAATAGAAGAACTAAAATACTTCAAGCACGAGCCAACTGAGTAGGTATGGGAAGTAGATCAATGCCTAAAAAAAGCTATCAGAGAAGGGGGGTTTTGGTACGATGACAGACAACTTATAGAATGGTTCATCGCCATGCTACTCCCTCACCTACATGTACCTATGGGTCGCCAAACCTTTGACTCACAAGATGAGGCGCTGGAAGCTGCTATGAAATTAGAAGCTACACCTCTAAAGGATGCCGCATTAGAGGTACAGTAGATCCAGGTGCAGCTTGAGGCCATGCACCAGGAAATTCAGAATCTACAATGAAAGGAGGGAAGAGGGGCTGGCACAGAACTAGGTCACGCAACAAGCCACCCAAGATCAGGAGCGTGCATTCCAGAGTAGTAGGGCCCAAGGGGACCTATGCTCTGGCATGGGCAGAGTTGCGCAGCTGGGATGCGTAATATCAGCCGATGGCCCTATCCGGGCACCCCCATTTCCGAACCAAAGCGACGCTGGTGTCGATATTTCCGGTTGATTGGCCATAAGGAGCAGGATTGTCGAGTCTGTAATAAATTATTGGATGGGGGAGAAGACCCTGCCTCACCAAAAACCCCCTCGGGTAGGACTGACTCCCCTGGAAGAAGAGATGGGAGCTGAAGCGGAAGCGCAGGTCGAGGTCGAGGCCAGTCGATCTGCTATAACTATGGGGGCATGGGGAATTTTGCGAAGGATTTCCCAAACCCCTCACAATAGCCCTGCAGGTATTGTAGATAGTTGGGCCATACACTGGAAGATTTTCCAGCCCTAAAAGCAAAGATACAGGGAAAGCAGTTTGCACTTGCTCAGAAGGTGCGAAGGGTCCAGACCGAGCTGAGGGGAAAGGATATGAAGGTAAATGTGGTAACACGTAGTGGGTTGAAAACTGGGGGAGCTAAGGAGAAAAACGAAAATGACGCACTAATCCACAGAGCAGTTAGCAATCAAGAAGGACTGGACCTAGACAAAGCAAGGGAAAGGTTTATGGAATATCAGAAGGAATTCCTGGTGACTAATGTTTTTCCATCTACACACCTGAGAGATGTGGAAGTAGCTAAGGAGGTTAAAACTTTCTGACAAGCATGCATGAGGCTACTGTGAAACCCCCAAGCAGTACAAAATTCTTATGATTAACTAGAGAGCTGTGCAACACGCACTGCCTTGTCACCGAACATTAAGGATGTGCATAAGTTATAAAAATATCAAAGACGCACTGGCAGGGAAATGCGGCTGACAGTCTAGATTGGAAACTATGAAATGGATCGGGTTATCTTAGACCTTGGATCATAGCCAATATACTACCTAAGAAAACTTGGCAACACATGGGGGGACCCAAGCTGGAAAGATCCACCATCCAACTTTGAATCGAAAATCAACAAAAAATCATTCCTCTAGGTAGGCTACCAAAATTCATGGTTGACATCACAGGGGTAAGGGTCCTGGCTGATTTTGAAGTAATATAAATTGTGGAAGATGCAGATCCCTAACCTGCGCTCTTTGGATTGGACTGGGATATAGACATGGGGGGTGTCATCAATCTCAAAAATCACAGCATGGTATTTGAAAAGGAGGGCACATGGGTCATTGTGCCACTAGACCCTGTAGAAGGAAAATTTTATACAGAACCTATACCCAAAGAGGGAGAGGGGGATTATATCTATAAGTTGACAGTGTGAAATAGGGACAAACAAACCTAGGAAGTAGTCCCATGCTACGAGGGGGATGTTGAGGATCCCAATAAGGAACTAGAAGCTTGGCAGATCCAGCTAGGTGAAGCCTCTATGCTGCGTTGTCTTCGTATCACAAAGGACTCCATCTTTATGATACCTGGGGAAAAGGCTGGAGTAGAGCTAGGCCTGAGCAACTGCGGAAAAACCACCGTGGGAGAGGGTCAGATCGACCCACGAGTGAGCAACAGGTTCACTATGACACCTGTAGGTTCAGCAGGTGGCGGTTGGCTTCGAAAATAGCCCCCCTTGGGGCCTTAGTAGAACAGATGATAAAAATCTCTTGGTCTTGGGCCAAGAGCTACCTAGGAAGCAAGCCTGTGTTGGGGGAAGACAGGAAACTATCACAACTAGGCAACCTTAGCATGACAAGTACGCCAGGATCACTGGGGACGCGACAAATAGCTATTGAAATTGTACCCTGTGGTAAAAAGTAGAAGTTACCATTGAGAGGAGCAGCTTCTGAGCCTTTGGCAGGTCAAGTTAGGGGAATTTTTTACCATTCCTTGGGAAACCTGCTTCGAGTAAAATATCTCTCTCTATCATCCGATGGGAAGTGCTTAAAAAGGGGCAGGATAGTCTAGTTAGAAGCATTGTCTCAGTTACACAACTGGCCTGCCTTAAGAGTCTTGTGGAAGAAACTGAGCACCGAAATTTTCCATAACCACTACCACCCTCTCATGTATGATCAACCTCCTCTATTAGATAGTAGTCACCCAGAGCCCAAATTCATTTTTCACGCAAGGATACTGGTTGGCACCCTTGCCGAAACCTCTGCCCCAACTGAGCCTGATGTTGAGAAAGTCCTGGAGGATGAAACTGAGTTAGAAGAAGTCCCCTCTCCAAGGGCCATGAGGAAAGGCAAGGAGAAAGCACACAGCCCAAGGAAAACCCCACAAGCAGCAAAAAGGCCCCGAAGCTCCCCAACACGTGCCAGGCCCTCACCCTCAGAACAAGATGACTATGAGGGTGCTCTTCTGACTAACTTGATCAATTGGTTACCTCCCTTTGTTCGGGCATGAAATCTGTCTACACAAACGTCGAAAAATTTGGATAGCTTGATCACCTACCTGCAAACCCCGTTGACCCCAGGAGAGGTCCTCATCCTCGGTGATCCCTGCAGATGCCTCCATGAGGTCAAGTTCAATGATCATGACTTGGCAGACCATGATGCCCTCCCAGAATTAGCCCATGCATTTAATTTGATATGATCCATGAGGATGATGGAATCACAGTAGTACCTTAGCACTGGGTATGCGACTTACCAGGATCCGGACTCCTGAATCTGCTCTGAATGCCCCACTTCGGCCATTACAAGGTCACCGATCGGTTGGCTCGCCAGTTTCTCACCCTCATTCACGATGGCTACCTATGGATTCGTGAGATAGTCCCTATTGATGCTGTGTTGATCGACAAGATTACAAGCCTCCCGATGCAAGGACCGCACCTGCTGGCGCAGGTCAAAAAAAAGTACGAAGCCGCTACCGCTCTGTTTTTCCGGGAGACCTATGTGGTACAGTGAAATCAGTGGGGATTTTTGATCCAAACCATCAACAATGATGCTACGCAGATGGGTACTCGGCTTTTAGCCTGCAAACTAATGAGCAGGTGCTAGGTTGCAACGGTCCCTGCCTATGTGATCCAACTAGCTGGATAGTGCACGAAGGGTTTTTTTTTCAATTGGGCTCAATACTTGTGCGATGAATTTATATCTAATGTCCATGAGTCTTAGGAGCACGAGACGTCTTTTTTCTATTCTTGGTTATTATTCCTAATAGCACTAGTTGCCTCGGACATATCGGAGGAGTCGGTCATTCCTGAGCTCCATGATGGAATGTGCAAAGGCGCTCGGTATGCTCACTTATGGGACTCGAAGGATAAGCAGTGCATCAAGGATAACAAGGTCTTTTGGGTCGTCTTCCAAAGTAGCGTCGCCAATGC
Organism: Pinus albicaulis; assembly: GCA_034641835.2. Lineage (NCBI taxonomy): Eukaryota > Viridiplantae > Streptophyta > Pinopsida > Pinales > Pinaceae > Pinus > Pinus albicaulis. Next base: position 687,105,549 of record CM076582.1, on the reverse strand, counting down.
CATCAACTCTCGACCCCGGTTATCCCCCACCATATATGGCAAATACAAGCATATTGCCGCATTCCAAATCACCATGCACCATGTCCAGATTCGTAGCCTTGACAATAAGACATGGACATAATTTCCTTATATGGTAGCCGATGAAGAAATTGACCTGCTGATCTCACTATGGCCCCCTACCTAGAAAAAAGGCCTCCCCGACGCACCAGCATCAGTTATAGCCGAGCCCAGAGGTAACTTGCTGCAGCAGCCTGATATAGCTCCGGCCTAGGTAGACACAACTACCATCCCTCCACTAGGCACTAAGAGGACAGGGGCATCAGAATCAAGATGAAGGAAGAAACAACACACCCATCGCAAGCACTACGATGTGACAGTCACATTAACAGATGGGGACTTGGAGCAGATCGCGGACGCGGTCACCATAGCTATGGAGGATAAGTGGGCACTTATTGCGGCCCAGTGGAAGGCAGGGGTCAACTCTCCTCAGGCTGACCTCCGCGCTCTCCAGATCAAAACGGATCACCCCCCAAACAGTGAAGGCCAAGCACAACCCCTGTCATCCAACAGCAGCTCGGCACCACTTAGGGAAGCCAGTCATCTCTAGGGTATCCCTAAAAGTGCCTTGGTCAGAACGCAGCCCCTAGAAGCCATAGGAATTCAGTTGGAGTTGGCTCAGTTGCCCCACGAAGTCTTAGAAATCCTCCATCACACTATCTCCTAGGAAATTAGTAACCGCACTCAATCCGCAACCGAACAACTTCAAACAACCCAGCACACCATTGCACAAAAGGCTGCTGACGTGATCCAGGCCCTGTCACAACAGGCAGAGCATGAGACTATGATCCACTAGCTCTGCATGGAAGTCATAGAGGAAATCATGGCTAAGGATACATCTTGGGATAAGGTGGAAAAATTGGTTGCTGCTCTCAAAGCCTCTCGGCTGGAAATACATGCTGTCAAGACTCAATTGGAACAACAGATTTGAGACTTACAGGACAGACTACAGCCTGACACACCCCCAGAAGTCCGGGCCAAGCGTACCGCCCTAGTCACAGATGCAACAACGAAAACTACAGGGAAAATTTCTCAAGGTGCTGCACTGCTGGAATCAACCATACAACTCTGGACTCGGGTCTACTACGATCTAGTTCTCCAAAAAATCAATCAAGACTTACAAAAAAAAGAAGAAGCGGTTGAAAAGATCAAGGCTATGCTGCCTACCTTGGTGCCTTCCCAGTGCTTGGCACGATTGAAAACCAGCAACGACCTCTAGGATGAGATTGAGAAACTTCGACATAAACAACACATCATGGCCAAACGTCTAAAGCCCTAGACTACTTCGGCCCTCCAGTTAACACAAGATATTGATGGCACAACCAAGCACCTTAATCAACTTCTTCAAAGCGTTACCATGGCCGCTGAAGATCTGCCTTCCTAGAAGCTGGTTGATTTTGCACAGCATGTTGCTGCCCAAAGTTAGGATGTACTCCCTCCTCTTAGCACTGCTCTTGATACTTGTGTGTGCAGATAGAAGCTGCACCACCACAGTGACTTGGGAGGAGTCACAAGATTGTGTTGGGGGAATGTTGGAATAGGGTCTCCTAACAAGCTGCGAAACTGGTCCATTTTCAATATTTTTGATTAGATTTAGTCTAGCGCAAGGGTTTTGGAGCAGGTCAAAGCCCTGAACGAATTGTAATGGGTAAAAGGGTAAACTAGGGGTCTGAAAACCACAGTTTGCAGACCATAGGAAAGTCTAGTCTATATTATTATAAATAGAGAAGTGTTTTGTATTGTAAAGAACAAGAATGATGAGCTATTGATGCGATTTGTGGTTTAAAGCTATCTGTTTGGGTTTTGGGGAAAGGAATCCTGCTAGCTGTGTGCACGGAGATCCAAGTCTAGCTGTGTGCGGACCCTCTTGCTGTGTGCGCAGGTTGGGAAGGGAATTATAAGGAATAATTGATGAATGAATGAATAAGAAGGATTGATAGAGAACTAAATCTGTGAGTAATCTTGTGCAAATTGTTGTATTTTTAATTTTCTATATTTAAGCTGCGAAGATCTGTGTAAGTGTGTTTCTAGATCTGGATCTACTCTATTCTGTTTATATAATGTTGTTTTATTATCGTAAAAGCATATAACTAGAGATCTAGTGAACGTGGATGCAAACAGAGACCTAATTAACCCTGTGTAGAACAAGCTAATGTAGGATTACAGGACCTAGCGCAGCTCTGCTTGCCTTACCCATCCTTTCTCAGGGTACAAAAACCTGGTTCCAACACCCACCCATACTACTTCGGGTGAGACTTTGACCTGTGCAAGCAGGTCACTACCGAAATTGCCAGTAGTATAGGGGTTTGTTGGCAAACCTTGCACACCGAACCTCAGTCGGGACCCCTCAAGCCAACATTAGCCTACTAATAATATAGCTGATATTTAACATCCCTTTAACATTTGTCTCAATTGGGTCTCCACTAGAACTGACATGAAAGTAGCTATTAATAGGAAATCATCAGTTACATGACAGATCACTGCATGTGAATTAAATGTTATTTAATTCACTTAACCTCTCACTAGTGCAACAAACAGTTACAACTAGTTAAACTGATTTTAACTCAATTAATTAAGTTAACTAATTTATCATGCATTAAATTAATGCACTAATGGCAACTTGGACTCAATAGCTAATAGAATCACTATGCATGCCTCACCAACCACCCTCCACTCGAAATTCATGAGCTAACTGAGTTTATCACACTCAGTTAACTATTACAAGTGATTATGAGATAAGATTACATTTTATTGTCCAAATTAATTAAAGGAAAATTAAATTAGACACAAATTTATTATTAATTTTTCAGAAAAACACTCCTTCATTTTATGCACAGGTTTTATTATCTGAGATAAATGCCAAAAATACTGTTGTTCCACGTCATTTTCTGCACTTTTGAAAAGGTTGTCTTAAAGTCAAATTCTCAAGGGTTTGAAGCAGGGGTTTGCAGTGCTTAATGACTCCATATTGTAGTAGACATCCTAAGCTTTCCAACCATAAAAATTTCAGCCAAAAAATCCTCTATAATGGCCTCCAAACTCCCTCTCAAAGTAGGCACAACACTTTTTCTGAGAGTGTGCTATGATTATGCAAATATTTAGTGATCAACTTAAAACTTGGATTATGAGTAAATGCGAAAGTATTTTGGAACAATGGAAGAGGATTTTGTTAATAAAATGCCAAAGAACACAAACCTCTCTCATTTTTTCAAAATTTTTATGGTTAGATAGATATTGATCCATCTTTAAGCCCTATTTTTGCAGAAGTTATTTTGGAAATTATGGAAAAATGGTCATTGGAGAAGAGTCGTGCAGCACCGTGACGCTTTCTCTCAGGGCACTCAAATGAAGAATGGATTATGTTGCTGGAATCATTTTCACTTGTAAATTTGAGCTCAAGTCCTATTTTTTCATGGCACCTCTTTATTGTGGAGAAAAATCCAAAAAAATTCATCTTTTTCATGTTTCTACCAGTGTTTTTGACCAGGCGCGACGCTTCTAGAGTGAGGTTGGGATAATCATGTTTTGGAGGCCTTCCCTTGGGGTTTTTATAAATTTTGAATATTATTTGGAAATTATACATGTAGGGATACCTAGACCAACCTTCATACTTTAAAATGGATGATTTTAAGTGGGTTAAAATCACCCTTGATCAGGTGCGATGTTTCTACCAGCCAGGTGTGACGCTTCTGCTAAAGGTGCTACGTTTCCATATTGGATTCCTTTCAGATAGCTGTCATGACAGGGAAGCTCAGGTATTCGATTAGTTGTCTCATGAGGTTTCATTTGATGTAATTGATATTTATTTTTCCTCTATGATGAGGAAACATGTATTTTAATGGAGGAGACACACACTCCTAGTATTTAGATAAATTTTAGGGATTAGTTTCTAACTTCCCTAGATTCTAGGAAGTGACTCATCTGATGTAATTATGATGCTTTTTGGATAGGATTTTGACCCTACGAGGTGTCATGAACTATATTATCTATAATTATTCCACCTCAAGTATTTTTATAGGTTGGATAATTTTTATTTACAATGTGGAGCTACTGTATAAGCTCTTGCTAATGAAATCAAACACAGTGTTACACACATAGTCTTGAGACTCCAGTGGTATGCCTTTGAGATTTTTTTTTCCCCTATAAACTCATAATTTTGAATGCTATGTTATCCATATTTCACATATATTATTTTTTAATCTAATTCTTATCAGTTTCTTGATAGAAATCATGCTTTCGATGCTCTGTTTTCTATAAGATTTTCATGAACTTGTCTCTTCTCTTTTGATGAATGAATTCATTTATTGCTCATTCTGGCTCCCTCTCAGTTCAATCTATAAAAGAATGATAAATTAATCATGCTTCTTAGCTTACCTACCTTGCCTCACCCTTACCTCTGTAGCTAAACCTTTGATTTTTCACGAAAACCCTAGACCTAGTTTCCCAACTCTCATTCCTATCCAGCAAAATTCCAAACAAACAAAAAAAAGAATATACTAAGCATCATAACTAGCCTAAAAAATTATATTTAGTCATCCTTTTGATTGAAAATCTAGATTGAGAGAGCCCTCTTTGGTATTGGTAGGGCTAGCTACCTAACCTAAAGGTTGGTTTGTGGTTACCTTCCTTCAGCTCCATTCTCAGCCTTCGGAAGCAGGGGGGAGTGATAAAATTTTTGGCGTCATTGTCGGGGATTTGATAGGAAATAATGAAAAATATTATCTTTTATTGTTGATGATTAATTTTTGTTATGCATAAGAAGTTTGTGCATATTTCACCTAGTGACTCCAGTGTCGAAGAATCCAAAAGTTTAGAGTTTTCAAGGCGACTCCATCATTCAAAAAAACGGTATCTTGAAGAAATTCTTTGCGACTTCACTAATTTCAAGATGGATTAAACTGCTAGAAGGTATTCTCCTATGCATCGAAATCATGTTCTAGGCTTTCCAAATAATATGCCTCAGGTAGATTGGCAAACACACTTGCCAAAGTTCTAAGATCTTAAAGGTGATGATGCTACACTTCATTTAATAATATTTCATATGCATGTGAATAAAATAAAGATTAATTTTCATGAATATAGTTTAATGAAGATGTTCATGATCACATTAGAAGCAAAAGCATGGTTTTGGTATGAAATCTTACCTCCTACTAGTATTTATTCTCTCAAGTATTTTCACTCAGTATTTTTTGATATGTATAGAGAAACCTATCCTTCTTTGATTTTGATTCAGGATTGTTCTGATCACTTTGAGAATTTTATTCAAGAGCTAGAAAGTGCTTATGGTGATGAAGAGTTTGTTAGTGCAAGGAGGCACTCCTTGACTGCATAAGGAGTAAGCCTTACACATCATAGCTCATTTCAAATTTGAAAGGGGTTGTTTGAGTGGTTGGTTGGCTTTCTCAAAGATTCTGAAATGATTATTTTATATTCTTTAAGACTTTCATGCATTTCGCAAGTTGTGGCAAGTATAAATTTTGTGGTTAAATTAGTAGTGTAGGGAGAAAATTGTACAAATGAAAGAATATGGATAGCCGGTACCTATTATAGGAAATATTTCTATCCTAAATCAGTCACACAACTATGATGATGGCTCTTTACAAAAACTATGTTTATGCAAAGTAAAAAACATTCCGAAAATAGATTACATGTATAAAGTATTCCACAAATCCTTTATGAAATCTTCAAGTGACATGTTCTATAACACACATATAATTTTTAGAAAACTAAAAGTCGATAATTTACTATTAAATCCTTTAACAGTTTCTCACTCATACCTTACTAGTTTCTACAATTCATATTTGGAATAAATTAACAAAGAAAAGAGACACACAACACATTAGATGTTCCTTGATTCACAAAATAATCCGGCATGAAGTAAAATAGGATTTTTATTATATTCAGTCTTTAGGTAGACCAACATCCAACCTTGAAATGGTATTTACAAATGGTATATATATCAAGAGAGGCACCAACTCCATCTCTTCTAAAAAGAAGGAAACATTAATACTTACATTACAGAAGGTGTCAAAATAAATTACAGCCATATCCCATAAAAATCAAACAGAAAGGACAGATGTAGAAGATATAAGAGAACAAATCTGGGCTAAAATGCTGAGTGTGTTGTCATGCTACCCATTTTTCTATTGATTTCTCTCCTTGTGTATTTGGTCTCCGAATAACCATGTAGCTCCATTTAATAAGACCTCCAACAACCTCATAACTAACTTTCACCATTAATTTTTATATCAATTTCATTATGGGTTCTTATCCATCCATAACTGGCTCAGAAAATTTGCTGACAAGTGTTAAAATTTAGTTAAAACATGAGCTTCCGGAAATTACGATAAAAACTTGTAACTGTGCAAGAACTGAAATGCTACCATAATTTCTAGTAGCGCTCTGTTTATTTTTCAAAAATACACAACAAATGTTGAAAATCCAGTGTAGACTTATATTCCTTGACATCTCAGTTGTTGTTCAAAATTGCGACTGATAAGAAAAAAGGTGTTTGTATCAAAGAACCTCTTTTACCTTCCTTCTATATGGGCTGCAACTTCAACAAGCTTATCCAAGTATTTTTTATTGTCAGCAGCTGATATGGATTTGGTTTTTCTTGGGGCTGCTTTGTTGATAGCAACTTTCTCCTCCTTAGAACCCTTTTGTATCTTTCTTCTCTATGAGGGCTCTGAGTGCTACTCTGATGAGGTTTTGTTTTTGTTTTACTTCATGGATTTCTTTGTCTTTGAACCTTCATATTTACCTTCAATATCTATGACCTCTGTCATTAGGCTTGGATTATGTATAGCCTTTGAATTAAGCCTAAACTTGTTGGTTTCTCTCTTATGCCTCTTTCTGGTGCCAACAACAGGTTTGGCTTCTTCTTTCTTATTCTTACGGCTAATTTCATATCCTACACCCTTGAGGAGTTCTTCAACTTATTTTTAGGCTGATACTCTTTCTGCATTTTCTGCTAAATATGTGCTTCCAGAATTTCCTGTAGCACCTGCACTTTTGATTTATCTGCATTTGCAGACCTTCCTCTTCGGGCTCTAGTGATACATTAGGAAAATGAAGAACGTGGGGCACCATTTTCATAGATTTGGGTTTACTTGCTAAGGAACTCTCTCCTTTTTCCAACTTTCTCTCAGCCTTAACTGCAAAAAACTTTTCTTTGTTTCCCTTGGCCTTCTTATGGATATTCTCTTTTTTGGAATTCTCTTTGTTATTCCTTTTTCAGTCAGAGGGTGTGGTTGTGAAACTGGACGTGTAGGTGCAGGTTGGCCTGCCCTGTAAAACAAAAAGTGATCCCAAGCTTGTTTTCTCTTCCCTAACTCTTCTCTAATTAGAATATTGATTAAAGATTCATGATACAAGCTATATCTGAAACAATATTGTGATTTTGGACCCTTGCTGACATCTTTGTTATTCTCTTCAATAAGAAATATGACAAATTTAATGTATTCATACCTACAACATGAAAAAGAAACCTCATGTGATAGAGGAGCACAACTGTATACCTCCTTTCACAAGTGAGGTATATCTTGATAAACTTAATATCTTCTACCCAGTCATTCTTAAGATATCTACTTGGAATTACCTTGGCCCAATTCGGATCATTGTGTGCATCCTTGAAGAAACTATTGAGGTCTCCTCATGCGATAACCTACCCTTTAAACCACCTCTATCCTTCATGTGGAAGGTCAAAGGATTCAACAATGGATTCTTTAGTAAGCTACAAGGTAAGGCCATAAAATATGGCTTCTTGTCCATTAAAAGAGTTTTAAAACTCTTGAGCTACTCCTAAGTGAGAGCTCCCTAACCTGGTGCACAAAGAATACCACCCTGACTAGATAAACAAGCTTCTTGCCTTCAAATTTTCATCCACTAGGTCTACACCCTGTGGCTCAATTCAATTTATTTTTCCACCTGTTTTAGTCATCTTCAGAAATTAATGACTCTGTCTCTTGAAACTGATAGTTGGTAGAGTTGGAGAAGTTTCACCTTACAAGTGTTGCTTTTATTCTCCTTTGAAATCCTCTCTGAAATCCAAACTCCTCCTCAAACTATAACGCTAAGCAATTTGATCTCCAACAATTAAAATCTCAAATGACAGTGCTCCAGCTTTTTCAGTTTTTTTAAAACCAAAATTATAGTTCATCGCCCCATGAAAATTGACCTTCATTATGGAAAATATACCTCACTGTGATGTGCACCATGTGATAGACATCATTACCTTCAGTTGGTTGTGTATTTTCGTATGGAGAGCTCCATATGGCTTGAGACAAGAGGATCTTTGACTATTAGTCACCTTCACTATCTTGCTGATTGAAATTTCTGGTAGCACCGCTGTGAGACAAGAAAAATCATTATTGCGTTAAGCTTGATGACCATGATCTCCTCCATTCAAACAAACACGTACTTTGACATATGTTTAACTAAATTGGTGTTGACAGGCAGGAAAATATTAATGGTTAAGTGCATTAGTACGGGTTGACACATAGGCATTAATGTATATCATGAGATATGAAATATTTAAAAAAATATTTAAAGCGTATTTACACTACAACACGTGGCTTGACAAAAGAGGATGCACTTTTTCATTTATTATTTTAAAAAAAGAGTATGCTTTGGAATTTCCGACAACATCAGAATAAAAATAAAAAATACAGAAAAAAGAATATAACAAACTGTCCGAAAAGACTAAAACTGGCGCTTCTGGAATTTCCAGTAGCGACCATAAATTTTTGAAATTTTCAAAGTCTAATCCAAAAAAAAAAAAATTAAAATGGACTCATGAATTAGCAAAGAACTGTGCTAATAGATTTTATGGGTGATGAACTCTTGGATGCTTTGAATGAAAACCCTTTTCACCCCCATGAGAAGATCATGGATTCTACCCCTGATGATAACAAACTTGAGAATAATTCTTCAAAGGATGACATTGATCTTTTGTCTTTCCAAGTTGATGATAATTTGTATCAGTCTTGACAATCTTTAAGCAATAAAGATATATATGAAGATGATGTTCTTTCAAGCTACCCTTCATCCCTTTCCTCTTCTGATTTTTAAATTTAGGAAGAAATATTTGCAGATCAAAATTTTGAGTTTTCTTGTAAAGAAAATCTAGAGAGTCGTGATTTATCCGTTGAGGTCAAAAATAGTGTAGAACAAGTTTGTTGTCTTGGGTTTGATGAACATGTTCAAAAAACTTCAAATGATCAAGATATATAATTTTTTCAAAGCCAAGACAATTCTCTTTCTAATATACATGAAAATCCACTTGTAGATATTTGCGTTGATGCTGATTTGGATACCTCATTTGAAGATCTGCAATAACATACAAATCTTGTCTCTGATCTGGATGATATGGAATATAGAATTGCTGCATATTTAAGAAGGATCAACCAAATTAAGAATAACAATCGTCCATTATATCTGAAAGCATCTCCCTTATTTTTTCTTATCAACAAAAGGTAATGTTTCGTGATTTTCAAGACCCCTTTGGAAGTCTTTTGCAAGAATTAGAAAAGGTGGAGTTTGTTTTGTTCACCAACACAGGTTTTAGGATCAGATTTAATTTTGAGTTTCCATTTACTCAATTTTTCTTTATGCCTGGTGGAGCTGAATACAAGCATCATTCAGGTATTTATTTACTTAATTGGCTACATTGGATCTTTGAATTCACTTGATCAAGTTATTTATGCATCAGTTATAGTAGGTAGGGTATGCTGAATAATATCAATGTTCTGAGCATATTTTTCAGATTTAGTTTCTAGTACAGTTTGTAGTTGATGATGTAAAATTCAACTTTCAGTTTGATTTGAGTCAGTTTGAGGATTGTAGCTACAATGAATCCATTGCCCAATGTATGAGGCTACTTGGTCTACGGTGTTCTTGACACTTCCTGAAGGAGCTCCCATCCCCAATTGGAGCCAATGTTAGTGTCCACTACTCAATGATCAAAATGTAATCTCTCAAATTTGTTTAGTAGTGGTCGTAGGTCAAAATTTTATATTTCCAAGTCAGTTTTGAAATAAAATTTTGATCGCTGAATATGTCTAGGTCTTAAAAAGCTACTCCCTCTAGTGTATTCATGGTAATTATCATTTCATGGGTCATGACCTTCATTATCATCTAGAGTCTTAGGTCAGCCACCATTCTTTCACCCAGGTCAGTGTGTAGGTGTCTTTCATTTTGCCATCGTAAATGTCCATATTCTGTCATAAAGAAGGCGAAATAAGGGTCATTTTCACCATACAAAGCATCTTCATTGGGAGTCATCAAAGATAGGTAATAAATAAAGGTAACTTGTCCTTTTTCAAGAAGTATGCTACATGGTCGAAAGAGCTCCTCTCTCATGCTCACAACTCTCCATAACCATCCCAGGGTCAACTAATATTGTACAAAGATTCAGATATTTCCTAATTAGTAAGTGGATTCTTTTCACACCTTCGTCAAGTCAAATTCTTCAGAAAATGAGTGGATTCCCTCCTTAGGGTTTTGCTCCACTACGTTTTTAGTGCCTTTCATTCTTGATTGGTTTCAGTCATTTAAAATCTCACTCCACCATCTAATAACTTCACATATCTTCCATATACCCTACCCTAACATTCCCTATCACTCACAACCCTCTTTACCATTATTCTCATCAAAACCCTAATTTATGACTACATTTCCATAGGAAAACTAGGAAATTCCTGTGTTTTCACATTTTGGTCAATCACCTCATACCCATTTCAAGAAATTTCACTTGTATCCTAAAGCTAACACATCACCCTACCTCTTCATTGTTTTTGGGAATTTTCATTAGCTTCCTTCCACCCCATGTTTTCCCCTAAAATCACCTTACCACTATCCCCTCTCTTCCTAATTCGACACCTCCCCTACCCATTTCATCTAGATAGGGTTTTCATACTGTTGAAAAAAACCATAGAGGGAGAAAAGAAAGGCCCATAAGGGAGGTCATAATTATATGTTTGAACCAAATCATACCCATGGCATCAATTTTAGAGCTTCATGATCATTTTCTAGAGTTTATATTGCACACAGGGACCATTTTTCTTCAAAATACATTTATGAAGAAATGGAGACGAATTTGCGAAAAGTGAAAGAGGGTTTTAAAAATCATAGACCCAAGAAAAAAAACCTCACTCAGTTTATGTACATGTGTTATTATTTGAGAGAAATTCCAAACATACAGTTGCTCTAGGTTATTTTATGCACTATGAACATGTTTTCATCAAGACACTTTTTTAGGGGTTTGGAGTAGGGGTTTGTAATGGTTGATGACTCCATTTTGTAGTAGACATACCGAGCTTTCCAAGCTTACCACTTGAAGCCAAAAAATCCTCTAGGAAGGCCTCAATAATCCCTCTCCAAGCAGGTGTGATGCTTCTTCTGAGAGTGCGCTACACTTCTGCAAATTGTTAGTGAGCAAATCCAAACTTTGATTATGAGAAAATGGGAAATTATTTTGGAAAATTGAAGGAGGTGTTTGTTCATAAAATTAAAAGTAACAAAAACCTCTCTCATGTTTAAAAAAAAAATTATGGTTAGAGATATATTGATCCATATTTGAGCCTTATTTTTGCACAAAAAAATTTGGAAATTCTGGAAAAATGGTCATTGCAGAAGCGTCGTTCAACGACACAACTCTTTCTCTCAGGGCACTAAAATAAAGAATGGTTTATGTTGTTGGATGCCTTTTAACTTGTAAATTCCTGATCAGGTCCATGTTTTTCATGAAACCTCTTTATTTTGGAGAAAAATCAAAAAATGCCTCTTTTTCATGTTTCTGCCAGTGTTTTTTACCAGGCGCGACGCTTCTAGAGCGAAGTTGGGAGAATTAAGTTTTGGAGGTCTTCCCGTGGGTGTATTATCAATTTTGAAGATGCATTGGAAAGTAGACACGTAGAGATACCTAGAAAAACCTTAATACTTTCAAATGTATTATTTTAAGTGGGTAAAAATCACCCTTGAACAGACGCAACGTTTCTACCAGGTAGGTGCGACGCTTTTGCTACAGGCGCTACGCTTTTGCATTGGATTCCTTTCAGACAATTATCATGCCAGGAAAAATCTAGAATTCAATGCTAGTTGTCTCATGAGGTGTAATTTTATGTATTTGAGTTTTTTTTTTCCTCTATCATGAGGAAATATGTAATTTAATGGAGGAGTGAGGCACTCCTAATCTTTAGCGAAATTTCAGGGATTAGTTTCTAACTTCCCTAGATTCTAGGAAGTGAGTCATATGATGCAATTATGATGTTTTTTGGATATTATTTTGACCCTATGAGGTTTCATGAACTCTATTTTCTATAAGTATTTCACCTCAAGTCTTTTTAGAGCTTGGATAGTTTTTATTTGTAGTGTGGAGGTATTGTACAAGATTTTGCTAATGAAATCAAAGACAATGTTGAAGATATAGTGTTGAGACTCTAGTGGTATTTATTTGATCATTTTTTTTCTATATAAACTCATGATTTTGAATTTTATGTTAACCATATTTCACAAATATTCTTCTTTATGATAATTCTTATCATTTTATTGAAAGAAATCATGCTTTCCATGCTCTGTTTTCTGAAATATTTTCATGAAATTGTCTATGCTCTTCTAATGAATGAATTCAGTTTATTGCTCATTATGACGCTCTCTTAGTTCACTCTATACACAATGAAAAATTAATCATGCTTCTTATCTTACCTACATGGCCTCACCCTTACCTCTGCAGCTAAAACTTTCAATTCTTACCAAAACCCTAGACCTAGTTTCCCAACTATCATTCCTATCCAGCAAAACTCCAAACAAATAAAAAACATAATCTACTAAGCATCATAAGTAGCCTAAAACATTATATTATTTCATCCTTTTGACTGAAAAGTGCATTTACAGAGCCCTCTTTGGTCTTGGTAGGGCTATCTACCTGACCTAAAGGTTGTTTTGTGGATACCTTCCTTCAGCTCAATTCTCAGCCTTAGGAAGCAGGGGGGAGTGATAACACCTCACAAAAGCATAGAGTGTTTTGACAGAAGTGTAGTGTGCACTGGAGGGTATTTTGAGGTGAAATTTAGGCATATTTTTACATATTTGAGGATTGGGTAAGGTATCCCTCGATGTACTCTATCCAAAAAAACATTGAAACTTACAAAATACCACCTATAAGACCCTCAAAACTTCATTTTCCAAAGCCTACTCCAAAATCATAGCGTGCACTGAAAAAAAATGGCAAAAACATGAAAATTAAGGTGTTTTTTGAATTTTACTTCAAATTTAGGATCTTTCATGAAACACTAAATGCATATTTGGAATGTACACCTCAATATAAATTGAACCATGTAAATCTGACCCCAATTGGACCTTTTGAGAAAAAGCGTAGCATTACCACACTACGCTTCTGCAAGAGTGAAATTCCCAAAATTTCCCAAAAATAAAAAAATACCAAAAATGTTCAAAACTTGCTGAAATATGATCCATAGCATCCTCGAATGAAAATATATACAACTAGAGATGCCTCAACTAGAAAATCCAAGTTTCCCTTCTTATTTATCTTTATTAGGGTTTCTTTAAGCTTTTTCTTCCAATTCTTAACCTTGATTTTGGCAATTTGGTTCTTGGTGAAGTAGTGTCTCGCCATGTGCCTTTGGAGGCTGTTGTTTCTTTATTAATTATTCAATAGTTTATCCATATGCTCATTTACCATGTCAAGCCAAAAATATTTGTCTTTCTAAATCTCAAAAATAATCAAATAAGAAAAAATTTACTGACCTAAGGGAGGAGAGAAATTTGTTTCTTGTTCTTTTTTCATGGTTAATCCCCTTGTTTTTGGCCTCCTTGGATTTATTTGAGCTTCTTTGTCTTCAAAATGATCAAAATATATCACTTCTTTTCCCTTAACTTTATCTTCCTCAATGTCTTCTTTATGTTTTCTTAGGAGCAGCTAATTCACCTTTAGTTGCATGTTTTCTTGTTGTAGGAATGTTATCATGAAATTTTCCCTTGAGAGGCTATCCTTGAGCTTTGTTATCTCTTCTTATTTTTCCCTGATTATATCCTTAGCTAACTTTTTTTCCAGCTACTCTTCCATGTCAACCTCCAAAGGTTCTTGATCCTCATATTGCTTCAAGGGTGACTCACTCTCATGCATAGGTGGTTGTTCCATAGTTTCTCCTAATACTTGCTCAGTTATAGGTTCAGGCTAAAGCAAACCTTTACTGATCATAGGAGAAAATAACAACCTTTTACCCTGTTCATTATTTTGAGTGACTTGATCCCTTGGTGTCTTTAGAACTTCTACTGGTCTTCTTGAAGAGCTAACCTCTTGTGGCTTTGATGATGTTGATGGTATGCTTTAATGATAGGTGGACTAGTGTTGGGTATAAAAGAAATTGATTTCATGAATGTTTCCTAGGACATATTTATTTGTGAGAGTTAATGTAAGACTATAACCTTGACCAAGCCATGGTGAAACAAACTAGCTTGGTGATCCTTGCCTTTACTTTGTACTTTTTCAGTCATTTTGACCAGACTCTTGAATAGATAATGAGGCAAATTCAGTGGCTTGGTGGTAGTGAAATGAATCAATAGCCTGATGTGGTACTAGTATAATCTTGAGAACCTCCATTCAAATTTTAAATAATTCATGATCAAATTCATTAAAGGAGCATACCTATCAAGTAAATTCCTAAAGGGAAATATGTGTTTAGGACAATCTTTGTAATGTGGTTTTAAGAAAAATTTATAGTTATCAATATCCAAATCCATCCCTTTGAACAAGATTTCTCCATGTTTTTTGATACCTGTTACTGAGGCTGTGGAATTTTTTGATATAGTGAATTTAATCCCTACTATGTTAGCCTTATCTCTCCTAAAACTAGTGGAAAACAGGCTTGTCAATTGAGCATGACAACCTACCTCCTGGATTATTTCACAAAAACTTGAACAACCAGTGTCTTCAAAGCATTTCTTAGTATAGGGAGAAGCATTGATCTCCTACAGGTTGGATAGATCAAATATTGAATGATTAAATACCTTTTTATACCTTCTCTTCTCACCTCCCATGATGTTTTTCAGCAAAAATAAATCCTAGCTCAATGTGAAGGAAGGAAAAGGTGAGAATTAAGAAAACATGGGAGAGTGATGCAGTGAGTTTAGGGATAGAGATGAGAGGAATTGGTGTTAGGGAAAAATACCCAAACATTTTTTGAGATATGGTACTAGGTTAGCAACATAGTGTAGGTGGAATGTTTGGAAATGGGTAAGGGAAAGAGGGAAAAATTGCCTAAACACGGAGTTAACCTAGCTATCTATGCAAAAACGTAGTGAGGATTAGTATTTGAGTAAAAATGGGAGTAATGAGAGGTATGAATGATATGGAATTATGTGGTAGGGTGTATGAGTTGTATGTGAAGGGTTTTAGCTGATGAAACTAAGGGTTTATTGCTGAAGAAAGCTAAACATCAATGCAATTCAAAACATAGTGAAAACCATAGAAGAGGGAATCCACCCTTTTGTTGAAGAAACTGGATTGAATGAGAGGTGAGGAATGCTAACTTATTGGATTGGAAGCATATGAGACTTGTGAAATGATGAATTGACCCTTATGATGGCTTATTGGAGCTTAAGTAGCGGATTTATAGAAGCATAACATGGCTGCCCCAGAAACATAGTGAGGAGCAGAAACATAGTGTGTAGAAGCCTGGGTCATTTTTTGGTGGTTGAATTTGATCTTTGGTTGGCTATGGAGAGTTTTGTAGCATTAGAGAGGAGCTCTTGAAAACCAAAGGATTAAATGAACTCAAAAGAAGCTTCATTTCCCTTTATAAACTAACAAAATTTTCTTTTAACTTTAGTAATATCATATGAACTTTGAGAAAATTATATGTTTAAAAGATTTTGACAATGTAGCATAATTTTTTGCAAAATCGACAAGTTTCCCTTTGTTTTATCTTCTATATTTGCTAACTCCCAATGAAGGTGACTTGAATAATGACAATGACTCGTATTTTCCTTTCTTACATTATTTGACATTATGATGACAAAACAAAAGAAGACCTAGACCATGACGTAGATGATTAGTATGTTAACTGATATATGACCCTAGATACTTAAATGATGATATGACCTTGAAATTAATGATGAACATGGGTGGGTGGAGAAATCAATATCTAGCCTAGACAATACCAAGTGAAAAAAAAATACTTGAAAGTATAAAATTTTGACCAACGACTTCTACCAAATAAGCCTGAAAGAGATTATTTGACCACTGAAACATTTAGACACTAGCACTTGGTGAGCCCTAGTGTTGCAGCAAGAGTGTTGCAACTCCCAGAGGCTACTCAACTTTATGTATCAAGACGAGGTTCTATAAAATTGGTGGTGATAGTGCTATATGCACAGTAGATGATATCTACTCATGCCATACTCATATTAGTTCTACAATGAGGTGCTAATAACAAGGGCTACTCTGAAAGAGGAATTTTTTCACACTTATAACTGAAACCTAAGACTGAAAGCTGATAATAACCATTACTGTATTGGCAAGAAAATAAACTACACTATATTTCACTAGCTCATATATTTAATGTCTACTTTTGCAAGAAAGAAATATCAACACTAATTCTAAGTACAAGAAGGAAATTATATTGATTTTCATTCATTTTATAGAATACTTGATTAACTTACAAGAAGAAACTAATTTATCTTTTCACACACGATGAATAAATGACTAACTAGTTTCTATCTAATTCATGCTAACTAATGTGATAATGTTTTATCTTATGATGGAATAGTCACACTTCAAATTAATCCGTTTTGCAGCTAGAGAAGAGAGATTTTGGATATCCTAATGGTGTTCCTGAACCAAGTATTCAAAGCTAGAGGTCTATTGATGGATTTTATAGGACTAGGTGAGGTGGAGGAGTGATTTTTGGATGAAGGAGTGGGTTCTCAACACTGCTACAAGAAGCTACTATATGATTCATGTTTTCCTACAGGATGTCCTGTAATGGTACAGGAAACAAGTCGAGAGGGTTTGGAGCCCAAAAATGATGAAGAGAAGGTTAGGAAAGGTGAGGGAAAGTTGTATCCAATAAAATGGAGGATGACCAACCCCCTTGGCTAAGATTAGGGCTCTCAAAATGGCTTGTCTTGAACCAAAAAGGTAGTTTTCAGTGGTGTGATGATGGTCTCGAAAACAGGGCTGTGGGTGACTTGGATGGAAGGTGACTGATGGAGGCTAGAATATCACAGTGATAGTGTTGCAAGGGTCCTTATATGTTACATTAACCAAACCTTAAAAAAATACATCTACTCATGCATTCATCATTAACAAACTTTTCATATAAGTGGTGGAAAAGATGAAGAGGTGAATTTAACTAGAACTACCTATGCACTTGAGACAAAAATCTGGCTATGAACCTACAACATATTCATGATAAGAAGAGTAAAACCTGTCCTAAAGTTTCCAAGAAATCATAAACTGAATATGTTTGGTATGTGGTGGAAGACCTTTCCCCTCAAGCTCCAATGGAATATGTCAGAGAGGGATATTTGACAACACAATTTTGATATTTTATTTGCTACCCAAAATCAAATAAAATCAAACAACTACTGAAGCATAAAGGAAAGACACAAGTGTACACAAGAGATATTGAAACCCATGGATTTGGCCCTAACCCACAAGCTCAGATCCCTAAAATCAGCTCAGTAAGAAAGAAACCAAATTTTCATCTTATTTCGTAACCAGACTCTCACATCAACAGAGAAAGTAAAAAATGTCTAATACATATCCAAGAGTTCTCTAGCTGCATATAAAATATAAATCCTAATGAGCTCTTTCTCTTGTATATTTATATAAGAGGGTAGCTATCAAAAAATCCCTAAAAATTAGTTATTTTTTCCCTTCAAACTCGAGAGAAGTGGAGCTTGGCTCCTTCTTATCATCTACTTTCTTGACCGCCTTTGACGTCAAGCTATTAGAGGAGGATCTAAAGAGATATTGGTCACTTATAGGAGTTATGAAGGTGGTAAACCTCGCTATGATTGATCCTTTCTATATACTCTGAGCCCTGATATGGAATCTTACTCAATATAATATTATTTCCTACATTTAAATCATATTAGGATTCAAGTCATGAAAACCCTTAATAGACCATTCTCACTAAGAAAAATATGAAAAAATGTAATTAAATCTGTGTGAGAGAGAGTAAATAAGTTAAAAAGGTGACATTATAACTCCTTAAAGTATACCTAATGATGGCCCTCATCATCACCCCCTAACAAATGGTTGTTCATCCTCTGAGAAATTCAGTCTTCTTTCTTGATTTCCTTTAGAGCTCTTGTAGCTTCTCTGACATCCAAAGGTAGCATGGAAGGGGTTCATTTGGGTGGGTAAAAGCTATCATTATTTTTTACTTATTCCCATTCCTTTTTATCCTTAGTTTCCTCTTTTCTTTCACTCAAGCCTAGTTGCAAGGGTGGGCTGAGTTTTAATCCCAACCACTAGATATTCATTCTCTGCATGGATCTTTTGTATAAGGGTGCTCTTTCCAAGGAAGGTCCCAATATTTTCGAAGTATGATACTCCAGGTTCCTAAAGCTCAATAGTAGGCCATTCCATCTCCTCTGACATGCCATTACACTCTCTTCTCCCAGTAATCTAGAGATTTCATCAAAGTGTGAAAGTGCTTGTGCTTGGGTTTCAAGGTATCATTTGGTGATTGTTTATGTCACCTCTAGGGCTGATGAGTTTTGCCCTGATTTGGAGGGGTTCTTTTCCTTCTCTCCTCATCACCCTGTTGACTTCCTTTCCCCTTGTTTCTTCATTGGCCAATAAGGCCATCAACTGCATATCTCCCAATATATAATTTGGGTCCTAGATTCTCATATCAGTTAGGGTAAGGTTGTGCATGTAGAATTCTACCAACTTGGTTCTCTCTTGCATACTAGTTTGTCTACAGAAATCAACGAATTTCCTATAGTTTTGGAAAGGAAATTAACCATGTTGTTCTAAGGTTTTGATATGAAATTGTAAATATTTCTCTTTCAAATAGATGGCATAATAATTTGAGGGGTTCCTATACTGTATTTCCTCCATACAAATATCTGCCATAGTGGCAATGTGTTTGTCATTTTCTTGCACTTGTTCCATCAGTCTCATGTTTTATTCTTATGCCATCTACAATTGTTCTTTAAATACTGCCTCTATAAGCTTGACATAAGCCATATCTCTCCCCATCTCATTGATTTTCTTATCGATTATTCCCATGTCTTCAACATTTCTATATTTTTCAATTTGCATCCACTAGTGGGTGCACCCCCTCTCTCTTTCTAGATCATAGAAGAGGGGAATGGAGAAATTCTCAGGGACCAACCTCCCTCCTTCAATGGCTTGATAATAAGAGATTAAATTGGGTTGTGGGGTAGGATTTTGGAATTCTATGATGGATTTATTGTCAGTTTGTGGAGAGTTTTCCTCTTCTTGTGGAGGTTGTCTTATAATTTGTGCCTCTCCCTTCATCTCTTATTTTTCAACTTGGGCACTCTGCCCTTCTATTTCTTCTTTTTGTCCTTCAATTTGGGCATCTTGTCATTCTAATTGAGGCTTTGGTCCTTAAATTTTGGCATTATACCCTTCTCATTCTTCCATATGTTCTTCAACTCGGGTACTCTTCCCTTCTAGTTAAGCCTTGTGTTCCTAAATTTGGGAATCCTACCCCTCTAGTCCTGTCTTCTGTTCCTCAATTTGGGAATCCTACCTTTCCATTTATGTATTTTTTTCCTCACCTTGGACATTCTTCTCTTCATGTAGCAATTCTTGAATTTCCTGTAGCATCTCTTTTTCTCCTCCTTGGAGGTCTCCAGGCTCTTTTGATTTCTTTAGAGATTCTAATCTAGAGGAGTACATTCTTGCATATTTCCTAGGTGTCTTGGAGGTTGTCTTGGGTGAAGTGAATTCTTGAATAATTAATTCTTCTAGCCCTATTTCTTCCCTCTTTCTAGGTGTCTCTTCAATGGTGATGGGGCTCTTTGTTGGAGTTTGAGGCCTTTGCTGCCTCAACCTTGTGCTCTTCCTAGTCGCTAAATATATGGGAGACTACCTCTTTCTTTTGGATTTCACACGGATTCTTAAAGTGGCTAAAGTGGAAGCCACTTCTTTTTCAGTAGCCCCTAGTGAAAGACTAGTCTATTGAGGTGACATTTCAGTGGTTTTCTTGGGCCTCGAGGGTTCCCACTCTTTTATATTAACTTATTCTTGTTCTACTTCCTTTTATTCACATTTTTTCTTTATATCTACCTCTTCTGCATTTCCTTCCTCTGCTTCCATCACCTCTTCTTCTTTTATTCTCACAATCTATTCTTCCCCTATTTTAATATCCCTTTCTCCAAGGCTTGAGGTAGGGGTGTCTCCAGGGGTGATAGTTTGTGTCCCAATTAGATCCTCCCTATCCATGTTAATGAAAGTAGACCATGGCACTAGAATTATGAATTTTTTAAAGCATATTCCACTATGAGTTTTATCAGACCATGATGAGCTCAGTGTTGATTTTTTCCTTCCCTAACACTGTGGCTCATATATCTGATGGAGTGAAGGAGGAAATATGGTGTGTTCAATCTTTTATCCAAGGGTAGATCCTCGTTTAATCTCACCTCATGCAAGAGTCTAAAATGATATCCATAAACTACAGTTAGCCTGCCCTCACAAGAGATATACTTCATGATACGGTAAACCACCTCATCCCATGGGTAAGGAAAACTCTCCGTTATTACTCTATTCTTGTCATCAGTGTATTCCTCATTGGGCAGAAATAAAATCTTCTTGGAAGGAGTAATAGAGACCATATCCTCCCTATTCCATTTGGTCCCAAGGGGTAAGGTGGTAACTCTGTTGATCAACTCAAAGGTGATAGCTATTGCTAGCCCTCTTATCACTATCATGGCACTGTTATCTTCCTGAGAGTGCAAGGCCATTGCAAATTCGTGAGCCAATTTATCATCATCTCCTTTGAGGAGCTTGAAGAACCAAAACCATTGATGATTTCTAAAGATGTCAACAACAGGAGGATGTAATGTAATTCTCTTTGTGTCTGTGGGTTCTCTCCTATTAAAACCTCCCCCCATATTTTGATTTTTCTTGATAGGTGTTATTTTGTGGATTTTTTTCAACTATCACTAGTGATATGGGACCTTAAGACTCCCAAATTTCCCAAAATATGTTTTTCTTATCCCCTACCTCCTTATACAACTCTTTAATTTTCTTAATTATGGATTTACTTTATGCAACTGGCATGAAAATGCATGTGAATTTTATGGAGTGATGGCCACTTATCTCTACAATTATGAAGTTTTTACATGAATTTTGGTATTTTGGTGCTAATATACCCTAATGGTGGCTTGCATGGCACTCCTTCATACTCTTTCTCCTCCCTAGAAACTTCTTGTAGCATCTGCAGGGTTTCCTGTAGCACTTTCTGCATAAAAAATCAACCAGTGATTGAAACTCCTTGATCGTATCCTACCTTTGTCCTTTGCTAATTGATCTTGAAATGAGAATAAGTGTGAGGTAAAATGAGCCAAATTAATCTTTATTCTAACTCGAGCAGCTTGGAGTGTAGTGGTGATGTGTACCTCTCTTAGGGTTTCCATATTTGCACCATTGGTCCCACTCAAGCCTATCATTTCCTTCTGCCTTGTAATCAACTCCCAATTCTATTATCTCATATTGGATGATGTGAAAACTCTATGTGGCATGCAACTCCACAAAATTTTTCTAGTTCCACTATTGAGGGTGGCCAAGTTAACTGGCCACCTTTTTTCCTATTAAATCATCTGTCTTCAACATTTATTCATTTATTCAATTGATGCATAGCGAGAGGGTGAGGGAGTCATACCTGAGCCCACTTGTTTGCTGATGAGTTGAATGATCCTTGATATAGGCATCTAGATCACTGGAGTGGTCACAAAGGTTTCCTTTCATTTGTTGTGTTTATTATTATTATTATTTTATTTTTTGAGTGAGGTGCTTATTGTGTTTTTATTTGTTGTTTCTTTTGTAGGTACCTCATGGAGACCCTAAGCTGCTACTGATGTAGATTCCTCTTTGGATTCCCCTAGTGATCTTCATGATCAATTATTCAACATAATTCTACTGCTTTTGATGTGTTATGTGGGTATTGAAAGGTTATAGTGGATGGACAGGTGTGCTACAAGAAGTGATCATCCTCCTGTATAAATCCCTTTGTTATAGATTTGGAGCCCAAAATGACATGAGGAAGGGAGGAAATGATGTGTATATGTTGGGGGTGGTGTTAGGAAGTTGATGGAGTGTTGAGGTTGAGTAAAAGAATAAGATAAGAGGCCCTGTGTGAATGTTAGAGCAAGCTCATTCACAGTGATAAAATAAAGGGTTAGGTAAGGGATTTTTCATGCATGGGATGTAGTGATGGATAAGGATGGTGGGAATAGGTAGGAAACATTTTTGTATGCCTTTTATAGGGTTATAGAGATTTGGGTGAGAGAATATAGCCTTAGGGATCATTCCTGTAGATTTTCAGGATTTCCTGTAGCTGCCTATGACATCCTCTAGCATTGCAGAGATAGGAGAAAATTTGGAATTTTTGCTCACCTGGTGGTAGAAATTGATGGAGGAATGAGTGATGTGGTTGGATGTGGAGTTATTAGTTAGATGAGATAGAGAGATATGGAAGAACGTTTCTCCATTTTTCCATATTATCCCTGTTAAACAAATAGTAAAAGAAAAGCAGGTTAGTGATTTTTTTTGTATATATTTTTCCTTTCCCCCCCTTTTTTTTGAAGGTAGGTGGGCTTCCTCAGTAGAGGTTTTCGCTCCACAATCCTACCTTGGGTGCCTCCAAGAGGGCTTCACCCAAGGATATTTTATTTCTCTCCTTTTCCTCTCTTTGTTTTTTGCTCCAAGATTTTCTCATGGAGGTTTTCAACCCCGGAGTTGGCCTTGGATGCCTCAGAAAGGTTTTCGCCCATGCCTCTTTTTTTTTTTACTTTTTCTCTTTTTCTAGGAAGGTGAGGGAATGGAAGTTGTGAGGCTTCTAATTACATTCACCTATATTTTTATTTTTTTGATGAATTATTCCTTAGACATGGGCCTTTTGTACATTTTTAGCCTGTAGTCATTGACAAGAAGAGGGATCCCCTCCTAATCTATGGTTCTTA
This sequence comes from Pinus albicaulis, assembly GCA_034641835.2. Classification (NCBI taxonomy): domain Eukaryota; kingdom Viridiplantae; phylum Streptophyta; class Pinopsida; order Pinales; family Pinaceae; genus Pinus; species Pinus albicaulis. The sequence continues at coordinate 687,082,302 of CM076582.1, read as the reverse complement.
TTTGAACAGACCCATTTTCATGGAATTTATCAACTTGATAGGGACCTAGCCATCTGGTCATTAACTTTCACTTGAATTCCCATAATCTGGAGTCATAGAGCAGAGCCCAATCCCCTTATTGAATTTTCTTCTCTTTGATGTGCTTGTAATGCGAAACCTTCCTCTGTAGGTGGATTAATTTTGTGTGAAGGAGGGCTTGCATCCTAAATTCATCCAAACCATTCATCTGAAGAAGTATTTATTTTTGTGACTTTGTGATTTCCAAATCCAATTTAGTTTCCATTCTAGGGATGTTATACTCAAACTCAATGGAAAGCAAATCTTTCTTCCCATAAAATAGATCATATGGAGTAAAATCAGCAGTTGTCTTCCAGGTGGTGTTGTAAGCCCAAGTGGCCTCCACCAATCTTTCTACCCAATAATTTCTGCTATTTCTCACAAATTTGGTAAGCATGTTCTGTAATGCTCTATTTCTCACTTCCACCTTTATTGAGGATTATAGGCAATAGAAGTCTTGTTTTTTATTTTATGTTTCCCCATGAGGTTCTCAATGAGATGAGATGTGAATTGAGCCCCCTAATCAGTGACTACCTACCTAGGATATCCAAACTTGTAGAACACATTATCTCTCAAAACATTAACCACGTTCTCTTTTTTTTTTTCCTTTATAGCCTGTCTTTCAACCCACTTGATCAAGTAACCAGTACATAATATGATATATATCGTCTACCCAGATGGTGGATTAATGGGTCTAATGAAGTCCATGCTCCACTTGTCAAATGGCTCTATGGAAACTTGAGGTTGTAGAGGCATTTGATCCCTTGGTGTAGGTCTTCCTATCCTGTGACAGTGATCACATATACTAGTGTATCTCCTGGCATCATGGTGGAGAGTAGGCCAATAGTAGCCATCATGCAAGGGTTTGAAGGATGTCCTCTTGGAAGAAAAATTACACCCACAGGGACCATCATGACATGCTAAGAGGATATAAAAGACCTCCTCTTCCCTAACACATCTCCTGACAATTTTATCCCGTCCCAACTTGAAGATATTGCCACCAATCCAAGTGAAAGGGGCATTTTTTCTTATAATTATGCTCTTTTCTTTGGATGAAAGGTTTAGAGGAAACCTCTCAGCAACCAGGTAGTTGGCTATGTCAAAAAACGAAGGAGAGAGTGCTGAGAAAGAAAATAGGTGTTCCTCTGGAAGTTGATCATCAACCATCCCTTCCTCATCTGCAGTCAAAGTTATTATAGATAAGAAATCCACAACAAAATTTTATTTTGCTAGCTTATCAGCAATGGTCAAATCAAACTACTGCAACATTAACAACCATCTAATGATTCTATAATTGAATCGAGTTTGTTCATTACATATTTTATTTCCGCATGGTCAATATGAATTTTTTTTTGATATATAGTAATATGATCCCTGAATTTATTTAGGGAATGGACAATAGCTAAGAGCTCATTTTCGGTGACAATGTAGTTTAGTTCAGCCTTAGACAGGTTCATGCTAATGAAATAGATTGTATAGGTTAATTTATCTTCCAATTTTCCCAAGGCTTCCCCCAAAACTTTATCTGATGCATTTGTATGGATGTGGAATGGCAGATCCCAATTGGAATCTCAAGGTATAGTGGCAATGGTAAGTTTTTCTTTGATGATCTCAAAGTCTTCCTGACAAATATTAGACCAAAAAAATTCAACATCTTTGGCCAATGATCCAAATGATGGGGGAGCCACTTTGTTGAAGTCCTTGATGAACCTCCTATAGTAGCCAGCCAATCCTAAGAAACTTTGGACATCTCCCTGCTTTTGAGGAATAAACAACCTTTTTATGATGGTGATTTTGTTTAGGTCTACCTATATTCCTGCTTGTGATATGGTGTGGCCTAGGAAAATCCCTGCCCTTTTCAAGAACTCACATTTATCAGGGCTCAGAGATAGATGCATTTCAATGTATTTCCTTAATAACTTATCGAGGTTAGAGAGAGCCTCCTAGAAATCATGCCCATAAGGAGTGAACTCATCCATGTAGATCTCCAAGTAATCTTGGAGAATTTTAGAGAAAGTGTTCAGGACTACTCTGTGGAAAGTAGCAGGGAGGCAATACACAGACAAAAGGGAAGGGATATGTAAGTGAAGGTTCCCCAAGGACATGTGAATATGGTATTGTACTAGTCCTCAGGGCTGATCTGAATCTACTTATACCCACTAAATCCATCCAAGAAAGAGAAAAAATTCTTCCATGCAAGACCATCCAGGACTTGATAAATGAAGGGAAAAGGGAAATGGAATTTATTAGTGGCTTTCTTTACCTCCATGTGTGAACAAAGGCTAATGCATGTGGACAAAGTCAAGTTTGACCAAGTCAACATAGCTAGTATGGAGGAAGTGAAACATTAATGAAGATAATTCAGTGGGAATATGGATCAGCTTAGATAGCTAGAATAAAGCCACCTTGAGTGTGGAAGAAGACATTGCATGAAGATCTAGTCAAGCTTGACCAAATCCAACAATGGTGTTATGGATGAGTGGCATTGATGATGGGACAACGTAGTTTTGGAGGGAGATTCATTGCATGAAGATGGAAACCCTAATGAGTGGGACCCAAGGTGAAAAGGCTAACATTGTTTATAAGGAAGAGGATGGCATCCATATGGGGTTAGCTTATTATTATGATTTTCTAATTATATGGTCTGTTTAGACATATAATTTCTCTTGTTGTTTAGTTGAGATTGAATGTTGTTTAGCATTGGGTGTTCCTGATCGAGAATCCCACCTCTTCCATTGAGTAGCTCTTGCAGGAGTCTTGAACCATATTTTCCAATATATAGCTTAATGCCAAGCTTCCTCTTCCTTTGATACTACAGATCCTGTTGAGGGTTTGTCTGTTTTAGTAAGATGCAACAAGTGGAGACTAGATCTTCAGATCTAGGACATTTCAGTGCTCATTTTCAGTGGAGGAGGTTTCTACTCCATTGGGAGGAAAATATTGAAGGAATTGAGCTTCATTTTCATATCTTAGCTGCAAGCCAACTGTATTTTGATCCCTATAATGTAGAAGAGATCCCGATATACGTAATTTCTGAAGGAGCAGTTGCAAGGTGATTCAGTGCACCATTTGGAGAGTTGATTTTCTGAGTGTTAGGGATCTGCCCTTCACTTTGGATATCTATTGGAGGAGGATATTATTTTTCATATATTATATCAGAAACACTTTCCAGATCTTTAATTTTTAGTGGATCTAGTGTCTTAGATCTTATATCTACACTTTATACATGGTGTTTTGCTGAAAACCCCAAGGGGTTTTGTTAGAGGAGCACGTATAGTGCATGGATCTGGTATAGATCTGACTTTTTATGCACATAGAAACTATATATCTGATGTAAAACTTACTGTTGTTGCCAGAGTAATAAAATAACAATGTTAGGGTATTTCCATCTTTATTTCATGGTTGCAGCCCCTCTTTTTGCATGATTTTGAGCAATAATGGCTTGGGAGGCTTGTTTAACTAAGCTACCATGATTTGTTTCATATCTCATTTTATATTTGGCTGTTATCATGTGTAAATGAATGGATCCATGGGATACATTTAACTATTATTGCACATATTTCTAAAAAATGTGTTTTAAGTGCATTGTATTGCTGAGTTTTCCCCTTTGGGAATATTACAGTGGTATCAAACTGTGATCTTTGGCTTAGCATGTTAGATTTCAGCCAATATGCTATAAGAAAAGAAGATAAGGAGAAAGAGATCAGAATGATGGGAGGAATGAGTTTCATCTCATCTCTTTTCAGATATAAGAAGGACCTCACCAAGGAGGTCAAACAAAGAAAAATGGAGAAAAGAAGTGAAACCACGTTAGGGTTTCAAGATGAGGAAGGTCCATGCACTTCCTATCAACAAAAAAGAAGATCTGATATTGCATAGAGCTCCAAAGAAACATACTATGGCCTTTTATTTTGAATATAAAAGGCATAGAGATGGAGAACACTTAGATCATGAGATTCTAAGTGAGTATCTTGCGGAATATAAGTCTCAACCTAGAGCTTTCAAAGAGAATCTAACTCTCCCACAGTTCATTCAGCTAAAAGAAGAAAGGAGACCTTGCAGCAATAGAAGGAAGAAGGGAAATAGATTTCTATTGTCTACCTTTGATGGGTCATCCTCATGCACAGTAAGAGCCTAGTGAACGAGGTTGGAAGCATTTTCTACTACATCCAATAGTAGAGAAAGAAGCTATTGAGATTGCAGTGCTGCACCTTGAGGGTGAAGCAAAAATTTGGTGGTTCAACCATTTGAGTCATGCAAGAGTGACTACATTTGCATATTTTACTCAAAAGGTTGATCAAAAAGTTTGACAAGAAGAAATAAAAGGAGAAGAAGCCTTCACCACCACTTGCTGCAGGAGCACTTACATTAGGAGAAAAGATACTTGCACCTTTGCAAGGTAGTCTTGATCTCTTGACATCAAGAGTCCCATGCACTATTCTGGAGATGCATGAGGGGGAGACTTGTACCAGCACTGATGAAGCCATAGAGGAGCAGCCATCATCATCAGTAGTTGGGGAATCCATCGCACCGAAGGAAGGAACCCTTGTAGCAGTACAATATGTTCCCAAACTTTACCAAGGTATGCACATGTTTCCATTTCCTATTATTTCAACACATCATATGGAGGATTCTGGGAATATGCCATTGCATGAACAAGGGTCAAAACATATTGTTGATTTGGAGCAGTAGACTTTCACTGTGCTGAGCAACCTTGATTTAATCAAGGAAGAGATATACATTCATCCTAGTGTATCATTGTTGAGCTGCACACAACTCTTGGGGTTGGAGTGTAGATTTTTGGAGGATGGGATGTGTATTGTCCTGAACCATGCCATGCAGAAATATGTGTTCAACATAGAGTATGATTTGAAGACAACAGATGCACCATCATGGAGATCAACAGCGCTGTCAATGAGTAGCAGTGATGAATTGGGCGCCCAAACATTGTTGGATCATTCCAATGAACTACCCATATGTATAACAGAGGATAGGAAGATAGTTGTTGGGGGACATCTTATGATGGATAACATCTCTCATGGTTGTGATGGATATTTATTTATGAACATTTCACATCATGATGGGAGGTTTTTTCCTACAACCTATTTGGATCCTTATGGGGTCAACTTGGTCATTGATGAGTGGTCTTCATTTGGAGATGTCCAAGAGATTGCATTTCAACATCCCATAAAATGCAAAGACAAAAATCTGATTTGGGAGGATGGTATTATCCATTGGAGGAATGCCACTTTTGGACATGATTATAGACACTCACCATGGGTTGGATGGGTGATGTTGATGAGCAAGAGGTTGGAAATCCACTTGCAGATTTATGATACCAAGCAGCAGAAGGCATGACTACGTTGGCTACTCTTGAAAGAGTTTGGTCATCATATGACATATCCTTCTCCAAAGGGTATGTTGGTGGAGGAAACTTGGCATGAAACTTACATCAGTTGGCAACAAGGAGTTTGGGCATATTGGGGTGGTTTGATATGTTTCATATCAACTATTATGATATTTCTCCATGATTTATATGATGGGGGCATGGGGAGGAAACAAAAGTTTTTGTTGCTTTGGTTTTTATTGAGGGAGTATGGCCTGGTCTTCTCCCATACTTTGCATGATGTTGCAGGAGTAGGAGATGGCATTATCATGGTGCAAAGGGGCTACTCCTTAACCTTGGAGGATCAGGAGCTACTTCCACTTTGGAAGGAATCTCCCACATATAGCAGCATTATGATTGATGGCTTTGACATGTGGAATGTCAAAGGATGGAGCTATGAGATGACAGGTGCCTTATTACAAAGTCCAACAACGCTGTCACTTGGGGGCTTGGGGTTGTTGATGGAGTGTCCCTAAGAGCACTTCACATATGATGCACTTGATGGGCATGAAGGAGATGAGAGTGATGAAGTAGTGGGTGGAGACATCTATTACCATGATATGATCTTCTTGACTTGGATTTCCAAGCATAATAATAAAGATCTACTTGCATCACATAGTTCATTCCTCTTCATGGGAATATGTCATATCACTATGGAGGGCTCATTCATGGGTCTTATTATCAGATTACTCTCAGTGCATGGTAAGAATTTTGTTTTTGCATTTATTGATTATCTAACACAGTATTTTCATTCTCTTACCATCTCTATACAATGCATTGCTCCACAAGAGGACAAGCCTCTATTTGGGCTTCATGGTCATTTTGGGACCAACATTTATGAGGAAGAGATCCATTTATTGTATGGATTTGGGCAAGTGTTGTACTATTTTATGTATGTTGATTTGATATACCTTGCCATTTACTATTCACTAGTAAGTGTGATGACATGTACAACTAACAATTTGTTGGGAGACAACTTTCCACATCTTGTTCTGAAATTGCAGTTGGTAAAACTGCATTGTGACTAATTGAGAAATTACTGGTACTTTCCAACACTTCTCTTATTTGGTTTCCATATGATGATAATAATGTCATATTCATTTTGTATGGAATGATTTGGGCAAGAACCAAATGGTGGATCTTTGAGGACCCTATTGCCTTTTTGCTCCGAGAAGGAAACATTATTACAGCCCATATTCAGAAATTGCTCTACACTTATCATAAGTGGAGAGAGAGAAAGCAAGGGATGGAAATTTTGATCCCACGTATTCAGCTATGTAAAACACCTTCTTTGCAGGAGCCTAAGGTGGAGGAGATGTTTCAGGAGTTATCATGTTGGAGGGTGACTCACTTTTTGTGGATGATAGCTTGGTGATGGAGGCTGCACATGGGGATGATGATTCCCAATATATTTCAGGTTCCATGCCTCAAGAATGCCTCTAGAACACATATAGTTGTTTCCATGGGTATCCCACTTTTTCATGATGAGAGCCATTTGGATTTTTCACCAAAGGCATGCTTTTACACATGGGAGGAACAACTTGAGAACACATTGATGAGAAAGCATCTTGTTATTTGGAGGAACTTATCACTTGAGGATGCTAGAGGAGGAAGAGGAGAGGATCTTTAGTTCTATCCTTGTAGTTGCTTGAGGACAAGCAACATTTGGGAGGGGAGGATTGTAATATTCCTAAATTAGCATGCATAAAATTGGAATATTAATTTTTCTCCAAACACATAGTTAGATGAATAAATGGGTAGGGAGACACATAAATATCTTTAGAAGCAATAAAATCCCTCTTAATGGGGAAAGGGATCATATTCACAGCTGGATAAAATACCTCCATGTGTGAACAAAGTTTAATGCATGTGGACAAAGTCAAGTTTGACCAAGTCAACAAAGCTAGTATGGAGGAAGTGGAACATTAATGAAGATAACTCAATGGAAATATGGATCAACTTAGATATAAAGCCACCTTGAGTGTGGAAAAATACATTGCATGAAGATCTAGTCAAGGTTGACCAAATCCAATAGCGTTGTTATGGAGGAGGGTCATTGATGATGGGACAACACAATTTTGGAGGGAGATTCATTGCATGAAGATGGAAACCCTAATGAGTGGGACCCAAGGTGAGAAGGCTCACATTTTTTATAAGGAAGAGGATGGAAGCCATATGGGGTTAGCGTATGATTATGATTTTATGATTATATGGTCTGTTTAGACATATAATTTCTCTTATTATTTAGTTGAGATTGAATGTTGTTTAGCATTAGGTGTTCATGATCGAGAATCCCACCTCTTCCATTGAGTAGATCTTGGAGGAGTCTTGCACCATATTTTACACTATATGGCTTAATGAAAACCTTCATCTTCCTTTGATAGAACATATCCTATCAAGGGTTTTTCTATTTGAGTAAGCTGCAGCAAGTGGAGACTAGATCTTTAAATCTAGGCCATTTCAGTGCTCATTTTTGCTGGAGGAGGTTTCTACTCCATTGGGAGGACAACATTAAAGGCATTGAGCGTAATTTTCATATCTTGGCTACAGGACAACTGTATTTTGATCCCTATAGTGCTGAAGATATCCGGATCTATGTAATTTCTGAAGGAGCAGTTGCTGGGTGATTCAGTGCACCATTTGGAGAGCTGATTTCTGAGTGTTGGGGATGTACTCTTCACTTTGGAGATATATTGAAGGAAGTTATTATTTTTCATATATTAGATCAGCCACACTTTTCAAATCTATAATTGTTAGTGGATCTTCTGTCTTATATGTCAGATCTACACTTTGTACTTAGTGTTTTGTTGAAAACCCCAAGGGGGTTCATTAGAGGAGCCTGTATAGTGCATGGATCTTATATAGATCTAAATTTTTATGCACATAGCAGCTCTAGAACTGATGTAAAACTTAATGCTATTGAAATATTAATAAAATAATACTATTAGGGTATTTCCAACTTTATTTCATGGTTGCAACCCCTCTTTTTGCATGATTTTGAGCAATAATGGCTTGGGAGGCTTGTTTAACTAAGCTACCATGATTTGTTTCAGATATCCTTTTGTATTTGGCTGTTATAATGTGTAAATGAATGGATCCATGGGATGAATTTAACTATTGTTACACATATTTCTAAAAAATGTGTTTTTAATGCATTGTATTGCTAATTTTTCCCCTTTGGGAATATTACATCTACATGGGCCAAATTCCACAACTTTTGTGGGTTCAAAGGTTGATTCAAATGGGTGCAACTCAATCCAATGGTGGCTTTTAGATTCTCTCACTAGGTCATCGAGTGGAATGGCAGTGGGGGGTTGGCTTTGAATAATGTGGTCAATGTGGTCATCCTCATCAGGTTGCCCCACTTCGAGAAAAAATATATATGGTAAAAATGGGGTAGGGTGTGGTATGGTACACTTCATATTCTTCTTCTTCATACTCCAACCATAAGGATAGGTCATGGTCAATGGAAGGTTTGGCTGGAGGATATAATACTATATGTTTAGACAAGGGACCATTCTTAATAGTCATGTTTCCAACCCTACAACTGATATAAGCATCAACAGTGGCTAACAAAGGTCTTCATAAAATGAGGGGATATCCATTAAATTTAGTTTTCGGCTGAAGCACTAGGAAGTTGTTGGGATACTCCCAGGAGTAAATCGTGACCATAAAATCCTCAACAAATCCTTCCGAAGTTACTATGGATTTATCTGCAAGTCGCATAACTATGGTGGTATTTCTCAGGGATCCTTGGAGGTTGCATTTCAACATGGTTTCCCTGGTCATCACATTGTTGGAAACCCCAAGATCAACCAAGGTGTGGTGGAAAATGCCACCATCAATGTGTAAAAATACCACTGGACTACTATGGTCTAGGTAATTCGGGAAAATAACTCTTCCCAACATCAAGTCAGAGAAATTTCCTACAACATTGATGGTGGGAGTGTCTTTAATATTTCTCCTAGGATCTTTAAAACATTTTCCTTTGATGAAATCATTGTAAATAGGAAAATACTTAAGGTCCTAGAGAAGGGGTATTTTTACACATAGTTTTTTTAGTTCTCCTAGAAGTTCAGTCTCTTCTAGGTATGATGGTTAGAATAGATTAGTCGCTCAGGAAAATGAGGTTGATTGGTCTGAGGGTTTATTTCTTCCTTTTCCTCGTCAACATCTGTAGGTGGAGATGGAGGATGATTATATGGGAGCACTCTTCCAGAACCGAGGTTAATTTCATGTATCTCCACAACATAAACTAGATAGGATGTTTCTCCACTGTAAAAATATTGTTCTTTATTGTTTTTCAGGTTTAGATTGGGCTGGGTAGGAATCTAAGGAAACTTAGGGCGAGAAGAATGAGGGAGCTGAGGTTGAGGTTGGGTTGGAGGAAATAAAGTAGGTGGTTAATTTAGTTGGGTCCTCCACCCTTGTGATGGGTTTATTCACTGAGGTGGTTGAGGAACATACTACCAAAAAGGTTTATGTACAGGCTGAGGATGATATGGAGGGGCATAGGGCCAAGTACGATTTATAAGCCATGACGGAGGAGTGGAATAATACCAAGACTTCATGGGTGCATTCTGATTTTCATGATATTAAGAATAAGGTGCACCTTTCATGCCTTGTTGGTATGGCCGAGGCCCTTGAGCGCTCCTTTTATTTATGAAATCAAGTTTATTAGGTCCCCCTTCCCCACCTTGATATACAACTTTGAGGACAAGTAAGGAGTGAAATTTATATGTGGTATGATTATCTTCATAGACCAAGAAAACCTCTATGAAATTCAGTGGAAATTCATTTCAAGGGTGTTTCCCGGTACATCTAGGGAAAAATATAGCTAAGGCCCTCTCCAATTTCTCTTATTTCCTCTTGATATACATTATGTTTATTTGCAGATAAAAGGTGTGAAACATCTCACTTTTGAAATCCTCCAACATGTTTCCAATCCCATGCTTGATGGAGGTCGAAGAGGAAGGGGTATTGTTCATGCTTTGACTAGATCTACATTTTTTCTTGGCTTCCCTAGAGTGGTTTCTAAATATATTCTTGACGTACTCATAAGATATTTGATATATATCTCCTCTAGACAACATATTAAGGGTTTCTATCACCTCTTCCCTAATCCCCCAGAGGAGTACTAGCTTGAGTGATTCAGGATCAAGGGTACAATTGAATCTCTTATAATTCAGTTGGAATATTTCTTTATAATCCTCCAAAGATTCATCAGGCCCTAGGGTCATCCTAAATATCTCCTCCTTGGTCTCTTTGGACCTGAAAAATTCTCTATATTTGTTGTTGAAGGATTCTTGCATCTGAGCCCAGGTAGTGATACTGCTCCCAGGAAAACCCATAACGCAGTCCAAGGTTGCACCGTTGAGGGTAGATGGGAAAAAATTCAATTTCTACTCATTTGAGGCATATGCATAAGTCCTACAAAAAAAAAAAACTCAAACATGAAAGTGTCAGGGTCCTCAAAAGTTAGGCCATGGAAGTGTGGAAGGGCTTAAGGGTTGATGTTATTTAGTCTAGTTTCTCCATCAGATTCTATAGTGGGAAAGACTTCTTGGTTCCTAGTTTCATCCATCGCTTGAATAGGTGAAGAAAGTTCCTTTGGTGAAGAAAGTTCCTCTTCTTCTCCAATAGGTTCTTCAAAGTTTTCAAAGGGCTCACCTAGAGGGTGTTATACCTCATAGTCATTGAAGAAGAATGAAGGGTGAATATGTGGGGATGTAGGAGTTTTTGGTAAGAATTTTCCTTCATTGTCACTAATCCTATGAGGCATGAGAGTAAAAATTTTTTTTTGTTTTTCAATATTTTGGAACTAAATGTAAAATAGAAAGAAGAAAATAATTCTCAAGAAAAAACAAAAATCTACTTAGACACCTCCCCGAAAATATCACCAAAAAGTTGTGAGCCCAAGTATTGCACTAAGAGTGCTACAACTCCCATAGGCTACTCAAATTTACTTATCAACTTGGGGTTCGTACAAAATTGGAGGTGACAGTGCTATATTAATAGAATATGAGCTCTAATAATTCCATACTCATCTTAGTTATACAATGAGGTGCTAATTACTAGGGCTACTATGAAAGAGGAAGTCTGTTACACTTCTAAATACAACCTAAGAATGAAAACTGATCATGGCCACTACTCTATTGGCAGGAAAAGAAACTACACTAGATTGCAATGGATCATCTATTTAATGTCTAATTTTGCAAGGAAGAAAGATCAAAATTGATTATAAGTAAAAGAAAAAAAAATATAATGAGTTGCATTCATTGTCTAGACTACTTGATTAACTTGCAAGAAGGAACTAATATATATTTAGACACATGTTGAATGAATGAATGACTATTTTCTATCTAATTCATGCTAACAAATGTGCTAATGTTGTATATTATGGTGGAATAATCACACTTCAAATTACTCTGTATTGCAGTAAGAAAAGAGTGAGTTTGAATGTCCTAGGGGTGTTCCTAAACCAATGATTCAGATTTGGAGGTCTATTGATGGTTTTTCTAGGCCTAGGTGAGGTGGAGGAGTGATTTTTTGATGAGGGAGTGGGTTCTCAACACTGCTATAGGAAGCTACTACAAGATTGCTATTTTGCTACAGGATGTCCTGTAATGCTACATGAAATAGGTTGAGAGGGTTTGGAGGCTATAAATGATGAATAAAAGGCTAGGAAAGGTGAGGAAAAGGAGGATCAAAGAAAATGGAGGATGAGCAACCCCCTTGGCCAAGATCATGGCTCTCAAAAAGGCATGTCTTGTACCAAAAATGCCGCTCTCGATGGTGTGATGATGGTATCCAAAACATGGTTGTGGGTGACTTGGATGGAAGGTGACTGATGGAGGGTGGAAGCTGAGAGTGATAGTGCTACAAGGGTCCTTCTCTACTACTATAACCAAACCTGGAAACAAGACATCTACTCATACATTCATAACTAACAAAATTATCATAGAAGTGGTGAAAAATATGTGTTGAATTTAACTAGAAATACCTATGCACTTGAAACAAAAATCTAGCTTTGAACTTAGAACATATTCATGATAAGAAGATAAAATATATTCTAACTTTTCCAAGAAATCATAAAAAAAATATGTTTGGTCTATGGTGGAAGACCTTCCTCCTCAAGCTCTGATGGAAGAGCTGAGAGAGGGAGACTTGGCAACACAACTTTGACATTTTAAATTCTACCCAAAATGTAATCAAATAAAAAAAATACTAAAGCATAAATGAAAGACACAAGTGTACACAAGAGAGACTCCAGTCCATGGATTGGGCCCTAACCCACATGCTCAGCTCCGTCAAATCAAGTCAGTAAGAAATAAAAAAAATTCTCATCTTATTTCATAACCATTCTCTTACATCAACAAAGAAAGTAAAAAATGTCAAATACAGATCCAATAGTTCTCTAACTGAATATAAAATCCAAAGCCTAATGAACTCTTTCTCTTGTCTATTTTTAAAAGAGAGTAGATACTAACATCTCCCTAAAATTTAGGTCTTTTTTCCCTTGAAACTCGAGAGAATTGTAGCTTCGCTACTTCTTAACATCTACTTGCTTGACTGCCTTTGAATTTGAGTTGTTGGAGGATGATTTAAAGAGATATTGGCTGCTCTAAGAGTTAATAAGGTGGGAAACCTCCCTATTATTTTTCCTCGATGTCTACTCCGAGCCTTGATATGGAATCTTACTCAAAATAATACTATCTCCTGCTTTTAAACCACATTAGGCTTCAAGTCATGAAAACCCTTAATACACCATTCTCACTAAGAAAAATATGAGAAAGTGTAATTAAATGTGTGTGAGAGAGAGGAAAATAAGCTAAAATGGTGAAATTGTAACTCCTTAAAATATACTTAATGATGGACCTCCTCAGTTCCCCTAGGCCTATCTTGTGTGAAAACATCATTGAGTCACCCTTGCATCCATGGAGCTTGTTCCGAGTCCCATTATGTCCATGTTATATTATTCCATCCATTTTTGCATCATATTCATATCATGGTCACTCATATTAGCCTCTAGCTATACTGCTCCATCTCAGTAATTGACCATCCCATCCAAAATTGAGTCAGTCGCTGCCAGGTCAACCATGTATTTTATGCTCTGAGAAGGGAAGTCATCATTTCACCCCTTAGTTTCTTTCCTTCCATAATTAACGTCGGTGGCATTCCATCAGTCACTCTACTCTGGCAGGCCCTCCTTTGTCAACTTTAGCACATTCATTCCATAAGAATGGTCTAGAGGGAGGTGTACGTTGGATCCAAATTTCATCATTGTTCGGTGCCTCAGATAAAGAAAATGGAATCGTAATTTCCTTTTGACTTGGTTTTTTCTCATGTGCTTGACCCCAACTCATTATCAAACATTTGAGAATCGTACACTTGATGGTCTAGTGATCCTGCAGATTGTACCAGTGATTCTTGGGTGTGTGTGACAAATTTCAGACCTCATGAGGGTTTGGCCATTCAAGTAGCCCCACACATTCCCATCTGACCTCAGATTCTATGCTCCAACCTTGGATGTAGTTCCACATATTTGATGGGTTTTGTTTTAGCTAGTTGCAATGCCCATAACATGCATATCTCATTCAGATGATCCATTCAGATATTCATAGCCCTTTCTTGTTCAACAACTCTTCTTTGGTTGTGGTCCCCCCTCCCCATGTCAGTTTGAGGGGAATTATGTCTCATGTAATCAGATGTTATTAGATTTAGTGCTGACCTATCCTTTTCCAGGTGCATTATATATATGGGATTCATTGTATTATTTTCAGGCTCATTGATGCCAACATGTCATGTATCATGTATCATGTACTTTGTAGCTCAGTCCCACATTTTTGGTCTTATCATTATTCATTGTACTCAGCTATGTCGACGGGTATGGGTATGCTTCCCTCACCTCATTTATATCATGTAATCCAAAATAAAAGGATACTTATATCAATTAGTAGGTCTCTCCCCCTTAGTTTCATATGTCCTTGTATCGCTTCAGTTATGTCTCTCTCACTCCCCGACTCTCCTTTGGTGTCTAGTGATTGTGCTCTTACAATGTATTTCTGTCATACGATTTTCTCCTAACACTCATACGTTGGGGGGAAATAGGTTATCACCAAAAAATGATCACCTAGCCATTTCTAACTATGTGGATCTAAATACACTGTGTAAGACCAATTTTACCATAGTAAAAATGCTTTCACTATAGGAAACAATTTTATAAACCATATTTTATTAAATTATTTCAGGTTAAAACTATAAGCCCCATGAAGAATAATTAAATAAATCATTATTTATTTGATTTTCCTCTAGGAATAATTATTGAATCATTATTTAGTAAATAATCCTTGTCACATTTGACCCAATATTGAGAAATAATTAAATAAATCATTATTTATTTCAATTTTCTCTAGGAATAGTTAATTAAATAATTATTTAGTTAATATTCCTTGTGAAAGTTGACTAAATCACTCAAGAATGATTAAAAAAAACATTATTTGTTTATTATTCCTTAACCCATCCTTGAAATAATAAATAAATCTATTGTTTTTTTATTATTTCTAAATAAAGGTATTTAACCAATTTAAATATATTTTCCCTCTCCAAAAAATATAATAAAATATTCCAAGCGGATAAGTTCTAGATTATAGTTAATAATATTTTATTATTCTCCATTTTCGAGAGTAGGCCAATATTTTGTTATAAATAATAGGGTTTTCCATCCATTCCTCATCATGATCATTATCACCGTCACCATTATTGTCACATACCATTTGAGCTCCCATTTTAGAGTTCTACATTGTCTAGGATTACACAATCAAGAGAAAGGAAGATTAAAATTATGAAGTGACAAGGACATCAAAGGACCCATCCCATTGAGGGGGATTTACGCCTTTTGTAAATATCCTTCTCCAAGTGTATTAATATAATTATTTTCTATCAAAATATTTCCCAAGATTGGGTTTTTCATTAGTTTTTATATCTGGTGTTTATGCTTTTAAATTTCCATACATCCATTATTTTTGTAGGTTTTCTCACATATATGTTTCAGATATGAAGTATGAGAAACCACACTTGTTGTTAGGGTCATTAGTCACTCATGACTTAAATGAGATTTTTTTTGTACAGCTTCCAAAATATTTCATACTAACACAGGCTACTAGAAGACATTGACATCAGTGAAGAAGTTTTATTATTGACTGAATTTGAAGAGGTAATTAGCAGAGTTTGTTGCTAGATGTTTGGTCTATCATCAGGTAAAATAAAAGTGTAAGCACCCAGTTGGATAACTTTGATCGATTCCAATTCCAGAGTGGAAATGGGAGTTCATTTCCATGGATTTCATTACAGGTTTTCTAAGGTCATCTAGACAACATGATTCCATAATCATGGTTGTGGTTGACAAGTTAAAAAATGTAGCACACATCATTCCAGTGAGGTCTACTTACTCAGATAATGATGTAACACATGTTTTAATTGAATATGTGGTGATATTGCATGGCATTCCAAAGAATATTATTTCATACAGGGATGCCAAGTTCACTTCTAGGTTTTGGAAAGAGTTATTTATGGGTTTGGGTATATAGTTTTCCTTTAGTAGAACCTATCATCCTCAGAAATATGGACAAACAGAGAGGGCCAACATGATTCTTGAGGACATTTTTAGGATGTATGTAATGCATCAAAAATGGAAGTGGTAAGAGTATCTTCCACTGGTTGAGTTTTCTTACAATAATGGTTATCAGGAGTCACTGAGGATGAGTCCATTTGAGGCACTCTATGGGTGGATTTTTAATACTCCCATCATTTGGAGTGATCCAGTTAATAGGGTATTGATTGGACCAGGAATGTTGGAAGATATGGAACAAGAAATTCACGTAATCAAGAAGAATGTGAAGTCAGAACATGATAGGAAGAAAAATGATGTAGATAAAAATAAGTTTTTTATGGTTTTTCAGGTTGGGGAACATGTGTACTTGTGCATTAAGCCGAAGAAGAGATTCCTGAGGATTAGATCATGTGCCAAGCTGGCACCTCAACTTTGTGGACCTATCAAGATTCTTGAAATGATTGGACCAGTAACCTATCGACTTGAACTGCCTTCAACAATGAAATTTCATGATGTTTTCCATGTGTCATTTCTTAAAAATTATGTTAAATATGTTTATCATGTGATTGAATGGTTTGTATTGCATGTGTAGCCAAAAGGATAATTCCAGCTAGAACCTCAGTGAATTTTGTAGAGAAATATGCTCATGCTCTAGAACCAAGAAATCGAGCATGATAAAGTGTAATGGAAGCACTTTAGGCCTGATGAAGCTACATGGGATATGGTTGATCAGATGCGGGCCATGTATCCTTCTTTGGTATATGTATCGATGTATATGGATGTAAATACTACCATGCGATGTGTAATAAAGCTCCAATAAGTGGTATGGTTGTCGTGTCATTATGGTAGTCATGTTGTTATGTTCTCATGTTGCTTTATGTATTAGCAGGGTGATCATTGTAAATATTGTATTGAGCTAAGTTATAAAACTCTATGAGAAATATGTTTTGCTTTTCAGTAGTCTTGCTGGTTGTATGTGTCATTGAAAACCAAGGACAGTGTTCCCCTAAGGGACAGGGTTCTGTAAAAACCTGGTCAAAATTCCATATAATAAAGTTAATAAAAAAAAAACAATAACCAAGTTCATGGGACACATATTCCAAGTTGAATCTTAGGTAAAATCATAGTGAAGGGGATCACTTGTGATAAATAAATGGCTATGGAAATTGGAAAAGGCAGTGACAAAGGAAAAGTGGCATTTCTTGGCATTTATTTATAAAAATAACAAAAAATAGGAGAAAATGGATGTGAAAGGTCACAGGATGCATGTGAGGAGTAAATTGAACGAAAATAATGGAAAATGAAGAAAATAGAGGCATCATTAATAAAAAGGCTTATGAGTATTAATTCACAGATTTTGTCAATATAAACTTTTGTCAATTAAGTTTTGGAGCTTTCACTTTCATTCTCTCTCTTATAACCTCATACACTTAGAGTCTCTCGGAGAACTCTTGGAGGAGTATGGCATACTTGGGATTTTGAGAAAAAATGTAGTGCACCTCCTCCCACATTTACCCACTCTCACTAGTTTTCCTGCTGTAAAAATGAGCTAAGGGTCACTCTGATAAGTCTCAACTTCCTATATAACCTTAAGGAATTGGAATCGACAACCCAAGACCTTAATGACTTCCCTCTGGTGTCACAGGACCTCCAAGAGAAACACAACCCCTCCAAGTGAATATGACTGCCTTTTCCATTAATTAGAGCCCAAAACTATCCCTTGCTAAGTCCTCCAAGTCACTAGGAGTATCCATTTTCTCCCACAAGATCGATTCCCAATGAATATGGACTTTTATGCTCAGTTCTATGCCAATGACTCAAAATTCTGAGCCACTTATTCAGGGCCAAGAATGAGGCCTCTGCCTAGAACTCAATGAAACTTCTAGAGATCATAAATGACATAGAGAAAATTCTTGTAAATGAAAAACTGAAACCAATACTTGACCTGAACTTCCCCGACCGGGACTAACATTCATCAAACACTTGGTAAATATGCAACCTATAGGTAATGAATGCAACTTTGAACATAAGGAGGTAAAAATTTGTCTGAGGTTTAACAAGAAGGGTCACTGAATTCTCAAATTAGTTTCCATATCATCAATTAGGTATTGCATTAATTATTTATTCAATTATAAGAAAAAACATGAATAAAGCCATGGCTGAGATCTGTCATATAACCATGCTTATAACTAGCATATAACCACCTAAATAAAAATGAGAGAACAACCATTAAAGCCACATAATAACAAGTACATTTCCTTATCAAAAGAAAGAGAAACTTTTCTCTTATTAGACATAGACAAATTCCAACCAAGTTCAGGACTTCCACATATCACTCGACTATAGATTGGTTGAACCAAATCTGTCTTTCAGTGAATCACCCCTGTGCCATATTCCAATCATAAATGTGGGATCTCATGGAATAAACCAATCCAAACACAACCAAGGGAATCCAAAGGTTAAACCACCTCCACCCTCACCATATCACGATGTCATCTAAATTAGTGTCTACATCAAAAAACAGAACCGAGCTTGGATGCCTCATAGTTTCTTCTCCAATACCTTGAGGATTTTTCTTGTCTCCACCCTCATATTTACTATTTATCCCACCATTACTGGTCAATGGATTCCTAGGAATTTGGGAATTTTTCCTCAAACCACCTCACCGAGATCCAAAATAATCGAGAAATCCAAAGCTCAAACCGACAACAACCCAATCACACCATGGCTATTCGAAAATGGAAACACTAGGATAATATCCACTGTCGAACCTGACAAAACCCATGCAAATGATAAAAAAAGAACCAAATACCAACATGCACATACCATGCATGTCAAAACTACATAGGAAATCATACATGCAACGTATTACCTGCAATTATTCTCATTGAAGCTGCTTGATCCTTGCTTTCCTTTTCTTTCCTTTATTGTCCTTCCTTTGCTTGCTTGATTTCTTTATCCTCTTGGTGCTCTTTTCATCTCTGAGACTAATTCAAAAATTGAACTGAAAAAAGGATACCAACTAATTCTCTAAGGACTTTTAATTAATTAGGCCTCTAATTTTTTTGATTTTCCAATATTTTCCTTCATTTTCCTCCTCACATGCAACCTGTGACCTTTGACCTTCCTTTTCTCCTAATTTCCTTTATTTTCATTTATAAAATGCCAATACTACCTTTTTTCCTTTTCAAAGCCTTAGCCATTACCTTTTCCAATTTCCCCTTAGCCATAAACACATCAAGTGATTCCCACTAGGATATTTTCCCCTTAGCCATAAACACACCAAGTCCCTTAACCATGGTCTTATTTTACCTTTATTAAATTTTATTACATGAAAATTTATCCTGGGGTTGTTACAGATGCCTCCCACTTAGGGGAACACCATCCTCGATGTTATGTGACACCTACAACCAACAAAACTATTGAAAGGAAAAAACTTACTTCTTCTGGAGCTTTATGACTTAGCTCATTGCAGTATTCACAACAACATCCCACTCAAAAGCAAAAGCATCATGAAAAACATGACAACATGACAACCATACCACTTATTGGAGCTTTATAACACACTTATTACAATATTTACAATATCAACCTTACATAAATATGTATAAATACCAAAACTCATTTTCCATCGTCAGAAAATAATGAATGATACATAGCCCACATCTGATCAACCATCTCCCATGTAGATTCATTGGGACCAATGTGCTTCCACTTCACTTTAACCTACTTGATTGCTCTGTTCCAGAGCATTAGATGTTTCCGCTTCAACATGCACTCAGGTTCCGGTTGGAATTCTCCTTCTTTCTCTACTTGCAATATAGACCAATCAATAACATTATCAACATCCTTTACATATATTTTAGGAAATGAAACATGAAAAACATCATGCAATTTCACTGTTAGACATAGTGCAAATTTGTAGGCCACTGGTCCAATCCTCTCAAGGATCTCATAAGGCTTACAATACCATGGTGCCAACTTGGAACATGATCTAATCCTCAAGGATCTCTTCTTGGGCTTAATGTAAAAATACACATGCTCCCCAACCTGAAACTCCTTAAATTCCCTGTGTTGTTCTATATAACTTATTTTCTTGTCGTGTGCTACCTTTAGATTTTTATTTATAACCTGCATTTCCTATTCCATGTCTGGTAACATGTATGACCAAATAAGTACCATGTTCACTCGATCACTCCAGCTGATGGGAGTGTTACAAATCTTCCCATAGAGTGCCTCAAACAAGCTCATCCTCAATGAATTTTGATAACCATTATTATAGGAAAACTCAACCAATGGAAGGTACTCCTCCCATCTAATTTTTTTGTGCATGACATACATCCTCAACATATCCTCCAGTTTCCTATTGACCCTCTCTATCTGTCCATTTTCATGTGGATGAAAATTTGTACTGAAGGCCAATTATATCCCTAATCCTGCAAATAGTTCCTTCCAACAATTAGAAGTGAACTTGGCATCCCTTTCCAACATAATATTATTCATAACACCATGCAATATCATGATCTCCCTAATGAAGAAGTGTGCTACCTCACTAGCTGAATAAGTAGTCTTTACTGGAATGAAGTGAGCTAAAATTCTCAACCTATCAACCACAACCATGATAGAATCATGTTGCCTTGATGTCCTCGAAAGACCTTTGATGAAATCCATGGAAATGCCATCCCATTTTCATTCTAGAATCTGAATAGGCTAACACAACCCACCTAGATGCTTATACTATGCTTTGACCTGCTGACAGTATAAACATATAGCCATAAACTCTACCACTTCCTTATTCATATTCAACTGGTAGTCGAACCTCTTCCCTGATGTTAACCTCTTCTTATATCTTGGCTGACCTAAATATGGTTTGGTGTGAAACTCCCTCAAGATAATATTATTGAGTTCATTTTAATTCAATACATAGATCCTATACTTGAATATCACCAAGACATCTGCCGTGAGATGATAGTCAACATCCTTATCACCTGTACCCTACTATAAACTAAGCATAAGCTCCTTGTACCTATCATCTTATTTTCGTGCTTGTAATATCTGATCTTGTAAATCTATCCCATATGAGCTTATTGTTGCAACATGGTTCAAATGTAATTTCCTATTGAGAGCATTTGCAACATTGTTCTCCTTTCTCTTAATGTATCTGATCTCAATGTCAAACTCACTAACGGTAGCCAGCCATCTAGCTTGCCTAGCATTAAAATTCGGTTGGTCAAACAAAATTTTCAACCCACTATTATTGCTCATAAAAAAAAACCTCTTATTAAGAAGACAATGTCTCCACATCTTCAAGGCATGTATAACTGCTACCCACTCAAGATAGTGTGTCATATAATTCTATTCGTACTCATTCATTTTTCTAAACTCATAGCATATCACTTTTCATTCCTGCATAAGGAATCCACCAAGCCCTTTCTTGAAAGAATCTATACACACTATGAACTCTTTATCCAAATCGTCAATCTTTAACACTGGAGAATTGGTCAACAACTATTTCAAATTCTTAAAATTGGCTGCACACTCCTCCATCCATTCAAACTTCTTACCTTTCCTCTTTAATGATGTAATAGGATAGGAAATGCATGATAAGTTAATGATGAAACTCCTAGAGTAACCTGCGAGTCCCATGAATGATATGACTTCATCCACATTTTGTAGTATACCTAGGGGGGATAATATAGGGTACAAAGGGAGGTATCCAAGGAAATAATATGATGTAATAATATAAGAATGATAAATAATTGGGCCATAGTTAATAAATAAAGTGGTTAACCCACATTATGTAAGGGACCACATGTAGCTAGGGAATAAACTGATAAGCCCATTGTATTGGATGTATGGTATTGAGATACCCATGGTATTGCATGTATGAAACCTATATAGAGGCTAGAGTCTCTCCATTGAGATATTTCAAGGATTATTGTATGGGCAAGAATATGGCTTGTGGAGTGATCTCCTTCCTAAGGAGTGAATGTATGGTGTTGGCCTACCTTAAGGGTTTTGATATTAATGAAGATCTGAAGTTTTGTCTTCAATGGTGTTATTTCTTGGGCATATTTTCCATTTCTATACATTTTCTTGTCAGATCTACTACAAGTGGTATCAAAGCACTTTCTTGGGCAGAGTTTGGAGATTTGTTTTTTCATTTTTTTGTAGGAAATTTTTGGGCGGCGAGTTTGTAGAGAATATATAGAAAATTTGGCGAAACATTTTCAGAAATAAATATCAGATCTAGATTCCTTACGGAAAAATACCCAATTTCAAAAAAAAAATCAGTCGAATCGGAGTCCGGATGAGGGTGATATCGCTGATTTAAATTCAGTTGTGTTGCAAAAATGTTTCTGACGGCAATTTGTGTACGGCAGATCTCCTGACATTTTTTGTAGATTTTGGTGCACAATATTAGACAACCAATTATATATCTGAGCTCCCCTTGAAAAATCACTCGATTTCAAAGAAAAAATCGGTCAAATTGGAGTCCGGATGAGGGAGTTATCACTGATTTAAAATCAACCATTTTTTCAGAAATTTTGTGACGGCGGGACAGTTGCAGCGCAAATCTATGTTTCGAGAGTCCCTAGATTGGGATTTCAGCCATATGATTAGATGCAAAATGGCTATTCCATTTTTTATAATAGGTTATAGTAAGGATTCTGAGTTATATTGACTGATTAATGTCCATTTTAAATTTTTGCCAAAGTAAGTGATTTTCTTCAAAACCGTTACTTTATTTTATGGATTCTCGCAAGATGAAGTTTACAGGAAAAGATGATGGCCCTACTATTGAAGATTTTTTACAACATCTCAAGGCTCAATACCGAAGTTTTTGGATATGCTCCATAGGGCTTCATCTGAAAGATGAGGCAAATAAATGGTGGACCTCACTTGACAGCGCAGTGAGGAAACTTCTCGAGAAAAAACTTGAAAAAGTCATTTTGGACAAGTGGTATAATGCCAGAAAGAAGGACACTAAGAGACATAAAGACTTCTTTTCTACTAATATTTCCATATTACAGGTTAATGGAAGTATTCATAAAGAGAACATCATTGTGTCTATCATTCCTAGTTGCAAGCATATTTGTATCAATGTTAATTTGGCTAAAAAATTGCAAGTTCCAGCAAAACATATTGAAAACACACAGGTTGATAATGAAGATGTTCAAATTTATAAAGATTTGAAGATTTCTATGGATAAGTATGTGTTGCATTCTAATTTTTATGCTTCAGATATGGTTGCTGTGGATGTTGTTTTGGGACACCCTTGGATGGAATCTGTTGGTACTGTCAATTTTAATGTGCAAAAGAAATTCATGAAGCTCTGGTATAAAAAGAAGAAAATTACATTGCACGATATTTGCATTAGGAACCATGGAGAGACTAGGGAGGAAGAAGTGAAAATCTCTAATGACACAGACACATCAGATGATGAGCCTTTGATGGTAGACAACCAAACACAGACATCAAAGCAAGTACCAACAAAAGAACCTGACACCACTCCATCACCAATAATGGAGGAATTAATGAAAGATGTTCCATCAGTTAAAGCTTCAACATATCACCACCCGCATCACCCAGCAAGACAACAACCAGCAAGGTGGCAACGAATTAGCAACAAGGAAAACAACCCCTGGATGACACATAGAGAGGTGCGACGATCCACCCACAACACATCAACACAGAAGAACCACCAGAACCCACTTCCATCTCAAGCGAGCGAGACATCGACTAGATCGAGTGTTCACCTTTCTCTGGGATGGCTGGATGCACGTGAATGGTACCAGTGGAATACTGTTTTGAGTAGATCTTATTATTTGTGTTTTTCTTATGTTTCGGGGACGAAACATGTTTATATGTGTACGTGTAGTAGGCCTAGGATAATAGGTACAAAGGAGTATCCATGAAATAATATGATGCACAATAAGAATGATAAGCCACTCAGTCATAGCACACAAAAAGCAGACTCATTATTGGTGGTCCATGTATAGGAACGTTATTTAATGTGTACGCACGGTCATATCCATGGTAATTACCTTCACTCTCCACTGAGGGATGTCAAGATTACTAGGTACAGCATAAATTTCCTTAAGGAGCGAATGTATGAATCATGTATGAGGCCAGTTCTTTGTCTCTCAGGTTTGACTTGATATGGCACGAAGATCGAGCAGATTATTCTATTGGCAATTATTTCAGAATATTTTCTATTTCTATATATTTTCTTGTCAGATCTACTACAAGGATACCACTTGTAGTAGATCTGACAAGAAAATATATAGAAATAGAAAATATTCCCAAGAAATAGCACCATATAAGATAAAACTTCAGATCTTCATTAATATCCAAACCCTTGAGGTAGGGCAACACCATACATTCACTCCTTAAGGAAGGAGATCACTCCACAAGCCATATGCTTGACAATACAATAATCCTTGACATCCCTCAATGGAGAGTCTCTAGCCTCTATATAGGTTTCATACATGCAATACCATGGGTAGTTACCATGGGTCTCTCAATACCATACATCCAATACAATGGGCTCATCACTTTATTCCCTAGCTACATGTGGTCCCTTACATAATGTGGGTTAACCACTTTATTTATTAACTATGGCCCAATTATTTATCATTCTTATATTATTACATCATATTATTTCCTTGGATACCTCCCTTTGTACCCTATATTATCCCCCCTAGGTCTACTACACATTTCTAGGAGTTTCCCACTCCATGATATATTTTATATTTTGTGGATCTACTTCTGTGACCGTCTTGGAAACAACATGTCCCATGTAATGTACCTTTGTCTGAAATAAACTGCACTTGTCAAGATTTTCATACAGTTTATTCTCTCTTTGAAATCTCAATACTGCTGCTAAATTCTCAACATGCTCTTCCTTATTATTGTAATTAACAAGATGTCATCAATGAATACAATAGAAAACTTGTCAAGATAAGGACCCAACACATTATTCATCAAGCACATAAAAATATATGGAGCATTAGTTAAACTGAATGGAACTAAAAAAAACTCATAATTCCCATACCTGGTCTTAAAATAAATCAAGTATATGCCCTCTTGTTTGATTCATACGTGATGGTATCACGATCTCAAATAATTCTTTGAGAACATTGTTGCCCCCTTCAACCGATCGAACGAATCATCAATCCTCGAAAATGGGTACATGTTATTATCGTCACCTTATCCAGCTGCCTATAATCAATGCATAACCTGAGAGCACCATCCTTCTTATTTACGAACAATATTGATGCACTCCACGGTGATACACTTAGCCTAATGTATCCTTTTTCAAGCTTTTTCTTCAATTGCAACTTCAACTCCACCAACTCCACCAACTCCGGTGTGCTCATTATTTAAGGTTCCTTTTGTTGGGTAAAATTGATTTCTTAGTAAAAAAAACTAATCACCTAATCATTATTATCAATCCAAGGAACATATCTTTGTTTCAAGGAAATCAAAAAAATATATGTAAGAAAATACCAACAACTAACATTGGTTATATATGATTATGTTCTACACTATCAAGTTCATTCGAAAAGAAAGAAAATGTAAGACTTCAAAAACAATACAAACTCTCAAAAACAGAAAGTAAATGACATGAAAATAATTATACTAATCACATGACTTGAATTAATAATGAATTAAATCATACCTTTATGAATTGTAAATTTAGCCTATTGCACCCAACATAATTCAAATGTTAACCTAGAACAATAAATTAAATGAAATCTAGAAATTGTAGGAAACAACAAATATGAAAAATGCAGAAAACAAAAAATTAGTTGATGAAAAACGAAATTTACTTTAAGGAACAATAATTGAAATTCAAATAAAAAAGCATGCAACTAAACTACTTTAGATTTTCAAGGAAGTGGGCCCAACTGCCCAAGGCTCAGTTCTGCCTTGAGAAATAATTTATATCAGATTACAAGTAACAAATGTAGAATTCAATGGATAAATTCATTCATTAAAATATTTATAAGAAATAATTACAACAGAATGAAGCTCTTAGATTTTTTTCAAGTTCAACAATTATTCATCTCCTATTCAGCAATTGTTCATTCTAATTCAACAATTGTCCATTCCCCCCTCTTTGATCTCTGTTTTCATTTGAATACACAAAGAGAAAAGGGAAATTGCAACTAAATTGATTACAAAATGATTTTCCAATACAAATATAGATTGTCTACAACAAATTGATCTGAAATATCATATATGAAATATATTTCCTTCATGATTCAGCTGGAACAAGTCGAATCTGGTATTGCAATTGGAAGAATTTGGAAAACGACCACAACAATAAATATAAGAAAATCATCTTAAGATAATGTTTTGTTTCTCTCAATCCAAACCAAATTTTAGAAAATCTCTTGTAAGAAAACTGAATTGATCTGTTGTGCATAAAACCCATGTCTCGGATTTTCATGATTAATCTTCATTTGTCTGAAATAGCCACCAAAAAACCGTCACTTTTTATCCCAACGAATTTCTAAGTTGGGATAGTTGGAGATTAAATTTCCAACCTGGAAGAGATCTTGGAGGCTAAAAACATGAGTGTTGTTATAATAGATTAATAAACTATATTTGGAAAAATTATGCATAATAATTATCAATTTATTAAAAATAAAGGAGAACAAGTATTACTTATCCAAAAGAGTATAAATAATTATAAAATGGATTAAATGATCAATTATGATAAATAATGTGATAAATAATGGTATAAATGGATGAAGTAAACGTTAAAAGGTGGTAATAATAACGACAATTTACTGGCCCAACATTCCAGCAAACTGAACATGTTGCATGTCCTCATGCAACTCAATGCCTCTGTATTAACCATGTTGTAATACAATAATCAAAATTCTCACCCCAAATCACGATATTGATGGAACAATGGTTCCTTCCTTAAATCAATCTTTAAAATAATAGATATTCAATTCTAGCGATGTTGGTGAAGGTGTAACAATTGACACATTGACTTTAAACAATATGTATATGAAGTTCGAAAAAATATGATACAAGTAACAATAAACTTAATTAACCATTTTCTCAAAAACTACAAACCATATTTTGATAAAAATTTTCCGAAATATTTCTATTATATTAATGCTCCTCTACTTCGAAAATCAGAGAAATTGAGTGAAAAATTTTCAAGATATCAACAAAATGGTTGTAGGTGATAGTGCATGATTTTTGCAATTGTACAAACTGGTTTAACTTGAACTTTTCTAGGTTTCTGTATTTTAATGATACCAATTTTTTTTCGAAAAATCAAAAGAATTCAGCTCATAGTTTTAAAGATATACACGAATTAATTTATGCATTGTATAAAAATGACATTGTATGCCTTAAATGAGGAAGAGAGGAGAAAACATCCATCATGCATAGCAACTCCTCCCCCAAACTAGAGAATTAGCATGCCATCATGGTTTACTAGAAATAAAATTGTGGTGGATGCTACAATCATTGTTGAAATCTATGCTTGGTGTAAAACATTATGGAATAAGGGAGGTGTTGAGAATGAATAAGGATATGGATGAAAAAAAATATTAATGGCATGGTCATAATAAATAAAAGAATTAAAGTTACACTCCCCCAAACTGTAAACTTATATGTCTCTGAAAAATGGGAAGTGGGAAAGAAGTGGAACTAATGATTGAAAAATATGAGCAAATAATGCTCAATGTCTTTTCATGACATTCTCCTAAAATTTGAATAAATAAAAACTTATGCTATTTTACCTCAAGTTTTACCTCTGTAAAAATGTGGAATGGAATTGATGGATAGACATTTGTTGAAGTTGATGTAGGTTGAGATGATGCTGAAAGTGATGTTGAAGGCAGAAGCCATATAAGCTGAATAAAAGTAATCATAAAGTGTAGGAGAGGCTTCCTTCCCCCAAACTGATTAGTTGCTATATCATCAAGATTTCTATAACCCATCTCATAAATAGACGCAATCAGTAATTCATCACCTCAATTACCTCATTATAGATAAAAGTGACATAATCATGTTGTGAATGTCATGGGTAATAATGGATAAGAAGGGAATATAAATGAGGGTAAAAATGATGAGAAAAATATGCATTCCATATATCCATAAGCTTTTGTTGTTATGAGCACAAAAAATGTGAGAATTAGTTATCTCAATCTTTGCTTCTCAAGGTTTGACCAATTACTTGGTGTTCACAATTAGAATTAAGCCTCTTTATTTTGCCCCAAAATAAGAGTAGTGTTGCTAAGCTATGAATAAATGTAGACTTATTGGGGAAAGAAAATATCTTTGGTTAAAGATATGAAACTTGAATAATAAAGGAATGATAGATTAGATGATACAAAGTGTAAAATGCCAAATATCCTTAAAGTTTCATCCCTCACATGTAAAGTGAATATTGATAACTCAATAATAAATACAAACCATAACCATCATCATCTATGAACTGATTAAATATTACCCTATAAACCGTGAGTTCCAACAAACCATATATATGAAACAATAGGCTTTATCAGTAATTAGTTTTGAGAAAACAAGGTAACCAAGTAGATCATAATATTGAATTTACTTCTATACCATAGGCATGACCACTGATGCCAGCAGGTGTCCATAGCCTCAACAAGGATGCCTTTCTAACCCATTGAAATTCC
Organism: Pinus albicaulis; assembly: GCA_034641835.2. NCBI lineage: Eukaryota > Viridiplantae > Streptophyta > Pinopsida > Pinales > Pinaceae > Pinus > Pinus albicaulis. Next base: position 687,053,570 of record CM076582.1, on the reverse strand, counting down.
AATGTCCCATCTATTAAAACTAAATACATAGTTACAAGGGGATTTCAATTTACTTATATGTCTACCTAAGATCATTGTTCTTGCTTGGTAACTAGTTAATACAATGCCATTCACAGGAGTTAACAAAAGTGAACAAGTTGGGTCGTGCTAAGACCTCTTGTCCTTCAATTTTACAATGAAAGGCCATTACCATGACTTGGTGACCAGTAGTGGTAATTTCACTTTATTATGATCTATGACCATAGTAGGTCGACTCGTGATGAGACCTCCTATCCTTCAATTGACTATTTTTATTTAAAATTCAACTATGTTTACTTTTAATCAACAAAAGTTTACTTAATAGATAGGGTGGAAGATCAGCTCCTTCAGAGTTAGGGATGACATACATTTTTTTGTTGTAAATATTTTCTACTTAGGAAATCTTGATTCTAAAAAACTAATAAACTTCAAATGACTGTTGATAAATATATTTTTATTTTTTAATATTTGGGTTGAGGAATAATCCATTAGATAATGACGGAAAGTTTTAAGTGCAATTTTGTGGTAATCATCATATAGTTTACAAAATCATGGACTTGACAAATTTAAGAAAGTTTAAAATTGACATGGTGAAATAATATTTGCATAATTATTGCTTAAAAATAAGATTATGTTTATAGATAAAAAAAGAGAAATTGACTATCCAATCATTATGTCAAAGAGTACCTAGAACATTAAAAGTATTTATCATTCACTAAGTATTAAATGAAAATGGGCAACCACGACTTAAATAACAACAATTGTAATAAAGGGAACAATAGATGTGACTAAGGGAACATTAATCATTCCTTTGAAGGGAACAACAACTATGAAAAAGGGAACAACAGCTGTTACTTTGAATGAACAATAACTATTCATTTTTTAGAACAATGATAATATGTGCGAAATTTAGTAAAAAGGAACAACAAATTTCCTTTTGGAAAATAAAAGCGGTTGTATGAAAAACGGAACAACAACTATTTCATGAAAAATTAATGACAACTGTGAAATACTTAAAGAATAAAAGAAACAACGACTGTTCTATATGGGAAGGAAACAATAACTGTTCAAAAAATGGAACGACAATTGTTCACCCCTAAAGGAACAACAATTGTAAAACACACAAACCATGAAAGGAACCACGACTGTTCATTTTAGGAAAGGAACAACAACTATCTGATTAATGAAACAAAAACCATTCTCACCAAAAGGAATAACAACGGTGAAATACTCAAACCAGAAAAGAAACAAAAACCATTCTAATTGGAAAGGGAACATTAGTTGTACCTGAAAGAGAGAATGAATAATCTGTAAGGAACAAAAATTGTGGCCAAAGGAATGAAAATCATTATTCGAGGATTATTTATCCAATAATGCCATTGTTGCATGTTACAGCCTCGAAACTACTCATACAATTTTAACTTTGTAAGCATAAAATATCAAGTATCAATGTGTCAATCCTTCCCAAAAACGAACTCAATGGGTGATCCTAACAAGGTGACATGGATAAGGATTAGTCATCTAACAATAATAGTCTCTTTACAAAATAATGAGGAATTTAGAGTGAATCATTCATGACAAGACTTACCATAATATTTATTTTTTATTTTTTTATGAGATATGAGGAAACCATATACTTGATAATATTGGGAAAAAAGGATAGATGTGGAACATCAACATGAAACTTAAGAACTTCCTTTTAGTTTTATGAAGGAACAAAGGTTGTGACTTTGAACATCTGGAACATAAAAACAAAAGAGAAATCATAAAAGAAACAACACTTTATTGAAAAGTTTGATAAACAACTAAATAGCTTAAGTTACAACAACTGTGATTTCAGTTGCAGCAATGTTGTTTCGTAAGGGAACATCAATATGTTGTAGGAAAAAAAATCTTTCAATGGTGAATGAATGGAAAAAATGACCTTTTGGAAAAAAAAAAAAAATTCCTTGGTGGAAATGACTTGAATTTTCAGTTCTTCATATTTCTTGTTATGAATCTGTCAATTAAGGAAAATGTCTTAACATATTTTTCTTGTTGGAAGGTATTAGCGGGAAATTTGTGGTAAGATATTATAAGACATTTTAGATCATGACACCTAAAAAAACTTAACATAATATTATATTAAAATTCTTAATATATGTTTGGATGAAATGCCCTTATTTCATTAACATCGTCGTCAAGAATCACTTTTTCATAAATGGACTTCCTTTATTCTCCTCAGACCTGCAAAAAATGAGCATCTACCTACAATCAAACATAAAATATTGGAAGAAGAGAGGTGCACAGGCTCTCTTAATCCAAGTAAGATGCAAAAAATAACAAGTAGCTACTCTATAGAACAAATTCATGAAAAAAAATAAAAAGTAAAATTAATTTGTTACCTGCGAGAGAGCAGTGGTCGACCATACTAACCAACAGTGTTTTAATCTTAAATTATTTGTTTTTAGTCCAATTTGAGTGATTCCAAAGCCCAATGAAATATAATTCAAAGATTTATGACCAATAGAAATAGGATTTTAAAAATTATATGATATGATATGTCAAATTTTCTCAGAGCAACCTGCATAACAAATCCATTTTCGATTTCACAACTTAGACCAATAATTAATATTTTAATCATAACATTTCTATTTGATGACGGATTGAATTGATTAAAATTGGATATTAAATTATTTTCATATATATATCTCCAACAGAAAAAAAAATTTGAATCAAGAAGAATTGACAGGTCAAATATGCTAGCGAATAGCCAGAAAAACAGAGTTTTGAGAATGTTGATTTACGATAGGCAGTCAGTATTTTGGTCATAAATTTCTCACACAATATCGAAATCGAGTGATTCAATTTGAATTTTAAACTAGCTTCATAGGGTATATGAGAATCAGTTTTGCAAGATCTAGTCATTTGTGCCTCCAAAAACAGACTGTCCCAATTCTGTTCCTGAGGTGCCTGCTCGACACTCTATCAATGTTTTGGTTATAAAATTTTTGTTTCAAATAAAAATTGAATGATTCAAATGGGGTTGTAAATTAGAAATTAAGGGATACTCAGTATAGTATTTTTTTTTATTTTTTTAAATATGCCCATTTTGTCCCTAAAAATATGATTGTTCCAACTTTTTTTCCAGAAATTTCATGGAGACCACAAGCCATAAAATATGATATACAAACATTTTTTTTCCAAAATGGATATGGGCATTTTTAGAAATGTGATTTTCAATATGATATGTATACATACACATATAAATTCAAATATCTATCACCGATATCAATTTACACATCATATTGTAGAAAACAAAACTATTTTTTCATATAAAGAAATTTATTTATTTATGTAATTATTTAATTTATTTTATATACTAACCTATTTTACTTTGAAAAAGATGAAATATATATACGTATAAGAGTACTTCCAATGGAACCATTTTCAAAATGATGCCTCTATTATATACATGCCCCAATTAGAAAAATACACATAAATAAATACAGGGTAGGAGAGACCATGTTCGCTTGAAAAGATGGTGCCAAAAATTGTTGAAGCATGGAGCGATGCTGCAAACAAGCAATGGAGTGAAACAAATCTTCAATACAACCTTGACTCTCTTGATCTCCCAGGATTTTAATATCATGAAGGTCTTCCATGAATTCTGTAATTTTTGGATTTGAATCCTTCCCAACCTCAATACAATTTTTCTATAATGGTGCATGTGAGATAGGATGGGTAGGAAGGGTGGGTAAATTTTTCAGTTAAGCACTGTAAGCATGTTATACTGGTTTATTATTGTGAGGGTGTGGAATGGATTGAGCATGAAATTGTGTAGGGCATGGAGGATTTTGATGATGTAGTATATTAGGTTATGTAACTGATCTTGATAGATAAGCAAGATGTTGTTGAAAAAATGGTAAAGAATATGGATGATGTGTTTGTGCTACAATAAGAGGGAAAGTAGTCATGTAATCATAAGATGAACCATGCCAAACTTGTGGACAATATTGATGGGGGTTATATTGAGATTGACATGGCTTCCCTAACACAGGAGTATTCCATAATGAATTATGCAAGTTAGAAAATGGAGAGGAAGTGTTTAGAACCATACATGTAGGCCATGGTTTCCATGGTTGTGAAATTGTTGCAGCTTCTCCATCTCTTGTATACGTTGTTTTCATCCCAAGTAAGAAAGAGCAATTATCCATGGGATTCTCCTTTTGGCAATGAGGAAAAAACACTTCTTCAATTTCTGCTTGAATTTTATTGACTTGAAAAACATCCAATTGTGAATTTAGAGAGCTAATAATTTTTTTTTAAAATGTTCAAATAAATATTTGATTTCAGCTCTTATATCTCTTGTTCTTGTAGTATATTTGGAAATGAAAGGAGAGAATTCTCTAGAATTATTACCAGCCTTGGAGATTCCTCTTGAATAACTTATGTACAAATCACAAACATCATCATATGATAGCTGAAAAACATCCCCTTTTCCTATCAGATTTAAGAGTTCTAAAAATTCGTCTTTGATTCCTTTGAGTAGGAGTGTTTTCAAGATAACTTTTGTCAAATTCTTATGCTTTGATTTTTGAAGGTTTTATTCAAATCGCTCTACATAGTCCTCCAATATTTCATCTTCCCCTTGTATCATAATGAAAATATCTTCACTGGTCTCGCAACGGTCTTGGTAGTTCTTCAAGAATACATTCTTCATGTCCTCCCATGTTTGAATTCAGTTCCCACTAAGGTTCATGAACCATTGAAGAACTTCTCCTTTTAGAGTAATAGGAAACACTTTCAACCTTTTATCATTAGTAAAATAGTCATATCCTCTAAAAAGTACTTCAAACTCAAATAAAAATGTATCTGGATATTCATTTTCCAAACCATGAAATTTTGGTAGAGCGGATGGGGGAATGATGTGCATTTTTGTCACCCCTCCTAGATCTCTGATAGGAAAATCAAAAGTAGCAGTGTGTACCATTTCTTCCCAAAATAGAATATGTTCTTCACGTGATACTTTGAAGCTCATTCTTCAAATGTTCCTATCAATAAGTTAGTGAAATGGGTGGTGCTTACATAACCACTTAAGTGAAATGATAATATTTGTTCAAATTTCTACATCTAAGATTCCTACTTTTATCCATGCATGCTATATGACCTAAAACTACCTATAGAGAGAAGACCTCACCAGAAGTTAGCTAGGGTACGTGCATAGGTTCTTACCTTACGTACTTAATATCGAACCCTCACAGAGTCAGGAATGCATCTACAACCATATATTAGTGTGGTAGTGCTATTTAATTGCCTCCGAGACAATGACATCAAAACGTTGGGTAAAATTAATTGCTTAGTAAAAAAAATAATCACCTAATAATTAATTATCAATCCAAGGAATGCCTTTTTGTTTCAAGGAAATTGGAAAAATATATGCAAGAAAATATCAATAGCTAAGATTGGTTCTATATGATTATGTTCTACACTATCAAGTTCATTCGAAAAGAAGTAAAATGTAAGACTTGAAAATCAATATTAACTCTCAAAAACAGAAAGTAAATGACATGAAAATAATTATTCTAATCACACGACTTGAATCAATACTGAATTAAATCATACCTTGCTAAATTGTAAATTTTACCTATTGCACCCAACATAATTCAAATGTTAATCTAGAACAATAAATTAAATGGAATCTAGAAATTGCAGGAAACAACAAATATGGAAAATGCCGCAAACAACAAATTACTTGATGAAAAAGGAAATTTACTTGAAGGAAGAATAATTGAAATTAAAATAAGCAAGCATTCAACTAAACTACTTTAGATGTTCAAGGTAGCACCTTGTCCAAGGTAGTGGGCCCAACTGCCCAAGACTCGATTCTTCCTTGAGAAATATTCAGATCATATTACAAGTAACAAATGTAGAACTCAATGGATAACTTCCTTCATTAAAAGATCTCTAAGAAATAATTTCAGAAGAATGAATCTCTTAGGTTTGCCTCAAGTTCAACAATTATTCATCTCCTATTCAACAATTGTTCATTCCAATTCAGAAATTGTTCATTCCCCCCTCTTTGATCTTTGTTTTCATTTAAATACATAGAGAGAAAAGGGTAATTACAACTAAATTTATTACAAACTGATTTTCCAATACAATTATAGGTTGTCTACAAAAAATTGATGAGAAATATCATATCTGAAATACCTTTCCATCATGATTCAACTGGAATAAGTCAAATTTGGTATTTCAATTAGAAGAAATTGGAAAATGGCCACAACAACAAATCTGAGAAAATCGTCTTTCGATAGCCTTCTATTTCTCTCATATTTTCAAGATTCATCTTAATTTGTCAGAAATCGCCACCGCAAAACCGTCACTTTTTATCCCAGCAAATTTATGAGTTGGAATAGTTGGAGATCGAATTTCCAATCTGGAAGATATTTTGGAGGCAGAAAGCATGAGTGATATTATAATAGATTAATAAGCCATATTTGAAAAAATCATGCATAATAATTGTCAATTTATTAAAAATAAAGGATAATAAGTATTGTTGATCCATAAGAGCATAAATAATTATAAAATGGATTTAAATGATAAATTATGATAAATAAAGTGATAAAGAATTGTAGAAATTAATGAAATAGACGTTAAAAAGTGCTAATAATAATGAAAATTTAGTGGCCCAACACCTCTGATGCTCGTTCTGCCCCTGGTAACAACTCAATGGAAAATTCTACTTCCCTGTGAAGAGGAAACTATGGAATCTCTTCTAGAAACACATCCTGAAACTACTACAAGACTAGATACCTCCTAAATATTTTTTCATCCTCAACATCCTTTCCCTTGTTACTAAAAGTATGAATTGGTAACATCACACACCCCTTCCTGCAATTGTGCTTAGCCCGCATAGTTGTGACCATCCTCACTGATGTAGGATTCTTTTTTCCCTTCAAAATTCTATTTTCCACCTTATCATATAGGCACTCAATATCCTTGTCATAGAAATCTACCTTGGTCCTGTGAATATATAACCAATACATATCCAAAAGCACACTATATTATCCCAATGGTAGCACATTCAAATGTACTATTATAGGCATACCCTTCAATTCAAATGCGCAAGATCTTAGCTAGTGGTGAACTCTCTTCTTGCTACTTATAGACAAATACACCAACCAAGACTCTGCATGCACTTCTTTTCTCACGCCACACTTATCCACAAGGTCGGGATTAACATAACTATAATTATATCTAGGAAAAATAGAAATAACTTGATCATAAATATTACCTTCCATCTCAAAAATTGATGCCTGGTGATCCGCTTTCCTGTTGTCCACAACTACATAAATCCAAGGAATACTATGACCAACATCCCCAACTATTTGCACCTCCTTAGCACTATATATATGAACCCTAACTCCTTGGTATAATGGAAAATCCTTCTTATGATGATATTTTCCACATATCCAACACTGCAATGGTACTCTACCATCACCTATTACATGATGTTCTCAAGGATGCGACTCATGTCCCTTCTCAACTATATTGAACTTCTTATAAGGAACCACATTTTATTTTTCACCTGCATCTTGAGGTATTCCCAACTTCGATGGTCAATTCCCTTTAACTTTCTCATTTCCTTTCAAGTCACGTTTAGGTTCAACTTTGTGCATTGAATGTTCATAGTAATGATTCAACTTCCATATGGATTTATCTAACGATCTAGGATCATAAAAATTAATCCAGTCTCTATATGCTGCTGGAAATCCACTGATGAATATTTGAATCTTAGACTTCTTCTCCTTGAGATATTTCACATACATTAATAGCTCAAAGAACCAGCTAGTATACTCATCATCAGTCATAAAGCCTAATTTTAACTCATAAAAATCCTTAGCTCTCTCACCATAGTACCTCTTCGGTATGTAATTCTTCTTGAATATCCTCTCGAAGTAATCCCAAGTCAAGTCTTCTTCCCCAATTCCTTCGACATTATTCACATATTGTCACTAGATATATGCTTTCCCTTTAAGAATGAAGGTGGCTATCATGGATATCATGTTACTTGAATAGTTATGAAATCTGAAGTATTTCTTCATCCCAAGAAACCATGCCTATGTATCTTTTTACTTCTTCATATCTCCATCAAATGTAGGAGACTTCACTTTCTTGAACTCCTAGGTAAATAATTCCTCCTCCTATAAGGATGATGATGGTGATTATGTCTCCTCGATGAGAAACTAGAATCATGCCCATACATTTCAGTACTCCTATCATGTGTATCAAGTGATCTTCCACCTCTAACTATTTCCCCTCTATCCATCATGTATCCAAACCAAGACATGCTACCATAGGGTCCATTAGTTTTATCTTCCTACTCTTGACTGATCCTCAACTATCCCTATTTATGAAATTCTAAAAATATTTGAAGGATCATTGAATTGACCTCTACTTGCTTCTCTTGAGATATTGAAAGTATTTCTTGAGCCTCAACCAACCTGTCATTATCTGCTTTGCAAATCTTGATATCTGCCCTCAAACTCCTCAATGTATTTTTAATACTAGGAGAGTACTCTTCTCCTTGCCCCTATATTCACGATAACTGTAGTCTACAATTTTTCTTTTCATATTGAATTCTCTTCTTCCTGCAAGTGTGACATGTATGATAAACAAAATCGATACCAAAATAAAATCCATACCTCAATGATGTTCAAGGGAGGCTTATCTCATTTGCAAGATTAGTCCACATTAACATGTACATGTATAATCATAAGCATGCCATGTAATCAACATAACAACATAACGAAATCATCCATGACCATAAAAATTGTATGCCATGACCCCATGCATGAAAGACATAACCTATATGACATCAAAATTACCTAAAGAGAGCGCAACCCACTCTGTTACCACCTTGTAGTGCCTCCTCCCACATGTACCCACTTTCACCAACTTTCCCATGGTAAACATGAGTTGGGGGTCACTATTATAATATTCAACCTCATATATGACCTTAAGGAAATAGAGTAAACAACCTAAGACCTTAATAACTTACCTCAGGTGCCAGAGGACCTCCAGGGGAAACCCAACCCCTCCACGTGTCCAACCCCTAAGATGAATCTCTTTTTCCCTTACTTAGAGTCCTAGTTACTCCCTTGAAAAGGCCTCCAAGTGACTATGAGTCTCCATTCTCTCCCACAGGCCTACTTCCCAACAAATATGGAATTTTCATCTCAATTATATGCTAGCGAATCTGAATTATGAGCCACTTTTTCAACGCCAGGACTTAGGCCTCTGCCTAGAATTTAGTGAAACTTGTAGAGATGATAAATAACATAGAGATAATTCTTGTAAACCAAAAAATTAAACCAGGACTTGACTTGAACGTCCCCAACTAGGATTGATATTTCGTCAAACACTTGGTAAATATGCAACCTACATGCCTTGAATGCAAGTCTGAACATAAGGAGATGAAACCTTATGTGAGATTTAACAATAAGGATCATTTCCTTCTCACATTAGTTTTCATAGCATCAATTAGGTCTTGCATTCATTATTCATTCAATTACAAGTAAAAACATTAATAGAGCCATGACTGAGATCTGTCATATAAACATACTTATAACCAACATATAACCACATAACTAACAATGAGATAACAACCATTAAAGCCACATAATAACAAGTATATTTCCTTATCAAAAGAAAGAGAAACTTAGGCCTTATTAGACATAGGAAAATGGCAACCAAGTTCGAGACCTCCACATACCACCCGAGCATAGATTATTTGAACCAAATATTTCTTTCATCCAATCACTCCCGTGCCATATTCCAAGCATGCATGTGGGATCTCATGGGATAAACCAATCCAAACACAACCAAGGGAATCCATAGGTTAAATCACCTCCACCCCCATCATACCATGAACACACCTAAACTGGTGCTAAGATCACAAAACTGAACTGATCTTGGATGCCTCAAAGTTTCTTCTCCATTACCTTCAGGAATTTTCGCATTTCTTCCCTAAAGATTTACCGTGTATCCCTCCACTACGGGTCAAGGGATTCATATGTCTTTGGGAATTATCCTGAGACAACCTCAACCAGATCCAAAATATTTTGGAAATCCAAATCTCAAACTGAGAACAACCCCATCACACCATGGCTATCTGGAAATGGAAAGGCTAAGCTAATATACAATGACCAACCCGGTAAAACCCATTCCAATGACAACAAAATAACCAAACACCAACATGCACATACCATGCATGCTAAAACTAACTAGGAAATCCTACATGCAACCTGTTATCTGAAAGTATTTCCACTGAAGCTACTTGATCCAACTTTTCCTTGCTTGATCCTTGATTTTATTTAATTTTCTTTCCTTTCCTTTCCTTGTTTGTCCTTCCTTTTCTTGCTTTCTTTATTTCTCCTCTTGGTGCTCTTATCCTCGATGAGATTAGTTCTAAAAATTCACTAAAAAAATGCTACAAACTAATGCTCTTAGGTATTTTTATTAATGAGGCCTCTAATTTCTTCAATTTTCCATTATTTTCCTTCATTTTCCTCCTCACATGCAACCTGTGACCTTTCACCTTAATTTTCTCCTAGTTTCTTTAATTATCATAAATAAAATGCAAATACTACCTTTTTTCATTTTCAAAGCCTTATCCATTTCCTTTTCCAATTTCCCCTTAGCCATAAACACATGAAGTGATGGCCACTATGATATTTTTCCCAACATTCAACTTGGAATAAGTGTCCCTTAACTGTGGCATTAATTTTCCTTTATTAAATTTTATTACATGAAATTTAACCTCGATTTGTTACAAAGAAGGAAAAAGAAGAGAAATAAAGTGAAAGAGGACATTAGGATCACCAACGACAATGAGCTTCTCTTGTAGTTACCGAGTTGCGTGTATGATTTCCTTACTAGTCTGGGCATGCATGTGGTTTATTGGTTATGATTTGTCATTGGCATGGAGGATTTTCTAGATTGATAGCGGTTTTCCCTAGAATTGATATTTCCTTGATATCCATGGTGTTGTAGTTTCCTTGCCTTTTATTTTCTAGTTAGTCCTCATGCTCCTTTGGTTGTGGGTTGAGTTACTAGTTCTTGGAAGCCTTGTAACAACTCGGGTTGAGTTACTAGTCCTGGAAGCCTTAGTTGGAAAGACGATATAGAAGCCCTTGGTGGTTTGAGTTACTAGTCCTGGAAGGTCTAGTTGAGTAAACACTTTGGAAGCCTGACAACAATTGTGGGTTGAGTTACTAGTCTTGGAAGCCCTGGTTGGAACAAATGCTCTGGAGCCCTGTAAAACTTGGGTGGAGACAAATTTGGTGATGGTGAGTGATGCCCAACCATGAGGTGGAATGACTGGTTGAGGGTTGAGGTGGGTTGGCCTCTTAAAGCCCTGGTTTGGTTGTGTTTAGATTGTTCCATGAGATCCCACATTCATTCTTGGAATATGGCACGAGGGAGATTGGCTGAAAGAAGGATTTGGTCCATCCCAATCTATGGTTGGGTGGTTCGTGGAAGTCCCTACCTTGGTTGGAATTGCATACGTTAATAAGAGATCTCTTCTTCTTGTATTTGATGGGTAAGTTTACTTGTTATCATGTGGTTCATATGGCTATTATATCCTTGTTATTTTTGTTGTTTATAAGTTGGTTATGAGTATGTTTTATAACTATTATGATGTATGGATGTCATCATGTTTTTATTAGTAAATGAATGAAAAATGAATATATGACCTAATAGTTGATGATGCATATATTGTGATAAGGAATCAATGCTTCTTAATGATTCTCAGATAATTATGAGACCCATATGCTCAGATATGTTATTATGACATGTATATTGCATATAAGTGATATGTTTGACGTAATTCCTGTCATGGCTAGTAGGGGTCGGGTCAAGTAATTGTACCAATATTTGTATTGTTATCTGTATTTCCTTGTTTTTTTATCATTTATAAAATTTTCATGAAGTTCTGGGTAGTGGCCTGAGTCATAGCCCTAAAAAAATGACACAAAATCTGGGGCTGCTCACATATAATTTCTTGAAAATTTCCATAGTCGATGGTATGCTTTGTTATGGGAAATACTAGTGGGCCTGAGTCACATGCATTGATTTTTAGGGGAGTTAGTCAGGGTACAGATCAAGAAAAAGATAATTTTCCTTAGGGGTTAGCCACCTTGAAGGGTTGGTTGGCTCTTGAAGGTTCTGTAGCATGTGTGGAAGGTCCGTTTGGTTTAGTTCCATCGGTTCCACTTCCTTAACTGTAAATGGGGATTTGAATCACATCATAGTGGCCTCTCGTCACATGTTTATCCTGGTGGACCGGTTAGCTTGGTAAATGTGGGAGGAGGAAGTTACATCTCTATTATAAGCCTAACCCATCTCTATTGAGATAAGAAAATAGTTTCCATATCCAAATTGAGAGCATATGGAATGAAAGAAATTGAACATGAGATTCAAAGATGAATTACAAAATTATAGAAACAGTTCATATACCCTAGTAACAATTAAATTAAATACATTTATGCCTTAAATCAATAATTGGTTATTAATAAAATCACAAAAATATACTCATTCTCAATATGGAGGGTTAACATAAATCGAAAATGAGATAAAATAATCTATTATATTATGGAAACATTTCACATAACTAGACAATTGTTGGATTAAATACGGATTAGTACACAACCTATAAATAGTTACTAGAAATTCACATAATATGTATACTCATTTTCAAATACCAATAAAAAATTCAAACCAACCATGATAGGTAATTGATCATTAGTTCTCAATAATAAAAAATTCACATAAATGAAAAAAATGCTTGATTACACAAACTTGTATGTATTTAGAATGAAATTTGTTAAACAAAAGTGGAAAATTTTTATTATACTCAAACATGAAACAATATCAAATCAAAATACAAGAAAAGAGACCTTAAAGTTAATTAGAAAATGTAATTAGGTTTGGTGTTCATAATTATCTTTGCACTTATATCATTGCATATTTTATGTAAAAGAAAAAGAAGAAAAATAAATTTCTATTATTATTATTTTATTAGATAAACATGTTCTTCATGCTTCTAGGATTGTTTTAGTCAAAGATTCAAATTCCTATTTATACCTTTGTAAAGAAAAAGGAAAAGGAATGTTAAAATATGTAATTTGGGTCTAAAACCCCTGTAGATCCAAGTCAAACTACCTATTGAATTGGCCCTATATCAGAAGAAGTGTCTATTCGCACACCTTAGGAATAAATAAATAAAGTATGATTTGATCTGATTTGGACACACAAAATTTTCTTGATTGATTATGAAATTTCACAAAAGGAGGAGGGTAGAAGATTGAAATTGAAGAAGAATTTCTCTTAAAGTCTCATTTGTGAAAGTTTTGTCTTATCACATCTTTTATTAAAAGATTTTTTTGCTGGTCTGTTTCTTATGCCTTTGTTGTGAAGAATGAAGGAGGGTTTGGCTTAGCATCTAGAAGGGTCATGTGCCTTGGATATCTCACTTGGATTTTATTCTATAAAAAGATGTTTTTTTTAGGTGTTCTACTTGGAGGGTTTTTTCCCTAGCTTGAAGACTATATCTTGTGTTTCTTATGTAATTTGATCTTAATATTTTTACTTTTGATCATTTTTTTTTATGACTAGAAAAAACTTAATTAATAAGAAGCGAACAAATTTGACATTAGTTATCAAAGAAAGAAATATAATTTAATATGCAAGCCTCTCAATTTATGAATATGGTATCTGAGCTAAGGTTTGAATAACAAGGCTTGAATATCACTCTGTTGGAATTTGGATCAAAGTATCATATGGCTTAGAAAATCTTTGTATGGTGGCACACATTGAAAAATTCACGTGACAATGGTTCTCTTTCGTGAAGATTGATTTACCTTGAGGACCGCATTCCATGTTCTAGTTCGCGTTTAAATATGGTTTGTAGCATCACATCATTCACTTTAACATCATTGATATTTGGTGATGCGTATTAATATGGAGTAATATACACTGGATAGGGTCACTTTAAAATAGTTTCAGATCTATTTTATGTGGCTCAACAACGATTCACATGTATTGAGTTCCCTTTGTAATGAATTACAGTGGATTATGACTCATTAAATCCATCTGCGACTCCTTTATGGTTCGTATTATCTCTGTGGATATCACAATGACAGTAAAGGTACTACATTACCGTGGATCATATCTCTTTTAGTTTGCATTTATCACTTGGTTCTATTTGTGACTCAAACTGAAGCTCGCGTATGGAATTTATTAATGGCTCAATGGCTCGAATCTAGGAAGGAATGGGTCGAGATCGTGTGGCATGTAACATCTTCTCGTTTACTTGTATACAATATCTCGAGGCTCTCTTTATATACAATGGCTCAGACTTACATACAATATAATGACATCGTGGCTCGATTAGCTTTGTTGGATCATAATGATATACAATGGTTACAATTATGTAGCTATGTGGCATCATGGATTGATTTTATGGATTTGAGGGCTCACATTTGATCTTGTACAATGACTCATATCCACCACATTTTCTTTATATCTCAGATCATTTTCCTGTGGAAACACATTTTCTGTATGACTCTTGTACAGATGGCATGATTCTTGTGGCTTAATCTATACAATTCAAAGTATGAAGCACACAGGTTAATAATGGTTCAAAGATGTAATTTTTGGATTGCATAAACATCACAATGAATCACTCCTTTTGTTGTGATTTGCATATGGTATTTCTATGATTGAGTGTTTGTGACAAGTGACTTTCATAAGACAACCATGAAAATCATATCTGAACATTATATGGCATCATTATCTCTATTGGTTTGCTTTTGATGCTTGTATCTATGGCTGGCTCATACGATTTTTATGGATTGAATTTAGGACAAAATTTCCTTACATGCTACATATCTCTTCGAACAACTCTTAGTAATTCCTATGCTCCAAAAATAATAAAATCTTGTAACAATGATTTCTATAATATTATGACAATATCTATCGGAATTATATATGTTATTATGACGTTAATGACCTGTGAATTATTCTCATGACGATCGTGACAAGTAGAAGGAGTTGTGATGATTTTCAAATATATAAGTGGAGGTTATATAAATAAAGATAACCTACCAATGAAATGTGTTGAAGCAATAAGAAAATTTATGTTAATGTAATACAATAGCTTGTGCCAACATTTCCCTTAGTGACTTTGTTGACAACGTGAAATAATATTATCGCTAGAAGCAGATTGCTTTCCCGTGGTGTGTGGCACACTTCGATGCATCACTAATATCTGTGAAAATCACATCATTTTCTATCACCAATTGTTTGTGTACCTTGTTTATGATTGCACAAAAACATCTCATATATATATATATATATATATATATATATATATACATATGACAACCTAGTCATCAAAATTAATCCTAAAGATGGATGGAATATTACATAAATCTCGCCTTAATAAAGTTATGAATATGTTATGGTAGTACTAAATTTGAAGATCGATGAATGTCATCCCTGCGCTAAGAATTTTTCCCTTTTGAATAAAGTTAACCGGGAATTTGCAAGAAGGAGGACATATGAAAGGTATGTATATTTTATGTAACTATTTAGGTCATTGTATTAATCATATAAAGGGTCTGTATAAACTAGAGAAATTGATGCTATGTTAAAGTCTAGGGTTTTTTAGTTGTTCCATTGCATGCTTTTTGAAAAATATTGAGACTATAGGGTTTCTAGTCCTTTCAAACTTTTGAAGTCTTGAAGAATCTTGGATTTTAGGGTTTCTAAACCCTATTTCAGATTGAATTAACCCTAGGAGAAGAAACCCTAACCCTATCCAATTGTTCCCATTAAGGAAACCCTAGCTCTATGGAAATGGTATATAGTGTTTGCAAGGCTAAATGTTCTTTGATATTAAAACCTTAGTTTTGAAAGATAAAACTATAAGGTATGTGTCAAACTCTAGAAAGGATTGGATTAAGATAAATCCTAGATCTTCAAGACAAAACCATAGGACTAGATGTCTTCTCTAAAAATAAAAACCCTAATAAGGATTAGATCAAGGAAATTATAGGGTTTGTAACTAGAAACCCTAGAAGTACACTTTTCAGAAATCATGGAAACCACTATTGAGAAATCATGGAAACCATAAATTGACAAGATTGACATCATGTTATTATCTTTGTGTATATTTCTTGGTTGTACTTGTTGATGAGAATTGCAGGAACATAATTTTGAAAGCACGATGAGAAGGATGGAAGAAAAAAGTAAATAAAGACTCTTGCTTGATGATGACCCCTTGATAATGATAAGCATGACAGAAAGGGAGTTGTAAGAACCCTAAAGATTCTAGTTGATAAGTACCTTCCAAGAACACATTGATGATTCAAATATGAATCACAACCTTGTTGCAATATGATGATAGAACATGCAAAGGAATGATTCACTTCAGAGGGAGAAAGTAGCATAATTTGACACCTTGAATTGATTCCATTATGAATTGACAAGACCGATACTAATGATTTGTTTGAAATATGATTTGGATCCATAGAAAGAGATATCAAAAAAGTATATGCAGAGGTTGGAAGTATATCAATGGATATATTTTTTTGGATGATATTAATCTACCTACAATTGTGTGATATGATCATGGAACACACGTATTGTGTGAATATAATTATTGATGGATTGGTTAAGAATCAAAGAGGAATTTACATTGGAAATATGATATGACTTATGAGGAATAAATTTTTACATATGTGAGGGAGCCCAATCCTTTAAGAAGATAGATGAATCAGTTGATGAGAAATTTGCATGATGATTGTCGAAATCCAAAAAGGTTTAAATTTGATAAGATCTAATGATACTAGGAGCCGAGAAAACCTGTCATTATTATGAAATGTGAAATAAGGTATAAGCTCAGATATGATGTATTGCGAGATAGAATCCTTTGTAGCTACCACTAAGGTCTCCATGGAAGAAAAATTAGTTGATGCATTGATGAAGTATGAGACCAACTAAGTATTATGATCATGCATCAATGATTGGGAGGGAGTAAGAAATATCCTTCATGTTTGAGGAGTAAATACCTCATCCATGGTTGAGAGAAAGTGATAGTGGACAACATATTATCCATATGTGTTATGGAATAGGCTAGGATTCAACGTTGTAAATCTAGTTTATCACACTGGGAGAGAGAATGAAGGATTGATAAGAATGTAGGACTAGTACTTATTGAGGATTGGGAATCTAAGATAGGAAGTAGTTATGTGGACCGACACTCTTTAAGGATATGACAGGGTATCCGAAATAACAATGGTAGAAGAGGACCAATATTCTTTGAGGATTGGGAATCCAAGATAAGAATAGTCTTGGAAGGACATAACTTGTGAAAATTCAGATAGGGTATGTGCATTCAAAGGCTATGGTGGTGTCCATGTGTTTTCCTCTAAACGTTGTGCTCTAATATTATGAAGAGTTAGAGATTATTAGTGAAGGCACTACTATGTTTTTATTTGAAAATGTTGGTTATGATGTTGATCCTTAAAGATGGCTTATAAATCCGACTCTTCTTATGATAATATTTAAATTTGAGAAGTATCCTTGTACTAGTTCTGGAATTATGAATACGTCCAGAGTTAAGAGGAAGTGTTAGAAAATTTAACTAGGTTTGGCCTTCATAATGATATTTGCACTTATATCATTGTATATTTTATGTAAATGAAAAATAAGAAAAAAAAAAAAAAATAATTATTTTATTATTATTTTATTAGATAATAATGTTCTTCATGCTTCTAAGATTTTTTGAGTCAAAGTCCTAATTGGAGCTATTGTAAAGAAAAAGGAAAAAGAATTATAAAATATGTAATTTGGGTCAAAAAACCCTATAGATGCCAGTTCAACCAGACACTAGAAAATATATATTCACACCCTTTTAGATTTTATAATAAAGGATGATTTGGGCTCATTTGGACACACACAATTAGCTTGATTGATTTTTAAATTTCGTAGAAGAAGAAGGGTTGAAGTCTGAAATTGAAGAAAATTTTCCCTTGAAGTTTGATTCTTGGAAGTTCTTCCTTTTCATATCTCTTGTTCAAATATTTGTTGTCAGTATATTTCTGATGGATTTGTTGTGCATAAAGAAGGAGGGTTTGACTTGACATCTAGAAGGGTCACGAGTCTTGGATATCTCACTTTGATTTGATTCTATAAGAAGATATTTTTTCTGGGTTTTCCCCTTGAAGGGGTTTTGCCCTGGCTTGGAGCCTACATCTTATGTTTCTTTTGTATTGTGATCTTCATGTTTTTACAGTTTATAATTGTTGAATGAAGAAGAACATAATTAAATTAATAATAAGCCAACAAATTTCAGAAGCAATTATCAAAGAAAGAGAAATCTATTTTAATAGGACAACCTCTCGATTTCTCAACAAAGTTTTCTACGAGGTCCTATAGATAAACCAACATTGTCCAAGCCTATAGTCAATCATTCATGAAGGAAATTGTGATAACACAACTTTCTTCACCTCTCCGCCTGCAAAAACCTCCATCCTATGGATGCAGAAAAGAAACTTACAACAATGAAAATGTTTATTTCTTTACAAAATTCAAAACCGTTGAACCCTTTGTTTAGGATATTCATGTAATTTTTATAATATTACAAAAATACTAATAGAATAATGGAAATCCTTCTCGTTCCAACAATTGATATCAAAATAGAAAATAATCATTACACTATTTAAAATGATATGTAAATAAGATATCAATTTTTTTATAGAAAACAACCTTGACCAATGAGATATCTGCTAGCAGCTATTGGATTAATCATGATAGTCTAGAATAACCATTGACTTATCATTATATGGGATATATCCTTGACAAGTTCCCACCCCAGCCCCCCCTTGTCCCAAAATATTGTGTTGAAATCTGAAACACGAAATATTGAAAATGGCTACAAGAAGAGGCTTCTAATTTAATTTCGCCTTAATTAAATTAGAAGGAAATTGTAATTCCAGATCACATGAAAATTTGTATGAGTTAGCTAAGTCAAGAAGACTTAGTTAGACCGGTCAATTCGAGTTGGGGGTAAAACTGAATACATGTAGAGTTCACTCTAAGTTTTAGGGGGTCCAGTTGCATTTTATTTTGAGTTGTAATTGTTTAGCTTAATAATTCGAGTTAAAATAAGTTTAACTAGTTCTAACTACTCGATGAGATAGTGAGAGGTCTAGTGAATTAAATCTGCTTTAATTCACATGCAATGATCAATCAAATAACTGATAATTCACTCTAAATAGTTATTACATGTCAGTTCTAAGGAAGACTTAGTTGAGATCAGAGTTAAAGGGACATGTACTATTAGTTGTATGATTATCCAAATTGTATAAGTGGTGCATGCAGTTAGAAAAATGCCTAAACTAAATCATTCCTTAATTAGAGAAAATTTCCTTTAAAAGGAGGAATGAAGGCACAAATTTAATAATTATTTTGGTGATCACGATTCATTGAGACCAAGCAATAGGAAGAAAAATTTTGTGCATGGATATTGTGAGAGAAAGGCGTGCTAAGAGAAGCTTGTGCACATGTTGGAAGTGTGAGACAATCAGAGATAGTGTAGAGAGCTCTCAAGCCTGAGAGAAGCATTGTATTGTTTCATATTTTGGACTTAATGAAATATAGACATAACAATGTTTTTATCTGAGGCTTTCCCCATATACATATTTGTGCTATGCGATTGAAATTATTTCTCTTTCTTGTTCATGTGATTGTGTGATTGTAATTGGTTTTCACAAATCGTAGAATAGATTCAAGTATTTTGTTTTAGCATATTACAAGATTAGTTCAATCTATGTGTATTTTCTACATGGTATCAGAGCAAGAATTTTCTAGGTGGCGAGTTTGCAGTGTAGATATGAAAAAATTGGAGAAAAATTTTCAAAAAAAAAAATAGTAGATCTCGATTCCTTGTGAAAAAATACCTAAATTCAAAAAACAAATTGGCTGAATTAGATTTTGGATGAGGGAGAAATCGTCGATTTACAATCAAATAGAAAAAAATTGTGACAGTGGGACAATTACAACATGGATATGAGTTTCCATAGTTCCCATATAATGTGATATTTAGAAAAGGGAAGGTTTTCCTTAGACACATTACCATGAGATAGATGAAACAGATTGGTGTGCGATTGAAGAACTTGTATGCACTTGAGGTACCATATGCATGAAAATATTTGAGGAGCAAGACAAAGGCTAGAGACTTAGTGGTTGAGAGGGAGTATGCATTACCTCTCAACATGCAGCCTCATAAGAAGCCTTCGATTTTTTTGGAGAAACCACAATTGGAGAAGCAAAGATGAGATCGAGTGGATGGACCCACTCAAGAAAATACCTCCAGTAGGGGTAATTTCGATCCATGTGGGCAAAGGGAGCACATGCAACAATAACTCTAGGTGAGAGGTGAGGTGATGTGAAGTCATAGTCCCAAGAGTGCTATATGGGAATGGTCCAACGCAATTGCATCAAGGAGATCCATTAGATCAAGTATAGATTGTTAAAGTAGGACTAGCATGTTTGCTACAGGAGACCACAAATATAGTTGCAGTCAATACCCGTGAGATAGTTGAAGAGCTAGATGTAGTGACATAGGTAGTGTGAATTTCCTACTTTAAATATATAGGTGTAGTTATAGCTAGGAGATTCCGAGCACAAAACTATGTAGTCCATTTTTCAAATGTAGGAGGACAATGCGAGTTGCAAGGAGGGAGCAAAGATATTTCCCATAGGGATATCGAGACTTAAAGGGAGTCTAGTTTCATAGGGAGCATCCCTATGGAATCTAGTGATTTAGGATCTGGGGAGATAGAATCATTTGTAATATTGCCAAATTTTCACATTATATTTGGAATATTAGAGTCCTTGATTTTCTTAATGAATTAAGTAAATAAAAGGGTGGAGGGACACACAATACTCAATAAGAATAAATATCCACTTTATGTGTGTGAATGTGGATTAATTTAGCCTAGATCTGCAAAAAGAGGTAGTTGATCAACTACTAATGTGAATGAGATTGGAGATCATGTTTCATTTAATGAGAAAGATCATGGACAGTTGATTTAGTCAACTAAGATCTTAGAGATGTCAAACAAAGGATCATTGAGCATTCATGATCAAGTGATGGAGGATCATGTGCAAATGAATCAGACATGATGGACGAGGTGTACATTGCACCTAGATTGTTTGGTTGATTTGGTAAAACAACGCAGTCCCCTTGGAGGATCTTGTCCACATGAGACTGCGCAGTTGAGATTAGGGCCAAGGCTTGAGGGGGCTCAATAATTATAAAGGAGATGAAGGCAAAGGTGAAAGGCATCTTGGATTATTTGATGTATGATCTTTTAGATCTTGAATTTTCAAGTGACATTCCACTGCATTCTTGGGTTGTTTAGCAAAGATTGTAGGTGTTGTTTAGCACAAGTTGTTCCTGGGTGAGAATTCCACCTATTTCTTTGAGTTATCTCTAAGGAAGAGGATTTTACTTTATTATACATCATCCTTTGAGTGCCATTTCATTTTTCTACTTTCTACAGAACATTCATATTCAGAAATCTGTAGATTTCTGAAGATCAGTTTGGAAGGTGGAGGTTGTCTTTAGTGCTTCAGCTAGAGAACAAGGTGAGGGATTATTCCCATCACTTGGGCTTATAGATAAACACTCCCAGAGCCACATTGCAGATCTCGCATTAGGCCAAAATTTATTGAGCTCCTAGCAGCAGTATTCCTTTCAGGAATAATGCTATCCATATTTTAGATCTAAAAGGAGGAAGGAAGTTGCTAGTAATTCAGCTAGCAATCCAATGTAGGATCATTCCTCCATATTTCCATCAGTCTTTCCATTAGCCTGGAGTTTATTTCAGCATATTTCAGTAGGCAGAAGGCCTCTCTTTCCTTCACAGCATAGTTTTTGGAGGCAGTTGTGTTGCAGCAGTTGCAATCATCTTTTGGAGGGTTGAGAAGCTAGATCTAGAGCTTCCAACTCATATATCTGAGGAAGGGATCAACCCTTCAACCATAGATCTGATTTGAGCACACATTTCAACCATCCTTTCTTCAGATCTAGCTTCATATCTGTATTTCCTAGTAGATGAAAGATCAAACCCTTGGGAGGTGAATTTTCCAAAGTTGCAGATCTGGAAAATCCTTTCTGGGTTATCTTAGGAATCCATCAAATTAGCTACATCTTGAATATTGGCATCATCAGAGCTCCAGTTTTGAGTAGATTTTCATTTATATTTTTAGCCTGCAACCACATGTTTATGTTTTGCTGAAGACACAACGCAGTATTTGACGCAGAGCCTCAACAGCTATGTTGTACCTGCTTTATCCATGTTTTCAGGGTGATCCTAGCTCATCTCCTTGGCTAGATCTACCTATATCTTGTACTGTTGTAACTGAATCATCTCCAATATAATAAAATGGCTCAGCTATTTTTTCATATTCTAATTTGTACTCAGATTTATTGTTTATCTTGCTGTGAGTTCTTATATTGTGTGAAGTATTACTGCATTCTCCCTTTTGGGATATTACATCATTATTGCAGTAGTTGCTGCAGCAGTGCAGAAGCATCAACAGAATAGTAGCATCAACAATATTATTAGATCAAAGTTCACCATCTTTGTAGATATACCTCAAGGAGTGAGATGGGGTGACTTGTAGTTGTAGACCCAAAGAATTACCAAGTTGGGTAGGATCCATTGAGGTTTTCTCCTCATGGATCATTACCTTGCTACGAGGGCCCACACTACACACTAATAGGATGGATCAATGACAGTTTATGCAGTCATATTTCAAGGTGAAAAATGAAGAGACTAGTAGCAGCCATATACTAGGGAGCACAGAGCAAATTTAGTAGTATTACATATGGCACAATATAGAGTCAACAACAACGAAAAATTTTCAGTAAAAAGTGCAGTATCGAGTAGCAGTTAGAGACACTGGTGAAAGATGTATCATACTGATCATAGTTGATTTAGTTTGGATGCTTTTCAGTTTCAAAAGTTGGAGTAGTAACAACACCAGAGATAAGTGTTGGATGCAAAACATTCAAAAGGTACCTGATTGGGATACAGTTGAATTCATTTCTTGTTGAGAGGGAGTGTTGAAATTTGCAACAAGATATTTTGAAAATGGCTACAAGAAGAGGCTTATAATTTAATTTTCCCCTAATTAAATTAGAAGGAAATTGTAATTCCACATCACATGACAATTTGTATGAGTTAACTAAGTCAGAAAGAATTAGTTAGCTTAGTTAATTCAAATTTGGGGTCAAATTGGAGGCATGTAGATTTCACTCTAAGTTTTAGGGGGTCTAATTGTAATTTATTTTTTGTTGTAATTGTTTAACTTAATTATTTGAGTTAAAATCAGTTTAACTAGTTCTAACTGATGGATGAGCTAGTGAGAGGTCCAATGAATTAAATATGATTTAATTCACGTGTAGTGATAAATTAAACAACTTATAATTCATTCTAAATATTTGTTTCATGTCAGTTCTAAGGAAGACCCAATTGATATTGGAGTTAAAGGGAAGTGTACTATCAGTTGTATAATCATCCAAATTGTACAAGTGGTGCATGCATTTTGGAGAAGGCTTAAAATAAATCATTCCTTAATTAGAGAAAATTTCCTTTAAAAGGAGGAATGAAGGCATAAGTTCAATCATTTTTTTGGTCAGCACGAGTTGGTGTGAAAAAGAAATAGGAAGCACAAGTTTGTGTGTGGATCTTGTGAGAGAAAGGTGTGCCAAGAGAATCTTGTGCACAAGTTGACACTGTGAGACCGTTAGAGATAGTGCATAGAGTTCTCAAACCTGAGAGAAGCATTACATTGTTTCATATTCTTGAATTAATGCAATATACAGATAACGATGTTTGTAGCTGAGGCTTTCCCTAGATACATATTTGTGTTGTGTGAGTGAATTTTTTTCTCTTTCTTGTTCATGTGATTGTGTGATCATAATTGGTTTTCACAAATTGTAGAATAGATTCAAGTAATTTTTTTTTGCACATTACAAGGTCAGTTGAATCTATGCCAATTTTCTACATCTTGTTTGAATATTTTGTTTAGCTCTAATTTTAACGAGTAAAACTAATTTCTAAATTTGAACAATGTTGGTGAATCCAATTAGACACATCATGAGTGACCCTGCAACTGCAAACAAAAAAACAAGTTAATTGGAAAATTACTAATCAAATATTTTACAAATCATAAAAAATCATTCTTAAATTAGATCATGATCTTTTTCAAATATGCCTAGATATTTTATGGCATAGGGTTTCAAGTTGCTAATAGGCTTGTTAAACATAAACACACAACCACCATTGATCTTAAATGAACTATTGATTTTCTAGTTTGGTATTTAATATCACATACATTGTGTGACCAAAATGTGATATGTTTTTATTGAATTAAATATTTAACATTATTCATGTGTGAGTAGTGAGGAGACTATGATGGAGGAACTCATGCATAAGTTTTGGCATTGCATTAAACCTTCATAAAACATAAGTCATAATTGAACATCATGAAATTATAGAGTAACCTCAATCTCGAATTATTAGCTTAATGATGTTGATTTACATTTTAATTACAATGATTAAGGTAATCATTATGATTATGTTCCCACGCCATCCCATTGAGTTTATATGTGAAGCTATTTTGAAATGGTGTGGCATTATGGGAAGGCCCTTTTGTTATATAACATAAAACCTTAAATTTTCATGTTAATTTTCTATTTAATCACACTATGATGAGATATGTTTCCTGATTATGTGGACTAGTGACATGGATGAAAAAGATGATGTGTAACACTCATGGCCACTACAAGCAAAATACCTTCTAGTAGATATTATAAAAGAGGTTTTTCATGTTATAAAATTGGAAAAAAATTGTCAAAGAAACATCTGCTAAAACATTAGTTTGTGATACCATATTTTTTATTAGATATTATAATGGAAATTCATCACAATTGAAAAAATCTGGGCAGCCAGGGGTTTTATCGAATGGTTTTTTTGCAGTGCGCTTCATGGAACATCGTGATGTGCTACATATATAAAATCACCGAGCTGCATACATAAAAAAAACACTAAGGTGTTGAATGAAAAGAGCATTGGAGCTTGAAATTTATACTGCCCTAGTGGTTATCTATCAAAAAATGCCCTGGGGCATTCTTTTAAGGAACAACATAGGGTAACACAAAAAATAATTGCAATCCCAGTGATTTTGTTTAAACTCGGAACGTCAATGTGTATTACTTGTATAAATTCACCAAAGTGTTAGGGATATAAAAGGAACGATGCTATTAATTTTAAGAATTCATTGGGGTTGGAAGTAGTATTTTTTAGGACTTAGGTGTTAGCTCTATGAAAGCACTAGTGCATTAAGAATTACAATGCACTGGGACACTAATTGAAAACAATATAGGTGTTATGAAACCAACTCACAAACTAAAAGAAAATATAGATCTATGACTTAGAAATCAGCTTCTTCGATGGGGAAAACTCCTTTACATTACATAAATGAACAATTCTTGTATGCTAAAAGTGACAAAACCTCCCTTATATATATATAGGTTTCCAATGGGTCACAATATAATCCTAGCTGATATAACAATAAAAATGTAAGGGCACAACAATAACAATAGTGGGATTATATGGGGCATAATAATAACAATATGGGGACTACATGTGCTCAACAATAACAATAAGGGGGCTATAATATTAATAAAAATAAGGGTATACACTAGTATTATAGGGACCTAGCATGCCCCTCTCCTTAAAAAAAATGTTGCCCTCAAGGCTTGAGTAGTTTTGGATGATTCTGTATAAAATTCTCATCCTCCCATGTCAAATCTTTAGAAAGTAAGTTCTTCCACTTGATGCGATACTTTGAAATTGATCGAATTCTTAGTTGTCGAGTTCTTTTTTCTGTGACTGCTTCAGGTTCCAATATGATTTTTCCTTTTTCGTCAAGTTAGATAAATATTGTTTGAATTGGGAGCTTGTCACCTATAACCTTCATTATTCAAGAAATACGGAAAACTGGGTGCACTCAGCAAGATGCAGGAAGCTCCAACTTGTATGCCATAATACCAATATTTTGAGACACCTTGTAAGGACCATAATACTTTAGTGATAATTTATTATTCCTCTTAGATTTCTTGAGGGACATTTTTATGTATCGTTGTAGTAGTAAATGAAAGTGCAGAAGTGTCCTCAGACACACAACTTTATTGATCAAGCAAAAAATATTACAGGGAAAATTACAGGAGTTTACACACGTAAACTCACTCTCACATTCTCTCATTACACATTACAATGAAAATAGGAAACTAACCTATTTATAAGCTCTATTATCTAACTTAATCTAGTTATGGATCACTTGGAAAATAAACAAGTGTCCATTTACAATAAATGAGATTCTAACCACTCTACTAACTTCACTCCTAACTTAAAGCCTAGGAAACGACTCTTTTCTAGAGTCCTAATTTTTAATAACAAATTTTTAATTCTAAATATCTCACAAATATATTAAATATTCTAGAATAATAATTATTAATTTAATATCTTAAATTAATAATTATTTTATTCAAACACTATAGCCTATGATAAACTTTATTTTTGGATCATCTAACATTCCCCCCTATGATCCAAAGATACATTACAACAGATACCAAGTTCATCCCTGAACTTAGTAAACTTTATTCTACCAAGAGGTTTTGTAAAAATGTCGGAGGTCTGATCTTCTGAAAGGAAAAACACTGGCTTGATGACGTCCTTTGCAATGAGAGATCTGATATGATGATACTTGGTGTCCACATTCTTTGTCTTTGAATGGAAAACTGGATTCTTGGAAAGCTTTATTACTGATTGATTTTTGATGAATAATGAAGTAGCTTCTGCTGGAGGAATCCCCAAGTCCTGTAAAACTCGACGTAACTAAACAATCTCACATGCTGCTTCCCATGCTGAAACGTACTCTGATTCTGCTGAAGAAGTGGCCACTGTACTTTGCTTCTTGCAACTCCAGGAAACTGCAGTTGTCCCCATGTTCATTAAGTAACCTGAGGTTGATGCCCTGTCATCAATACTGCTAGCAAAGTTGGCATCTGAAAATCCACCAAGTACAAAATTTTTAGTCTTTTTGTAAAGAAGACCAAAATCTTTTGTTCCTTGGATATATCGAATAACTCTTTTGGCTACATTCCAGTGGCTGTCTAATGGTTCCTGCATAAAACATGAAAGAATACTGACTGCATAAGATAGATCAGGACGAGTGGTTGTCAAATAAATCAAGCTGCCAATCAACTGTCTGTAAGTCGTGCTGTCCACTCTTTCCCCCCCTTCAAATTTTGAAAGTTTTAAGTTTTGTTCCATAGGGGTAAGGATAGGCTTACAATCCTATATTCCAAATCGCTGAAGAATTTCTGCTGCATATTTATTCTGGGAAATGAAGATCTGATGTGGACGTTGGATTACTTCAACTCCAAGATAGTAGTGAAGTAGTCCCAAATCTGTCATCTTAAAACTTGCATGCAACTCCTTTTTCACCTGTTCAATGTGATCATCATTATTTCTTGTAATGATCAAATCATCAACATACATAATGAGAATGACCATATATTTTCCCTGTTGGCGCACATACAAAGTATCATCATATTCACTGCGATGAAAACCAACTTTGCGAAGGTATTCATCCATTTTGGCATACCAAGCATGGGGAGCTTGTTTTAATCCATATAAATCCTTGATTAATTTGCAGACTTTATGTTCTTTCCCTTTAACTTCAAACCCTAGTGGTTGTGTCATGTATACATCTTCCTGTAAGTCCCCGTTTAGAAAAGCACTTTTGACATCCATTTGATGAACTTTCCACCCTTTCTGAGCTGCTAAGGCAAGTGTAAGGCAGATGGTGTTCCATTTGGCTGTGGGAGCAAAGGTCTCCTCATAATCGATCCCTTCCTGCTGCGCAAAACCTTTAGCAACAAGACGTGCTTTATACTTGTCAATATTACCATTTTGCTTATACTTAATTCGATAAACCCATTTGCATCCAATAGGTTTAACATGCTGAGGACAATCAACAAGTTGCCAAGTGTTGTTGTCTTGAACTGCCTGATATTCATCAACCATTTCTTGTTTCCATGCTTTATGTTTTATTGCCTCTTGAAAAGAAGAAGATTCAGTAAAATCATTTTCTATCAAAGTAAAATCGCCTTCATTTTGTTTTGATGCCCTTGTTCCTGTTTTGTTTTGTTCAGTAGGCCTTACATCTTTCAAGAGTTGAACTGCCCATTTTGGAAGTTGTTGCTCACTTGTTTGAGGTTCTGAGAAGTCTCCATCATTGTAGAGGGGATTAATGTAAACTGATGTTCGTCGTTCAGGTGGTGAATCTGGAGAATCACTGTCAGAAGAACTGTTGCTGCTTGGAGACATTGATGAAATGCTAGAAGACCCAGATGACTTTGTTGAAGTAGTTGGACTGGATGACTCATCTTTAGAGGAAGGAAAATCAAGTTCATACCAATTTGGTGAAGTTGGTTGACTTTGCATATTTCTTTTCGTTTTACTGTCCTTAGTTTCTAACTTTTGAAGAAGACTTTCGATTTCTTCAGCACTCTTACTCTCTGTTTCATAAAAAATGACATCCCTGCTCACAATAAATTTTCCATTTGTCAAAAGATGATACCCTTTTTTTCATTTGAATAGCCAATCATGGTGCATTTTAAACTTCTTGAATCAAGCTTATTTCTCTTTTCTTTGGGAACTAAGGCATAACATATGGATCCAAAAACTCGAAGATATTTAATTTTAGGTTTGAAACCAAACCAAGCTTCATAAGGGGTGATTCCTTATAATGAAGCAGTTGGAGATCTGTTTCTTAGATAGACAGCTGTATGGATTTCTTCTACCCAATATGTTGGACTTAACCCTTTGAAAGTTAACATGGATCTCACCATGCCTAACAATGTGCGATTCATCCTTTCTACGACTCCATTTTGCTGTGGAGTGTAAACATTTGTAAAATGCCTTCTGATGCCATTTTCACTGCAATAAGTTTTGAATTCATTTGAATTTAATTCTCCCCCATTATCTGTCCTGAGAGTACCTATCTTTTCTTTGGCTTCATTTTCAACAAGTTGTCAAAATTTTTTAAATTTCTCAAATGCTTATGACTTATTTTTCAAAAAGTAAACCTAGGTAATTCTACTAAAATCATCAATAAATAGCAAGAAATATTTGCAACCACCTAATGAAGGTTGTAGTGGACCCACACATCACTGTGAACTAGTTGTAGCAGCCTGTTTGCGCACCATGTACTTGTTGGAAAACATTCTCAACTCTGTTTGCCATAAATGCAGGCTTCACATTTAGCATTTTCTTTGTTGAAAGTCAGAAGTCCTTTAACCATCCCTTGTTTCTGCAATTGAGAAACACTATCAAAATTCAAATGTCCATATCTTACATTCCATAATCTTATAGGTGAAATTCCTGTAGAAACCGCCCCTGCAAAATCAGAATGCCTTGGAATAACTGTCCCTTTCATCCTTAACAGTTTTCCGTCTTCATATCTTGTCATCACTGTTTAGAAGTTCTGTTTGACTGAATTAATATTAACTAAGACATCTTCCATAATTATTTGATGTATAGCTTGTCGAATCACGACCAAAGACAACAAATTTTTCTTAAAGTTGGGAACATACCACACATTGTAAATCATTTTTTCTCCAATGTCAAGGAGAAAAACTTTGACTGCACCTTTTCCATAAGGTGTATGTTTTGTATCATCTGCTAGAAATATGGAGTTAAGATGGCACTCTTGAAAATTACAAAATAAATCTCGTCTATAGGTCATGTGCTGAGTTGCTCCTGAATCCAAAATCCAAGCATCTTCATAATCACTCTTAACATAAGAGGAAAGTTGGATTGCTGGTGAAGAAGTGAAGACATATTCTGAGTCATTATCATCTTGATCTTGATCATTTAAAAACTGAGTTGAAGGCTGTTGAAACTTAGAAATTTTATTGATAGATGTGCGACAATATGAAGCATAGTGACCAACTCTGTTACATCGCCTGCAAACAATTTGACTCAAATCAGTGCCTCTTCCTTGAGACTGTCCTCTACCTTGAGACTGTCCTCGACCTCTGCTTTGTCCTCTATTTTGAGATTGTCCTCATCCTGGATTCTGTCCTGTGCCTTGCTGAGATCCTCTGTTTTGATTGTTTCCTCTGCCTTGCGAATTGTTTCTTCCTGAATTTGAGCCTTTGCTGGAGTTGTTTCCTTTGTGTTGACTGTGATCACGACCTTGCGCTTTTTGATTTTGATTAAAATTACCTTTGCCTTTGTTTTTGGAATTTTCAGCTGGGGAGTTGCTAGTACTGGCTTCTGTGAGAAAAACATCTTCACCAACTTTCTTTTTCTTCCCAAAAGTTTTATCATGTTGAGTCAACATTTCGTAGAGCTCATCAAAATTTAGCTTTTCTAACTTTCCAGTGAGCTGTAAGGTTTCTAAAAAATGTATGTAGGAAGAAGGAAGCCCAGCAATTAAAATTGTGACCATAAAACTATCATCAACTGCTTGAAAACCAACATTAACAATTTCCTGCTTAATATTCTTAAGTCTGGAAATGTATTCAAGAATATCTCCTTCTTCAATCAATTTTTGATGCAACAATTTTAATTGTAGATCAAATATTTTTTATTGAGGCTGAGTATCAAACAACTCTTTAAAAGTTCCCAAAGCAGACCAAGCATCTTTAGCATTTTCGATATGGACATACATTTCATCATTGACAGAGGATTCAATGAGAGCTAATGCTTTGGCATTTTTAACTTCCCATTTTGCTAGCGCAGCTGCATCTATAGGTTTATTTGGCTTTACATCTCCATCACAAATATCATGCCATATTTCATTATAAACAAGAGTGCTTTCGATGAGGCGTTGCCATGTTTTGTAAGATTTTGAGCCTTCAAGTTTGTCAAAATCAGAAAAGAAATTAATCAACTTAGACATTGTAGTGTTAAGACTTCACACCACGAATCAAGCTCCAAAAAAAAAAAATCAAGATGCGCAACACAACAGCAACACACGACACAAGAAAAACAAACTATCGGGGCTTGACCTTGACCCTCGAATAGTCATCGAAACAGGAGAAAATTGATTGAGCTTTGCACTTGGATCTAGTCAATTTCTCAAATATTTACAAGGAAACTTTCAAAATTTGACTTTAACAATGGTGCTTTTGCACAATCTAGTAAAAAAACATTACCCCCCCTCAAAGTAAAATTACTTTGAGTCACACTGTCACTCCATAAACAAATTTACAAAACAAAAAACTCCTTATTACTCCAAAAAAAAACAATACCCTTATTACTCCAATTAGAAAATATTACAAAAAAAAATTCTACTTATTTCTCCAAATTCCTCCCAATCTGCCACAAAGAACTTCCTTATCTCTCCAAATAACATTACATAAAATATATATATATTTTTTATCACTCTATTACAAAAGTAATAACACTTCAAGCTGCCTTTGTAAGATCTTCAAGAGGCAAGTGAGCACGAGTAGCAATAACTGCAGAGGTTCTTAAAAACAGCTCAATAGCTCAAAAAAAAAACCAAACAACAGCTCCAACAGTACAAAATACAATGTACAGTTCATGCGCTGACATTCAAACTGGTTGGAACACAGGTTTCAAAATGTAGAAAGCGATGTCATGCTGATTCTTGTCCACAATATTTTTGGGGGCAATTAAATATTATAAAACGTTGTTTTCAAATGCTGAATCGATTCATTTAAAACGCAGACAATGAAAGTGCATAAAATGCAAAAGTCAATGCCAATTAAAATGTTGTTGCAATTAAACATGTAGAACATTGGTTTTATTCATAAAAATGTTGTTTCAAACGATGTCAAACGCAAAAAATTGGGCTGAACGCTGGTTCATACATCCGTTCAACGCTGGAAGCAGAATACCACATCAATGATATGACTCGAACGTTGGTTCATATTGTTGGTTTGCATCAAAATCTGGTTTACTTTAACGTTGGTTTGAATGCATGCAGAAACACACTTCTGATCTTCACACTGCACTTTACGTACACCAACAAAAAATGGATCGATCCGTCGAAAACAAGTCACTGCTTGGCAAGCTTCAACATAAATTGAAACAGGGGTAAGTGAAATCCAATTTATACAGCAAGAATTCCCTCTCATTGTTGGCTTAACGCTCGGTTCTTTGACGGTTTTTAACTCTCAAGATCTACCTTCACAGATATGCAGAGAGCAATCTTCAATTCTTCTTGTGGAATCGATTCTGTTTTTTTTTAAATTTCCAAATGAGCCCATGAAAGTGTAGAATCAAAAATATACAGCGCATAAAGTGAAGAATCGATATTAGAATCGATATTCAGACTTGATGAATTGATATTGCAGACCATTAATTTGTTGTTTCAACGCTGCATTGCTGAATCGATATTTCAGAAAACGCTGTTCTCTAAATCGATTTGCAAAATATTACAATGACTGGAATCTATACAGCGCTTTATACAAACATCTTATAAACTAATTCAATCCAAAAAAAATAAACCTTGGCAAGAGCGCTCTCCCTTTTTTTTGTTCACTCAAACAATTTGAAAAAGTCACACAGATTTGCAGTGGCTCCTTTTAAAAAAATAATTTGCAAATTTGCAAATTTAAAATCAATAAAAAATTTGCAAATTTCATACCAATATTTTGCTGATCACTTCAACGGAGTTGAGTTTTCCACGACCTGATAGAGTTGGAATCTCCTCCTCATAGCGTTACCGTGGCTCTGATACCACATGAAAGTGCAGAAGTGTCCTTAGACACACAACTTTATTGATCAAGTAAAAAGATTACAGGGAAAATTACAGGAGTTTACACATGTAAACTCACTCTCACATTCTCTCATTACACATTACAATGAAAATAGGAAACTAACCTATTTATAAGCTCTATGCTCTAACTTAATATAGTTACGGATCACTTGGAAAATAAACAAGTGTCCATTTACAATAAATGAGATTCTAACCACTCTACTAACTTCACTCCTAACTTAGAGCCTAGGAAATGACTCTTTTCTAGAGTCCTAATTTTTAATAACAAATTTTTAATTCTAAATATCTCACAAATATATTAAATATTCTAGAATAATAATTATTAATTTAATATCTTAAATTAATAATTATTTTATTCAAACACTATAAGCTATGATAAAATTTATTTTTGGATCATCTAACAGTAAAAATACCCAGTCGCCTACATCAAAAAAATTTCATTGTGATGTTGATCTTCTTGTTGTTTCATTCAATTTTGCACCAAAGTGTGGTTATCCTTTAAGAGTTGGAGAACTTTTTGTTGATGCTCGATGTGATATTCAACCGCTTGAACCTTAGAATTTTCTCTTAAAGATGATGTGATGGATGGTGGATGATATCCATAAAGTGCCATAAATGGTGTCATTTTTGCTGCAGTATGGAAGGAAGTGTTATACCACCATTCAGCCATAGGTAACCACTTGACCCATTGTGTCTATTTATCACATACAAAGTAACGAAGATATCGTTCCAAACATTTTTCACTATCTCAGTTTTCCCATTAGATTGAGGATGTTATGATGGGTTATGATCTAATTGAGTACCCAAACAAGAAAATAATTTCGTCCAAAAATTTCCTGTAAAAAAGGGACCTTTGTCACTTACAATGACCTCAGAGTTTGCATCTATATTTTGAATTGTTTCCATAAATGAAGTAGCAATTGTTCTGGATTTAAATGGATGAGATAATGAAAAAAAGTGTGCATACATGGTAATTTTGTCAACTACCACTATGATGACAGTGTTTCCTTTGGACTTGGGTAAAATTGTGATAAAATCTATTAAAACCTCCTCCCAACATTGACTTGGAATGGATAAAGGTTGTAATAGACCTAGGGTCTTAATTGTCTCAACATTATTTTGTTGGCTGACAAACAATTCTACCAAAAACTTTTGAATATCATATTTAAGGCCATCGCAAAAAAATTCCTTCTTGACCATGTGGTAAGTTTTTAAAAATCTTGACTGCCCTCCTAACAGAGAGGTGTGCAATTCCAAAATAATATTTTGTTTGAGTTGGGAATTCTTACAAACATATAAGTGATCTTTGTACCATAATGAATCATTTTTCTAGCTAAATGTTTTAGATGTACTAGGATCTTGATGCAAATTTTGAATGAGTGTCCACACCTCTTCATCATTCTTGCATTCATCCCTTTCTTCGATTATCCACTCAGATTGGATAATAGAAATGACAGAAAGCTATGCTTCCACATCCTCACCCTTTCTTGAGAGTGCATCTGCAACAACATTTTTCTTCCCTTTTTTGTAGATTATTTGAAAGTCATAACCCAACATCTTTGTGACATCTTTTTTTCTCTTCTGAAGAGAATATTTTTTCCAAAATGTATTTAAGACTATCATGATCTGTTTTTACCTTTAAGTGTCTTCCCATTAGGTAATATCACCATTGCTTTAGTGCGTGTAGTATAGCCAACATTTCCTTCTCATAAATAGATTTATGTAAATAATTTCCTTTGATTGTAAGACTTTCAAAAGAAATGGGTCTTCCTTCTTGCATTAAAACCACACCAATTCCATTTCATGAGGCATCACATTCCATAACAAAAAAATTTGTGAAGTCTGGCATAGCTAGGATAGTTGCTTGGGACATTGCCTCTTTAAGATGTTCAAAGGCCCTAGTTGCTTCTAGAGTCCAAGAAAATGCATCTTTCTTTAGTAATGATGTTATAGGTGCCAATATTCTCCAATAATTCTTAAAAAACTTGCGATAATACCTTTTTAACCCTAGAAATCCTCGAAGATGCTTTATGGTTGTAGGTAATTTCCATTCCTTAATGCATTTAATTTTGTTAGAGTCTACCTTAACACCCTCATGAGATACAATATGACCCAAATATTCCACCTCCTGTACTCCAAAGAAAAATTTGGAGGTTTTTTCATATAATTGTTTCTCCTCCAATAGTTTGAGCACCATGAACCCTGTCAAGATGTTGAACACGATCCTTCCAAGACTTGTTGTAGATTAGTATATCATCAAAAAATACTAAGACAAATTTTCTAAGGAAGGGTTTGAAAATGGAATTCATAAAACCTTGAAATGTGGAAGGTGCATTAGTAAGGCCAAAAGGCATGAACAAAAACTCATAATGACCCTCATGAGTTCAGAATGTTGTTTTCAAAATGTCTTCAGTTTTTGTTCTAATTTGATGATATCCAAAACAAAGATCGAGCTTGGTGAAGTAAATTTCTCCATGTAATTCATCCAATAATTCATCAATAATGGGGTTGGAAAATTTATCTTTAATAGTGATATTTTTCAGCTCCCTATAATATAGACACATACACCATGATCCATCCTTCTTGTGCACCAACACTACTAGAGCAGAGAAAGAACTTTCACTAGGTTGAATTATACTAGCCTCTAGCATTTCTACAACCATCCGTTCAATCTCACTCTTTTGAGCATAATGATATATGTAAGGCCTCATGTTTGGAGGAACACTTCTAGGAATCAAATTAATAGCATGATCATGATCAAGAATAGGTGGGAGTCCTTTGGGAGTCTCAAACACCTTGGAATGACTATCCAATACTTTTTGGAGATAAAGAGAAATATATGATTTTGATGTTTTAACCTCTAGTGAGCATAATTGTGCAATTACGCCTCATTTTTCTTTCTTCAGAGGCTTTGTCATGAAATGATAACTTATTATCTTTCTCGAATTCCCTGTGACACCCCATAATTCATCTTCCTTTCCTTCCAAAAATAATTTCGCGTTCTTGAGAATTAAAGGCTACCATCCCCAAATATTGCAACCATTGTTATCATAGTACAACATCAACATCATGTTGGGCCTTTGTTTTTCCTTACTTTGTATCAGTTGTTACTCAAAATCCCTCATGCTTTTGTTTAGTTTCAATAGTTATTGTCGCAATTTTGTGCATTCTTGGAGATAATAGAGTAAATATTTGTTATTCCCTTAGTTTAATAAGATTTAAACATTAAAATTATCATTAATAATAGTTTATATATTTGCAAGTTTAAATTGATTTGATTATATGCATAGGAAAACATGCCTTGATCCTGTATTCACCTTCTTGTACTATGTAGTAGGTTCCTGTACCAATTGGTAGTCCTGCATTATGGACTGCCTGCACTCTAAAGAGTTCTTGAACCACGAATCAAATTCCTGCACCATGTATCAAGTTCTTGTTTCAACAATGCAATTCTTGTTCTAGCAGTATAGATCCTGTTATTATCTCCATGATTATCATACATCTAGTTGTCATGATGGAAAAAAAGCATATGGGTTTTGAAGAATAGAGGTTTAATATGTTGATGTGTTCCATTAATCGCACCCAGGCGTTTGAGACAATGCACAAGTGAAAGTCAAAGTATATTACTCATTGGGTCAAAATTTCCTGACCACACATATTTTAAAACATTTATCAAATGCAAATTTTTGATCCATTGTCCACATTCCAACACCGAAAAGGATAAGGAAAACGAGCATTATATTACACCCAATATGAACTGGCATGAAAGCATTCAGGTAAAATATTGCTAGAAGCCATGAGGAATAATATAACAGCGATATGTCCACGACCATGATGGTGAGGGTTCAATGATTCAATACTAGTTTTCTTATTTTTATAGAACCACAAATTGATGGGAATCTAGTCAAATAGGCGGACTCCTTATTTTTTCCAAAAATTGGTTCACAATTCTAAAGTTGTATGTGTTGTTTAACCTCCTATCCAGAATTAGGAAATCCCATTGTTATAAATTTGAAGAACTTGTATTTGAGAAGGGACAAATAGATATGATATTACATTAGAGAATTTTAGTTTGACAGACATAAGAGGTCGATTTCATAGGGCGAAGGGAGGGTAGGAGACGGTCCCAATGTAGCATCACACAGAGTTAACCAATAGATTGCTCCCTCTATTTCTGGAGTCTGATCTTTTCCCGCACCATGTAAAGAATAAGATTTCAAGATTAATCAATGAGTTTAGAACAATTTTTTGTTTAATTATTTTATGTTTTTGATGATTATCATCCTTGTGTGAAATATATCATTGACGAAGGGTGCAAGCTGGAAGGGTTGGCCGCTAGACCAGCTTGACAAAACTCTAAATTTTCTGGGATTAGGTTGGATTGCGTCTAATATGTCATTTACTTTGTGGGAAGTGTGTGTGATATCAGATAATAATGTTTATTTAATTTTAGTCTCTTTCATTCTTTAAAATTGATGTCATTTGATTTGTTGCATGAGCACAATATTGGGAAATTGTTCTTGTAATTGAAAAGAGATTTGTTTATATCAAATATTAGATAAGATTTCATGTCATGGTATGTACATCTAGTTGTTATGTATTCATAGAGTCGACTTAAGATTTGATACCCCGCCTCTATAAGATTTTAACGTGCAATTCAAATATTTTAGATGGGTTTAAATCTGATGGGTTCGTGCTCCAGAATATGATATCAATTTCACCTTATTTATTTTAATAATTATGGTTTAATTTGGAGAGTCGACGTTGATGAAAGGAAACTACATCATGTTTGATATCAACAATGTTTTCTTGTTATAGAGGGAAAAATAAGGAGTGAGGATTTATATTAGATCAATTTCTTTCACAGATTTGTTTACACAGTAAATTTGTTTGCCAAAGTTTGAAGATGCTTTCAGGTTTTAATTTATTGGAAGAGATTTTGTGACACAGAGATAACTGAGGAAAAATTAGTGAAAACTTGTTATTTATATTTCTTAAATTTCTTTTCACAAAGAATGGTTTTGAATTGATCTTGAATTTCCTTGAGCATTTGCATTCTACCTTTTCGATGTTGTTCAGGCATTTTTTGGTTTCTAGTCAAAAAATAGTTAGGATTTACCTTATGTTTGTTAATAATTAGGATTTTCTTCTGCAATTTCTAATAGTTCAGGTTTTCCATTTCCTTTTTTTTAATGTTTGATCGAAGCTTGTTTTCAATTGTCAGGATTGGTGTTTTATCAAGTTTCTTTTGAAGTGCACATTTCAATTTAATTTTTTGAGATTGATGCACAAGTTAGACTAGAATTTTATTTGCAGGTCATTGAGGTCTCTCTCTAGCATTTCCAGTGTTATGCATGTAAGTTCACGAAATCCTGAATTTACAATTACATGTTGGTACATTAATATTCCCTATACTATGCCCAAAATTTTGGCGCCATTACCGAGGAGGCGCTCAGGGGAATGACCTTGGTGACCTATTGCATTCAGTTTGTTTTTACCTTGTTTCTCTTGCAAATTTATATTCTTTGAATTTATTTACTTCCTACAAATATTGGTTATTTTAAGGTTTTTCATTTTATTTGGTGTTGTAAGAACCCCCACCACCTACACACACACATATGTATACACACATTATTCCTGTGTTGATGAATGTACCAGTTGGCTTGTTGAAAAAATGAAAATGGTATTTCGAGGAATCATTCAATGAGGAGTTTTGATGTTGCTACAGAGTTATACAAATCATCCAATAAAGAGCTCACAAGCACATAATTTAATTTTCTTCTTGAACATAAAAATAATATTATTAAATATTTGATTTCAACATTGGATGATTTTCAGGAAGAACATGAGAAGGATGAATAACTATTTTTAATGTTTTGCAACAACTGTACAAAGAAGAAATTCCTTGGAAGGTGTCCACTCAGTAGCTTGAAAGTTTTCAGAATCTGTGAGAAGTTTCCTTCAATTAAATATTTTCCATCACTACCAAGATTACGAAAGGTACTCAGGAAATCAAGTAAGAAATCAAATCAATTTACAACTATAAATAAAAAATTATCATCATTCAATACTTTGATTAATGTTTATTCTCCTGAGTAGGTTCCTCAACATGTTTATAATCCTGCAATTTCATGGAAAATTTTTAATCCTCCTCCAATTGAACATCCTACTTCATGGCCACAGTGGCCCTCTCCTTCAAGTTAGATATCCCCATTGTCCTCAAGAATGGTTTGGATATTTTTCTTTAGAGAATTATTTCATGCAAAATCAGTTACTTCAAAAACAAAATTTTTCATTCAATGCACTATCAAGTCATTCTCCTCCATGGTCCCAATACCTGTGCAATATTAACCTAATCCATACCCTACCCCTTATCATAATCCATACCCTACTTCTTGTCATTCTAATCCATATACTACTCCATACCCTACCTCTTATCGTAATCCATACCCTACTCCTCTTCCTTCTAATCCATACCTTACCCCTTGTCCTTACTCCTACCCTAGCCCTAATCCTAACCCTAGTCGAAACATTAATTCAAGCCCTAGACCTAACCCTAATACAGAACCTAACTCAAATCCTTAGTCTAGTATAAACCTTAGCCCAAACCATAGCCCCCCTAATCCAAACCACCAGGTTGCACAACAATTTGAAACACCTATTCTTCCCGTTGGTTCCCCTATTGAACGAAATGTTACATCTTCCATATTGGGGAAGGGAGTGAAATTGGAAACTTCTCCCATTACCATAGAACCTTTAGCTCCAGAAGAAGACTTAACTCAAATACTGTTAAAGGAGAAATCTATAATTGGAACCTATTCTAAATTTTTTGTTGAATCTCAAAGCCCTAGAATCTCTCTCAACCATTCTTATCAATATGAAAATCAAATATTTGAGTCCGAACTTGAGGGATTTTTATTTTGTCTTTCACATGATTCAATATTTCCCCAAGAGAGTGTTCATCAAGTTGTGGAATATTTGTACAAGTTGGAGAATCATCAATATGTGGATCTCACTTAGTCGCGGTTTCAAACCATCATAAGCACATATCAATCCCTCATCATTCGACAACTCTTGGTACCATATCGATCAAAGCAACCAGTTTCTCACACTTTCGTATGTATGAAAGTTAATTATTTAAAACTAAGTGTGAGTATATTTAGCATTTTATTACACACATGGCTACATTGGAAGTACACCTACACTTAAGAGTGATCTTCCTCTCTTTAAACTAGGGTAGGGTAATGAATAAAGATGCCATCTAAAATAAAATTGTATAACATCACTCTTGAAATTGTGATTCCCTAAAGTACAAATTTTGAAATTTCTATTATTAAGCACTCTCGTGGTAAGATTTGTTGGAGAAATTTCACTCTTAATGCCTCATATTTTATAATTTGACTTTGATTATTGACCAATAACTATCATCTAGGAAACCTTTTCAAGTTCCTCTTCGAAGGTATTGATGAGAATACTCTTATGGTGGACCACACCTACAAAACTATAACAAGATTTCACAAGAAACATGACATGATCAATTTGAGGATTTTTAGTCTTTATCTAAGATGTTTTATTTAAAATGAGTCTTTAGGGTAGAAGGACCTGTTAGGGTCCTATAATACTAGGGTTCATAAAATTTTGAATTGACTTTGATAATTCTTGTAAATATGTACATACCTTGCTTTCAGGAAGTTGTTTTCCCATATTTTGAAAAGATGAAAAATAATAAAAAATCAAAAAGAGGGTAAAAAGTCCTAAAATAAATATCAAAGGACTTAGAGAAATATATACCCCAAAAGAAAATAAATAAAACCTGAAGGTGAGCAAGATAAAATGCCACTACTTTTACTTCTATTGCAAAGAATAAATGATTATGTGCAGTGTCAATAAATGCCATAATCCATGATCAGTTAAACAGCTTAATCTTAACTCTTCATGCTTTCAATTTCATGTTTTAGATAGTGAATAATGATTTGTCAAACAGTTTAAACTTGACAAATCAGTAGATAGGTAGAGAATAACGAGGAGCTCAACAGCTTAATCTGAGCCATAGGATGAAATAAGGTAGATTTCGATTAGTTTTATGATTTGAAAGAAATGTTTTTAAGGTTGAAAGCCTAAATGCACCTACAAAATGAAGAAAAAATGTTAGAAATGGAAGATTGGGTAGGTAGAAAGTAGTGGAGCAATCATGTAAATACTACATCATCAGGAAAAATTACTAATTTCCCATCCCCCATGAGTGTTCAGTATTCTAAGATATCAGTCAAACAGGCTCAGAGCATTTCTCTGACTTTTGTTGGGACCGGACCCAAGGCTCTATGACTGGTTAGTTGAAAATATTGAGTTATTATGTTAAATCCTCATTTTTCATCATTTACCTTCATTCATGTACTAAAACCCCTTTTTCCTAAGTAAAAACACACTCTTACTTATTAAATTGTAATCCCCACATAATTAACTTTATCCCTTCATAAGCATTCATAAAAACCCAAAAAATCACATTTATCCTAAGTATTATTCAAAGAAATATGAAAATGAGCAATGCTTGATTTTGTACTATACTTGGAGATAATGTGTACTTCGTTTTAGATTTCATTCCCCTCTCATATTAACTTTTAACATATATTATTAAATCCCTAAAAAATACCCTTTCCATATATTATTAATTCCATTTTATCTAATAAACCCCAAAAATCCCACTATTATAAAATTTTGACCAAGGTATATTATCCCATGTGCATAAATAAAAAACCCAAAATATAAATCCCTCTCGTCTAAAATATTATCCATATGCAAATATCCTGCCCTATAGTTGTTTAACTATTCAAAAAAGGTTAAAAAAAATATATAAAATAATGTATTATTATGCACATTTGAAAACATTTTTAATAAAATGTCGCAGCATAAACCCCGCCCACTTATGTTTTATTAAAAGCATTTAAACAAATGTTTTAATAAAAAAATTAAGCCTGCCACCTTGTATATAAATTAAAACATTATCGCAATGTTTTAAACCATAACTAATCCCCTGATGCTAATAAGACTATGGTTTAAACGTGGTCTAAACTATTTTATTCCATAAATATTAACCCTTCCGCCTATGTAATAACCTGGTCCCACCTTTCCGTTTCATGCACCTCTCAAACCGATGTCCACCGTTCGCTTCGAAGCTTTTGATCCTACAGTTGACAAGCAATATAGCATGAAAAAAGTGCATGAATAATCAAACACAATATCCACGCGAAATGGTTGGTTTTGCGTTGAACCCTCCCCTCCACGTGGCCGCTTGTGGATTGGATCGTGTGGGTTTTCATTAAAACTACTTACCACTAAAAACCCATGCAATTACCATTGGTCTTTTCCCTTTCAAAA
Organism: Pinus albicaulis; assembly: GCA_034641835.2. Lineage (NCBI taxonomy): Eukaryota > Viridiplantae > Streptophyta > Pinopsida > Pinales > Pinaceae > Pinus > Pinus albicaulis. Next base: position 687,011,225 of record CM076582.1, on the reverse strand, counting down.
ATTCGAAAACCACCTTCCCGCCATGACGCAACCTGTAATTAATGCCAAAGGGTTAATGCGAATATTGTTTAATAAAACCTTTGTATATGCATTTTCCACCTATGTTACGCATTTGAACCAGTATTTTTCCCTCTCGACTATGTAATGTTGCAAAGAGCACCTGGATATCCATTTCCTGCTATTTTTCACCTAGAACCTCTGAAATTTCCAAAGAAACCTGAAAGAATTGTTGAGGTGTTGCACTTGCTCCATATCAACCACTGAATATTCAATTCGACCAGAAGATTGCAGAAAGTCGTGTTAAAACCTATACCTGCATCAAAACACGTATTTTTCCACAAATTAAACCTGCAATTCAATTAAAAAACCAATTAAAAGAAAAGAATTAATAAATTGATTAATTTCAATTACCCAAAAGTCTCAGAAACAGGCAAAACCCTGGCAAAATCTTCCCAGGAACCATAGTTGACTTTTGCGCACCATTTTTAAGGAAATTTTTCTGTTTTTTGCAGTTTTAAGGTCAATATCAACCTCTAAAAGCCAGAAATCATCTCCAGGTGCCCTGTATCTTCTGAAAAACCCTTTTGATCAAAGTTTAAGCCCAACTTGTAGTCAAGAGACTCAGAAAACCCTGGTTTTCTGTGTTTGACCAGTTTTTAGCCTTAAAACCTCATTTGAGAGATCCAACTAACTATAAAAGCTAGACAAGAATTATATCTTGTTGATTTTTCCTAACCAATCCTCTGTCATAGTAAAATTTCCTCTTCAAACATTTTAAACTTGCAGAAGCCTACAAAAATTCCTAAAAAATAGAGTGGAAACAAATCTGAAGGTTCCAAAACTCCTAAAGTTGTTCTTGCCATGACTGCAAATACTGCCATTATATTTAACCCATTGCAGCGCCCAGTTGTTGATATTGAGCATATTCCTCTAGCGGACATTGACTACAAAATAGCTGATCCTATAGTTGAGTTCAATTTGTTAGATATACACAACTAGTGTTTTGAAAAATCCCTAGATGAACAAGAAGATTTTCATATTTGGGAATCCAATTTTCCCAAATATGTAGTCCCCTTGACTCACCCCTATCAAGAAATTATTATACTGTGTCACCAGTACTACATCCCTGAACAAAGAGCTATTGTCAATGCTAACAAAGAGGTCCTATTTACCATTACAATAGAGTCTATAAACCAAATGTTGCAGCTTCAACCAGACCCTCAAGTAGTACCATTATCCATTGAATCCCTCACTAAGTTATACATTAACTTAGACTTTCCTAAAAAGTTTATGATCTTCCAGACTTTCATGCCTATGCATGTTGAAATCCCAAAACTAAACCCTCCATATTCAACTGCCAATTTCCCTGAAGGTTCAAGGCATTTTATCTCCATGCTTTCCTTTATACTTGGGTATTTCACCGATGAAATACTGATGAGTCAATATTGGAATTTTTGTCTACATTTTCTCCAGGACAGTCACCCTCAGTCATATTTGACTATGTTGGTTTTATAATTGATATAATTCACTATCAATTGTCTAATTTTCACCTAGAAGGGGTATTCATATATACCTCTTATATTTTACACTTGTTTCTATTTTTCCAATCAGATAACTTTCCTATTTCACTTCAGAAAATGGATATAGAAGGAAAACCTCTATTAGTTGTCTTCTAGATATATATACTCAGAAAATAAGGGACAAAATTAACTTATTCAGACTTTGCTGAGTTGTTTGTGCATCCATTGACCACCATCTTGAAGAAATCAGAACAACCTAGAATCAATGAGGAAATGAAGAAAATTTTGTAGCTATCAAAGCAAAGAAAAGTAGGTGATTGGTATTTATACAAGGAATTCATTGAAATCAGAGTTTTTGGTTCTAACTTATTGCCCTGCAAGTTACCTAAGCATCCATCTATGAGGATCTTTGCCTTAGAATACATTGGGAAGATCCTAAATTCAGATTCAATTAATTTTATGGCGGCCAAGAAAAAGACTTAGTTTAAACTCAAAAATCAAATTGGGCCTTTCATATGTAATCAAAGAGAAGCAGAAAAATGAGCAGCAAGTCAATTACAGGAATACAAATTAGAAGAAAGCTTTCCATGGAATTATGATCTACAAGGGATATTAAGTAAAATAATGGTAAAATGTAAATTGACACCCTTTGTCCATGAGTCAAAGCCAGATATAGAGAAATTTTCTAATCAAATTTAGTGGATTGAGAATACTTTAACAGAGGCAGTAAACCAAAGGAATACTAGTCACCCTTTGGAAGTTACCAAACAGCCATAACCATCCACTAAAATAATTAGGGAAGGAAGAGCTTATACTACAGAGACTACCAGAGAGACAAAATTTAAAATCATTTACATTAAGAGGCCAAAAATGGATACAACAGTTAAAGGCAAAGTAATAATTGATGTTGAGGAAACACAGTCTTTGAATACCAACACTGCATAGACAGAGACCAATGTAGCCACTGTAATCATCAGTGAGCCAAATCAGAATCAGGAACAGTTGATTAATGAAGATGCACAGATAATGGAGAGGCAACACATTATGAAGGCTTCCTCCTCACACTCAGCTGAGGAGAAGGACTTAGATATTAAAGAAAAATACAAGCAGATCAAACTGAAGAATGAGGAAATAAAAACTAAAATATATTCTCATTTTTGAAAGTAGAAGCCAAGTAACCAAAATAGATTCTTATCAACCTTTTATTACTCAACTAAAAAATTGATTTTGTCAATTTTACATCCCACTATACCAGTACCAAAGAAAATGGCTGATTACAAAAAGGTTGATATGGAAGTAGCCACAAATAAAATCCATGAGTTGGATCAGATTGAATTTCATAGGAAAACATCAGAGATGCTCTATTCCACAGTGACCAAAAAATCTATGAGTTCTCATAGAATTCAAAATGCAATCTCTAATATGTAGGACCAAATGAAAATGGATAAAGCTTCACTATATGCAAAAGATCTAAGGATAAAGGTCTTAGAAGAGTTGTAATGCAGGTAGGATATGATCCTACAAAAATAAAAGTAGCTAAAGCATTAGTCAAAATGAAAAATGAGGACATAGCTTCCTTGAGGAAACAACTCAAGCTTTCTCAAGGATAACATCCTAAAACAAAGGAATTTTTACAGGATCAGAAGGAGAAAGATGAAATGATGAGCTTGATACTTCAACTCAGAGCCCAAATCAAAGAAATGGAAGTGTAAATGGACCAAGTTGTCTAAGAAAAAGAGACAGTCAAGGAACCATTTATTCCCACTATTATCCCAGTCATCACAGCAGTAGTACCATCTAATTTAGGAGAGAAATTGGCTCCAAAAGAGCCACTGGCCACTATAGTGCCAGTGAATTCTTCAACTACTTCAGTGACTAAATCTTCTACAAAAATGTTTCCACCTACAGATGAGACCAGTCAACTAATAAAAGAAATGGAGGAAATTTCCTTGAAGACCAATGAAATTAATAGATTGACAAAGAAAATTGAAAATCTTGAGAAAACAAGCAAAGCAGCTCAAATAGATGCCAAGATACATGAACATAATGCTCACAGATTAAGTGAAGAGGTGAAGAAGCTCCAAAAAGAGTTAACTCTCAAAGACCAAATATCATATATTAAAAATTACTTATGGAATAATGTAATTGAAGTCATTCATGATTTTTGACCATCAATTCAAGTAATTTTTGAGCAGAGAGAGTTACTATTGACAACTCAGGTTGAGATCCAAAAGACACAAGAAGAATTGGCAAATAAACCAGAACAGGCTATTAGGTTAATAAATTTCCTAAACAGCAAAAATAGAAAACAACTTGAAGAGTTAAAGATCAATGACAGGACAACTACAATCCTAGAAATTAGGAAAGTAACTACCAAAATAAATCTAATGAGGTAGCTTGAGGAGAAATGTGAAGGAATGAACATTGTTGTCACTAGATTCATGGTTAAATCACCAATTTGAGGCAAAAGTGACTTCCAGATATTATGGTGATTCGTGACAAGTTAATACCTCAGAATGATTATGAAAAAAATATCAGAGAACATGCCAAAGAGCAGGTGAACAAGCCAACAGGCCAAGGCATTCCCACAGGGAAAGTATTGCTAAAAAATTTTGAAGATTTTTTTTACTTGCAGTATGAAATCAAACATTTGATTGTCATCAAACCCAGATTTTCTAGGTACACTTAGGCTGATGAAAATTTTAGGAAAATCGAGAATGTTAGAATTCCTAAAAATGAGGAGTGGCAGGCATTGACTAATTTGTTATGAAGAAAGAAAGCCAAACACATGAAGAACAAAAGTTCTGTTTGCTGATTTCTACAGTCAAAAGAAATTTTTACAACAAGAAGGAATTTTACTAAAGGTAAAGAGTATCCGAAGTGAAAGTGTATCAGTGAGAAAGAGTATCAGCGTGAAAGAGTATCAGTGAAGGCAGGTTAGATTCTGAAAATATTTAAAAGGCTAGTAGAGAGGACACATAAGAAAAAAGCTTCTTCTTATCTTAAAACATTTTCTATTTATTTTGAATATGATAGGACAACATGCTAATTTGTTGAGCAAGATGTCACTATTATTGTTGTAAAAGATTTAATTTTCCTAAGTTTATTCCTAGAAGTCATCTAGGATATTTTTTAAGAAATTTTATATAAATACTTCACTCTTCGAAGTATTTGGTGTGGAATACAATTGCTAGAGATTACTATAGATATTTTCTTTGACTTGAAGGCTTTGGATTTCGATTTTGAGCAACAGACTAGATCACATTTTTGGCATCATACTTCAGGATCCCTATGATAAGATATCTGGAGTGAAGTACTCTCTTAAACTTGTCATTGTTATCTTCTTTTGTTTCATGCATACATCTATGTTTAATTCTAAATCTGAATTTATAACTATGAGTATTACTACAGGACATGTTAATAGTGTTATTGCCTAAATCCACCTCAGGCTGAAAGAAGGCGGGATACAGGGTAACACCAAACGACGCTCAGTCTGGTAGCTAGCCCTACCAGAACAGGAGAGGGCTCTCTCTGGGTCAATCTCAGGAAAAATGTATCAATAGGCTTTGAGATGACTGAAATGAGTGCTAATTTTAGGCTAGGTATATTAATCAAGGAGTTGGATTTTGATTTTTAGGGTTTTTGCTGGAAAAAGAGAAAAGCAATTTTTGGGCTTGGGTATGAGGCCAATTTCTTGCAGAGTTCAAGTTGGGGTAGGGAAGGCAATGAATTTGATGTCTTAGATTCAATGAATGGATAGAAAAGACTACTGAGGAGCTGAAGAGGGCAAGAAGCTGCAAGGATCATCTTCAAACAGAGGAGAACATATAAAACTAAACAAAAGTTTAAGGCAGAGCACCAGCAAACTAATGAATTCTACCTTAGTTACTCATTTGTTTATTTTCAGAATCAAAGAGAAGGGAAATGTCATACATATAAAATTAATGAAACTTACAGATACATGGAGAAAAACATCATAAAAACTCAGAGCCACAAGGATCCCAACAAGTGCTGCAAAACCCTGGTCTTTCCTTTGCCAAAAAGCTGAAATGAGTATACAATGAGGTGCCAAACTTTTCCCAAGAGTCCAACCCTAAAAATTTCTCAGAAAATACATGATATATACAAGCCAAACACCCTCCCATGCCTCTAGGGGTCGATCTCATCCTTCTAGGAGCTATTTCAACCAATTCTAAACTAGGAACTGAAATCTAGGCAATCAAACAACTTGCCTCTATATGGAAGGAAACTGATTCATTCATTTAATTTTCACTTTTTAGTGAATGAATCCTCTAGAACAAGTAAATATGTGCCAAAATTACTTCATAATCATAAAATCACATCAAGGTAGATCAATAGTTACATCAAAAAGTCAAACTAGTCAAAACTGGGCGAATTTTTGAGCTGAAGAGTGAAAATGGGGCCAAATTTCTCTATGCGCCGCGCCATAAAACTCAATGCGTCGTGCCACTTTGGAGGTCACTTTGAGGCACTTCTTGAAGTCCAAATTGAGCTCATGACAGCTTTTTGGAAAGCCCTACCTGTCTACTTTCCAACCCAAGTGGAATTTTTCAATTTGGAGTTCATTTTCCCCTCGAAAACTGCAATCTCCCAAGACTGGTTCCTGCTGGTGCAAAAGATGGAAGAAAGGCCATTTTTGGAGTGTTTTTGACCCTTAAGACCATCCAGAACTTGATGAAATATCTCAGCCATTTCTGAACATGAATAATTTATCATAAAAAACTCAAAAATATCAAGTTTTTGCGACCAAAATTTCAAAATTGACAAAATTTTCTCCAAATTCCTTGAAATTTCGACTGAAGGTCCCTCATCAAGTACTATGCTCAGCCAATGAAGCTTCGGCCAAGATTTGAAGTTTTTCATGCCTTTTACGCTGCCTCAATGTCTTCTTGGTGCATGCAGTTCAGTGGCGGAATCACTATCTTGTTTCATAGGATGTGTCGGCGTCCGTCATGGTGTTGCAAGGTATATGTCAAGTGTATGTTTGGTTTGTTGAAAATGATAAATGAGGACTTGGTGTCTTTGTCTCCAAGTACCAAATGTGTGCTAAAGGGAAATGAGGGACTGTGAGGAATATGGAAAAGTGGGGAAAAGTGGAGTTTCTGTCAAGTGGATTTGTCTTTTGAAAGCTTTTGATTTGACAAAATTTGGGAGAAGGGACAACCACTACACTATTTGGGGAAGTTGAGGTTTTGGAAATTTTTTATAAGTGATACGAGAGAGGGAGAGTGATAGGGGATGATAGGGTTTAGAGATAGGGGAATAGGACTGAATGATAAATGGGATTATAAGGGAATAGGAGAGGGATATTAAGAGAGGGGTATTAATGATATTGTGACAATGAGGAGGAAAAAGGACCATAGATGGGGAATGATTCTTGAACTAATTGGCCCCAGAAATCAAACTTTTAAAATTTTTGATCCAAACCCTAAGGAGAAATTTTGACAAGAAGGTAGGGTTTATGCTTGGCATTCAAACTCTCAAAGAAATCTTCAAACAACTCCAAACATTGGCAAATGGAAATGACAAATCTCATAAACTTACTTGAAACATAGAAAATTGAGTCAATTTGAGTTTTTATGAAGAAATGACAAAAATTCGTGTTATCTACCCTGTGCGCCACACAGGCTGCCCAACGCGCCATGCACACCATGTGCACCGTGCCTGTGAAATTTTACACTGCGCAGAGCGGCTCTATGTGTCGCGCCTGCTCAGTGCGTCGCGCCCACTCTTCTATGTGTCGCGCCATTTTGCAGGAGGCTTTTGGAGGCCTTCCTGATGTCCAAATTGGGCGTGTGATAGCGCGTTGGAAATATTATTGAGTCTACTTTCCAACTCAACTAGAATTTTTCAATTTGGAGTTCATTTTCCTTGTCAAAATTCAAATATCCCAAGACTAGTCAAAATGAGCAAAATGAGGCCGCCTCAAGGCAGAGTGTTGTTGCAGTAAACTTTTGAAGGTCTTCCTCAACTCTAAATTGAGCTCATGATAGCTCATCAGAAATATATTTGTGTCTAGTTATCATTTGACTCATCTCGAAAGTCATTTGGCCAACCAAGCCAAGAGAAATCTTGATTTTCCCAAGGTCACTTCAGAGCTGCATTCAATTCTCCTGAGGCAACGATATTTTTGACATTTCTCTAAAACCATGACACCTGTGTAAAAAGTGAAGGAGGGTTTTCTTCCTTGGCCTATTTTGGAAAAAACCCACTTTCAATTTTCCAAAATTCATCTTTTATTGCTCAGAAACATCATTTGAGTGAAACCTATCCCGATGTGTGGAACAAGGGATTTGTCAAAATGAAGTGAAATGAAGGGGATAAGGGGCTTCTAAATTATTTAGAAAATTTTTGGAAGTAGGGAGAGATGTTAGGAAGCAGGGGAAAGTGGAATTTCAGATATTGAGTGAGGGGAAGGGGTCCAAAAGGGAAAAACACAGGCCTAGCCTAGAAAATTGCCAAGTTGTAGCAAGAAACTAGGGTTTGTGTAAAAATGAGGAATTTGGGGGATCTCAGTGATGGGAAGTGTTTAATAAGGTATATTAAATATAGGGGAAGGTGTGAACATCGGATACAATTTTTTACGATGATTTGACCATCCAAGAGAAATTACCTCCAAAACCCTAGGAGAGGGAAATGAACCTTACCAAGGCACAACTGAAGCATGAACAAGGTGTAAAATGACCCATTGGAACCTGACATGATGATGAAAACCCTCTGAATGATGGTACACTCAGATGAATGGTGACATGGACCGACATTTGGAAAACTTTGACAAGAGTAAAAGAAAACCCTAGACCTAATACCTAGTGGCCAAATTTTATTTGAAGACTCACTGAAATGACAATTTGACCTTGACATCTTAAAATCACTTTGTAAGAGCAAGTTTGATCACTGGAGGAAAACTGCAAAGGATGACACTAACATTGGCTCCAATGGGGATGGTAGCTCCTTGGAGGTGCCAAGAACTACAGATATTTGGAAATCAGACAGTGCCTTCATCCATTGGGCAATGGAATAAAAAACTCAAACTAAAATGCATGACTGAAAATTGATTACTTGATGACACAAACTGACTCTCACTCAACTAAAAACTGACTCAATACTTAAACACAACTGACAAACTAGAAAAGATGCTCAAAGTAGAGTTTATTCAATACAACCTACTCTAATTGTTCCATCCATCACCTGATCAAGTGAAATGGAATAGCCAATGCAACCATGTAAGAATTTTAGCTGTTGTTTGATTTCTCCTCAAGTGCTCGCTTATGAACAACAAGAGAGAACTACTGAAAGGCAACTCCCATGAAAAATTGTGAACAGATCTGTTGAATACTATGGATTCTCTATCCGCCCCCAAAAACATTGCATAAGGATCTTGAAGTTCATGCACACTGGGACTTAGCTCATCCAATGGATTACTTCTCTTCTCCTCATACCATGAATGCAAACTTTGTTTTGGGCTTTGTGACGAGACTCCTACTAAAAATGACAAAGAGACTGGCTGTCGGATCAAGTTTATATCAGCACACGTTTCAAGCTTACATATAGTCAATGGAGAAGGACTTTGACTGCAAACATCATCCAACACATCAGCTATTGGATCGTGAAAAACATGAAAAGACTGCTGCAACCCATTTTCTATTGTTTCTGATGAGATTACATGGTTTTCTACAAGCTACTCATTTGAAGATTTACTATACAATTTACCCTTCAAAAGTTGAAATGATTCAAAACAAAATGGTACGGAGTCATCTTGTATCATTTGATCATATGTGCCAGCTTCCATGTCTTCATCTGCAACTTGAAAATCAATGGCATTCGGGGGCTGCAAATCTGGATATGAGAATTCTTGAACAAGGTTTTCATTTCCCTCAAGATGGTCCAAATCAAGACTTGTTGGCAGTTGATTTCTGATTGTATGGAAGTTATCTCTGATGAACTGAAACGAGTCAAAACAAAAAGGCAAAGATCCTTCACTTACTTCAAATTTTTTTGCACTTTCCTCATCATTGTTATAGCTGATATGCATCGGTTGATCACTGTACTCGAGCTGCTGAAAGTGAACTTCCTCCTCGCACAAACTAGCTGCTAATTTTTCTGCAAGATTGGCTTCTGTTTGGAGAACATAATCATCATCATACTGATCAAAATGAGGCAAATCATCAGTATAAAACACATCATCTATCATACATGGCATATCAATAGCTCTCTCTTCTTCAAGATGATCTATAAAGCAATCACTATGACAACAGGGATAAGAAACAAAATGTTTTGGATCAGCAACTTGTTCTTCTTCAATCAAGGAGCCATGGGCTTGAACATTATACTCATTCCTTGTGGTGATCTTTTGCATCATCTCTTCTACTGCACCTACTAACATGTCAAGCTTTACCTCTAGAGATATTGATTTCTCCGGATCCATGTTTTTCATCTCTTCTTCCTTCAACCTTGCCCTTCAGATCAACAAATGAGCCTCTACATTTACTGCACTATTCTGCATCTCTTCAAGTGTTGCAATATTCCTTTCTCTCAACTGAAACTCCATTTTCAGATCAAAGGCACCCGAGTAGTGCAAGAGAGCAGATCTAGGAGAAGGTCTTATATCAGCTGGCATTGAATAATAAACTTGGTTAAATCTGGCAGAAAATTGTTGTACTGTCTCCCCTGGCAGTCTTTTCAGCTGGCTATACTCTTCTATAATCAAGAAAAGGTTTTGTCTGACCACCCACCTGTCGAGGAAAACTTCGACGAACTGCTGGAAATTTGAGATGCTCGCATCAGGCAGGGCTTTGAACCAACTCTTAACTTTGCCTTGCAAAGAAAGAGAAAAAAGCCTAATACTGACATCCTCTTCATCAACTTCAAAAAGGTCTAGAAAATTCTCAATATTCTGCACATGTTTCTCAGCATTGACATTTTCACATTGACCATCAAATCTTGGTAGATATAGGTCATAATTTTTAGGGAAAGCATGAAGAACAGAAGGTAACACAAGAGGTTTATACCTATCGGGGACTATACAAGGTGTAGGAGTATATACAAGAGCTGCGAGATCAGTCTTGTTTTCTTTAGGCTCATCACTCTGAAGAGAGTCATCATAAGATGTAGGAAAAGTAAGGAGGCCAGGATCAAAGGGAAACTTAGTATTTACACTTTTTGAATAAGTCGAGTGAAGATTTTGATCACCTTTCTCATACAACAAACTCTGAAAAAATTTCAAGACAGCTTCAAGAACAGCAAAGAAGTAGTTTACAAGAAAGCATACTAGATCCTGAATACCATTCCATTTTGGATACCTAAACTTTGTGTAAGATCCTTCCATTTTCGCAAAGAAAGAGTTAGTCCTCTAGTGGAGTCTCTACATTGAGTTGGAGTCACCAGGTGAATGATTTCAGCCTTCTTATGTCTGATCGTTGTCCACCATCAACTATCAGATCTGAACTTGATACATGTACTGGGGCAAGACAATCCACAAGTCAAGTGTCACGTTCACAAGCTAGACTGGAGATTGACTGAAGCAGTGTTTATCTACTTTCGCTAATGTAAAGAAAGAGCGTTTCGAAGGCTTCCTGGAATAACTTTAGGCTCCGTCTATAGCTTATAAAACAATTAACACCAACAAGAAAACCATTTTCTTCCCCAGTATGGTCGCCACTATGTTATTGCCTAAATCCACCTTAGGCTGAAAGAAGGCGGGATTCAGGGTAACACCAAACCACGCTCAGTCTGGTAGCTAGCCCTACCAAAACAGGAGAGGGCTCTCTCCGGGTTAATCTCAGGAAAAATGTATCAATAGGCCTTGAGACGACTGAAATGAGTGCTAATTTTAGTCTAGGTATATGAATCAAGGAGTTGGATTTTGATTTTTAGGGTTTTTGCTGGAAAAAGGGAAAAGCAATTTTTGGGCTTGGGGATGAGGCCAATTTCTTGCAGAGTTCAAGTTGGGGCAAGGAAGGCAATGAATTTGATGTCTTCGATTCAATGAACGGATAGAAAAGACTACTGAGGAGCTGAAGAGGGAAAGAATCTGGAAGGATCCTCTTCAAACAGAGGAGAACATATAAAACTAAACAAAAGTTTAAGGCAGAGCACCAGCAAACTAATGAATTCTACCTTAGTTAGTCATTTGTTTATTTTCAGAAGCAAAGAGAAGGGAAATGGCATACATATAAAATTAATGAAACTTATAGATACATGGAGAAAAACATCATCAAAACTTAGAGCCACAAGGATCCCAACAAGTGCTGCAAAACCCTGGTCTTTCCTTTGCCAAAATGCTGAAATGAATATACAATGAGGTGCCAAAATTTTCCCAAGAGTCCAACCCTAAAAATGTGTTAGAAAATACATGATATAGAAAAGCCAAACACCCTCCCATGCCTCTAGGGGTCGAGCTCATCCTTCTAGGAGCTGTTTCAACCAATTCTAAACTAGGAACTGAAATCTAGGCAATCAAACAACTTGCCTCTATATGGAAGGAAACTGATTCATTCATTTAATTTTCACTTTTTAGTGAATGAATCCTCTAGAACAAGTAAATATGTGCCAAAATTACTTCATAATCATAAAATTAAATCAAGGTAGATCAATAGTTACATCAAAAAGTGAAACTAGTCAAAACTGGGCGAATTTCTGAGCTGAAGAGTGAAAATGGGGCCAAATTTCTCTATGCGCCGCGCCAGAAAACTCAATGCGTCACGCAACTTTGGAGGTGATTTTGAGGCACTTCCTAAAGTCAAAATTGAGCTCATGATAGCTCGTTGGAAATCCCTGCCTGTCTACTTTCTAACCCAAGTGGAATTTTTCAATTTGGAGTTCATTTTCCCCTCCAAAACTGCAATCTCCCAAGACTGGTTCCTACTGGTGCAAAAGGTGGCAGAAAGGCCATTTTTGCAGTGTTTTTGACCCTTAAGACCATCCAGAACTTGATGAAATCTCTCAGCCATTTCTGAACATGCATAATTTATCATAAAAAACTCAAAAATATCAAGTTTTCCTCCAGAATATGTCCCAATCATAAGCGTGCGCCAAGTGGCGCGACGCGTCGAGCAGAAAAATCTGTTTTGCGACCAAAATTTCAAAATTGGAAAAATTTTCTCCAAATTCCTTGAAATTTCGACTGAAGGTCCCTCATCAAGTACTATGCTCAGCCAATGAAGCTTCGGCCAAGATTTGAAGTTTGTCATGCCTTTTACACAGCCTCAATGTCTTCTTGGTGCATGCAGTTCAGTGGCGGAATCACTGTCTTGTTTCACAGGATGTGTTGGCGTCCATCATGGTGTTGCAAGGTATATGTCAAGTGTATGTTTGGTTTGTTGAAAATGATAAATGAAGACTTGGTGTCTTTGTCTCCAAGTACCAAATGTGTGCCAAAGGGAAATGAGGGACTGTGAGGAATATGGAAAAGTGGGGAAAAGTGGAGTTTCTGTCAAGTGGATTTGTCTTTCGAAAGCTTTTGATTTGACAAAATTTGGGAGAAGGGATAGCCACTGCACTATTTGGGGAAGTTGAGGTTTTGGAAATTTTTTATAAGTGATACGAGAGAGGGAGAGTGATAGGGAATGATAGGGTTTAGGGATAGGGGAATAGGAATGAATGATAAATGGGATTATAAGGGAGTAGGAGAGGGATATTAGGAGAGGGGTATTAATGATATTGTGACAGTGAGGAGGAAAAAGGACCACAGATGGGGAATGAGTCTTGAACTAATTGGCCCCATAAATAAAAATTTTAAAAATTTTGATCCAAACCCTAAGGAGCAATTTTGACAAGAAGGTAGGTTTTATGCTTGGCATTCAAACTCTCAAATCAATCTTCAAACAACTCCAAACATTGGCAAATGGCAATGAAAAATCTCATAAACTTACTTGAAACATAGAAAATTGAGTCAATTTGAGTTTTTATGAATAAATGAAAAAAATTCGTGTTATCTACCCTATGCACCGCGCAGGCTTCCCAACGTGCCACGTGTGTCATGTGCACCACACCTGTGCAATTTTACACTGCGCAGAGCGGCTCTATGTGCCGCGCCTGCTCAGTGCGTCACACCCACTCTTCTATGCGCCACGCCATTTTGCAGGAGGCTTTTGGAGGCCTTCATGATGTCCAAATTGGGTGTGCGATAGCTCATTGGAAAGCTTATTGAGTCTAATATCCAACCCAACTAGAAGTTTTCAATTTGGAGTTCATTTTCTTTGTCAAAAATCAAATATCCCAAGACTGGTCAAAATGAGAAAAATGAGGCCGCCTCAAGGCAGAGTGTTGTTGCAGTCAACTTTTGAAGGTCTTCCTCAACTCAAAATTGAGCTCATGATAGCTCATTGGAAATCTCTTTGTGTCTGGTTATCATGTGACTCATCAAGCAAGTCATTTGGCCAACCAAGCCAGGATAAATCTTGATTTTCCCAAGGTCAAATCAGAGGTGCATTCAATTCTCCTGAGGCAACGATATTTTTAACATTTCTCTAAAAAAATGACACCTGTGTAAAACGTGAAGGAGGTTTTTCTTCCTTGGCCTATTCTGGAAAAAAACCTCTCTCATTTTTCCAAAATTCATCTTTTATTGCTCAGAAAAATCATTTGAGTGAAACCTATCCCGATGTGTGGAACAAGGGATTTGTCGAAATGAAGCGAAATGAAGGGGATAAGGGGCTTCTAAATTCTTGAGAAAATTTTGGGAAGTAGGGAGGGATGTTAGGAAGCAGGGGAAAGTGGAATCTCAAAGATTGAGTGAGGGGAAGGGGTCCAAAAGGGCAAAACACAGGCCTAGCCTAGAAAATTGCCAAGTTGTGGCAAGAAACTAGGGTTTGTGCAAAAATGAGGAATTTGGGGGATCTCAGTGATGGGAAGTGTTTAATAGGGTATATTAAGGATAGGGGAAAGTGTGTGAACATCAGGATACAAGTTTTGTTGATGATTTGACCATCCAAGAGAAATTACCTCCAAAACCCTAGGAGAGGGAAATGGACCTTACCTAGGCACAACTGAAGCATGAACAAGCTGTAAAATGACCCAATGGAACTTGAAATGATGATGAAAACCCTCTGAATGATGGTACACTTAGCTGAATGGTGACATGGACCGACATTTGGACAACTTTGACAAGAGTAAAAGCAAACCCTAGACCTAATACCTAGTGACGAAATTTTACTTGAAGACTCACTGAAATGAAAAAAATTGACCTTGAAATCTTAAAATCACTTTGTAAGAGAAATTTTGATCACTGGAGGAAAGCTGCAAACGCTAACACTAACAAATAGCACCCTGTTTTAAACTAGTTATCATTTCTTTGCTTTCTTCTAATTTCCAGTGCAGGTAATTATTAATTGCTCCCTATCCCATTTGACCTCTATCTTCTACTTCCCTTTTCTAGATCAAAGGATCCTTAAGTGCCCTTTATCCTGATCATACCATCTCAAAAAAAAAAATTCCCAAGATCTCTAAGGGTTATCTACCTTTCCCTGCAGACATTTTACCCTTTAGGCTTTGATCCCAGTTATGTTAGCTTGAATTAGACTCCATAGCCCAATGGACAAGTATATTTCCCTCTATCTACCCTCCAAGTGAATTTTTCCCACCAAAGCCAACAAAAAAAAACCAAATCTTCACTTTAATAACTAGCCTAATATTCAAATTAAAACAAAACTAAACTTTAAAGAGAGAGCCCTCTCTCGACCCTAGGAAGGCTAGATCCTAGAGTTTGAAGTAGGTTTGTGGTTACCTCTAGAATTCTTTGACTTAAAAACCAAAATCCCACAACTTAAGAATTCACAGGAGTGATAACATTACCGGAAACCATACTGGGAAAATAACTAGTCCTCAGTCGTAAAATTGGTCTTAAAGGAATCCTTGAAATCATCCTTTTACTTTAAGATTATTTTTATAGGTTGTGGGTACTAAAAACTAGTAATTCTGGCTTCTAGGAAAACCTACTATACCAAGTCTAACCTAGATCCTAAGCCTACTGTCATAGTAGATAACCCAAACCGAATTGGTAAAAAGAAAAAACTAACAGAAAATTTAGAAGCTGAAATCTCATTGATAAGATTGATTTCATTACCCATTGAATTAGAAAGTCTGCAAGATATTGATTTTGATCTGAAATTTGAACATTCATTATTGAAAAGTAAATCTGAAAAATGATTTAAAAAATGCTATTTTAGACCCCGATTTTATTTCATTTTTCAATGCAAAACAAAAATCTATTGCAGTAAATTCTAAGAAAGCTGAATATCAGACCAAAGTTGAAGAAATTAATGTTACTATTCTAAAGGATATTTATGAAGCTATTGAATTATCTCATTTATTGACTCATGCAAACAGACCTTCAGCTTCCCAATTACATACCACAATAATTCTAGCTAAAGATTCATCTCTTTATGTTGTCACATCATTCCTAATTCCTACTACCAGCTCATCTATAGATCCATTTATCCCTAAACTACCTCTACAACCCAGAATATTATTTCCACCAATCACTTCATCCAATATATCCATTGGTTCACCCTTTGATTTCTTAAAAACATCATCCTCATTTCCCAGCACTTCAAATACTATCTTTAGTTCATCCACTATCATTTCCAGCACAGCTCTGAGCAATTCAACCTTACCTCCTAGTCAAGCTAAGCTTCAAGCTATGGCTATTAGATATGCCCCCCTTGTCCTACCACAACAACTTCATGATATTCCACAAGACTATCAAAACAAAATACCACTGTTTGATGGCAATAATCAATATTCTACTCAACAACATATTACTAAGATGTCAGACTTCTTTGAAATTTATGAAATTGATGATTTAGATGTTGAAATGAGATTGTTTGCTCAAACTTTAACAGGAGCAGTTAGGAAGTGGTTTAAAGATTTAGCTGCTGGTAGTGTAACTGATTTAGTTGTATCTTTTACTTTGTTTTTAAATAAATGGGAAAAGAAAAAAAACCCCTCCAAATTTTGTCTAAATTTTATAATTTAAAAAGAGCTCCAAATGAGTCAGTTCAAGATTACTGCACTAGGTATAATAGTGTATATAATTCTATTCCTGCAAATCTGAAACCTACTCCTTATTCCATTCTGCTTAAATTCCCTGATGGATTTTACATAGATATGGCTTACCAATTAAGGGAAAGAGATGCAGATACATTAGAAAAAATGCAAACTGATGCAGTAAGTGTAGAAGTGAACATTCTATCTAGAAAAGCTAGACTTAGAAATGAAAGAAGAGTTACTATCAAAGAAGAAAATGCAAATTCAGACACAAAAATGGATGCTATAGCTAAAAATTTAGAAAGAGTGATTGACAGATTAGATAATATGGAGAGAAGACCTCAGTGGGATAATGAATAGTAGATCAGAAATCCCAACTTTAAAAAAAATATATAAATTCTAGAAAAGGAAAAGAAACATCCCTTGAACAAACCATTAGGCCACCATTCCAAGAGAACTATGCTAAAAGTTCTCAGAATAATAATGATGATAAGGAGGATAATATTAATCTAATGGGAATTAATGATAACAATACCATTTTCTTAACTCAGGAAGATTAGGAATTGTTTGAACTTCAACAACTTAAATTAGATTCTAGTGAATGCTTTGATAACAAGCAAGGTTATGACTATGCAATAAATGAAATACACAACTAGTATAACCTTAGAAACAAAAAAAATAATGAATCTTCTACTAAGAAACCTTTCCAAAACCAAATCAGAAAACAATAGAAGCCCCGAAAACAAAAGTTCTGCGAATTGTCCCAAGGGAAAATAAGAAAAACTCAAATTCATCCCAAAACATTCCTAGTCCAAGGAAAGCATCAGGCCCTAAAATTGTTGACATTACTGATGAAGTTTCTCAAGTTACAAAATATTCTAAAAAATATGCTGCTACTAAAGCTTCTAACTCTGTAAAAACAAGAAATTTAGATCCCAAAAATCCTTCTGCTGATCCTAAAACAATAGACCCTCAAATCGTTGCTTCAAAAGCCACTGCTGAAAATTCTAAGACAAAAAGAACATATAATACTTCACAAAAAATCCATAAAAAGCAAGTTAGAAGTATTAAAACATTGGAAATAGAAATAGAGAATCCTAAAACAATTGAAAATGAAAAAATAACTATAGAAAAGAAAGATAAACCAACACAAACTACAGTTACCAAACAAGAACTTATTCAGATCAGTAAAGCTCAACCTGAATTCAACATACAATCAGAAATTGCAAAACTGAAATACCAATTCCTTTGACTGAATTTGTAAATAATGACTTTTACAAATCAACCATAACTGAAACATTAAATATGAATGATGGAGAAGACTCCATAAATCTAAATGATGATCAACCAGAGTTGATTTTTGGCCCAGATGTAAATGGAAAACATGCAGATGGTGTAGTTCCTCCATTCTATATCAGTTTAACCATTCATGATAAAATTCTACATAACACAATTTCAGATTCAAGAGCTTCCCATAACTTAATGCCAAAATTCATCATGGAAACTCTGAATCTAGAAATTACAAGGCCATACAAAGATTCGTTTTCTTTTGATTCAAGTAAGGTTAAATGGTTAGGTTTAATTAAGGATTTTTTTGTAACACCAGTTCAATACCCTGGTAAGAGTATATTAATGGGCATTGTAGTAGCTGATATCCCACCAAAATATGGTATGCTTCTTTCTCGC
This sequence comes from Pinus albicaulis, assembly GCA_034641835.2. Lineage (NCBI taxonomy): Eukaryota > Viridiplantae > Streptophyta > Pinopsida > Pinales > Pinaceae > Pinus > Pinus albicaulis. Next base: position 686,993,013 of record CM076582.1, on the reverse strand, counting down.
TCATGGGGGGAAAAGTTGCAGGGATCTCTACAACTGGACATGTCATAAGCTACTATATCGGTGTTTGGCTAGCCTAAAAAGTTATATAGGGAAACATTAATGAAATACATATTCAGTAGTGTTGAAAGATCTATAAATTACCTCATTTACTCTACACCAATTGACCTTGATTATTTCATTCTTTGTAACTCTGTAACAAATGAAATCCAAACTGAACTAGTAGATAAAAAGAGAGAACCAAACAATGATAACATTTTTCATAAATCTCAATGGCATTTATACTTTGATGGTTCAGTGAATAAGTTAGGAGTAGGAGTAGGAGTCTGGATAAAAAACATGGATAACAATCATTCTAAAGGTCATACTTTTAGGATAAATTTCAAATGTACAAATAATATGGCCGAGTATGAAGCCCTTATCCTAGGACTCAAAATCATTAGAAACTCAGGAGGAAAAATAATTTTAATCATGGGAGATTTAGATTTGATCATTAAACAAGTAAATGGAGTTTATTCAGTTTAAAATCCTAGACTAAGAAAATATAGAGACATTGTCATAGATTTAACTGATGATTTATTGGAATGTAAGTTTGTTGTTATACCTAGAAAAAAAAATATACAAGCTCATTGTCTTGCAAATTTTTCTCGTACATGAAATTTACCATTCCAACCTAATCACAGATATACTGCTGAAGTAAAACATAGGCCAATCATCCCAGATAATCTTAAGTATTGGCAGATTTTTTCTCAGGATGAACAAATTTACAAATTTATGAACAATGAAGAATAATTTCAAAATTGTATTATAGATACAGATTATACATTAAATCATGATTTGGATTTTGAAATATATTTAAATGACTTAGATGTAAATAAAATAATGTTTGATAAATCCACTAAATTTATTCAAGCTGACATATATAGCTTAGAAAATGTAGATATTGAAGAAATTGTTGAAGATTAATCAGATATAGTGAATCTTAAAGATAATTTTTTACCTAAAGGTTTAACTCCCTTAGAGGATCTTTTTGACTATAATTATGTAGCTAGAAAACCAAAAATGGAGCCAGTAAGATCTGACATAGAAGAGTGTAGGATTGGTACAGAGTCAAAACCAAAGATAATCAAATTGTCTAAAATTTTACCTCAACAAGAAAAGGATAAATATATTGAGATTTTAAAGGAATATCAATGTGTTTGCTTGGAGTTATGAAGATTTAAAATCTTATGATACAAACATAATTCAACATAAGATTCTAATAAAAGAAGATAAAAAACCATTCAAACAGAAGTTGAGAAAAAATAACCCTATGCTATTACCTTTGATTGAAAAAGAAGTTAAAAGAATGTATGATGCCCAGATCATTGCACCAATAAGATATTCTAATTTGGTTTCAAACCTAGTCCCTACTAGAAAGAAAACATGAGAAGTTAGATTATGTTTTTACTTTATAAATCTTAACAAAGTATCTTTAAAGGATAATTACCCTTTAGCCAAAATGGACCATATATTACAAAGGGTAGTAGGTTCTTCAAGGATTTCATTGTGAGATGGTTTTTCAGGATACAATTAGATCCTAGTTCAAGAATAAGACCAAGATAAAACATCATATACTACTCCTTGGGGCACTTTTATGTATGTAAAAATGCCCTTTGGACTAATGAATGCAGGAGAAAACTTTCAAAGGGCTATGGACATAGCCTTTGCAAAGGAAATACATGAGTTATTAGTTATTTACTTAGATGACATTACTGTGTTTTCCAAAACAGATAATGAACACTTGGATCATTTGAGACAATTTTTTATTAAGTGTAGGAAATATGACATCTCTTTAAATCCTAAGTAAAGTATTTTTGGATTAGAGGAAGGTAAGTTACTTGGACATATAATCTCAAAAGAAGGATTTAGGATAGATCCTGCTAGGATAGAAGCAATTCTGAACATCAATCCACCAAGAAACATCAAAGAATTACAAGCTTTTTTAGGTAAGATAATTTTTTTAAGAAGATTCATATCTAATCTAGCTGAGATAATTAGAGAATTGACTAACATTCTTAAAAAAGATTCAGTTATTAAATGGATTTTTGAGGCTAAACAATCATTTGAATCTATTGAACAAGATTTAACCAAAAATCCAGAACTAATAAGTCCTGATTTTAAGAAAAACTTCATGTTTTTTTCATTTTCTTCAGAACACACCATTGTTGCGGTTTTACTGCAGAAAAATGATCAAGGATTTGAAAAACCCATAGCTATTTTCAGTAAATCCCTTAGAGATGCCTCTTTGAAGTACAAAATTATGGAAAAACAAGCCCTAGCCTTGGTTAAGGCCATTAAAGACTTCAAAGTTTATATTCTCTACTCACACATTATTGCATATGTCCCAAATTCTGTAGTTAAAGACATTCTTACTCAGGATGGTACTGATGGAAGAAGAGGTAAGTGGATTTCCACTATCTTGGAATATGACATAAAGATAAAGCCCACCAAGCTCATTAAAGGTCAAGGATTAGCCAGACTTATGGCTGAATCCAATTGTAATGCCCTAGATATAAATTTCAATGCTCAAGTAGATGAACAAGAAGAGATGGCGACTCCATCGATCAATGAAGCCTTTTCACACTCACCTTGTTATAAAAATATCATATTTGTACTCCAAAAATTACAAGCTCCTCCTATATTTTCAAGAACCAAAGCTATATTTTTAAAACTTAAAGCAGTAAGATTTTGTATCTTAGATAATGTACTTTTTTGGAGAGATCATAGTGGGATTTTACTAAATTTTTTACTAAAGGAAGAAGCTGACAATATACTTGAAGAATTTCATGCAGGTGACTATGGAGGACATTTATACTAGAAATATACTGCTGACAAGATCCTTAGAGCTGGTTTTTATTGCCCTATCTTGTTTGCTGATGTCAAAAAATATGTTACTTCATGTCATAAGTGCCAAATTTTTTAGGGTAAGAACAAATTAGTACCTCTCCCTTTAAAGCCTATTTCAACTAAAATTCCATTTCAACAATGGGGTTTAGACTTCATTGGTGAAATTTACCCTCCCTCTTCATGCCAACATAAGTGGATTTTGACAACCATTGATTATTTTACTAAGTGGATTGAAGCCATACCCTCCAGAAAATCCACTGATACTGTCATTATTTCCTTCCTAGAAAACAACAGCCTTTCAAGATTTGGGTGTCCTCAAAAGATAATTGTTGATAATGCAGCAACATTCAAATTTAAGAAAATGATTGAATTTTGCCACAAATACCATATTACCCTAGGCCACTCTATTGCATATTACCCCCAAGGTAATGGCCTAGCTGAATCCTCAAACAAAAGTCTAGTAAATATCATCAAAAAATGACTTGAAGACAATAAAAAGACTTGGCATAAGAAGTTAGTCAATGCATTATGGGAAGATAGACTTACAACTAAGAAATCCATTGGTACTTCACCTTACCAACTAGTTTATGGAATGGATGTTGTTTTTCCTTCCTCTCTAGGTGTACCAGTGATGAAAATGATCCAAGAATTATAGGTTGAAACTAATTACATCCAAAGAAGGATAAATCAAACTATTCACTTGCAACAAACAAGGGAAGAATTTTATGTCAAATCTCATGTCATTCAGGATAAGATCAAGAAAATCTATGATAAAAAGACTAAAGAGGATGGTTTTTACATAGGAGATAAAGTGTTAAAATGGGATTCTAGAAGAGAAGACAAAGGAAAACATGGAAAATTGTATTTTCTATGGAAAGGACCTTATGTAATTTATGGATATAGAGGTAATAATGATTTCTTTCTAAAAGAATTGGAAGGAACAAATCTCCAAGTAGGACTAGTTAATGGCAGAATGTTGAAGCACTACTACTCACCTGAGTTAACCAATAGTTAGTTTTTATTCACTTTGATCATTGTACATATACATTGCAAAGTTTAGATTGCATTGGATGTTTCCTTAGAAAAGTTGAAGCTTGAAGAGAAGGCCCTAAGATTTGAAAAGTAAATATCATAAATATGAATAATTTGCAGATATCATAAGCCATTTACAGGGTTATCTCAGTCAAATTTCAAAGGCTACTAAGTCTTAGTGTTCTTGATATTTCACTAGGAAATGTCATCCCCATGTGGAGCCACTGTTAGGGTCCTATAATAATAGGGTTCATAAAATTTTGAATTGACTTTGATAAGTCTTGTAAATATGTGCATACCTTTCTTTGTGCAAGTTTTTTTCCCATATTTTGAAAAGATGAAAAATAATAAAAAATCAAAAAGACGGTAAAAAGTCCTAAAAGAAAGATCAAAGGACTTAGAAAAATATATACCCCAAAAGAAAAGAAATAAAACCTGAAAGTGAGCAAGATCGAATTCCACTACTTTTACTTTTACTTCAAAGAATAAATGATTATGTGCAGAATGTCAATAAATGCCATAATCCATGATCAGTTAAACAACTTAATCTTAACTCTTCATGTTTTCAATTTCATGTTTTAGATAGTGAATAAAGATTTGTCAAATAGTTTAAACTTGACAAATCAGTAGATAGGTAGAGAATAATGCGGAGCTCAACAACTTAATCTGAGCCCTCAAATGAAATAAGGTAGATTTATATTAGTTTTATGCTTTGAAAGAAAAAAATTTAAGGTTGCAAGCCTAAATGCACCTACAAAATGAAGAAAAATTGTTAGAAATGGAAGATTGGATAGGTAGAAATCATTGGAGCAATCATGTAAAAAATAAATCATCGAGAAAAATCACTAATTCACCCTCCCCCATGAGTGTTCAGTATTATAAGCTGTCAGTCAAACAGGCTCAGAGAATTTCTCTGACTTTTTTTGGGACCGGACCCAAGGCTCTATGACTGGTTAGTTGAAAATATTGAGTTCTTATGTTAAATCCTCATTTTTCATCATTTACCTTCATTCATGTACTAAAACCCATTTTTCATAAGTAAAAACACACTCTTACTTAGTAAAATTGTAATCCCCACATAATTAACTTTATCCCTTCATAAGCATTCATAAAAACCCACAAAATCACATTTATCCTAAGTATTATTCAAAGAAATATGAAAATGAGCAATGCTTGATTTTGTACTATACTTGGAGATAATGTGTACTTCGTTTTACATTTCATTCTCCTCTCATATTAAGTTTTAACATATATTATTAAATCCCTAAAAAATACCCTTTCCCTATATTATTAATTCCATTTTATCTAATAAACCCCAAAAAACCCACTATTATAAACTTTTGACCAAGGTATATTATCCCATGTGCATAAATAAAAAACCCAAAATATAAATCCCTTTGGTCTAAAAGATTATCCATATGCAAATATCCTCCCCTATAGTTGTTTAACTATTCAAAAAAGTTAAAAAAACTATATAAAATAATGTATTATTATGCATATTTGAAAACATTTTTAATAAAATGTCACAGCAAAAACCCTGCTTACTTATGTTTTATTAAAAGCATTTAAACAAATTTTTTAATATAGGCATTAAGCCCGCCACCTTGTATATAAATTAAAACATTATCACAATGTTTTAAACCATAATTAATCCCCCGATGCTAATAATACTACGGTTTAAACGTGCTCTAAACTATTTTATTTGATAAATATTAACCCTTCCGCCTATGTAATAGCCCAGTCCCACCTTTCCGTTCCATGGAACTCTCAAACCAATCTCCACCATTCGCTTTGAATCTTTTGATCCTACGGTCTACAAGCGGTATTGCGTGAACAATGTGTAGGACTGATCAAACACAATATCCACGTGAAATGGCTATTTTTGCATTGAACCCTCCCCTCCATGTGGCCGCTTGTGGATTGGATCACGTGGGTTTTCCTTAAAACTGCTTACCGCTAAAAACCCATGCGATTACCGTCGGTATTTTCCCTTTCAACAATTTGAAAACCACCTTCCCGCCATGACACGACCTGTAATTAATTCCAAAGGGTTAATGTGAATACTATTTAATAAAACCTTTGTATATGCATTTTTCACCTATCTTACGCATTTGAACCAATATTTTTCCCTCCCAACTGTGTAATGTTGCAAAGAGCCCCCTGATAGCCATTTCCTGCTATATCCAAAGAAACCTGGAAGAATTGTTGAGGAGCCACACTTGCTCCATATCAACCACTAAAGATTCAATTCGACCAGAAGATTGCAGAAAGCCATGTTAAAATCTATACCTGCGTCAAAATAGGCATTTTTCCATAAATTAAACCTACAATTCAATTAAAAAACCTATTAAAAGAAAAAGGATTAAGAAGTTGATTAATTTCAATTACCCAAAAATCTCAGAAATAGGCAAAACCATGGCAAAATTTTCCCAGGAACCCTAGTTGACTGTTGCACACCATTTTTAAGGAAATTTACAATTTTTTCGCAGTTTTAGGGTCAATATCAAGCTCTAAAACCCAGAAATCCTCTACAGGTGCCCTGTATCTTCTGAAAAACCTTTTTTTATCAAAATTTGAGCCCAACTTCCAATCAAGAGACTCAAAAAACCCTAGTTTTATGTGTTTGACCAGTTTTTAGCCTTAAAACCTCATTTGAGAGACCCAATTGACTATAAAAGCCAGAGAAGCATTATATCTTATTGAGTTTGCCTAACCAATCCTCTGTCATAGTAAAATTTCCTCTGCAAACAGTTTAAACTTGCAGAAGCCTACAAAAATGCCTAAAAAATAGAGTGGAAACAAATCTAAAGGTTCCAAAACTCCTAAAGTTGTTCCTCCCATGATTGCAAATGCTGCCATTGTAGTCAATCCATTGCAGCTCCCAGTTGTTGATATTGAGCATATTCCTCTAGCAAACATTGAATACAAAATAGCTGATCCTATAGTTGAGTTCAATTTGTTAGATATACACAACTGGTGTTTTGAAAAATCCCTATATGAACAAGAATATTTTCATATTCGGGAATCAAATTTTCCCAAATATGTAGTCCCCCTAACTCACCCCTTTCAATAAATTATCAAACTTTGTCACCAGTGATACATCCTTGAATAGAGAGCTATTGTTAATGCCAACAAAGAGGTCCTATTTACCATTACAGTAGAGTCTATAAACCAAATTTTGTAGGTTCAACCAGACCCTCAAGCAGTACCATTATCCATTAAATCCCTCACTAAGTTATACATTAACTTAGACTTTCCTAAAAGGCTTATGATCTTCTAGACTTTCATGCCTCTGCATGTTGAAATCCCAAAACTACACCCTCCATATTCAACTGTCAAGTTCCCTGAAGGTTCAAGGCATGTTATCTCCATGCTTTCCTTTATACTTGGGTATTTCACCGATGAACATACTGATGAGTCAATATTGGGATTTTTGTCTACATTTTCTCCAGGACAGTCACCCTCAGTCATATTTGACTATGCTGGTTTTATAGCTAATATAATTCACTATCAATTGTCTAATTTGCAGCTGGAAGGGGTATTCAGATATACCTCTTATCTTTCACACTTGTTTCTATTTTTCCAATCAGAGAACTTTCCTATTTCACTTCAGAAATTGGATATAGAAGGAAAACCTCTATGAGTTGTCTTCTGGACATCTATACTCAGAAAATAAGGGACAAAATTCAGTGATTCCTACTTTGTTGAGTTGTTTGTGCATCCATTGACCACCATCTTGACAAAAGCAGAACAACCTAGAATCAATGAGGAAATGAAGAAAATTTTGTAGCTATCAGAGCAAAGCACAATAGGTGATTGATATTTATACAAGGAATTCACTGAAATTAGAGTTTTTGATTCTAACTTATTGCCCTACAAGTTACCTAAGCATCCATCTATGAGGATCTTTGCCTTAGAATACATTAGGAAGATCCTAAATTTAGATTCAATTAATTTTATGGCAGCCAAGAAAAAGACTCAGTTTAAACTTAAAAATCAAATTGGGCCTTTCATATGTAATCAAAGAGAAGTAGAAAAATAAGCATCAAGTTGATTACAGGAATACAAATTAGAAGAAATATTTCCATGGAATTGTGATCCACAAGGGATCTTAAGTAAACTAAGGGTAAAATGTAAATTGACACCCTTTATCCATGAGTCAAAGCCAGATATAGAGAAATTTTCTAATCAAATTGAGTGGATTGAGAATACTTTAACAGAGGATGTAAACCAAAGGAATACGAGTCACCCTTTGGAAGTTACCAAACAGCCAGAACCATCCACTAAAATAATCAGGGAAGGAAGAGATTATACTGCAAAGAAAAAATTTAAAATCATTTACAATAAGAGGCCAAAAATGGATACAACAACTAAAGTCAAAGTAACAATTGATTTTGAGGAAACAAAACCTTTGAAATCCAACACTGCACAAACATAGACCAATGTAGCCAATGTAATCATCTGTAAGCCAAATCAAAATCAGGAACAGTTGAATAATGAAAATGCACAGATAATGGAGAGGCAACACAGTATGGAGGCTTCCTCCTGACACTCAGCTAAGGAGAAGGACTTAGATATTAAAGAAAAATACAAGTAGATCAAATTGAAGAATGACGAAATCAAAACTGAAATATATTCTCAATTTTTAAAGAAAAAGCTAGGTAACCAAAATATATTCCTATCAACCTTTGATTATTCAACTCAAAAATTGATTATGTTAGTTTTACAGCCCACTGTACCAATACCAAAGATAGTGGCTGATTATGAAAAGGTTGATATGGAAGTAGCCATAGATAAAATCCATGAGTTGGATCAGATTGAATTTCACAGGCAAACATCAGAGATGCTCTATTCCACAGTGACCACAAAAGCTATGAGTGCTCATAGACTTCAAAATACAATCTCTAATATGCAGGACCAAATGAAAATGGATAAAGCTTCATTATATGAAAAATATCTAAGGGTAAAGTCTTTAGAAGATTTAGTATTGCAGGTAGGATCCTACAAACATAAAAGCAGCTAAAGCATTAGTCAAAAATAAAAATGAGGACATAGCTGCCTTGAGGAAACAACTCAAGCTTCCTCAAGGAGAACATCCTCAAACAAATGAAGTTTTATAGGATCAGAAGGAGAAAGATGAAATGATGAGCTTGATACTGTTAGGTCCCTATATTACTAGTATAGTCCCTTATTGTTGTTAGTGTAACTCCCTTATTGTTATTATTGTACCCTTGTAACCCCCATTTTGTTATTATTGTGCCCTTAAATTATTATTGTTAGGTCGGCTAGGATTACATTGTGGCCCACTAGGATTACATTATGGCCACATGGACTCCTATATATAGAAAGGAGGCTTTGTAAATTGTATCATCCAAGAATTGTTCATTTATGTAATGTATTGGAGGTTGCCCCCTCGAAGTGGCTTATTTCTAAGGCGTTGATATCTCTTTTCTTCTATTTTTGGAGCTGGTTACTCAACATTTGGTATCAGAGCTTTGGATTCTAGGGTTTCGCTGCTCCAAACAGGTCATCGTGGCATTTTCGCTATAAATTTTTTTCTTCGATGTTTCAGAAGCTGAAAATTTTAGGGTGTGAAGCCGAAATCCTAAGGAATATTTCCTAAAACTTTCAAAGATTTATTCGCAAATTTTTTTGAGATATCATCTGTGGAAGTTAGGTATTTTTTCAGGCTCCTAAACAAATCATCGTGGCATTTTCACTATAAACGTTTTTCTACGAAGGTTCAGAATTTGAAATTCATATGGTGCGAAGCTAAAATCCTGAAGAAATTTGTCAAAAAATTTCAGAGCTTGGTTCACAACATTTTTGGAGATATGATCTGTGGAAGGTAGTGCTTTTTCAAGCTCCTGAATTTCATCGCAAAGTGGTGATAGTGGGAAAAGTTCAATAACTCTCTCTCTAGGCATCAGATTGGAGTTTCGTAAAAATTAGCCACAAGTAAACAGACTGTAGTTTCTTGGCTATCAATTTCAGAGACAAAGGATGAAAAAGTGACATGTGGCAAGTCATACAAGTTCGCTCTACTGAACGAGTCCATAATTAGGTCATTGTGGGAGATTGGACACAACTTTGTCTTGGAGAATCCAAATCAGGTCAGAACTATGGCATTCGAAAGATAATTTAGAGGGCTATGTTGGTACCTAAAATAAAATATTGAAGTTTTTCATTCACAAAGATAATCCAATTTCAATATCGAGCTCCTCAAAAGCAAGAAAAAGGTGTGTATTTTTTTTCCGAATTGCATAAGTCTTGTTTGAAGAATCAATTTGAATTGATTCCAAGGGCATATTGTACAATAGATATCTGTATTGGGTTCTAAAAGATGCCCCGTAAAAATAATTCAACACCCATTAAGCCTTCAGAAGGCTCTACTATGACTCATGAAGATGAAGAATTTCAACATGATCGATCAAAATTACAAGAGCAAGTGCAACAAATTTCACTCTCTCAAAGAGCAACAAAAAATGAAATGGAAATTTTGAAGAAAGGCGTGGAAGCTAAGATGGATGGTGTGCAAGATAAGATGGATGGCATGGAAGCTAAGATGGATGGCATGGAAGCTGGCATGGAAGCTTAGATGGATGACATGAAATACAACATGGAAAACATGAAGAATGATCTAAAAACAGACATCGAAGGTTTGAAAAATTTGATACAAGAAATGTTTCCTAATGGTGAAAATATAGTAGAAGAACCTCATGATGAGAACAAAATCAATGTTAATCATGATTTCATAAACTCTAATGTTGGCGGGAAGAACCATCATATTCCAAAAATGGATATGAGGAAGTTTGATGGAAAGGATCCTGTAACATGGATACTACAGATGGAGCAATATTTTGATCTCCATAACGTGCAAAACACACAAAAGGTACGCATTGCAACTTCACATTTAGAACAAAATACATTTGTATGGTATCGATGGCTTTGCTCCCGTAAAAAAATTGTCACTTGGTCAATTTTTACGGAGGAAATGATAGCACATTATGAGGATACAAAGAGCAACACCTTCTTTAGCCAATTGATAAATCTCAAACATAAGGGTTTAGTGGGGCAGCACATTGAGGACTTCCAAAAATTGAATATAAGGGTAACTGATATTCCAGAGGAACACAGGATTGATCTCTTCATAGGCACTTTAAAGGATAACATACAACATGAAGTTCGCGTTCTGGAACCTGATTCATTGGAGAAGGAATTCATGTTGGCAAGAAAAGTTGAATGTAAAATTATGGCGACAAGGAAGCCTACCACTCAATTCTATAAAGAAGGAAGTGTTGCTACACCTATATTTCCACAACCTACAAGGTTGACACCACAACAATTGGAAGAAAAAAGAGCAAAAGGGCTTTGCTACAGTTGTGATAGAAAATACACTAAAGGTCATAAGTGTGCTGAGAAGAATTATTTTACATAGATTGTGAAGAGGAAGAAGAAAATGAACAAGAAGAGGATATACACCAGGAACCAGCCCTAGAAGAGGAAGAAATGAGTCCGGCCATATCATGTAATGCATTGGCAGGAATTACCACTCCTCAAACTCTCAAGATAGAAGGACATATCAAGAAGAAAAAGGTAATAGTGTTGATTGATTCAGGTAGTACCAATAATTTTATTCATTGTAAGGTAGCCAAGGAATTGAATTGTTTCCTATACCTAGCACCAGAATGTCAAGTGATGATTGCAAATGGAGGAACTATAAATTTCTCTGGAAAATGCCATAATATCAAGCTAACCATGGGGGAATATGTATTGAATAGTCCAATGCTTTCCATTCCTATGGGAGGTGCTGATGTTGTACTAGGAGTACAATGGTTACAATCTTTAGGGACGGTAGCTTTTAATTTTCAAGAACTTTTCTTGAAATTTTTTTCAGAAGGAAAGGAAGTCGAATTACGGGGTATTGAAGGGAAGCCAGGAAGGATAATAAGCTCTAATGTCATGACAAAGCTTCTAAAGAAAGAACAACGAGGCGTAATTGCACAATTATGCTCACTAGAAGTTTCAACATCAAAATCATCTATTCCTTCAGATCTCCAACAAGTCTTGGACAATCATTCCAAGGTGTTTGAAACTCCCAAAGGACTCCCACCTATTCGTGATCATGATCATGCTATTCATTTTATTCCAGGAAGTGTTCCTCCAAACATCAGGCCTTATAGATATCCTTACTTCCAAAAGAGCGAAATTGAACGTATGATTGCAGAAATGTTAGAGGCGGGTATAATTCAACCTAGTCAAAGTTCTTTCTCTGCTCCTGTAGTATTGGTACACAAGAAGGATGGATCATGGCGAATGTGTCCCGATTATAGGGAGCTCAATAAGCTCACCATTAAAGACAAATTTCCCATTCCTGTGATTGATGAATTATTGGATGAATTACATGGAGCAATTTATTTTACCAAGTTGGATCTTCGTTGGGGATATCATCAAATTAGAATGAAGACTGAAGATATTCCAAAAATAGCATTTCGAACTCATGAGGGTCATTATGAATTTTTGGTCATGCCTTTTGGCCTTACCAATGCACCTTCTACATTTCAAGGGTTGATGAATTCCATTTTCAAACCCTTCCTTAGCAAATTTGTGCTAGTATTTTTTGATGATATACTAATCTACAGCAGGTCTTGGAAGGATCATGTTGAACATGTTGACAGGGTGCTCAAACTATTGCAGGAGAAACAATTATATGGAAAAACATCCAAATGTTTCTTTGGAGTACAAGAGGTGGAATATCTGGGTCATATTATATCTCACGAGGGTGTTAAAGTAGACCCTAACAAAATTAAAGCTATTAAGGAATGGAAATTCCCCACGACCATAAAGAAGTTGCGAGGATTTCTCGGGTTAACAGGGTATTATCACAAGTTTGTTAAGAATTATGAGAGAATAGCAGCACCTCTAACAACATTATTGAAGAAATATGCATTTTCATGGACTCCTGAAGCAACTAAGGCCTTTGAACATCTTAAAGAGGCAATGTGCCTAGCACCGGTCTTAGCTACGCCGGACTTCACAAAAACCTTTATTGTGGAATGTGATGCCTCAGGAAATGGAATTGGTGCAGTTTTAATGCAGGAAGGAAGACCCATTGCTTTTGAAAGTCATCCAATCAAAGGAAAGTATTTACAGAAACCTATTTATGAGAAGGAAATGTTAGCAATGTTGCATGCACTAAAGAAATGGCGAACTTACCTAATGGGAAGACACTTCAAGGTAAAAAATGATCATGATAGTCTTAAACACTTTTTGGAACAAAGACTATCTTCAGAAGAGCAGCAAAAATGGGTCACAAAGATGTTGGGTTATGACTTTGAAATAATCTACAAAAAAGGAAAGCTTAATGTTGTTGCAGATGCACTCTCAAGAAAGAGTGAAGAGGTGGAAGCATTGCTTTGTGCCATTTCTATTATCCAACCAGATTGGATAACTGAAGCAAGAGATGAATGGAAGAAGGACAAAGATGTATGGACACTCATTCAAAATTAGCAGCAAGATCCTAGTACATCTGATACATTTAGTTGGAAAAATGATTCCTTATGGTACAAAGATCGCTTATATCTTTGTAAGAATTCCCAACTAAAACAAAAGATTCTTCTGGAATTGCACACTTCTCCTTTAGGGGGACACTCAGGATTTTTAAAAACTTACCACAGGGTAAAGAAGGAATTTTTTTGGGATGGCCTTAAATCTGATATTCAAAAGTTTGTGGCGGAATGTTTGGTTTTCCAGCAGAATAAAGTGGAGACAATTAAGACCCCGGGACTTCTACAACCTTTATCCATTCCAAGTCAGCGTTGGGAGGAGATTTCAATGGATTTTATCACAGGTTTACCTAAGTCTGAAGGAAAGAATGTCATCATGGTGGTAGTTGATAGACTTACCAAGTATGCACACTTTTGTGCATTATCTCATCCATTTAAAGCAAGTACAGTTGCTACTACATTTGTGGACAGAATTCAAAAGCTACATGGAAGCCTAAGGGTTATTGTGAGCGACAGAGATCCCATTTTTACGGGAAATTTTTGGACAGAGTTATTTTCTTGTTTGGGTACTAAATTAGCTCATAGCTCATCTTATCATCCTCAATCTGATGGTCAAACTGAGATAGTAAATAAATGTTTGGAAGGATATCTTCGTTGTTTTATATCTAATAAACAAACACAATGGGTCAAGTGGTTACCTCTCGCTGAATGGTGGTATAACACTTCCTTCCATACTGCAGCAAAAATGACCCCATTTATGGCACTTTATGGATATCATCCACCATCCATCACATCATCTTTAAGGGAAAATTCGAAGGTTCAAGCGGTGGAAGATCACATCGAGCATCAGCAAGAAGTTCTCCAACTCTTAAAGGATAACCTGAATTTGGCACAAAATCGAATGAAACAACAGGCAGATCAACATCGCGGCGAGAGAAGTTTTGATGTAGGAGATTGGGTATTTTTACGGCTACAACCATATAAACAAATGTCCCTCAAGCAAGCTAAGAAGGATAATAAATTATCACCAAAGTACTATGGTCCTTACAAGGTGTTGCAAAAGATTGGTACTATGGCATACAAATTGGAGCTTCCTGCTTCTTCGCGAGTACATCGAGTTTTCCATGTTTCATGCTTAAAGAAGGTTATAGGTGAAAATCTTCCAGTTCAAACAATATTGCCAGAACTTGATGAGGAAGGAAAAATCATATTGGAACCAGAAGCGGTCATGGAAACAAGAACTCGACAACTACGGAATCGATCGATTTCAGAGTATCTCATCAAGTGGAAGAACTTACCCACTGAAGATTCTACATGGGAGGATGAGAATTTTATACAGAAGCACCCAGAGCTACTCAAGCGTTGAGGACAACACTTTTTGAAGGAGAGGGGCATGTTAGGTCCCTATATTACTAGTATAGTCCCTTATTATTGTTAGTGTAACCCCCTTATTGTTATTATTGTACCCTTGTAACCCCATTTTGTTATTATTGTGCCCTTAAATTATTATTGTTAGGTCAGCTAGGATTACATTATGGCCCACTAGGATTACATTATGGCCCCATGGACTCCTATATATAGAAAGGAGGTTTTGTAAATTGTATCATCCAAGAATTGTTCATTTATGTAATGTATTGGAGGTTTTCCCCTCGAAGTGGCTCATTTCTAAGGTGTTGATATCTCTTTTAATCTATTTTTGGAGCTGGTTACTCAATAGATACTTCAACTCATAGATCAAATCAAAGAAATGGAAGTGAAAATGGACCAAGTTGTCTAAGAAAAGGAGACAGTCAAGGAACCATTTATTTCCACTGTTATCCCAGTCATCACAATAGCAGTACCATCTACTTTAGGAGATAAATTGGCACCAAAAGAGCCACTGGCCACTGTAGTGCTAGTGACTTCTTCAACTACTTCAGTGACTCAATCTTCTACAACAATGTTGCCACCTACATATGAGAGAAGTCAACTATTAAAAACAATGGAGGAAATGACCTTTAAGACCAATAAAATCAATAGATTGACCAAGAAAATTAAAATTCTTGAGGAAAAAAGCAATGCATCTCAGATAGATGCCAAGATACATGAACATAATTCTCACAGATTAAGTGAAGAGGTGAAGAAGATTTAGAAAGAGTTAACTCTCAAAGACAAAATATCATATATTAAAAATTACTTATGGAATAGTGTAATTGAAGCCATTCATGATGTTTGGCCATCAATTCAAGTAATTTTTGAGCAGAGAGAGTTACTATTGACAGCTCAGGTAGATATCCAAAAGACACAAGAAGAATTGGAAAATAAACCAGAACAGGCTGTTAGGTTAATCAATTTCCTAAACAGAAATAATAGACAACAACTTGAAGAGTCAAATATCAATGACAAGACAACTAAAATCCTAGAAATTATGAAAGTAACTACCAAAAGAAATCTAATGAGGCAGCTTGAGGAGAAATATGAAGTAATGAACACTGCTGTCACTAGATTCATGGTTAAATTCACCAATTTAAGGCAAAGGGGACTTCTAGATATTATGGTGATTAATGAAAATTTAATGCCTCAGAATGATTATGACAAAAAGATCAGAGAACATGCCAAAGAGTAGGTGAACAAACCAATAGGAAAAAGTATTCCCATAGGGAAAGTATTGCTAAAAAGTTTTGAAGATTTGTTTGACTTTCAGTATGAAATCAAACATTTGTTTGCCATCGAACCCACATTTTCCAAGTACACTAAGGCTGATGAAAATTTTAGGAAACTCAAGAATATTAGAATTCCTAAAAATGAGGAGTGGTAGGCATTGATTGATTTTCTGTGAAGAAAGAAAGGAAAACACATGAAGAACAAAGATTATGTTTCTTGATTTTACAGTCAAAACAAATTTTTAAAACAAGAAGGCATTTTAATGAAGGTAAAGAGTATCCGAAGTGAAAGTGTATCAGTGAGAAAGAGTATCAGCGTGAAAGAGTATCAGTGAAGGAAATTTAGATTCTAAAAATAACTAAAAGGCCAGCAAAGAGGACACATAAGCAGCCAACCGCTTCTTATCTTAAAACATTTTCTATTTATTTTGAATAAGATAGGACAACATGCTAATTCATTGAGCAAGCTATCATTATTATTGTTGTAAAAGATTTAATTTTCCTAATTTTATTCCTAGAAGTCATCTAGGTTATTTTGTAATACATTTTATATAAATACTTCACTCTTGGAAGTATTTTGGTGTGGAATAAAATTGCTGGAGATTACTACAGATATTTTCTTTGACTTGAAGGCTTTGGATTTCGATTTTGAGCAGCAGACTGGATCACCTTTTTGGCATCATACTTCAGGATCCTCGTGATAAGCTATCTGGAGTGAAGTAATCTCTTAAACGTGTCATTTTTATCTTCTTTTGTTTCATGCACACATCTGTGTTTAATTCTAAATTTGAATGTATAACTAGGAGTATTACTACAGGACATGTTAATAGCATCCTGTTTTAAACTAGTTATCATTTCTTTGTTTTCTTCTGATTTCTGGTGCAGGGAATTCCTAATTTCACCCTCTCCCGTTTGACCTTTATCTTCTACTTCCCTTTTTCGGATCAAAGGATCCTTAAGTGCCCTTTATCTCGATCATACCATCTCAAAAACCATTTTCCCAAGATCTCCAAGGGTTATCCACCTTGCCCTGTAGAAATTTGACCTTTTAGGCTTTGATCCCAGTTATGTTAGCTTGACTTAGACACCATAGCCCAATGGACAAGTAGATTTCCCTCTATTTACCCTCCAAGTGAAATTTTCCCACCAAATCCAACAAAACAAAACCAAATTGGCACTTTAATAACTAGCCTAATATCAAATTAAAACAAAGTTAAAATTTAAAGGGAGAGCCCTCTCTGGACCCTAGGAAGGCTAGATCCTAGAGTTTGAAGTAGGTTTGTGGTTACCTCTAGTATTATTTGACTTAAAAACCAAAATCCCACAATTTAAGAATTTACTGGAGTGATACCAGGACCAACCAATAAATATTAGTAATTAAAAATTTTTCACACCATCCTATGCTCTAATGGAGAAGAATCACCTCCCCAATTATTAAGAAACCTATTTAAGGTTGATTATAGTAAAAAAAAAATTTCATAAGATAAATTAATTGATGGTTAGGATGTATCACTACGAGCCGACCTACCATGATCATGTGTCCTAACGAGGATGACATTACTGCTACTGGTCACTAATCCAGGGTAATGGCTTTCAGTTAAAAATCTAGAAGACAAGAGGTCTCATCATGAGCTGACTTGTTCTTTATTGTTAGTTCTTGTGAATGGAACTGTCATTAGCTGGTTACCAAACTAGGACGGTGGAATTTAGTTAATTTCAAAACAAATGTAAATTATTTCAAATGAATTTGAATTTATATATAATAGATGGGACACAGGAATTTCCTGGGTTAAAAGGCATCCTTGTCGAGGCTATTGATGCCTGCTAGTAGCAGGGTTGTGCCTATGGTCTTAAAGATAAATTTACACTATGATTTACTTGGTTTTTCTGTCTTTCCTGAATTCATTATCATATCTCTTTGAGAATGACTTGAAGATCCTTCTGGAGTTATTCCTTGGAGATTTATTGTTCTGGAATAAGTTGTTTTTATAGACCTGGGACCCTTAGTGCATGTAATTCACTTTGCCTAGAAAAGAGGAGCTTCACCGATATGTGGATAATGGTAAGATGGTCACTGTGAGAAGGTATTATTATGACTACTTTTACCACCATGAATTTCAAATCATGTCACTCATATTCACAAATAGGATATTAAAGTAAAACTTTTGATCAAGGATGCACTTGAGATGCTTGTGGAAAGTTTAATAGTTGGATATTTTATTCAAGTAATAACATTGTCCTTGAAATTTAATATTATTATGGTAACCCTCGTGTTATATTTTCTTGAAATCAGTCTAAGTAAACAAAGAGTCTTAAAGACACTCTTTTTTTGGAACAATCTATATCTTGTGAAGGAAAAATTGACATTAGGGGAATTTTGAGGTCTAAAATGGGCCTCCTAAGGAAATTATAAAATAATAGTGGAAATAATCAAATAATATTTGATTACATCATCAAATTTTAGAGGGAAAAAAGAAAACATTATTTTCTCAACTTGTATTTTCAACTTATCTCCCTGTGGGTTTACTCAAATTTTGAGCTAAAATACTTGTTGGATGTAGGATTTGATTCGTCATCCAAGGAGTACCCATGTTGCATAATTTTGATAAACCCCTCTACACAAAAAATGAGAAATACATGAAAAAAGTGATTGCAATCATGTTTTTGCATGTATTTATCATTTTTCGTGTAGAAGGGTCCATCGAAAGTATGCAACATGGGTACTCCTTGGATGAGTAATTAAATTTTGCATGAAATGATTAATCCCACTCAAAATTTGAGTAAAAACTTAGAGATATAAGTTGAAAATACAAGTTGAAAAAGTAGTGTTATTGTTTTATTATTTCTTAATGTTTTTACTTTTTACTTCAAAAATGGTGAATCATCCCCCATGGTTGACATCATCATCCTAAATCCTATTGGTTATTATAAATTTTATTTTGGTTGTGCATTTTTCTTAGGAGGCCCATTTTAGACCTCAAAATTCTCCTAATGTTACATAGAATTATAGGAGCATTATTATAAGTATCCATAAATGTTTTAATCTTGTTTTTTTGCAAGGGAGTGACAATACAACAATTGATTTTCATGCATGAGGATGTGTGTTAGTATGAATATTAATTGCAAGTGTACGAAAAAGGCTCACTTTAGCCGTGCATAACAAACAACCCTAACAACAAAGATGGCTGCAAATATCTTTAGATCTGCAATTAGTTGATCAAGATAAATGCTGCAAAAATCTAGATCTATGCATTAAAAGACATTAAGTAGTAAATAAAAGCAAGAGTCACTCCATGCATCCAATATAAAAGACAAGATTGTTTTAAAGAATTTTTTAAAATTTTTGACACCTAGGAAGGGAAAATAGAAAGATGTTACCACTCCCCATCAATGGGATGGGTTCTTGTAAGTCCTCATCACTTCAGATCTAAAATTATGCTCTCTTGATGGTGTAGAAAACCCAAACAAAAATGGAACTCAAAGGGAGCTCACAAGAAAAATGGTAGCAAAATATGACAATGATAGTGGATCAAAGTCGGACCAAAAGTATAGATACAGAGTGATCTTTAGGCAACAAAAGGTAGTGAGTGAATGGAAAAACCCTTCTATTTATAACAAAATATTGAGTTAGTCTAGATATTGGTGCATAATTAAAATATTATTAACCAAATAAAGATCCAACTTTTATGGAATATTTTCTTATATTTGTTGGAGGGAAAAAGAATTTGACTTTAGTCAAATCCCTTTATTTGTAAATAATAAATAAATAAATGATTTATTTATTATTTTAAGGATGTGGTTGAGTAATAATCAAATAAATAATGATTTATTCAATTATTTATAAATGATTAGGAAAATTTAACAAGGAGTATTATTTAAATAAGGTTTAAATAATTATTCCTAGAAAATAATAAGATAAATAATGATTTATCTAATTAATTTTCATGCTTTCAGTTAAATATGACCAGGAATATTAATCAAATTGTTGTTTAACTAATTATTCCTTGAGGAAAATAAAATAAATGTGGATTTATTTAATATTTCCTCATGGGGTTTCCTGTTTAAACCATAATCAACTTAATAAATGTGGTTTACTGTGTTATTTTTCATAGTGAAAGCAATTTCACTTAGGGTAAAATTGGTCTTACATAGTGTACTTTGGTCCATCTAATAGTAACAGGTTAGATGACCAAAAATTGGTGTAACAACATGAAATAAGGTCAACATGGGGGGATGTTGGACCTTTATTCTTCCTTGCTCTGTATCACCAGTTACTCGAAATCCCTCATGCTTTTGTTTAGTTTGTATAGTTATTGTCATTTTTTTGTGAATTCTTGAAGATAATAGAATAAGTATTTTCTATTCCCTTGTTTTAACGAGATTTAAACATTACAAGCATCATTAATAATAGTTTGTATGTTTCTAGATTTAAAACTGAGTTGATTATATGCATAGTCTAATAAGCCTTAATTCTGCATTCGCCTTCTTGTACTATGCATCAGGTTCTCTTACCAATTGGGATTCCCGTACTATGGACTGCCTGCACTCTAAAGATTTCCTGCACCACGTATCAAGTTCGTGTTCCAATAATACAATTCCTGTTACATCAATACATATCCTATTCTCATCTCCATGATTATCATACATCCATTTTTCATGATGGAAAACAAGAATATGGGTTTTAAAGAACACATGCTTAATATGCTGATGTGTTCCCTTAATAACACCCAAGACTTTGAGACAATGCGCGAGTCAAAGTCAAAGTATATTACTCATTGCGTCTAATTTTCATGGCCAGGAAAATTTTAACTCATATATCAAATGCAACTTTGTGATCCATTTTCCATGTTACGACACCGAAAAGGATGAGGAAAATGAGAATTATATTACACCCAATACGAAGTGGGATCAAAGTGTTCAGTCAAACTATTTCTAGAAGCCACGAGGATTAATAGAAATGTGATATGTCCATATACATGATGGTGAGGGTTCGATGTTTCAATACTGGTTTTTGTATTTATATAGAACCACAGATTGATGGGTATCTAGTGAAATATGTAGGATCCTTATTTTGTCCAGAAATCAGTTCACAATTCTAAATTTGTATGTGTTGTTTAAACTTTTATCCAGAATTAGGAAACGCTGCTATTATAAATCTGAAGATCTTGTATTTCATAAGGGTCAGATAGATAGGATATTGGATTAGAGAACTGTAGTTTGATAGGCAGAGAGGTCAATTTCATAGGGCGAAGGAAGGGAAGGAGACGGTCCCAATGTAGCATAATGGAGATTTAACCAACATATCACTCCCTCTATTGCTGGAGTCTGATCTTTGCCTGCACCATGTAAATAATAAAATTTCAATATTAATCAATGCATTTTCAGACATGTTCTATTTAATCATTTTATTCATTTTATTATTATCATCCCAACGTGAACTAAATCATTGACATAGGGTGCAAGCTGGATGGTTTGGCTGCCAAAATAGCTCGACACCACTCTGAATATTCCAGGATTAGATTGGATCACATATAATTCATCATTTACTACGTGGGAAGTGCTTGTGAGATCATATCGTAATGTTTATTTATTTCGAGTCTCTTCCTTTAAAATTTATGTCATTTGATTTTTTGCGTGAGTACGATATTGAGAAATTGTTCTTGTAATTTAAAAGGTATTTATTTATATCGAATATTAGATTAGATTATGTCTCATGGTATGTACATCCAGTTGTTCTGTATTCACAGTGTCGACTTAAGCTTTGATACATTGCCTCCACAAGATTTGAATGCACAATTAAAATCTTTTATATGGTTTTAATCTAACGAGTTTGTGCTCCAGAATACGAGATCAATTTCACCTTATTGATTTGAATAATTATGGTTTAATTTGGAGAGTGGACGTTGATGAAAGGAAACTACATCATGTTTGAGATCGATAATGTTTTCTTGTTACAAAGGGGCAAATAAGGTGTGAAGATTTATATTAGATAAATTTCTTTCATAGATTTATTTACACAGTAAATTTTCTTGCCAAAGTTTGATGATGCTTTTAGGTTTTAATTTCTTGGAAGGAATTTTGTGACACAGGGATAACTGAGGCTAGTGAAAACTTGTTATTTCTCTTTCTTAAATTTCTTCTCAAAAAGAATGGTTTTGAATTGATATTGAATTTCTTTCAGCATTTTCATTCTTCCTTTTCGATGTTTTTGAGGCATTGCTTGGTTTATAGTTAAACAATAGTTAGGATTTACCTGCTATTTGTCGATAATTAGGATTTCCTTTGGAAATTGCTAATAGTTTAGGTTTTTCCTTTTATTTTTTTGAATCTTTGATTGAAGCTTGTTTTCAATTGTCACGATTGTTGTTTTATAAAGTTTGTTTTGAAGTGCAGGATTCAATTTAATTTGTTTATATTGATGCACAAGATATCCTATAATTTTATCTGTAGGTTAATGAGGGCTCTCTCTGGCATTTCTGGTGATGCGCCTTGAAGTTCACGAAATCCCAGATTGAAAATTAAACATTGGTCCATTAATATTCCCTATACTATGCGCAACACACCACCCATTGAGTTGGAGAGAATTGGACTATTCAATACAAATTCTCCCATGGTTAGTTTGATAATATGGAAATTTCTAGAGAAATTTATAGTTCCTCCATTTTCAACTATCACTTGACACTCTGGTGCTAGGTGAAGGAAGCAATTCAATTCCTTGTCTACCTTAAACTGAATAAAATAATGGGTACTACCCGCATCAATCAACACTATTACATTTTTTTTCTTGATATGTCCTTCTACCATGAGAATTTTAGGAGTGGTAATTCCTGCCAATGCATTACAAGATATGACAGGATTCATTTCTTCTTCCTCTAGGGTTGGTTCCTAGCGTATATCCTCTTCTTTTGAAGTTTCTTGTTTCTTTTCTTCCTCCTCTTCACAATCTATGTAAACAAATTTCTTCTCAACACACTTATGACCTTTAGTGTATTTTATGTTGGGAAAAATACTGAGAGGGGGGGGGGGGGGGGGTGTGAATAAGTATTTAGAAATCAAAATTAATAAATTTAACTTTTTCTTTTGCAGAATTCCATACGCGGCTTTTATGAACCAAACTCACGTATACACGAGGATATGCTGAAAGAAACTAGCATATACTGATATAAATTTCTAGTTTAGAAAATTTCTCAGAAACAATCTTTAAATCAGATTTATCAGTTATGCATCAAGTTAGATAATCAGTAAATATGTGCAGTAACAGTAGTATAAAACATCACACAAGTAGAACACACATGAACACCAATATTTAAGGTGGAAACCCAATTCGGGAGAAAACCACCGCTTCTGTCGTCTTTGTCTTCAATATTTATTATATGGAAAACTGTTTACAACAGTGTACTGATGCAGATTCAAGTCAGTACGTAGGATTATACCTGCAGAAGGCTGCAACCTTCACTCGTTTACCAGTTTCTACTGGAAGGGAGCTCCAACCCCCTTTCTTCTTATTTAACAACCACTCCTGGAAGGGAGCTTCAACCCCCTGAACATAACACCAGCTTCTACTGGCAGGAAGCTTCTACTTCCAAACTAAAGGCTTCAACCCTCAGACCCACTGCAGACCACGTTTCCTCAATTTTCATACTGGATCAAACAACATCAACACAACCCTTTATCAGCAATCATAAACTTTACCCAATACTTCAATTAGAACAATGTAAACACTGTAACCAGAACTGCAGAAATAACCCAGAATTCAGAGTAGATATTGAGATACAAACTTATCCCTGAAAAATCATTAATTTAATTAGCATATGCTACTTTTCTTTACTGAAGCCGCATACATATGCGCTTTCTTGCACACCAACCTGCGTATACTTCTGTGTATACTATTCTTCAGATTTTCTACCATATGCGCTTTTCATGAAGCAAAACTGCGTATATATGAAATTTTATTGAAACCAACTAGCGTATAGATCTGTAAAAATAAATTTTTCAGAATAGACCAGATCTATAAAACTTACCTATATTTATTCATTTTCTTCAGCAGACTTGCGCCAGTTCTTCATCATTTCTTCAGTAGGTCATTCTAGAGATTCATCATCATCATATCTAGAGATCTTGAACCATCACTATATCCATGGGTGCATCATAGATTCAAATCTATCAATTAAAATAGAGTTCATCCATGCAGATATTCCTTAGAGAAATTTATTCAATAACAACCCTTACAAATCCACACATTGCACTTTGATCTTCTTCTCCTTATATAGATTTAGCTTTTACCAATACCACGAGTCAAAAACACCCAATTGCTTATGTTAATCCTGGACGGAATCAGCGCTCAATACTATGGGCTAATACCATGGTATAACCCCTTGGTATTATAATTTTGGAGCACAAACAGGCAAACACGATTTTGGACGTACATCTCCATGTGCATACGCGACTTGGCCTTTACAAACCCACGTATACATTGTGACATAATAAAAATAATCAATCTGCTCAATCTGCTACACAAAAATTCTGAGGGACTGCTGAGATTCTTCATACAAATAGTTTCTTCGTCCTTTGCTAGAGAGTTTACATCAAGGACAATCAATTTGATATTATAGATCACAAGAAACATATTGCCAACAATCTCCTCCTTCGGACTTGATGGCAACCATAATCATTAAAATATTAGGCATCAGTATTCAACCAATCCTCATAATTCTCCCCCTTTGACATCAAGGAAAAAGGGTAGATCAAAATCCCTTGTACATAAAGTACCATGCTCCCCCTGAGTTCATGCTTGAATATTTAGACATATTTTTCAATGAAGTACATCACTTTTTTTTTTTTTTTAACCGAGTAAGACCTTTCCTATCACCAATGAATCATACTTGCATCAATGATCCAACTAAGTGGATTTACATATTTTACTCAACTACCCAACCAAGTGGGTGTACAAATTTGAACAAGTCCTTCCAAGAATGAATATAACAATTTACATCATAGATCTCAACATGACCTTTTCATCAAATGATTTTTTATAAATAATACCAATGAATATCAATCATGAGATAAGACCACAGTAAACTCTTAGAATGGCAACAATGTATCCTTTCCCATAGAACAAGTGCTCCCCCTTAGCTTGTGCACACTGAACACTTTCAACAACAAATCATCAAGGCATCTTCATCAAAAAAAATATTAGATAATGAAACATAAATGTGAGAAATGGAACATCACCATAGATACCCAACAACATCACAACAGTTCTGAAGATGCTGACCCAGAAAATTGTGCCAGCAAAAACCCATACGCGGTTTTATGTATATAAACTTGCGTATATACGTGACAGTCCTTTATGGAATATGCGTATGAAATTTAATATTCTAAATTAAGAATATTTGATCTTCTGAGCGCCAAAGACAACTCCCAGATTTTGTCTAAGATATTCGAATGCTTCCCTGGGAAGAGGTTTAGTAAATATACCAGCAACTTGTTCTTTTGAGGAGACATACTCCAATTTCAGCTTTTGTTCAAGCACTTGTTCATGTAAGAAGTGATAATTGATAGGAATGTGCTTGGTATTGGAATGCATTACAGGATTCTTTGAGATGTTGATGGCACTTATATTATCACACATAATGGATATGGGAGGTGAACATTTGATTTGAATGTCTTGGAAAGTCTACATCATCCAAAGAAGTTGTGTGCAACATGATACGACAGCCACATATTCTGCTTCTGTTGTAGATAAGGCAATAGAGCTTTGCCTCTTGCTGAACCAAGATACTAATCAGGGCCCCATATAGAATGCACCACCACTAGAGCTCTTCCTATCATCAAAATTTCCAGCCCAATCTTCATTTGTGTAAGCATGAATAGTGAGATCAACATTCTTTGGATACCATAGTCCAAAGTCTTGAGTTCCTTGTATATATTTAAATATTATTTTTACAGCCTAAAGGTGAGACTCTTTTGGATTAGCTTGGAATCATCCAACAATCCCAACTACATGCATAATGTCTGGTCTTGTCCCATTGAGATAAAGAAGACTTCCAATCATGGATCTATATTCAGGTTGATTCACCATGGAGGAATCATCATGAGAACTGAGGTTACACTCGGTTATCATTGGTGTACTTACAGGTTTGCAATCTTCCATCCCATACTTCTTTAGAATTTTCTTAAGATATTTTTCTTGTGATAAGAATATGCCATCTGTTGCTTGTTGCACTTGTAAGGCAAGAAAGCATGTTAGTTCCCCAAGTAAAGAAATTTCAAATTCTTGCTGCATAACACAAGAAAATATTTGACTCATGGATTCTTCATTACTTCCAAAAATGATGTCATCAACATATACAACCACAATCAATAGTTTATCATTTTCAGTTTTTGTGTATAAGTTGCTATCAACAGATCCCTTTGAAAAACCTTGTTGATGAAGATATTTGTCAAGACGATAATACCATGCCCTTGGAGCCTGTTTGAGACCATATAAAGCCTTTTTAAGTTTACAAACAAGTTTTTCATCATTGCCCAAAATGAATCCTTCTGGTTGTTCTATATAAACTTCTTCTTCTAGATCACCATTGAGGAAAGCAGATTTAACATCCATTTGATAGACTTTGATTTGTTGAAAACTTGAAAAAACAAGAAAAATTTTGATGGCTTCAAGTCTAGCTACAGGAGAAAATGTTTCTTCAAAGTCTATACCTTCTTGTTGAGCATAACCTTTACAAACAAGTCTAGCTTTATTTCTAATAACATCTCCATTTTCGTTTAACTTATTTTTGAATATCCATTTTGTTCCGATAACATTTTTGTCATGAGGTATTGGAACTAGTTCCTAAGTATGGTTATTTTCAATTTGATCAAGTTCTTCATTCACGGCTTGAATCCAACATTCATCTTGGCTAGCTTGATTGAAATTCTGTGGTTCAATAGTGGATAGAAATGCTAGATAGCTGGTAGACCCTACAAGAGTTCTTCTTGTTTGGACACCTGATCCCTTTTCTCCCAAAATTTGAGATTCTGGATGATTTTTTTGAACATACCTGGATGGAGCCTTTTCAGATAGATATTCTTCTCCTACTTCATTGGGTTCACCTTCTATATTATCTCTATTAGATGCATGAAGATATACATCATCATCATCTTCATTTGTTTTTTGAATTTACCCTTTCGGAGCTGAGAGAGATTCATCAATTACAATGTCGATGCATTCAACAATCTTCTAAAGTATTTTATTGTAGCATTTATATGCTTTACTTCTAGAAGAGTAACCAAGAAATATTCCTTCATCTGCTCTAGGTTAAAACTTGCCAAGTTTTTCATCATTGTTCTTGATAAAAAATTTGCTTCCAAAAACATTAAAATGCTTTACAGTGGGAAGATTACCATACCAGAGCTCATATGGAGTTTTATCACTATTTACATGGACATGTGATTTGTTAATAATATTTACTGCAGTGTGTGCTACTTCTCCCCAAAATGTGTCAGGTGTTCCTAAATCATCAAGCATAGCCCGAGCCATCTGTTGAACTGTTCTATTCATTCTTTCTGCTATGCCATTTTGTTGTGGGGTACCAGCTACATAAAAATGTCTTTTTATGCCATGTTGTTCACAAAAATAAAATAATTCATTTGATATATATTCACCTCCTCGATCAGATCTAAGACACTTGATTTTTAGATCTAATTCATTTTCAACCAAAGCTTTGAAGATCTGAAATTTTTCGAATTCTTCATCTTTGTGTTTTAGCAACCGATTCCAACACATTCTAGAGAAATCATCAATAAACAGAATATAGTATTGTTCTCCACCAGGTGACCTTTCTCTCATGGGTCCACATATATCAGTATGAATGAGTTCAAGAGGCTTACTTGCTGATCCTTCTTTGGCATTAAATTGCACTCTGGTTTGCTTACCGAATTGGCAAGATTTGCATATGGTACTCCTAGGTAGAGTAATATTGTGAAGATCACGAACAGCTTTAAGTTTGCTAGATTTTTTGATTTGAGAGAAGATAAAATGCCCCAATATTCTATGCCATAACCAATTTTCTGAAGATTTACTCAAGTAACATTGTTCTTTACAGCTTTTCAATACATATAAATTTCTTGGTGTTCTATTTCCTTTTATGATTGTTTTACATGTATCAAGATCGCATACCACACATTCTTTTGACCTAAAAACAACTTCAGTTCCTTGATCGCACATTTGACTTACACTTAACAGGTTATGCTTTAATCCATCCACATACATAAAATTTTTAGCTTTCACCTTTTATTTTAGAAAAACATAACCTTTTCCCTTAATGAAAGCAGGAGTATCATTTCCAAAAGTAACATTATTTTCTCTTTCTAGAGCACTGTATGCAAGAAGTTTATTTCTATCACCTATCATGTGTTTTGAGAATCCACTATCAATGTACCATTGATTTTCTTCTCCTTCTGCAAATAAATCTATGCCATATTTCTCAACCTATAATTCCTTCTTTCTCCATACTTTGGAAGTTGAAGGTATATGCTCTTTTGGCTGAAGTTTGCTCCTGCATTCAGATTATTCATGACCAAACTTATTGTAATAAGCACATTGAATTTCATTTTGAAGAGGAGAAAAGTTGTTATATGTATTCTTCTTTATTCCGGTATCAATTATTTTCTTTCTTGCTTCTCTAGTCATGATGGTTTTGTATGCAACACATTGAACAACTTTATGACCAAAATTATGACATGAGAAACATTGTCCATAGAAGAAGAAATTTTTGCGATCATTGAACATTCTATTTGTGTTTACCTGTTGGTTGGTATTTCTCTGAAATGAATTTCTGTTAGTGTTATTTGTATTGAGGTGGTCATGCTTTACCTGTAAAGTTTCTTTATTTCCTTGTTGAGTGGTAGAATGTTGTAGGCTGGCTATAGCTGCTTTTAGATAGTTTGGTGCTGAAGACTGAGAATATTCTTCGATATATCCAAGACCTATCTTTATGAGAGGATAACGTTGTACCTTGATAATTTCATCTAAGGTTGCAGATCCTTTAGAAAATCTAAGATTCAAAATCTTGACTTTCTCAATTTATTTTCTTAGACTTACTATTTCACATTCTAATTTCTCATTGTGTTTCTCCTTTTCTTCAAGCTTATTTTTAAGAGTTTCTATGGATATTTTGTTTTCTTCCAAACATATTTCGAGCTGATTAATTTCTTCAAGAAAATAATTATCTTCTAGAGCATCCATAAAAGTATCTTTTTCTTCTCTAGACTCTTTTTCAAATCCATGAGAAGTCTAAGATCTTGATCAGATTCTTCCTCACTGTCTGATAACCCATCACTATATTCATGAGTATAATAATTTTTTCTAGTGCTAAACCGATTCTTATTTCTTCTTGCTACTTCCTTTCCTTTTTCATGTGTTTCTTTTTTAGGAGACTTAGCAGCATAATTACCAACTCTTCTACAAGCAAAAAATTTGAAAGGAAGCTTACCTCTGAACCTTCCAGTGCCAAGTTGGAGCTTCTTTACAAAATTTACCTCATCTTCTTCTGAAATATACCCCGATCCTTTCGTTTCTTGTACTTCTTTTCCTTTTGTAGAAGCTCTAAATATGGCTTATTTAACTTCAGATGATCCTCCTTTTCTCATTTCACATGCAATTAGAATGCCATGAAGTTGAACAATAGTAAGACTTTGAAGATCATGCTTCTCTTCAATAGCGGACACTTTTGACTCAAATTTTGAAGTTAGAGATCTTAAAACTTTTTAAACCAGAGTAGTGTCAGTTATGGTTTCACCCAAGTTTCTCATAAGATTTAAAATATCATCTAGATGTAAAAATAAACTGGAAATGCTCTCCTCATTATGCATTCTTAGATTTTCATATTGAATTTTGAGAGTTTGGAGCTTAGCACTTTTTACCTTTGTATCACCTTCATAGCTTAGAATGATTTTTTCCCATATTTCCTTTTCTGTATTCAACTGCATGACCTTGAAAAATTATGATTCAGTCAGACTCCCCAATAGTGCGTTGACTACCTTTGCATTTGTTTCATAGTTCTTTCTTGTCAATGCATCTGTTGGAACTGAGGCTGGATATTGATAACCTCCTTCAACAATAGCCCATACATCTGCTCCAAGAGACTGAAGATAGGATCTTGTCCGTGTTTTCCAGAAGATTAAATTGTTTCCATTGAAGAGTGGAGGTCTGATAGATGATGTCCCATCTTGATGGCTCATCTTGGTTGATCTTCATTCTAGCAGCTAAGCTTCTTCAGAAGGACCTTCTCTAATACCAATTGTTGGGAAAAATACTGAGGGGGAGGAGGGGGGGGGGGGGTTGAATCAATATTTATAACTCAAAATTAATAAATTTAAATTTCTCTTTTGTAGAACTCCATACACGGCTTTTATGAACTGAACTCGCATATACATGGGGATATGCTGAAAGAAACTAGCGTATACTGATATAAATTTCCAGTTTAGAAAATTTCTAAGAAACAGTCTTTAAATCATATTTATCAGTTATGCATAAGGTTATATAATCCGTAAATATGTGTAGTAATAGTAGTATAAAAAATCACACAAGTAGAACACACATGAACACCAAAATTTAAGGTGGAAACGCAATTCGGGAGAAAACCACCACTGTTGTCGTCTCTGTCTTCAATATTTATTATATGGAAAATTGTTTACAACAATGTACTGATGCATATTCATTTCATTACGCAGGCTTCTACCTGCAGAAAGCTACAACCTTGACTCATTTACCAGATGCTACTGGAAGGGAGCTCCAACCCCCTTTCTTCTTATTTACTAGCCACTCCTGGAAGGGAGCTTCAACCCCCTAAACATAATACCAGCTTCTACTAGCAGGAAGATTCCACTTCCAAACTGAAGGCTTCAACCCTCAGACCCACTGCAAACCACGTTTCATCAATTTTCATACTGGATCAAACAACATCAACACAACCCTTTATCAACAATCATAAAATTTACCCAATACTTCAATTAGAACAGTGTAAACACTGTAACCAGAACTGTAGAAATAACCCATAATTCAAAATAGATATTCAGATACAAAATTATCCCTGAACAGTCATTAATCTAATTAGCATATGCTACTTTTCTTTACTGAAGCTGCGTACATATGCGCTTTATTGCACACCAACCCGTGTATACTTATGTGTATACTATTCTTTATATTTTCTGCCATACGCGCTTTTCATGAAGCAAATCCATGTATATACGTGCTTTTATTGAAACCAGCTAGCATATAGATCTGTAAAAATAAATTTTGCAAAATAGACCAGACCTATAAAACTTACCCAGATTTATTCATTTTCTTCAGCAGACTTGTGCCAGTTCTTCATAATTTCTTCAGTAGGTCATTCTAGAGTTTCACCATCATTAGATCTAGAGATCTTGAACCATCACTATATCCATGGGTGCATCATAGATTCAAATCTATCAATTAAAACAGATTTCATCCATGCAGATATTCCTTAGAGAAATTTATTCAATAACAACCCTTACACATGCACACATTGCACTACGATCTTGTTCTACTTATATAGATTTAGCTTTTACCAATACCATGAGTCAAAACCACTCAATTGGTTATGGTAATCTTGGACGAAATCAACGCTCAATACTGTGGGCTAATACCATGGTAAAACCCCTTGGTATTATAATTTTGGAGCACAAATAGGCATACGCGACTTGGGACGTATATCTCTACATGCACACATGACTTTCCCTTTACAAACCTGCGTATACATTGTGACATAATAAAAATAATCAATCTGCTCAATCTGCTACACAAAACTTTTGAGGGACTGCTGAGATTCTTTATACAAATAGCTTCTTCATCCTTTGCTAGAGAGTTTCCATCAAGGACAATCAATTTGATATTATAGATCACAAGAAACATATTGCCAACATTTTATATCACAACTATAGCAAAGTCCTTTTGCTCTTTTTTCTTCCAATTATTGTGGTGTCAAACTTGTAGGTTGTGGAAGTCTAGGAGTAGCAACTCTTGAATATTTATAGTTTTGAGTGGTAGGGTTCCTTTTCACCATTTTTTCTTTCAAATTTTCTTGCCAACCTAAATTCCTTATCCAATGAATCAGGTTCCTAAAGGTGAACGTCATGTTGGATGTTATCCTTTAAAATCCCTATGAATACATCAATCCCGTGCTCCTCTAGAATATCGTTTAACCTTATATTCAATTTTTGGAAGTCCTCAATGTGCTCCACCATTTCACCCATTTATTTGATATTTATCAATTCGATAAAGAAGGTGTTGCTCTTTGTATCCTCATAATGTGCTATCATTTCCTTTGTAAAAATTGACCAAGTGAAAATTGGTTTACGAGAGAAAAACCATTGATGCCATAGAAATTTAGTTGGTTCTAAATATAAAGTTTTAATGCGTACGTTTTGCATTTTTTTTTTTGAATTTGGTAGGTCCTTACTATTTTCTATTATCAAAAAAAGCAGATTGCATCATATACAGAGTTAGAGGCCTCAACCTGCCCATAGGAAACCATGTCTGTTGGCCACCTTAATGCATTGAAAGCCATCCAAAATTGAAATTTTTTCCTTCTTCTACTTGCTGCAATGGCCAATTTACTATTTAAAGCATTAACTAAAGGAAAATTAAAACCATAAACACTATCCGTAAAAATCATTAAACATAGGCTGGGTTACTACCCATCTGAAGAATCTATTGGTGCAGGATCCTTAGCAGTGGAACCAGACATGTCCACTTGTTGCATCTGGTGAATCTGCTTCTAAATGCGGTCTATTCGAGCTATCATTTAGTATTGTGACACCTTAATTTGCTGAAGCTGAATGGTAATATCTTGAAAAAGAGAAGTAACTAACGGTGTTTCATTCCCTTGCCCTCAATGAAGACTTTGAATTGCTTTAGCCAAGACGCATTTCATTATCCAATACGTATGATCAATTTTATTAAAGAGAGAGAGATGACCTCTTGTATTTCCTGGATCAGTAATGAAATCCATTATATCCTCCTTTTCCTCATTATCCTCCTCATTGCTGTGACTTTCTCTTTCCCATCCATGGATTCTATTCTTTATTTGGGGAGGGTTCCCAAGAAAATATGCTTGCTAGATATCCTATAATGTCTCTTGCTTAGTCTTTCCGCCTCTTTTACTAGTCTCAGCCTTGGGTTTTACCAGCTTCTGCTTCCATTTATCTTGAGTACTGACCTTAGTCTTATTCTGTCGCCTCTTCACCATTGTTTTCATATTACTTATCTATTTAAAATCTGTGTATTCTATCTGAGTTCCTGTATGACAGAAGCATAGAAATATTATAGTTAAGATTTTCATTTGCATGGATAAATCTTCCTCTGGCACATAATTCGTAGAATGATTGGTGTAATTGCGATGACTGAGGGTATAGTAATTCACGAAAACATTTAGATAGCTAGGTGGATGGGTATAAATACTCACACTCTGACAATAGATATAGGAAAAATTCCAAATATGACAATGACCTTTTAATCCTTTCGAATAGGGTTCATAGAATTTTCATTCCCTGCGATTACGCTCAGATTGTGACCGAGCCAGATAGACAAGATATTCAAAGAAACAATTATGAATTTCCACCATGGTTTTATGAATTTTCAAACATGGAATTTTAAAGATAATCCTCTGCCTAAAATAGACACGGCTATCATATAGACAACAAAGACCCCGATTTTTCCCCTGCCTAAAATTGTCAAGGCTTTCAAACAAACAACAGAGACCCCATTTTATCCCTAGGTCATATATATTTTTCAAACAACGGCAGAAACATGAATGAGAAAAATTTCCAAAATCCTCTAACCAGGTCACATGCCCAATAAACCTAGAATCAACTCCATGCATCCAAAAATTGAGATGATTTAAAACATTTTTAATTTCCCCTTAGAATTAAACTTGCATGCATGCATAAAATACATGATGGTTATGACATGGAGCTCCTTGATGCTACAAGGATCACGAAAAAAGGTTGAATGGTTGCCTGTAGCACTAATAAATTAGAATTCTTAACCTTTTGACTGTTGACATCCAAATGCATTCCCCACATTTCGATTCCTTCTCTATCCTGCCTCATCTGACAATTAATTACTAAAAATGTAAGGTTGGAATAGAGAGTTACATATCGCTAAACCCATAGTGGAAACCTCTGAAGAATGTCTACACCAGAACCTCATCTGAAATCGTCGCACCTCCTACTTTGAAATGGTTCCTACCTATTCCCCTGTTTCCCTCTTAATTTTTCTTGATCTTGCTCATTTCAACGCTCTCCTGACAAGCCAGCCTGGCTTATGAAATGCGCCTTGATTTCAATGACTGCCTCATACCGGTGATATGCATGTCAGGTGAATTCTCACGCATGAACCACTGTTTGGTCAGTGAGTTCACTTACCCC
The DNA here is from genome assembly GCA_034641835.2 of Pinus albicaulis. Classification (NCBI taxonomy): domain Eukaryota; kingdom Viridiplantae; phylum Streptophyta; class Pinopsida; order Pinales; family Pinaceae; genus Pinus; species Pinus albicaulis. The sequence continues at coordinate 686,958,512 of CM076582.1, read as the reverse complement.
CTGCCATGTGGCACTTGACATCATACACCCTGATCAAGGGTGTCCATATAGATCGCGATCTACAATAATCTAGAGAGGATGTAATTCAAAATTCCAAATTCTGGCACTTGGAGTCACATCTAGTTGTCTTCCAACATTGCGACATCCCCAGTTTGCTAAATAATCTGCTGCTTCATTACCTATTCTACACACATGTGAAGGAATCAGATACTGAATTTGTTGTAAAAGAGATCCAATTTGTTGAATAAGAGTAGATTTCCTCTAGCTCTTACTTATCTTCTCCCATGGCGTCCCTTGCTGCAGTTTCCTTAACACACCTATGACCATTGCAGAATCACCTTCTATTATAATTCTATGATAATTTTCTCTTATTGCTATGTTTAGTCCTTGTTTGACTGCTGCAAGTTCTGCTTCATTATTTGTTGCATATCCAATATACGTGGCATAAACCCTACAAGTTCCTCCCTTAGAGTTTATGAAAATCCCTCCAGCCCCTTCCTGATATGGGTTTCCTTTTGATGTCCCATCATAGTTCAATTTTATGAAACCATTCCGTGGTACCTTCCATTTATCATTGATATTTTCTTGAGGGGGCTTAAATTTCTAGAGAGTTCTTGACAGCATTTGAGGTGTCAACTTTAATTTGGCCAGGATATTAGTTTCCATACCCTCAGTTTTCCACTCATCCTCTTTCCATTTCTCAACCAATATGGTTTCTCCAATATTCTCTATGATCTTATGCCATATTTGAATATTGTCATAGGTTTCTCCTCTGAAAATATGATGGTTACTTTCTTTCCAAATGCCCCATAGTATAAATCATAGGGACAAACGCCATGCTCTATTCAATACTTCACTTTGAAAACCCCCTTTTCTCCATTTAATGATCATTTAGTTTATGCTTGCATTATCTCTATCCATTTTCATAAATAGCCTTGCATTACTATTCCATATAATTTCCGCTATTTCACATGTGTTTAGAATATGTTCTATTGATTCCTTTATTTTTCTACACATATAACAAAGAGAAGGCCCATGCATTCCTTTCTTTTGTAACTGATCCTAGGTCACGATTTTTCTATGACTGAGAAGCCACGGAAAATATTCCACTTTTGGCCAATGATTGACTGACTAGAGCTTCCTCCATATTTACCTTGCTAATTCAGGGATATTCTGAGCTTGAACATTATATCCTTCCTTTATAGTAAATACGCCTTTACCTTAATATCACCATCTAAGAATATCACTTCCTGTTGTTGTAATTAATTTCCTTGTTTTCAATTCTTTCTCAAGATTATTCCATTGTAGTGTTTCTGGTGCTCCTGGCCAATGAATTGTTTCCTTCCATATTATCCATTGAATGATGTGTTTCTAACACCAATAATTATTTATTTTTCTTTGAGAAGGAATGTTTGTAAATAGGAAGAGTTCCCCTAGATCAAGCCGACTGAAACGTTTTTCTCGTTGCTGCCATGAATCCTCCCAAAAGAGAGCCAATCTTCTTTCCCTAACTTCCAAAAAAATATGATGACGTATTAAATTCCTATTGATTACTGCTAGATTCCATATATTGGATTCTTTCGGGACAATATCAACTTTTAATTTTCCTAGTACTATTTCAGGCATATCATATTTCTTGTCCCAAATGAGTTTCCATAGGTCTTGTCCTCCTTGAAGCCATATCCACCACACATTTTTCCCCATAACTTGATTTAAAACATAAGGATCATGAAGGCCAAGTACCTTTTGCATGTTTTTCACATTATGGAGATCAAATTATTTCTCGATATTTGGTATCCATGTTACAAGATCCTTGCCATCAAAATTCGTCATATCGATCTTTGGAAAATGGTGGTCCTTAAATAAAACATTAGATCATATGAAATCATGATTAACATTTCTTTTGTTCTAATCATGAGTTTCATCTACTACCTTTTCACCATTAGGAATCATTTCTTGTAGCAACTTTTTCAACCCTTTCTTCAAACCATCCATTTTAGCCTCTATTTCATTTTTGGTTATTTTTTGCGAGAGCAAAATTTGTTTCACTTTGTCTCATAATTTTTATATATCGTGTTGCACTTCTTTCTCTTCATGCGTCATAATAGAGATTTATTAGGGCTCAATGGATTTGGAATTATTTTTGGCAGGAATTATAGAACCCAATACTAATAAAAATGCTTGAATTTGCCCTTGGAATCACTTGAAACTGATTTTTTGAATAAATGTTATGCAATTTTTTTTTTTTAAACACACTTTGTTTTTTCTTTTGAGGAGCTCAATATTGAACTTGATGTATCTCTTTGATTTTGGATCCCCAATATTTTAAATTCAGTCCTATAGTACCACTCTGAGTATTATTTCCAATGTCATAGGTGATACCTGATTTGGATTCTTCAAGTCAAAGTTATGCGCAATCTCCCACAATGACCTAATTATGGAATGGGTTAGTAGAGAAAAATTGTATGACATGCCACATATCATTGTTTCATCCTTAAGATCTGAAATAGATACAAAATAAAATATAGTTTGTGCAATTTCATTCACATTTTACAAAATTCCAATCCAATGTCTGAAACGAAAGTTAAGATGATTTTCCCTCGACCACCTCTTTGAGATGAAATTATAGAGCCTGAAAAAACCCTAAATTCCTCATATCATATCTCTGAAAATATAGTGAACCAAGACTTGAAATGTTTACACGAAGTTCCTCAGGATTTCTGCTCAAATGGGTTTTTCCTTTTTCAGCTTCTGCACCTTTGTTGAAACGAAGGTATAAAAAAAATTCCAAGATGACCTTTTTGCAGTAGTGACACCCTAGAATCCAAAGCTCTAATACCAAATGTATGAAACCAACTCATAGAATATAAGAAAAGATAGATCAACGACTTAGAAATCAACCTCTTCGAGGGGGAAACCTCCTTTGCATTACATAAATGAACAATTCTTGGATGATACAAATGAGAAAACCCCCTTTCTATGCATAGGAGTCCAATGGGTCACAATAAAATCCTAGCCGACATAAAAATAAGAATGAAAGGGAACAAAAATAACAATAGTAGACTATACTAACAATAAAAATAAGTGGATACACTAGTATTATAGGTACTTAGGAATCAACACTTGAATAAATAAATACCCTGGCACAGTTTTTTTCTAAAAAGACACCGAAAATGCAAAAAGATGTCGTCATGGTGCTTTTATATAACATAATGCTCTAGTGCATTTTTTATGTTATGGGAGCACCAATTTTACATATGATATTTTCTCTTTTTTGGAAACATTATCTTGTGATAGTGAAATTATTGTAATTTTTAAAATCCGTTATTCTTCGAAAAATTGACATATATCTTATAACAATATTCATAAAAATTAAAATTTGATTAGTGTATTTGTATATGATTTTTTGATTAATTTGTTATATTATCATATTTCACATCTCTTCATTATAATATTTAATCAGTGGTGTAACATTTCATAGCGACATTGGATAACACAATAGAATAAATTAAAATGTATTTTATTATATATCAGTAAGAGACTCTTTGTCATATAAAATGGGATTATTATTGGTAACCCCTTGTGTTTCAATTAGGACACTATGTCCATTACATTAAACAAAATGTATGATTTTCACAAACAATTATTTCAAAAAATACGATAGGTTGCATTGATATCCAAATAGATCATCATTCTTCACTAGAATTATTGTCAGTTCTTGAGCTAGTTGCACAATTTCAGTTATTTGGAGGAATGTTTTGTTGATTGCATTTATTATTTTCATCTTCTTTATCTTGTTTCATATGAAAACATGAAAATAAAGCATAATGACTATATAAACATTCATGCGAATAATTAAAACTGAAATAAATAATGTAAATGAATGTAAATCGAATAAAAATGTACCATAGCAAGAAGTGAATAATAAATTGTGCACATGGTTTCAAAACCAAGTCTCATGCCTTGTTGCAACAAGTATTCTGTTGTCGTAGTTCCATACTTTGTTTCTTGCAAGCTTTAAATCCCATATAAATCATATATTTAATATAAATGTTTTTTTGGTTCTATTAATTATAAACTCATAGAAGTAAGACAACAAAGATACTTACAAATTCCACTATTAATTTTTAATATGCAAACATATACTCACAACCCATATTTAATCCAATCTCAATCAATTCTTCTCATGACTCTTCTTTGTATGTTAGCACATTTTTTAATACATTCAAGGATGATTGTTGTAAAGAAACTTAAAATATAAAAAAAATGAAACCTTGAGTTTTTATAAGGAAATATTAAGAATTAATCACAAACTTTGAAATCAACCCTTATCTTCCTTTTCATCATGTTCCATGTGCTTAATGAGCTCCATTTTGTTTTATTTTCCACAAGAAAATACTTGAAAATTAATATTTAATGCAAATTTTTTTTTTAATGTACAAATTCAATCATGATTACATACATTTGAAGCACATTGTTGTTGATATGGCTCTTCTTGTGATGCAATTATGTTCATTTCTTTTATGATTTCCTTGTACATTTTTTTGGACATTCCTACTGGCATGTTTCACATATCAGCTCGTTGATCATTTGAGATTTTCATAATCTTACTGAATAAATTTATTTTTATATTTTTATATTGATATTTGAAAACTAAATATAATAAAATTGATATTAATAAATGAATGGTTTGTAGCAATATATACATATAATTCTAGAAAATTGTTTTAATTAGGAATATTACATTTTGAATGATTCTTTTTTGTTGTTGTGTGTTTTTTCAATTGCAAGTCTGACATGTCTCATTGACCATTTCTATGGAAATGCTCCCTATAGTTTATATATAATTTGGTTCTTAGAATCATTCTATTGATTTTTGTATTTTAAGTGGAAAGTACGTCTATATGTTCATTCCTCTAGATCCCTCATAGTTTTTTAAACCCCCCTCCCTTCATTAACCTCCAACACCACTCCAAATGAGGTAAATACCAATTCATCATCATTTGCATGTTCTATAATTTTTATTTTCTTCGAATGACATTGATATTTTCCTACATTGTTTCTTTATTGAAAATTAAACATATAATAATTAATAATTTTTTTGAAACATGTTATCTAATATTCTTAAGTATACTATTAATGAAAAGAAAAAAAAAATCATTTTGAATAGTATTTTTTCGTTCACCTGATTTATCCTTCTGCAATTTTTCTATCAGGATTTTCTTCTCTTCTACACTTAGATTAGAAATAATATTATGGACCTTCTTAATTTTGTGGATTTGCATGACACACACTAAATAATACATATTAGTTAATCTTATATATAGTTCAAGCATTTTAATTTAGTAAAGAATTTACAAATAACTTTCATTCTCTGCATTTTTCGATGTGCTATCATTGTTTTGATCAATATTTTTGTTACTTGACACTTTCTCAGACATTTTTATCAATATACGACATGTTCCATTCAATACATAAGCCATTAAATATATTTTATAAATAAATCAAATAAATTTTCAGCCAAAATGAGCTATGGTAACTGGTGAGTTTATCTAAATAAAAGCACAAAAGCATTTATCCCATTAAATGCACTGGGAATTTAATTATTTTACACCATAAGGGAAAATTAAAATTTTTAAATAATTTTAAATTATTATGATGTGATTTATAATGCTAAATGCACCGAAATGATTTGACAATGTTGATTGGAAGAGGTGCATTGCTGCGTTATATTACACCGGGACAAGAGATGAACGGACTCGACAAAGATAAAAATGTTGTAATATATCTGTGCATTATATTAAAAAGGGCACACAAGTGCGTTATATTACACAAACAAAACAATAGAACATATATCTATTTAAAAAATAAATAAACAAGGTCGACAGGGTTTCGATCTAATTCAATAAGTGATTCCCCTATTTTACATGACAAATGTCAGTGTAAAATATTTCGACAAGTGTACCAAAAAGACCTTACTTATGCCGCCAGTGATTAATGGCCCTAACAATAGATATGGATGTCTAAATATTTAGATCTACAAAAAAACGTTAGAATAAACCTAGAAAATAATAGATCTGTGTCAACAAAAGACATTAAACAACAAATATTTAACTAATGTAAAACCCCATAGCATAGACAAAGAGATATAAAAGAATGAATGATATACTGTGATTTTGTTACACCTAGTGAAGCAGACTCATATGATGACTATAGGTTCCCCTCAAATGTGATGGGTCCTTTGGATGTCCTCTATACTTCAATATTCTAGATTTTTCTCTCTCTATGATATGTAAAATCCAAAACGTGTGTTGAACTCAGATGGGAGCTCAAATGAAAAAAGAAGATAGTAACAATGATGATAGTGATCATGGTGAAGAATGGATGGAAAACCATATTTATAACAAAATATTGAGTTATTCTTAAGTAATAGGAAATAATAAAAAATTATTAACCCAGTCTAGATCTAACTGCTTGGAATATTTTATTATATGTATTGGAGTGAAAATATATTTAAATTGGTTAAATACCTTTATTTAGAAATAATAAATAATAAACAAACAAAGGATTTATTTATTATTTTAGGAAGTGGCTAAGGAATAATAAACAAATAATGATTTCTTTAGTCATTCCTAAGTAATTTAGTAAAATTTTACATGGAATATTAACTAACCAATGATTTAATTAATTATTCCTAGAGAAAAATCAAATAAACAATGATTTATTTAACTATTTATCATGATTGTGTCAAACGAGACAATGAATAATAACTAAATAATTATTTATTAATTATTCCTCATGGGGTTTCATGTTTTAATTAGAAATAACTTAATAAAATCAAGTTATTTCTTGTAGTGAAAGCAATTTTACTATGGTAAAATTGGTCTTACATGGTGTACTTCGATCCACTTAGTTAGATATGCCTAAGTGATCATTTTTTGGTGATAAAATATTTCTGCACAATGTACAAGCATTAGGAGAAAATTTTATCGCTGAAATACATTGTAAGAACACAATCATTAGACACTGAAGGGGAGTCAGAGGGAGAGAAAGACATAAATAAAGCAAAGGGGGGAAGGAATTTATGGGGGCGAGACCTATGAATTGATATAAGCCTCTGCTAGGTCCCTATAATACTAGTGTATCCCCTTATTGTTATTGTTGTTATAGCCCCATTGTTTTTTTTTGTACCCATGTAGTCCTCATATTATTATTATTGTGCCCCATAGAAGGCCACTATTTTTATTGTTGTGCCCTTACATTGTTATTGTTATGCCGGCTAGGATTATATGGTGACCCATTGGACTTCTATATATTGAAATGAGATTTTTTCATTTGTATCATCCAAGAATTGTTCATTTATGTAATGTAAATGATTTTTTTGCCTCGAAGAGGCTTATATATAAATTGTTGATCTATATTTTCTTCTATTCTATGAGATGGTTTCATAAAATTTGGTATTAGAGCTTTGGATTCTAGGGTTTCGCTAATGCATAGAGGTCATCTTGGAATTTTCGTTATAACTTGTTTTTTATGCGAAGGTTTAGAAGCTAAAAAAAAAAACCCATTTGAGTTGAAATCCCGAGGAATGTTGGGTAACAATTTCAGACCTTCGCTCACAATATCTTCAAAGATATGATCTATGGAAGTTAGGGTTTTCGCAGGCTCCATAGTTTCACCTCAAATAGGTGACCGGGGGAAAATCATCATAACTTCTGTTTCAAGCATCAGATTGGAATTCTATAAAAATTTCCCGAAAGTGCACAAACCATAGTTTCATCTGTATCAATTTTAGAGGTGAAGGTAAAAAAAAATGACACGTGTCATGCCATAAAATTTTGATCTACTGAACCAACCCATAATTGGGTCATTGCGGGAGATCAAACATAACTTTGTCTTGAAGAATCTAAATTAGGTCTGACCTGTGCATTGGAAAGAAGATGCAGAGGAATACGGAAAGACTAAATTTTAGATCTTACAGATATGAAATTAGGGAGATACATTAGTTTCAATATCGATCTCCTCAAAAGCAAGAAAAAGGTGTGTATTTTTTTTTTTTAAATCGCATCAGTATTGTTTGAAAAATCAGTTTGAAGTGATACCAAGGGAATATTGAAGCATATATATTAGTAATGGGTTCTAAAATTCCCAACTAGGAGAATTACACACCCATTAAGCCCTTATAAGGCTATACTATGATTCATGAAGTGGAAGAAGTGCAACATGATATATCAAAATTACAAGACCAAGTGCAACATATTTCGCTCTCGCAAATAGTAACAAAAATTGAAATGGAAGCTATGATGGATGGTTTGAAGAAGGACATGAAAGGAATGGAAACTAATATGGATGGTTTGAAGAATGGAATGGATTTTTTTAGGAATGACATGGAAGCTAAGATCGATGGTATAGAAGAAAAACTAAAATTATACATGGAATGTTGAAAGAAGGTTTGATAAAGTTTCTTCAAGAAATGATTCCTAATGATGGAAAGGTAGTAGAGGAAACTCATGATGAGAAAAAAATAAATGTTAATCATGATTTAATAAACTATAATTTTGGATTGAAGACCCACCATATTCCAAATATCGATATGAGGATGTTTGATGGCAGGGATCCCGTAACATGGATACTATAGATGGAGAAATATCTTGATCTCCATAATGTGAAAAACACATAAAAGGTACATATTCAAAATTTATATTTACAAAAAAATACATTTTTATGGTATCAATGGCTTTTCTCTCATAAACATATTTTCACTTGGTCAATTTATACGAAGGAAATGATAGAACATTGTGTTGATACAAATAGCAACACTTTCTTTAGCCAATTGATAAATCTCAAACAAAAGGGCTCAATGGTGGAGCACATTGCAGACTTCCAAAAATTTAATGTAGGAAACTGGGTATTTTTATGGCTACAACCATACAAAAAAATGTCCCTAAAGAAAACTAAGAAGGATAAAAAATTATCACCAAAGTATTATGGTACTTACAAGGTGTTGCAAAATATTGGTACGATGGCGTACAAATTGGAGCTTCCCTCATCTTCCTGAGTGCACCCAATTTTCCATGTTTCATGCTTAAAGAAGGTAGGTGACAAGCTCCCAATCCAAACAATATTTCCAAAAATTGATGAATAAGGAAAAATCATATTGGAACCTGAAGCACTCACAAAAACGAGAACTTGACAGCTATGAGATCAATCAATTTCAGAGTATCTGATCAAGTGGAAGAAATTATCTGTTGAATATTCGACATGGGAGGTGTTAGCACTGAAAATTTTAATGGTGTAATCACCATTATGTCACTGTTTTGAAATTTTTATTCTGTACTAGTCCATGTCCAAAGTTTGAGTCATTTCCAATAAAAGATAAAAAAGAGTCCCAACATCAAGGTATTTTTAACTGAATAGGTTTCATAGTGTTTTAGAGTCCTAAAATAAGTTAAAATCTCTATTTTGACTTATGTTAGTGTTGAATGTTAGTCAATGTTTGGGTAATAAAATTGCAGTCATATGGTCTGGAATAATAGCTACCTTTGTTACAAATTCATTGTCAAAACAGTAATACAGTGAAGGGCAGCTATTTCTCAGAAATGGAAGTCATATATTCCACATAGTGAAAATTGTAGCTATTTCACTAATATTTTGGTTATCTCAGTAAAGAGGCTATATGTAAACAAGTAATCAGTTCTGAAGTAGGAAAATTAAGGCTTTGTGGAAACCATATTTCTTTAAAAACAAAGCGCAACATGCAGAAAACAAATTGACCAACAGAGCGGGAGATTGGGAGAAGATCAGCAGATAATTTTTAAAGGGAGCTTGCCAGGAATTAAACTAAGGAATGAAGTGATGGAGAAGAATTGAGTGTAGAATGAGTGGATGACCAAGATCCAATTGTAGATTCGGAAGGAAAGAAACCGACGGCTGAGATTAAAGTGCAGATGGAGCGATTTCACAAATCACACTTTTCAAATTTTACTGTTAAAGGCGATGGCATGGTATGTTAAGTTATTTTCGATGCAATGAGGTGAAGGGAGGGCAAGGAAGACCATCATATCTGGGCAGCAATCAACAGTGGAGATTAAAGTGTAGATGGAGTGATTTCGTAAATTGCATTTTTTAAATTTTATCGTTAAGGGGATTGTGTGGTATGTTAAGTGATTTGCGTTGTGATGAGACGAGGGGCACATGGCGGCGTAGTGCACCAGCATGATTGCACAAATCGCATAGTTTATGGTTTAGCCATTAGCAGTGTTAAGTTAAATTTTCAGCCGGTCGATCTGTGATTGTTTCTGATTCGTCACGAGGTTGTGGGGCCCAAGAATGACGATTTCATGTGTAATGCATGTTAAATTATATTTTTGTGCTAAATCAAGGTTTATACAAGGAATAAAGTATGGTACGAAGAAAGGACATGTAATGATAAGGTGGAGGTGTGAAGCTTAGTGGAATGACTTGGTGCTGGCTTTTGAATCATTTCAAAAACATGTCGTTACTCCTTGTCATAATAATATACATGAAATTAGAGAAGAGATCTCAGTGAACACTCAACCTAAGGCTTTTGTGTATGATACAGGTAAACAAAGAACAATCCTCCAGCTAGAGGTCTTAGGTGTCAAAGCAAGTAGTCTCATTTTTTGTGGATAACATTGCAACTATAGTTCAACAGTTGAATTCATGATCAACTTAGCTGTCGGAAAATGGGGAACGGAGGAAAGGTAAATAGGTCAGAGCTTGCTAACAAAATATTTGTGGATGCATGGGAAAAATAAAAATTCAAATATGTAGGTTGGTATAAATTCCTTCAGAAGTTTTTTGGGGAGAACGTGGCACTGGATCAAGCTTTCGCTGAGTCTTTCGATGGTGAAAATGTTAGGTTAGGTAGAAAATAATTTAGCATTTTCGAGGCTATCATAGCCCATGCAACCCAGTCTTCTGCAACTGATGAAAATTGGTTTAAAAGAAAAACGCTTCTTGAAGAAGTAAGTTAATACCTTAAGCCTGAATATGCTTATATGAAATGGAAATCAACTACTCATATTTGTTGTTTCAAAGTCGAGTGGGAAAATGTTATTACCTTAGTACATAAATACATCACATGCGCATGGAGGTTTTCTTCTTTTCATCATTATCAGTTGAGATTCCTGACCCTCATATTAGGAGAAAAACCTCTAAACCTACCCTATTTTCTATACAAATCTCTGATTAAAATGCCCCTCAAGCTACAGAAAAGTCCAAACTATTCCTTACATAATTTGTATCATAGAGGGCTAATTAAAATCTTAGTTTTCTATCATCTCAGAAAGAAGAAAATTACTTGGGATAGATTTTTAAGAGAGGGTGGGTTTGGCAGTATTAATTCCAGAAGAAAGGTAGGGATGCCAAAGAAGAAAGATATCCATGAGCAAACCAGTGCTCCCCCTATTTCACAAAGTTCAATATCTTCTCCTAAGAAGCCCATGTCAAAGAATAAAGAACAAATTGCCTCCTCTTCACAAAGCCAACATAAGAAGAAAATTTTCATGGCAGAAGAACCAATGGAAGTCAACCGTAGGATTTTTTCACCTAAGCCTATTTTCTCACTAGTGGAAGTCAATTGTGGTACAAAAATTTAAAGCCATATTCCTGAGTCATATCATCAAGTGCAACCAAACAGTGGCACATCTCTCACTGATTCCACCCTCTCACAAGTTTTGAATTCTCTCAAGAAAGGGAAACATAAAATGAGAGTCTACCATAGAAGTAGAGCCTACTTTAGCTAAATTAGTATCCTCCATGCATTCTTAGATCAATAATAGGAAGAAAAATGTGATACATTCCTATTCCTCATTTGAAGAAAATAGTGATCTTGATTACACAGAGTCAGAAGATGAAGAGGTGGAATCTAGTAAATTTATACATGGAGAAACGAAGTCCAAATTCATTCCTGATCCCTATGTCAAAATACCTCATACTAGACCAAGAAACAGACTCAAGCTAAACAGCAAGCTGATTTCCAATCCTAAACTAAGAGATGAAATTATCAACATTGAAGAAAGCCCAAAAGACAAATTTGAAAGGAAGAAGAAAGCTCAGTCAAACAGCTAAGCATAGAAAAAGAGGTTTGATAAAAGGGTGACTAAAGAAGAAGCCATAAGAATATTTTCTTCTATTCAAGACCTTTGATGAATAAATAACAGGGCTAACTTGAAAGAAAATATTGGGTCAATTTTCCATGTTTTCCGGTTATTGCTACCTTTTCTGCAAAAGTAGCAATTATTTTGAAATATCAGCATGTGATGGAAATGGGCTACTTTTTCTTTTGAATCATGATGTTAACATTAAACAGATGAATTGAATAGGTTATTAAGTTGAAATGGATGCTTCCAGGTGTCTTATATCCAGCCTTCTCCGAAATATCATGTTTCTATTTTGAAGGAGACAACCACATGTCATTCCCACTATTTCTGCACTTTTTGTTGAAGATTGGTTATGCTAAAACATAAGAGTGGTATTCTAATAGGCTGTCGCCTCATGCAACCATTTCATAGTGGCAGAATTCGTCATGCGTACATGATGTTTATCTTTTTTTTAATGTAGCACTTTGTAATTAAGAATAAGGGATAAGCCTCACCTCTTGCACGAGGTTGTGATGACTTTTGAAACAAATGTAGCTTTTTCTGTGGAAGATGACAACATATTTTGTATATATATGCCAAACTGATATGAAGTTAGGGTTGGTTGGTGGTTATATAATTTTGAATTATATGAACTATAATCGTTTTTGCAAATGAAATGGAATAATACTACTAAGGACTTATTATCAATTTGTTGTGTGTATTACCTACTTTACTTGTGTTTCCATATCTCCTTTCTTCCAGTTCCAATTTTCAAATCATCATACGGTTATGTGTTTTTATAAGTCTCTTAAGCTTGTTATGTGTTTTATCATTTTTTTTTAGTCTCAGTCATTGAGAATTACTGATAAAATCTATATTATAACAATGGAATAAAATCACTCATGATAGTTAGTATTCATGATATTTCAGTGAGAATCTTGTCATGCTAGAAATAGCTCTCTCCCAATGGAATATTTTTAAACTACTAATTTTGTGAATTTATACTAAATTAGTATATTTTTGTTTTACAGACCTATTGATTCTTCTCTCATCTTACAATTTTCTCTCCTCATAGACTACAAACTTGCACCTTGCTACCACATCAAGTTACAATACCCTCATTAGTAGAACTGTGGATTTGACTGAAATCTCTTTTCAATGAATCAAAGTTTGTACCACCTACCAATCTCACAATTTTTTTTGTTAAATTGATTTATAGTTTAATATGTGTCTGGTCAAGTTCTTGCTATAGTCCAAGTGTTGATTCCAACATCAACATATTTTGGTGCGTCTGCTGGGAGACGAAGGCCTTGTAACGAGGTATTCTCCCGAGTCTATTGTTATGAATGGATGATAATCGGTTCTTAAGGGTGAACAAGATTGTTGACTTGAAGATGACTACAAATTACTTCACCTGGCGACTCCACAAAGAGGAAGAGGGGTTTCAAGACCTCCTTCTATAATGAGGAATCATAGATCTCCAACAGTGACCCGAGTTGCTGACCCAGAGAAAATCATCAAAGATGCTAAAGGAAAAAAAGATCAGTTGAAGCCACATCTCAGTTAGTGAATAAGGTACACAAAAAGTATGTTAGAAAGCAAAAGGTACTTTCATATACTTTATAATCTAAAGTGGTTTTAGTTTCAAAATATTCTGCTGAAAAATCTCAAGGTGAAGCTACTCCCATAGAAAATAAAGTGGATGTTGTTAACCTAGGCTCAGCTGAAATTTTTTCTTACTCATCACCTAGTAAATCTAGAATAATTATTGTTCTAGTCAAAGAAGGAGAAAATTAATTTCTAAGTGTTGATAAGAAATCAAAAGATTTTGTGTTGACTGAAGGGGATTTAGGACAAGTATTCGCTATTGCACGTTTTCTTGATAGGGATATTTTTACTAAATAAGACTTCAAGTCTATTTTAAATTTCCTTTGGACTCATCCTAAATACCAGTCTCTTGTCACCCCTAAGCAAGAATATTTTCCTTTCTCTCCAAATCCAGCTGTTGGGTCATCTTCCTCTCATCCACTTGAAGAGACTATACCTGAAGGTCTTACATTTAACATACCTATTTTCCTTACTCAGCAAAATAAATCTGAATTAACTCCATCCCCTCAAGAGACAACTGTAGATTCTGAATTTTCTGCTGAAGGAGAAGTCAATACATCCTCTGTTCATATTTTTGAAAACCCACTCTTATCAGTTCCAAAGCCTGAAAAATCATCTCAAGGCCCTCAATTTTATGTTGTCCTAAATCAGAATCAAAATTTTCCACTTGTAATTCCTATTTCCAAAACAACTACATCAATTGTACATCAGAAAAATATGTCTAGTCAAGGCTCTTTGTTCAGAGTTTGGATGGTGAAGCCTGAAAACGGTTTATAATTTTGGCTCCAAATTCAATAACATGAATTGATGAATTAGAAGAGATATTTTTGAAGCATTGGGGTGATAGGAAAGACTACGTCTATTATCTTATAGAATTTGGAACTTTGAAGAAGAAGGTAGATGCGTCATTAGCTGATTTTAATAAGTGGTTTAATAAGATTTATCAGAAAATTCCTGAAGAAATTAAAACTACTAAAACTACATCTATGATAAATTTTCAAATGCTTTATATTCTGAGTTTGCTTTATGGTTGAGGGTTGAAAAATCACAAACACTGAAAAGTATGCAAGAGGCTGCAATTGGAGTAAATTCAAATCTCATGGCTTCTAATAAATTAGAAATGGAGGAATAAAAGGAAAAAGACAAAAAGAAGATGAAAGAAGAAAAACATTCTTCTTCTAAGTCTCTTATAGCAGGAGAAAAGATTGACCAAATGTCCAATTTGATCAAGTAAATTTCCTCTAAGATGTCAAAATCAGAGGTAGAAAATAAACCAGTTGCAAGAGCCAATAAAAAAGAATCTAATAGAAATAAAGCTCCCTTTGGGAGGCCTTTTCAGCCTTAAAAAATCTTATAATGCCCAAAGAGGACTATTGATTATCAAAATGTTCAGCCTCCTTTGAATATTTTTTCTAAAGAAGAACATCAAGGAAATGAGGAAGAAAATGAAGAAATAAACCATGTGGGAGAAAATTCACAGTAAACATGTTTGACATTCCAGGAATATGAAGGTAGATAATGATATTTTTTGTTTTCTAATGATATGAATGCCCAAATTTATGCATAGAATGATAAAAAACAACAAGAATTAAAAAAAAAAAAAACTACCCTTTGAGGTCCAAAGGTCCTGTTCAGCATCCTCAACAAAAATTAGATTCAGATAAACATGTTGCTAAATAGAAGGCGAAGGTAAATGAGGATCCTCCACCTCAAATTCTACTCCAATTGTAAAACTTACAGTAGAGAACAAGGAATTAACTCCAATTTATCTTAGTTTCAAATCTGAATTGAATAGAATCAAAATTTTAGTTCCACTCCTAGAATTATTAAAAAATCCAACTTATAAAGAGTATTTCAAGAGTCTGTTGTAGCCTCCTCTTGCTCCTGATTCAGTCAACCTTGAGGATAAGCATCCCACTATTTATCTAGGTTGTCATGTCCAAGACCAAAATGATGATAACTCACCACTTTTCTACCTGTCACTCAATATACATGACAAATTGCTGCATAATTGTCTGTTAGATTCTAGAGCCTCCCACAATGTCATGCCAAAGAAAGTGGTGGATGAATTGGGATTAGAGATCACCAAGAAATACCTTGACCTTTACACCTTCGAATACAAAAAATTTAGGTGTCTAGTAGTGATTAAGGATTTGGTTGTTTCCCTTACCCAATTGCCTATGAAGAGCTTAGTGATGGACATTGTGGTTGCCAACATTCCTTCTAGATTTGGGATGTTACTTTCCAGATCTTGGTCTAATAAATTGGGAGGTACGCTCCAGATGGACATGTCATATGCTACCATCCCAGTATTTGGACGGGAATTCAGAAGGTTGTATAGGGAAAATCAAATGGCCTACATCATTAGTGATCAACAAAATACATCAAACCATCCCATATATGCTGAAGAAAACGAATCAGGGTCATCAATTCTGCACCTTGCTACTAATGATAATGATTTCCAGCCTAAATAAGCGAAAAAAAAACACTCTCAAGGTACAAATGAGCAGCATTCAGAAGGAGGACAGATCTGGAAATTGTACTTTGATGGAGCCTCTTCAAGAGAAGGATAGGGAGCTAGTGTATTCCTCATTTCTCCTACTCAGCAGAAGGTGACCATATCATACAAACTATAATTTTCTACCACTAACAACACTGCTGAGTATGAAGTACTTGTGTTGGGTATGAAGGAAACGAAATATTTGGGAGCAGAATAGCTAATTGCCTTTGATGATTCAGAGTTGGTGATTAAGAACGTGAGAAACAATTACCAAGTAAAAAATTCCAAATTGAAGAATTATATGAATGAATTCTGGGATTTTATTGAGCATTACTTCTTAGCATTTAATATAAGTTTTATCACTGGAGAAGAAAATCAAATTGTTGATTCACTAGCCATTGCTGCTAGTAATTTCAAAATTCCTCTAGATGTCAAGGCGGTCTATGATGTTCAAATAAAAAATAGACCTTCAATTCCTGATAACATCAAGAACTGGAAATTATTTGAGGATGACAGGGATATTAAAAAAAATTTAGAGTCTGTAGAAGAGCTTATAGACATACAAATTGATGATGAGAAATAAATTGTTGAAAACCAAAATAACAACCCTTTTAAGAAAACTATGGCTAGGAAAAACATTATAGATCTGAAAACTAATTTTATTCCTAAGGTTTTAGTTCCTTTAGAAAGGTTGTTTGATAATAATGATGTTTTTCTCAAGCCTGAAAGAAAGGTCGATGGAGAGAGTACAATAGAATGTAATATTGGTATAGAAGTTCAACCAAAATTAGTCAAAGTGTCCAAATTCCTTCCTCTGGAAACCAGAACAAGATTTATCAAACTGCTAAAAGAATTTTTTGATATTTTTTCATGGTATTATAGTGAGTTGAAAACTTATGATAAGAGCATAATGGAGCATAAGATCCCTATGAAAACAGATGCAAAGCTTGTAGCACAAAAAATCAGACATATCAATCCCATGCTCCTCCCAACCATTGAGAAAGAAATAAAAAAATTATGCGAAGCAAAGATAATTCTGCCTTTGAGATTTTCTAACTAGGTAGCTAATATAGTCCCAGTTAGGAAAAAGAATGGAGAGATAAGGATTTGCATCGATTTTCCCAACCTAAACCGTTGTTCATTTAAAGATAACTATCCACTACCTAAGATGGATTATATCTTGCAGAAGGTTGTAGGATCCAAAATATTGTCAATGATTGATGGCTTTTCAGGGTGTAATCAGATTTCAGTTGATAGGAAAGACAGAGAAAACACAACATTTACCACACCTTGGGGCACATTCATGTACAATAAAATTCCATTTTGTTTGATGAATGCAGGTGGAACCTTTCAAAGGGAAATGGATATTTCATTTGTGGGAGAAAAGGACAGATTTTTGCTCATCTATTTGGATAACATTACAGTTTTTTCAAAATCTGATGAATATCTCTTGAAACATTTGAAGCAAGTTTTTGATAAATGCAGAAATTTTGGTTTGTCCTTAAACCCAAAAAAGTCATCTTTTGTTGTCCAACAGGGTAAGTTATTGGGACATATTGTAATAGAAAGTGGCATCTGTTTTGATCCGGGAAGAGTAGAATTTATTCAGAATATTTTCTTACGAAGGAATAAAAAATAATTGCAGTCATTTTTAGGGAAAAACAATTTTCTGAGGCATTTTGTTCCCAACTTTGCAGAGTTGATCAAACATATAGATGTATTGCTAAAAAAAATGCAGAATTTAAGTGGAGAGATGAAGCAAAGAATTATTTTTCAGTAATTAAGTCTGCCTTGATTGAAGCACCAGTTTTAATTAGTCCTGATTTTGAAAGATATTTTATGATTTTTTCATATGCTTCAGAAGGAATAATTGTGGTTGTCTTACTACAGAATAACAAGGAGGGTTTGCAACCAATTTCATTTTTCAGTCGTTATTTAGGAGATGTTGAATTAAAATACAACTTGACTGAAAAACATGCATATGCATTAGTTAAGGCTTTGAAGTCTTTTCGATTTTATGTGCTGGATTCAAAAATAATTTATTGTGTACCCGATATCACTGTTAAAGATGTATTTTTGCTGCTAGATACAGATGGAAGGAGAGGACGATGCCTGACCAAAATTCTAGAATTTGATGTTGAGATCAAACCAACTAAATTGATAAAGGGTCAGGGCTTGGCTCGCTTGATAGCTGAATCCAACTGCAAGGATTTAAACTTGAATGTGGAGGAAGCTAAAGAAGAAGATGGAGAAGGTACTACTAATTATCCTGAAATATTTAATTCATATTGGTACAAATATATATTCTACTTCTTGTTAAATTTCAACTGTCCACCTGAAATGGAGAAGTTTAAAAGAAGAGATTTTAAATTGAGAGCTATGAAGTATTTAATTTTGGAAGACCATATTTATTGGAAGGATCTTGTTGGAGTCTTTTTAATATATGTATATGAAGTAGAATCCCAAGAGATTATGACAGAGATACATGCAAGAGTGTGTGGAGGGCATTTATATTGGAAAACCACTGCAAAAAAAATCTTAAGAGCTGCCTATTATTGGCCAACTCTTTTCTCTGACTCTTTTGTCAAAGTTAGGAGTTGTGTCAAATGTCGGAAATTTGTTGGTAAACATAAATTTCTACCATTACCTCTCATTCATATTTCAGCAAATGTTCCTTTCCAACAATGGGGGCTATACTTCATCAGTGAAATTCATCCACCTTCATCCAGACAACATAGATGGATTCTCACAACTACATATGATTTCACCAAATGTATTATTTACCAACTAGGAATGTTAATGATACGGAAATTATCAAATTTCTATTGGAAAATATTATGTTAAGATTTGGTTGTCCACAGAAATTAGTAACTGATAATGAATTGGCCTTTAAGTCTGCTAAGATGTACAACTTTTGTCAACAATATGGGATTGAATTGACTCATTCCACACCTTATTACCCTCAATATAGTGGATTGGATGAGTCATCCAATAAAATTTTGGGAAGGATTATTAAAAAAATGGTGCCTGAAAATAAGAGGAATTAGGACACTCCGTTGATACATGCTCTGTGGGAAGATAGAGTAAGTGGTAAAAATTATATTGGAGTGTCTCCATTTCAACTTGTATATCGTAGTGATGTTGTAATGCCTTTGCAATTAGCTCTTCCTGTGATGAAGTTCCTACAAGATGAAGTTGATCATGAAAACCCAGTCCAAAGGAGAATGCTACAGTTGATAGAGGCACACCAAAACAGAGAATCATTATTGGAAAAAGTTTAGAAATATCAGGCTAAAGTCAAATCTGTTTTTGATAAAAGAGAAAATCATCAGTTGTTTCACGAGAATAATTCGGTGTTGTGTTGGGATGCTAGAAGAGAAGACCATGGAAAGCATGGTAAGTTCGACAACATGTAGTTTGGGCCATTTAGATTTGCTGAAGTTTTGGAGAATAATACTTTTATGCTCAAACATATGGATGATGATCAACTGACTGGAGGCTCAGTCAATGGTCATTTTCTTAAGAAGTTATTTACTTACTTAGTTATTTAAATCACTGCATTGTAAATATCTAGTGTGATGTGTCAATAAACTCCATGCCCAATGGTAGTTATGTCTGTATATATCGTCAGTCTTGAGTCTAGTATGTCAATGGTCAATCCTAGTCTTTATTTTCAATAAGTCTCTTAAGTTTCAAGAGTTTTTGAGGTACTGAGTCTACATTCCTTGAAGCCTCACTGGGAGGACTTCATCCCCAATAGGAGCCACTGTTAGCATTGAAAATTTTAACGGTGTAATTTCCATTGTGTCGTTATTTTCAAATTTTTATTGTGTACTAGTCCATGTCCAAAGTTTGAGTCATTTCCAAAAAAATTTAAAAAAGAGTTCCAACATCAAGGTATTTTTAAGTAAATAGGTTTCATAGTGTTTTAGAGTCCTAAAATAAGTTAAAATATCTATTTTGAATTATGTTGGTGTTGAATTTTAGTCGATGTTTAGCTAATAAAATTGTTGTCATCTGGTCTGGAATAATAGCTACCTTTGTTGCAAATTCATTGTCAAAACTATAATACAGTGAAGGGAAACTATTTCCTAGAAATGGAATTCATATATTCCACATAGTGAAAAGTGTAGCTATTTCACTAAGTTTTTTATTATCTCAGTAAATAGGCTATAGGTAAATAGGTAATTAGTTTTCGAAGTAGGAAAATTAAGGCTTCTTGGCAACTAGAGTTCTTTAAAAAAAAAGCGCAGCATGCAGAAAATAGATTGACCAACAGAGTGAGAGATCTAGAGAAGAGAAATAGAGAATGTTTAAAGGGAGCTCTCCATGAATTAAACTAAGGAAGGGAGTGACATAGAAGAACCAAGTGTATTACGAGCAGACAACCAAGATCTAATTGCAGATCCGAAAGGAAAGAAATAAAAGGCTGAGATTAAAGCGCAGATGGAGCAATTTCGCAAATCGCTATGGTATGTTAAGTGATTTGCATTGTAATGAGGCAAAGGGTGAGAAAGGAAGACTATCAGATCTAGGCATCGATCAATGGTGGAGATTAAAGCATAGATGGAGTGATTTCACAAATCACATTTTTAAAAGTTTATCGTTAAGGTGATTGTGTGGTATGTTAAGCAATTTGCGATGTGATGAGGTGAGGGGCACATGTTGGCATAACGCACCAGCACAATTTTGTAAATCGCATAGTTTATAGTTTAGCCATTATTAGTGTAAAGTTAAATTTGCGAGCGACCGATCTACGATTTCTTCTGATTGGTCACCAGGTTGTGGGGCCCAAGAACCACGATTTCATGTGTAATACATGTTAAAGTATAGTTTTGTGCTACATCAAGGCTTATACAAGGAAGAAAGCATGGTACAAAGAAATCACATGTAATGATAAGGTGGACGTGTGAATCTTAGTGGGATGACTTGGCACTGGCTTTTGAATCATTTCAAAAAGGTTTCATTACTCCTTGTCATAATCGTAGACACGAAATTAGAGAAGAGAGCTCAGTGAACACTCAACCTAAGGCCTCTGTGTATGATATAGGTAAACAAAGAACAATCCTCCAGCAAGCAGTCTCAAGTTTCATGGACAACATTGCAACTAGAGTTCAACAGTTGTATTTGTGAGTAGTTTAGCTGTCAGAAAATGGGGAAAGGAGGAAAGGTAAATAGGTCCAAGTCTACTAGCACAAGATTTGTGGATGCACGGGAAAAATCACAATTAAAATCTACAGGTTGGTATAAATTCCTTCAGAAGTTTTATGGGGAGAAAGTGGCACTGACTCAATATTTCGCTGAGTCTTTCAATGGTGAAAAGGTCAGGGTAGGCAGAAAAACATTCAGCATTTCCAAGGCTATCATAGCTCGTGCCACCCAGTCTTCTGGAACCAGTGAACGTTGGTTTAAAAGCAAAACGCTTCCTAAAGAAGTAAGTTCCTACCTTAAGACCAAATATTCTCATATGAAATGGAATTCAATTGCTCATATTTCTTGTTTAAAATCCAAGTGGCAACACGTTATTACCTTAGTCCATAAATAAATCACATGCGAATGTAGGTTTTCTTCTTATCATCGTTATCAGTTGAGACTCCTGACCCACATCTCAGGAGATAAACCTTTGAACCTACCCTATTTTCTGTACAAATCTCTGCTTAAAATGTCCCTCCAACTACAGAAAATTCCAAACTATTCTTTACATAATTTGTATCATAGAGGGCTGATCAAAATTTTAGTTGTCTATCATCTCAAAAAGAAGAAAATTACTTGGGATAGATTTTTAAGAGAGGAAGGGTTTGGAAAATATTAATTCCAAAAGAAAGGTAGGGAGGCCAAAGAAGAAAGATATCCATGAGAAAACCAGTGCTTCCCCTACTTCAAAAAGTTCACTATCTTCTACTAAGAAGCCTATGTCAAAGAATAAAGAATAAATTTCCTCCTCTCCATGAAGCCAGTCTAAGAAGAAATGTTTCATGGCAAAAGAACCAGTTGAAGTCAACCCTGGTATTTTTTCACCTAAGTTTGTTTTCTCACTAGTGGAAGTCAACCATAGCACGAAAATTTCAAGCCAGATTCCTGAGTCATCTCATCAAGTGCCGCCAAATATTGGCACATCTCTCACTGAGTCCACCCTCTCACAAGTTTTTATTTCTCCCAAGAAAGGAAAAGAGAAAATGACAGAGTATACCATAGAAGCAGAGGCTACTTTGGCTAAATTAGTATCCTCCATGTTTTCTTCGACCAAGAAGAGGAAGAAAAATGAGATAAATTCCTATTCCTCATTTGAAGACAATAGTGATCCTGATTACATAGAGTCAAAAGATGAAGAGGCGGAATCTAGTAAATTTATACATGGAGGAAAGAGGTCCAAATTTATTCCTGATCCCTATGTCAAATGAACTCATACTAGACCAAGAAACAAACTCACGCTAAACATAAAGCTAATTTCCAATCCTAAATTGAGAGATGAAATTATCAACATTGAAGAAAGCCCAGAAGACAAATTTGAAAGGAAGAAAAAAGCTCGGTCAAAGAGCCAAGCACAGAAAAAGAGGTCTGATAAAAGGGTGACCAAAGTAGAATCCATAATAATTTTTTCTTCTATTCTGTTCCTTTGATGAATAAAGAACAGGGCTGACTTGAAAGAAAATTTTGGGTAAATTTTCCATGTTTTTCAGTTATTGCTACCTTTTCTGCGAAAGTAAAAATTATTTTGAAATATCAGCATGTGATTGAAATTGGTTACTTTTCGTTTTGAATCATGATTGTAACATTAAAAAAATGAAGTGAAGAGGTTATTCAGTTACAATGGATGCTGCCAAGTGTCTTATATTCATCTTTCTACGAAATATCATGTTTCTGTTTTGAAGGAGACATCGACATGTCATTCCCACTGTTTTTGCACTTTTTTCTAAAGATTGGTTGTACTAAAACATAAGAGTGGTCTTCAAATAGGCTTCCACCTCACACAACCATTTCTGAGTGAAAAACTTTGTGATGCCTTCATGATGTTTATCTTTTTTTTAATGTAGCACTTTGTAATTAAGACTAAGGGATAAGCCTCACCTCTTTCACGAGGTTGTAATGACTTTTGAAACACATTTAGCTTTTTCTGTTGAAGATGAAAGTATCATATTTTGTATGTATATGCCAATGTAATATGAAGTCAGGGTTGGTTGGTGGTTATATAATTTTGACTTATATGAACTATAATTTTTTTTTGTGAATGAAAGGGAATAATACTACTAAGGACTTATTACCAGTTTTTTGTGTGTATTTTCTACTTTACTTGTGTTTCCATATCTCCTTTCTTCAAGTTCCAGTTTGCAAATCATCATACTGTTGTGTGTTTTTATTAGTCTCTTAATATTGTTATGTGTTTTATCGGTTTTTTCTAATCTCACACTATTGGGCTAGAATTGTAATATACGTGTAAATTACACTTCCCTAGGTAGGTGTTAGCCTAGAACAATAGGTGAAAGACTATACTACCATTTCTCCTAACTAAAAACAGATACATAGAGAGGATTGGAGGCTTACTTGTTTCAGTCGCTTCCAAATGGATCCTTTCTGTCGCTTCTACTATAGCTTCAAATTCAAGCAGTTTGATGGGTGAATGCTTCATGCAAGAAAGAACACTGAAACAACAGAAGATGAAATAATAAAGATATCTATTCAAGCTAGTTAGCTAAATCAGTTAAGCATAAAATATATTCATCAACCAAGATCTTACAATATGGAAAATCAAAGTAAACATAGATGCACGTAGGGAAAAATAAGCAGTACTCTTTATTGATGATAGAAGGAGAGGTTAAAACCTAATTACTGAATTGAAGTGACCTTCCAGCAGAGTTCCCAAGTCTCATCACAACATAAATCTCTCTAGCAACAGCTCCACAAATCAAACTCTCTATTGAAAATTCTCCATCATTTCTCTACTCAAATTCTTCCTCTTCAAACAATTATATTTGTGTTCAATTTATAGATGAATTGTAGGTTGTTTTTTAATCAATAACATTCCAAAAATAGGCAAGACATGTTTCCAGTCATGTAGATTTCAAATGGACACTTGGATCCGAAGCTTGACACATGTGAACCCCTCTAGAAGACACTGGCCAAGTGGAGATTCCGGAACAATGAGAATTCGCTCCCAATGTTACCAACGCACCTTTGAATGTCAGGAAGTGCTCTGCATATCAGCCTTGAATGGGGCTACCTGCATATGCAATGCACTTAGGCCCTTTAGAGCTTGCGTTGGTGAGCTCTCATATGTTTAATAATAAGCTTCAAACCATGGAAAACCCTTGCTTGATGAAAGTCTTGTTTGATTCCTGTTGTTTCCTGTCTTAGGGAATATAACAATTGAGATGATAGGTAATGATAAAACCTTGATCATTGTTCCTGGAGATGATTCTTAGTTAACCAGTTCATTGGGAATGGTGCCCAAATTGACCTATAACAGCTTCCCCCTAAGGCATGAGATCCAAATAATAAGAACATTTTATTGAGATGCTTTACACTGCGATGAGCCTGGAAACAAAGTGGAATGTTCATCTGCATCAATATTACAATACATTACAACATGATATATCCTTTATTGATCATAATTGCTGAGGGTAGGCATTCCCATAGTCAGCACGTAAAACAATCTAATAACATGTGCATAATTCAGAAAGTCATCTACATTGGAATGTTGCCCAGATGCAGACAGGCCTACAGATATAGGACCATGCTTGGATGATAATCTGTATGTAAGGTCACTGTACAGATGATGTGTACAAAATCCTAAAATTGCAGCCCAGATGGCTGAAACTAGATCCGGGGTCTTCTTATCTCATTCACTCGATCATTCAGGTACAAGTCTAGCCATGTGAATATATGATTTGTCATCAAACATGGAAAGACATCATTTAATTACCAGCCAATGATGTGAGTTGTTAACAAACGCGAGAGAACCACCATTAATGTCAATGTCCCTCAAGGTATTGCAGTACATTTCGTAAGGCGTGAATAGATGATTTGATGTCGAACGCCAAACAAAATATTTCGGTCAAAAGTCTGGAAGTGGGGATCTTGTCGATGCTGTAACAGGCCTCATGGTACTAGAATCTAATTTTTCTAAGTGAACTTCCTGGATATTGATTTGTTTTTGACAAGAAGTCACCTTATTGGAAAACTGGAGTTACTGATTTTGGAGACAAGGGTATGACTTGATATAGCAATTTTCAGGGATGACGGTCATGAAAATGAAGGTTTATGAGTATTGTAGATGGATGAGTTCTTAATCACTAGATGAATTCTCTTGAACATATCGGCGACACTGTGATGAGTTGGCAACATTAACCCAAAACCAATGTGAAGGTATGATGAACCATGGGTGTGAATGAACCATCAAGATGATTACCCAACCCAAAAAGTCACGGACATGGAGTGAAAGAAGTGTCATGTTCAAGAGCGAATTGCTACCAAAAAGAAAATTTTCTTTCTTTTCCCAAATTTTCCTTGGTCATTTGTCGTCCAGTACCTCTTTATTTTTTAACAAGCTTGAGGAGGATAACATTTGCTTGATCTATAATTCAACCCTTTAGGCGAATAAAGTATTGCTATTTAATAATTTAACGAGTCTAGTGATGAATGAAACTCGATTCTTGCCATGATTAACAAGCCCGTCGATATTTTATGTTTTAACGAGCTTAACAACAGTGATAGCCCAGGGAGTGCGTTGGGCACAGTTGAAGTTTTTGGTTTTCATGCCGTGTCCAAAATTTGCCTAGTTTCTTGCAATGAATGGTATCTAATGGATCTTATGGTTTATTTTCAAGTTTCCATTGGGTTATAATGATGATTACATGGAGATAAAGAGAACATGAAGAACAATATATGATTGCCTTGAATGATCCAGGTACTGTAAGAGCTTTAAGAGATTGCAGGCTACTTAAGTACTTCAAGTTGTCGGGAATGAGGCAAAAAATAGAACTCCTAGAATTCCTTGTTCGAGCATGGGATCCGGCGAGCATGGGATCACATAAAGAATCAAGTGTTGTCCATAACAGTTGAGGATGTGTATTTTCTCACAGGTTTTTCGAGGAGAGGTTTGCCCATTTCACTCACAGGATCTACCGTTGGAGGAGAAACAGTAAGGGATTATTTTATGTAGTATTGCTATCCGAGGTTAGAACCTAGAAAATATGGAAAAATAAACATTCGTGATGTCAGGGATTTTCCTTTGAGGACCATCCTATTCACGATCGCTAAACTAGCTGGCACCGTTACACTCCATGTAGCGAACAGATCGTATATGCAGTACGCGCTGGAATGTTTAGAGCCAACAGTCTTCAACTTGTCTAAAGTTGTTCTATCTCAGATAAAGGAAAAAATGAATAAATAAAAGGGATGAAGGAAGAAAAATTTCAGTTATGGTTCCATCCTTATCTCTTTTTCTTTGGAACGGATTCCACTGATGCAGCCACAACATGTAACATTGGATATATCCAGTCCTAGAGATCCTTGAATGCAGATATGGGTAGAACTCATGGGTCGGCATTTAGGCCAATCGATCGTTGTGTTCTCAACTGCATTCTTCGCCTTGTTTTGGCGACAGATTGTCGCCATCGATGATTATGCATACGCAGGCATTGACTTCTGAGGAGATCCAGATCTAGTTTTACCAGGAGGCACTCAGTGGGGTGCAATAGGTAAGATTGATTTGACCATATTTTTTTATTTTTATAAGGTTTATACAAATGTTTTTTTTTTTTATTTCTTTCCAAGTCTAAACTAAATGTTTAATGTAATGCAGATATTGGTCATGTTCAACCAGTAGAGGAACTAGAGCACGAAGCAGATGCGCTAGCAGAGAGGGTTGTCGGGAGAGCAGTCCTTCAGGACCTTGATATGGCTGAGACTCTTGCTAAGCTCCAACAGCACATAGAGGGGTTTACCTTCAGGATTTCGGATTGCCGGATCGAAGAGCTTCCCATGCGATTGTAGCGACACGCAATTGGGGTTCCTAACCGTTGGATGTGGTTGCTCCGTAGGATTGCTAGATCTATAACGTGCTATCATGAGCACCACTAGTTTACTTATGAATTTTGCATACATTTTGAGGTCATATGACCAACGTGTCTTGGGAATTTTTTTTTTAAAATACCTATAACTATCTATCTATATGTTTTCATAGTTTTTCCTATGTTTAATGCGCAATCCTATTCAATGATGTGAATGTTTTCTTTACGTATGTCGCAAATTTTTGTCTAAAACTTTATTAGCTAATGAATCAATTAAAGTTTCAGATTTCTGGAAATGTGTTGATATTGAATGAAATCAAAATGTCTCTCCAAAAGTCAAACTCTTAGGAACAATCTAAGAAGTGTTGGATTTCTAAGAGTATAAATACTAGTAAGTTGTATTACAACAAGTTGTGAGTCTAACATTATGATTATGCGGTTAATACCAAATGAAATGGCATCAGAGAGAAGCTCGATCAACGTGCGCTTAATACCAAATTAAATGGCATCAGAGAGAAGTTCAATCAACGCGCTATACTCAGTAATATTATTCATCGATCTACCGATACAAATCCCTTGAAAACTCACTAACTCGCCGTTTGAAGTGAAAATGGCTCACACTGCAGAGGATAGATTCTGCATACTACGAATAGCACCATCAGCATATCCAACAAATGGTTCTGAAAATTCAGTCATCTGCGATGAAATGTAAAGCGGATTACTAACATCAAAAAAACTCTAAAAGAAAAATTAAGATAGCGAATTCAGATAAAAAACATATAAACAATATAATACAAAAAATTACTACGCTCGTGATTAAGCATAGTAACATTTCAAATACAACACATTTCTAAGTTGTGCCAATGGAATCCCATTGTAATCTACTAACTCGTAGGCACCCTTAGCAATAACTCTTTTGACAATATAGGGGCCATGCCATAATGGCTTGAATTTCCCTGTACCCATTACATCAGCTTCTTGGTCATAAAGAAGGACTAAGTTGCCCTCTGAGAAGATGCGAGGCTAGAAATTTTTGTCATATTGCGCCTTTATACGTCTCTTATGCACTTCTTTGGCCAATTGGGCTTCACGACGCGTTTCATCTAGATGGATGAGGTTAAGGAGACACGCTTCTTCTTCTGAGGTGTCAGGTAACAAGTCTATCACGAGTTTTAACAATGATATTTAATATTGGATTGGTAAGATAGCTTCCAGACCATACACCAATTGAAAAGGAGTGAATCCGGTCACGTTTCTCACTGAGGTTCAATATGCCCACAAAGCAGAGTACAGGATCAAGTGCCAGTTTCTTTTACGGACTCCTATCATTCGTTTAAGAATTTTGTTAATAGCCTCAACTTGTCCATTCGATTGTGGATAATAAGGAGTAGAATTATCATGTGACAATCCTAACTTGGATGTCAATTCAGACATCATATGGTTGCGAAAATGCTTCCCATGATCCGTAACTATAGCCTATGGGACCCCAAACTGTGCAATGACGTGATTGAAGAAAAACAATGCAACTATTTGTCCTGTGTTATTGAATGTAGGCATCACTTCGGCCCATTTGGTAGAATAGTTGACTACGAAAATAATATAACCATGCCCCTCAGATGAAGGAGGGTTACAGGTCATGAAATCGATAACCCATTTCGTAAATGGTCCAGCAGAGACAACATGATGCATTGATATTGGTGGTTTGCGGATTTTACAGTCATATATCTGGCATGCATGACAACTTCTGACTATGAGGATACAATCTCGGAAAATAGTAGGCCAAAAGTAACCGGAGCAGAGTATATTTTGCATGGTTGCATAACCAGATAAATGTCCACCACAAGCCCCGACATGGAAATCATTTAACACTTTTTCGGCCTCCTCATGAGTGAGGCACCTCCTTAAAATGGTATCGACACCACGACGATAAAGTGTATCGCTGACAATCAGATAATCTTTGGCTTGGTATCGAATACGTCACTGATCAGAGCAAGAGTTATTAGGTCGAAAAGTTTGGGTTTGGAGATAAATGATGAAATCTCCATACCAGGGATCAGATGATCCGATCAGAAACAGAGACTCATATGGAATAGATGGTTCTGACATAGTTGTAGTACTATCATAGGGAAGGTCACAAAGAAGCTCAGCCAAAACTAAAGACTTCTTTGTCTTGGATTTGATGAATTCCAAATCAAATTCCTACAAAATGACAATCCATTTTGAATATTTCCCCCCCAGCAGTTGACGTGATAATATGTAAGTCATGGGGTTACAATTCGAAACTATTGTTGTTTTTCAGAGCAGGATATAATGGCGAAATATTTGGATAGATTGAATAGCTGCCAAGGCAAGATTTTCCATGTATGAGTACTTAACTTCCGTATCATTGAGATTATGACTCAAATAATATATCAGATGTTCAATTCCATCTTCTACTTGGACCAAAACCATAGCAATGGTCGTTTCAGCTGTGGCGATATATAGGAAATAATCATTTTGATAATTTGGATGATACATTAATTACACTCGGACAAGATGGTCCTTAACAACATCAAAAGAAGCTTGCACAACTTGGTCCCAATGGAAGGGAACGCCCTTTTTCAAAAATCGAGTAAATCCTTTAGCCATTTCGGCGTAGTATGGAATGAACCTTCTCAGGAACTTAGCCTTTCCTTGAAGTTTTTGTATCTGAAGTAAGTTTTATGGTGCAGGAAAATCAAGAATGGCATGTACCTTTAGTGGTTCTATTCAAATTCCTTCTTTTGAGACTACGAATTTGAGCAATCAACCATAACCAACACAAAACACACATTTGTGCGGATTGAGGCATGTCTTGTAGTGTCGACATCGTAATAAAATGGCTCTCAAATGCATCAAGTGATCATTCCATTTTCGTGAATGCGCTGGTAAATCATCTATATATGGTTGAAAAATGTGCTTCATGTCGTTGAAAGCATAATCCATTGCTCTCTGAAAAGTTTCCCCAATGTTCTTTAAACCAAACGAAAGTCTCTGATATGCAAATGTGCCCTAGGGATAGATAAATGTCATCTTATGGTGGTCATCTGGGCGGATATTGATTTGATTGTAGCCGGAAAAATTTTCACATCCAACACAATCGTCAATAATCTAGTCGATAAAGGGAGTAGGATAGTTATCTTTTGGACAAGCATGATTAACATCCCGATAATCGATGCACACTCTAATAGTTCCTTGTTTTTTCATAACAGGAACGATATTTGAAACCCACTTAGTTAGCGGAACAGGGTAAATGAAACCAGCACACAAGATTTTTTCAACTTCTGCTTTGATGGCAGCGGATTTCTTCAGATGAACAGGACGAAGCCGTTAACACACCGGTTTGACATCAGGATACATATTAATAGTGTGTTCAACTATACTAGTATCTATGCCTAGCATTTCCTAGTAAGACCAAGTGAATATGTCATGAAATTCATGAAAAAGATAGCGATATGAATCAAGTTCTGATGGAGAACAAGATAAACTAACACGAATATTTTCTACAATGCCAGGTTTTGTCGAAATATCGATAGAAATTGTTTCTTCGATATTTGATAAGTTTCCCTCATAATCAATTGCATTAATCGGAAAAGAATTCGAAAAGAAATTTTGAATGGATAGGTGATATAGTTCACTAAGGTTTTTTATTCATAATATGGAAGATGGGAACGATGATGATAATCTTCCCATGGTTCTTCATCTGCCATCATTGCTTCCAAAATATTTTCATCTGTAAATTTTTTTAAGGAAAATAGATCAGATGGAGTACCAAAATCTAATGAACGATCAACCCAAACACTCGGTGATGCTGATTTCGGATTTTCCGCCCAAGAGAAATAGATTGATTGCTATGCCAGCTCAATAGGGCTGGGCGGTAAAACATCATCAAACGTAGAAATATCAGAATCACCCATACTCTTCCTTAAGCCAGATAGAGTGGAAGAGATCATGTAGCAGGTCTCTATACTTGCAATTTCTGCCGACATCACAGGTGGTGGTAATGCAAAGGTTCCCATAAGAGTGGAATCCTTTAAGAGTCCCACACCAATGTTCTAGATTTCTAGTTGGGGTAAGTGAATATACAGAACGCTTCCAGTTACCTACGAAGTGTAGGAAAAAAAGGATAATTGATTAATGACTGTGATAGTACCTTTATTAGGAAAGGCAACCATTCTAAAATATGTAGAAACAATAGCAGTAATTGCACATACCCATGGTATTCCGAGTAAAATATTATATTCAAGGGGTCCGTCAACAACCTCAACATCAATACTTACTTTTTTCGCCCTAATTCAACTTGCAGGTTATTGATAATACCACAAGGTTTATATGTTCTTCCATCAAAAGCCTTCAACGTCGTTGTTGATTGCGATAATTGCGACGAACCAAGTGAATTCCAATATTTTAGAGCCATAATGCATGTAGATTCTCCCTCATCAATAATAGTGCGATGAACAAGGTGATTGAGAATATTTACTTGGATGGAGAATGCCAATTCGGCTGGTAGCTGCGGCACATAGCCCATATGATTAAATACAACAAGATTAGAATCAGTCAGATCAATTCCACGAATGGATGACAATAAAGCTTGCTTCTGGGAGGGAAAATTTTGTAATACCTAAAGAGTAGACATAGCTGAAGGTGATTGAGCCAAATATTCAACTATATTATAATTTTGAGCAGCTCTTGCTCTAGGATTATATGTCGATTTATGAATTACTCCCTTCGGTGGCTTAATTGTCAATTCAAGAATAACAGGAGGTGGTACTGATTCATTAGATGGACTTTTTGTCGAGGTAGTAGGTTGATCAATATCCGGACTACCATAGTATTTATTCTATGTCGACACCAAAATATCTTGTGAAGGTTTTGTATTGGATAACATTAACACTTGGGAACTAGGAGCTGGATCCGTAGCAACCAAATTTGTGTCTGAATTTGGAAATGGGTCTGTCAACATAGCTAATGCATGAGAATTCTTACAGATTATCCCTAACAAAATGTTCCTCGTTACATATTATGCATGGATAATGAGGTTTCTGTGGTCCTGATGTTTGATCAGATGATAATTCTTGTGGGTTAGAAGTTTGCTTTTTCTTTGATTTCCCATTTTTCTTACTTCCTGGTTGCTTATCACTTTTTCCTTTGTCAAATGAGACAGCATTGATTTCGGAAGTAGGAGCAGGATCAGATGCAGTAGTGTTTTGTGTGTTTGTAGTGCCTATCAATTCATCTCTATCATGAGAGTCCTTTATTTGAGAAGGAACATTGAAATTAGATCGTGGCGCATTTGGGATTTTCTCATAGAGCATGCCAAACTAAGTATAAATCAAGTCTAAATACTGGGCACAAGCGATAACTTGCTCTTCTGTGATGATGCCACCTTTAGCCACATCCTCTGTTATAGATGGTAACAGGGATTTTATGAACAATTCAGCAAGGAGCTTATCAGGAACAAATGTCTTAACCATTCATCGACGACGATGCCACTCATGAATATGATATGAAATGTGAGTAGCCTTACTCTATTTGGAGTTGGTCAAGAGTTCCGTTCCAGTTTTGTATCTGATCGGTAACTAGAAATGGGTCAAAAAGATAGTATCCAAGGCAATGAAATTGTCTAAAGAGGCTCTAGGTAATTCAATGTACCATTTAGCTGTCGGACCTGTGAGCATTCGCTGGAAAAGACGTAATATAACAGAATCATCATTTAGAGAATTTGATGAACACCATAAATGATAAGTCATAACATGAGTTGATGTATCTTCTCTAGGGTTTCCATTGAATTTAGGAATGTCGAAGGGTAATTTATGTGGTATCATCGACCACCAAGGAGCATAATTGATAGGATCATTGGTTAACCGGTTTAAATCTGGTAATTCCAAGGTTGCAACAAAAGGAAATTGTCTATTAAGGTTAGGTTGAGAATAGCCAGGATAAGATGGAATTTCTTAGGAAGCACCAGCATATGGGATTTGATGCTAGTAACCCAAATAGGGGTTGTTTTTCATGGAAAACGCTTGAGAGTTCTGTTGACCAAAACCTAGATATGGTACTTGTTCATATGAAGTTTGAGGAATTTGCATCTGTGGCTGCCAAGTATTCTGTCCACCAATGTTATAACCCAAATTAGTGTGATTTGGATTTGGTTGATATGTATAACCAAATTGTGTTTGTGACACCCCATAAAATGGTACACCAGCTTGTGAATAAATAATTCCTGATACAGGTTTTTGTAAATTAACTAAAGGATTTTGAGTCTATGGACCCAAAATTTGATGATATTGAGCTGAAGAACTCGCTTGATAAGGTTGATGTACAATTTTTTGATTCTATAATAGGGGTATAGATGTATTAACAAGTGGTATTGAAGTGGGTGTAACAGGTTGAATTGGTTGATACGATTGGACAACCATTTGTGGTTGGATAGGCAGAGTGGGCTGCCATTGACAAACATTCATGTCAACATTAGTTTGACCAAAATGTGACTGAGTAATTTCATATTGGGTGATCATAGGTTTCCCCAGAGCATATGGAGGATAATAATGTGGAAAATATTGTTCCCCGAATGCTGGGAGTCCAGTTGATATGGTACTTAAAGGAATTGACCCATAAGGACCGACTTGATATTTCCCTGATGATGGATGTAATGATTCAAGTCGTTCAGTACTAACTATAGGAATACCAGTTAAAACACTAGATGATGACATTGGTAACGACCATGGTCTAGAATATTGACCAGAGAAAGTGCTAGACAATGATTTTTAGCTTGTTGGGATCGAAGGGCCACCATGAAAATATGACTCTGGTGAGGTTTTGAACATCAACGGAGTAGCGAGGGTAGGAGTTTATGTAATTGGAACAACAGACCCAACCGAATATGTCGATTCAGACATAGTTGTATGACCAAATGTATACTCTCCTAAATCAACGGGAGATTGAATGGAAATGGGATCAACAAAAGCAGATGGAAACAATTGAGGAAAAGACTGGTACAGGTAAACGTCTCCCCCAAAGTGGGTTTGAATTAAAGGTGTATCAGGTTGTGGGATATCTTCAATCACGATTAAACCAGGAGGAAGTACCTCACCATCAGGCCCTAAATATATTTCAAATAGTTGACTGTGTGATATAGGAGTTTCAGTGGCTACAGATATTTGTGGAGTGACCAAGGTAGGAACAACTTCCAGCTGTTCAGGATTCAGATTTGTTGGCAAGGAAGAGACAGGATCTGGATCAATTTGTGATTGAGCAACTTTCGGTCCAGGAGGTATGGTCTCAGCGATTGAATGGATCGTGACCATAGGTAGCTGTGAAGACTCTGTTTCGATAATAGTAAATGAACCGGGATGTGTGGAAACAATTTGAGCTAATGCTAGTTTAAATGATGATGTTTCGCCAGAGGTACGAATTGTACTTGATTTGGCAGATTGTGATCGCCTTCGCCTACCAGAAGTAACTTTTGGCGGTAAAGGTGGTTTTGAAGCTAATCTAAACAAACGCCAGGGGGTAGGATTGTGTTCTTCCATGATTACTGATTTATTTTATCCAAAAAAAAAAAAAAAGCGTAATGCTAGGCAAAAGGGTTTACCAAGAAACCGTGAACTATAGAATACCTCCTGGCGAACCAAGAAGTACGGGCAGGTAATCTCCCTGAATGTTGTGTTCGGTGTATCACAATTTCAGGGTGGCCAACTTGGTTCACTATGGATGGATAGAACCTAAACATGTCCTCCCAAATATACCCGAAGGTACGTGGAGGCCCAAGTCCGTATTAGCGATGTCTGATGCGAAACCGCACAGTGAGAGCACCCCTTTATACTTATCATACTGTAACACCACCCAATATACCCGAAAGTACGTGGGCGAGCTATCATATACTTACATACATGGAGTGAGGTATCACACTCGGAATGTATCGCATACAAGTTAACGATAACTGCTATGTTTTACGACACCGGAACACGTCTCTAGACTATACCTTCTAAATGTTATCGTTAATGTTCCAAAGCGTTGTTAACTAAATTGAGATTTATTTTATGTTCATCTTACTTAACATTTTGTCTTTCAGGTTCACCACGTTGATGTATATAAAATTCCTAAAATGCAGCTAAGAATGATAAACAAACTTTCACTTTCAGCTTTTTCAATGAAGAACCTATCTACTAAGGTAAGAGAACGCTAGTTTTTTGGAAAGAGAGAAAATAATTTGTGAGAAAACAAATCAATGAAAAAAAACAAAATCAATGAATCACAAACTAAATGCAGATTTCCTAATGTTCCTTTTGCAAAAAACAGACAATCCTAGATGCAAATGCATGTTTTTCTTTTCAGTTTCCTTAATGTTATGAATGCAAAAAAGAAACTAGGTGCACTAGATCAATAATCGAAATGTTTTTTAATTTCGAGAAACGAAGAACACAAACAACAATTTCTCCTATCAAGGAAATGAATATTTTACCACAATTTCCTATTTCAAAATCAAACGATTCTTAATGCGACCATAAAAATTACTTTGAAATCAACTTGTCAATGATAACGAAAAACTTTTTAAAAACAACATTGAACACATTTTCAGTCAAAGGAGAAGAAATATATAGAGTTACTGGTCAATTGAGCATCAAAATTTTCAGAACAAATCAGCAAACAAAACTTAATCAAAGTAAAAAGTCATATTCAAGGGGATTTGGTCCCTTTCAGGAGCCAACGCAGACTCCAAAGGGAGATAGTGCTTTGCAACGTAGGCTGAGAAGGGAGACAGTGCTCTCCAAAGCACTATGCCATGACCAAGGGTGCGTTGGGCACAGTAAACAAAGAAAAAGATATTTCTTGGCTCACTAACTTCGCAAATTGAGCTATGAAAAATTCTAATCTTTAGGTTAAACAACTACTAGGTGGATTTAGAAAGCAGATCAGAGACTAAAACACCTAGAAACAAGAGAAATTTTTCCCCAGTGGAGTCGCCAATTTTTTGGGCCAGAATTGTAATCTACGAATAAATTATGAATCCCTAGTCATGTGTTAGCCTGGAAAAACAGGTGAAATATGATACTATCATTTCTCCTAACTTAGAACAGATAGACAGAGAGGATTGGAGGCTTACTTGTTTCAGTCTCTTCCAAATGGCTCCTTTCTGTCGCTTCTACTACAGCTTCAAATTCAAGCGATTTGATGGTTGAATGCTTCCTGTAAGAAATAACACTAAAATAGCAGAAGATGCAATAATATAGATATCTATTCAAGCTAGTTAGCTAAATCAATTAAGCATAAACTACATTCATCAACCAAGATCTTGCAATATGGAAAATCAAAGTAAACATAGATGCATGTAGGGAAAAACAAGAAGTACTCTTTATTGATGATAGAAGGAGAGGTTACAACCTAATGACTTATTTTAAGCGACCTTACACCAGAGTTCCCCAGTCTCATCACAACATAAATATCTCTAGCAGCAGCTCCACAAATCAAACTCTCTATTGAAAATTCTCCAGCATATCTCTACTCAAATTCTTCCTCTTCAAACACTTAGATCTGTGTTCAATTTATAGATGAAATGTAGGTTTTTTTGTAATCAATAACATTCCAAAAATAGGCAAGACATGTTTCCAGTCATGTATATGTGAAATGGACACTTGGATCTGAAGCTTGACACATGTGAACCCTTCTAGAAGACACTGGCCAAGTGGAGATTCTGGAACAATGGGAATTTCGCTCCCAATGTGACCAATCACCTTCGAATGTCGGGAAGTGCTCTGCATAGCATCCTTCAATGGGGCTACTTGCATATGCAATGCACTTAGGTGCTTTAGAGCCTGCGTTGGTGAGATCTCATATGTTTAATAATAAGCTTCAAACCATGCAAAACCCTTGCTTGATGAATGTCTTGTTTGATTCATGTTTTTTCCTGTCTTAGGGCATATAGCAACTGAGATGATAGGGAATGATAGACCCTTGATCATCGGTCTTGGAGATGATGCTCAGTTAACCAGTTCATTGGGAATGGTGCCCAAATTGACCTATAACACACACAGTGAGCATTCCTAGTAAAATCTATATTATAATAGTGGAAGAGCATCACTCATGATAGTTAATCTTCATGATATTTGAGCGAGAATCTTATCATACTAGAAAGAGATTTCTATCAATGGAATATTTTCAAACCGTTGCTTTTGTGAATTTCTACTAAATCAGTAGATTTTTGTTTTATAGACCTATTTATTCTTCTCTCATCTTACAGTTTCCTCTCTACATAGACTACAAAATTGCGACTTGCTACCACATCAAGTTACAATACCCTCATTAGTAGAATTGTGGATCTGATGGAAATATATTTTTAGTGAATCAAAGTTTGTACCGCCTACCAATCTCACAGAACAAAACATTAAATCACTTTATATTTTAAGATGTGTCTGGTTAGGTACTTGTTGTAGTCCAAGTGTTGTTTCCATTGCCAACCGGAGGATGAGAATTTTATACAAAATCATCCATAACTACTAAAGCGTTGAGGACAACACTTGTTTGAAGGAGAGGGGCATGCTAGGTCCCTATAATACTATTGTATTCCCTTATTTTTATTGTTATTATAGCCCCCTTATTGCTATTTTTGTACCTATGTAGTCTCCATAATGTTATTATTGTGCCCCATAGAAGCACACTATTTTATTTCTGTTCCCTTACATTTTTATTGTTATGTTGGATAGGATTATATGGTGACCCATTGCAACCCTATATATCGAAAGGAGGTTTTATAATTTGTATCATCCAATAATTGTTCATTTGTGTAATTTGAAGGATATTTCCTCCTCGAATAGGCTTATTTCTAAATTGTTGATCTATGTTTTCTTTTATTCTATGAGCTAGTTTCATAACAGTCTCCTTTTATTTTGGAGTACATGACCTGAATGAGGCGAGGGAGGAATACCCATACTCACCAAGATAATTGTGTAAAAATAATAATGATGAGCCCAACAATATTGGATTGAGCTACAAAATTTATGATACATGATACATGACATGTTGGCATCAATGGGCCAGAAAATAATATAATGGATCCCATATACATAATGCACCTAAAAAAATAATGCCCAAGTTTGAAAACAATAACATATGAGAACATGATACATAACTCCCCTCCATTTGACATGGGGAGGGTGGATTGCAACCTAAGAATCCCTACTGAACAATAAAGGGCTCTGAAGATCTATATGGACCATCTAAATAAGACATGCATGTCGTGGGTGTTGCAAGCAGCTGGAATCAAAACCATCAAATCTACAGAACTGCATATAAGGGTGGAGCATGATATGAGTTCATATGGGTAGGTGGGGGGCTACCTGAAGTGCCACCCCCTCATGAGGTTTGAAACATCTCACACATAGTCGAAAATCACTGGTAGAATCTGTTAGAGCATCGGACCATCAAGTGTATGATTCTTAATCATGCGATAATGAGCTGGGGTTGAGCACATGCGAAACAACCAAGTCAAAGGAAAATAATGATTCCCTTTGCTTTATCCAAGGTACCAAACAATGATGAAAGATGGAACCAAGGTACACCACCCTCTAGATTGTTTTTGTATAATGTATGCGTTGAAGTCAACAGAAGAGGGCCTACCATAACTAAGGCAATAAGGAATCCTCAACTAAGGCATGGGGGATCATAGTAGAGTGACTGATGGAATAACACTAGGGATATTAATGGAAGGAGAGGAAACTGAGAGGCAGAAAATTGACTTCCCTTGTCAGAGCATAAAATGCATGAAGGACCTGGCAATGACTGACTTGATTCCAGAGGGGATGATGAGGGACAATATCGCTAGAGGCCAAAAATTTGCAACACAGGATGAATGCCATGAAAATATCGATGGAATACTGTAACAAGATATAATGGGACTCAGGAGAAACTTCATGAATACGAGGATGATTCAACTCAGATGCTCTAAACAAGGGAGACTCAATTATGCTGCCACAGACGATAGGCCGAGGAGGACCATAAAAACATGAGTAAATAATCGTTACTCATGACGAAAATAAAAACAAGAGGTGACAAGTTCCAATTAAAATTGGTACCAAAGTACCAGTGAGACATATGAATAAATTCAGTTTGAATTGAAGAAAAAGTGAAACTTCATGAAAAAAAGAGCTTCCGGGTGAAGTGTCAAATTACCAAAAATAGATAAAGGCCCATTATATTACTTAGTGAGATATTTCCAATGGTGTTGAAATTTCATCAAACTCAGCTAGGGTTTGGTCACAATGGGCTACATAAAAACTAGGGCTTTTCCTATAAAACGACGTTTTTTCCTACAATTTTAATTCATTTGCTAAGTGAGTTGTGGTCAATTTGGAGAGGAGGATAAGGCCCTAAATCATGTGGAGATCATATTGGGAAAACCAACCATTGGAACCATGATCTGCAATTTTCAGGTAGGTGGACTTACTTGTCTAACTGTTCCCTTCATGCTTCTTGGAAGGATCATGCTTCCTTGTGAAGAATAAAGGTAAGAAAGGGATACATGAATGAACTACTAGAGAAGGTATAAAATCATCCCCACCCACCATGTTACACCATTTTTTGGTCATCTAACTTATCATCATTAGATGGACCCAAGTACACCATGTAAGACCAATTTTACCCTAAGTAAAATTTCTTTCACTATGTAAAATAACTTAATAAACCACATTTATTAGGTTGTTTATGGTCTAAACAGGAAACC
Organism: Pinus albicaulis; assembly: GCA_034641835.2. Taxonomy (NCBI): domain Eukaryota; kingdom Viridiplantae; phylum Streptophyta; class Pinopsida; order Pinales; family Pinaceae; genus Pinus; species Pinus albicaulis. The sequence continues at coordinate 686,918,555 of CM076582.1, read as the reverse complement.
CCAAAAGGAAATATTAAACAAACCTATTTTGTTTAATTTTTCTCATGGAATAATTAATTAAACCATAATTTAATTATTATTCCTAGTCACGTTTAACCCAAAAACAAAGAAATTAATTAGATAAACCTTTATTTATCTTATTATTTTCTAGGAATAATTATTTAAATCTTATTTAGATAATATTCTTTGTTAAATATGACCAAATCACCCACAAATAATTAAATAAATCATTATTTATTTAATTATCTTTCAACCACTTCCTTAAATAATTAAATAAATCATTATTTATTTGATTATCTTCTAACCGCTTCCTTAAAGAGATAAATAAATCATTTATTTATTTATTTTTGACAAATCAAGGGATTTGACCCAAGTCAAATACCTTTTCCCTCCAACAAATATAACAAAATATTCCATAAAAGGTGGATCTAGATCTGGTTTACCCATGCACCAAGATCTAGAATGACCCAGCATTTTGTTATAAATAGGAGGGTTTTTCCTACCATTCTTCACCTTTTGTTGCCTATTAGATCACTCTGGATCTATACACTTGGTCACTCTTTTCTACCATTTGTTGTGTGAGCTCCCTTTGAGTTCTATTCTTTGTGTGGGTTTTCTACACCAACAAGAGAGAGAAATCTTAGATCTGAAGCACTGAGGACTTCCAAGAACCCATCCCACTGAGGAGAATTGGATACGCCTTCCTGTTTTCCTCCCAGGTGCCCAATTAATATAAAAATTCTTTCAAAAATTGCTCTTGTCTTGTCTATTGGTATATGGAGCAAACCCTTGTTTTTTCTGCTTAATGTCTTTCCATGCATAGATCTGGTTTTTGCAGCTCTTTTATGTTCAACTAACCGCAGATTTGAAGATATTGGCAGCCACTTTTGTTGTTAGGGCTATTAGTTATGCGTAGCTAAAGTGGTCCTTTTTCGTACACTTCGACAAAGGATTCATACTAACACACCATGTCAAACATGGGGACCAAGTGGAAAGTGTGGACATCACATAGAGTAGAATATTTGAATATATGGTATCAAGTATGTATGATATGCAACATGTATGTATATGGCTTTCCGGAGAGGCCAATAGGACAAAATATCCAAGGAATGGAAGGATAATCAACCATACCTAGATATTTGGGGCCTAGTGATCTAGGTGGATATTGGTGGTCACCCACCTATTCCACTTGGGGCTCCACCATTGTCTATTTTAGTTTTTCAGTTTCGGCACAGTTTACTATTTTTAGCAGTTTTTCGGGTCCTAAACTTTCGGAGTCGTTTTGAGGCCCTAAACGATGTTTGAGAAAACGAGCCTTGGGTCCATGGACGATGTTTCTCATTCAATATCATTCCAAGTTGTAGTCCTCGGATAGATATTTCTAACGAGGGCCATGGTACGCGTCAGCAAGTGCGTATGCCAAAGTTACGCTGAGAAGTTTCGAAACATAGCAATTTGCCCAAACGGGAGCGTTTGCTGGTTTTAGCGCTTACGTCTCCTGCGGTTGGGAGTTTTGAAGTGGTACAGGATTTCCCATTGTTTTCTAAATGATAAATAGGCCCTCGAGCCTCCCATTAACTCGGTTCGAGCTGTCCTTTTTGTCTCTTCTAGAATGCTTTGGGCGCCTAGCTATTTTATTTCCATTATGTCTGTAAGCATCTTTCTGTTATTTGATATTAATGAAATGAAGTGTTATTTCCGCTGCATCTCTGTATTTATGGTTATGTGTTTATTCTGTTGCGTTCCTGCATAAATCCGGATCGGTGGTATCAGAGCGGTCTGCTTTTTCTCGATCCTTCTTTGCATGTCCCCAACGAGGTCGGGGTATAAGGAGCTAGGGCTTGATCTGGTGGAACCTTTGCAAGATCAGCCTCGCAAACCTCGACGAACGCCCATGGGGGATGAAAAGAAAGATGAGGGAGCAGGAGATCCTATCAAAATATTTCTCGAGGAGGCCCTCGAAAAACAAAGGAACGCGATGATGGATAACTTTTCTCAGATCCTTCAATGGCTACCCACCGGCGGCGCATCTGCATCCAGCAGCCACTCTGGAGGCGCGACTCCTTTTAAGGTACAAGTAAATTTTGACATTCCCATATTTGAGGGTCAAATAGACGCGGATGCCGTAGATAGATGGTTGAATCTGTTAGAAGGATATTTCTCGGTTCATGACTTTTCAGACCGGGAGAAGATTATTTTTGCACTCCTCAAAGCTACGCCCCATGTTAAGGACTGGTGGGAAACCTACTGTGAGAACAAGGACCAGACAGAACCCTCTCTGTTCTCGTCCGTACCAACTTGGAATTCTTTCCGAGACGCCGTCAAGGAACAGTACTATCCCGTGGGGAGCTATGAGGACAAGTACATACAATGGACCACGCCGCGACAACAAAGGGATCAAGATGTGCATGAGCTGACGAATCTGTTCCATACCCTGCGCACAAAGTTGGGTATCAAAGATTCAGAGAAACATCTAGTGCTAAAGTATCGCAGCTGTCTGCACAGATACATTCAGGAGGAAATGGAGTTCCTCGACATCTCCTCGCTTGGTACGGCATACCGGTATGCTGCCAAGATTGAGCAGAAATTCAAACAGAAGAAGCGAGACTTTGGATCTGTGAATCAAAAACAAGGAAAAGGTGCTTCCAAACCGCAGAACAAAGGACAGAGCATGGCGGCTAAAGACAACCCGTCAAAGCCACAAGAAAAGAACAACACCGTAAAGCCAAAGAAGGACACGGGAAAGTGGTGTGGGTTCCATAAGAGCTCCACTCACAACACAAGTGAGTGTCGGGCCAAGCAGTCGCTAGTGGCCGAGATGAGGGCTTCTGAGTCAGATGCATGCTCCGACTCCGAATCAGAACCTGAAAAGGGGAATGAAAAAGGGAAACAGATTATTGATGCGGAGCCCAATGCCACTGTTGCCACTACAAAGGTCCAAAAGGAGGAACCGGAAGATCCAGAGGAGGAGGAACGTCTCTTCCACTCCCAGATGTGGGTAAAGGGCTCCCCTATACAGTTCATTGTCGACAATGGGAGCCAAAAGAACCTCATTTCAGCAGACGCCGTGAAGCGGTTGGGCTTGCCGACCACAGCTCACCCACATCCATACCCCATCGGGTGGCTTCACCAAGGACGAGATCTCCGCGTCAGCCAGCAGTGTCGCCTTCCCTATAGCATCAAGCCCTTCACGGATGAGGTATTATGTGACGTTGCTCCTATTGATGTTTCTGATGTATTATTAGGACAACCATACTTGTGGAAGCATCATGCTGTGTATGAGTCTCGGCCTCGTGTTGTTATTGTTACTTTGGGAAATAAGTTGTACAGGATACCAGAGGTACCACCTCCTGCCGCTATCTCTTTGGTTACTGCAAAACAATGTAGTAAGCTCATTTCCCAAACCAGGAAATTCGTTTTCCTGATGATCCGCCCCCAGGGCAAGAAGAAGACTGTGGCCACGACCTCCAGACAGGGCTCCTCTGCACAACAGCAACAAATGGATAAGGTTGTGGAGGAGTACGGGGACATATTCACCTCACCCACAGGGGTTCCTCTGCACTGTCAGGTCAAGCACCCGATTGATCTGACCCCCGGTGCGCCGCTACCTAATGGACCGATCTATCGGCGCTTTGTTCTGGAGAATGATGAAATCAAGAGGCAGATTCAGGAGCTGTTGCAGAAAGGTCACATCGAAGACAACTCCATACTTCTGGCCAGGGCTTGGGTCGTGTTGGTACGGAAGGATGGGACGTGGAGACTACGCTGTTGACTATCGGGCGTTGAAGCAGAATCCTTGTCCGAATAGGTACCCAATCACGGATTTGCTGTCCTTGAATGACTCAAAGGTGCAAATATTTGACCAAGATAAACGCAGAGTACGGGTATCACCAGGTACCAATTGAACCCTCTGATGTGTGGAAGACTGCCTTCAAAGCTAAGGAAGGCCTTTTTGAATGGCTGGTCATGCCTTTCGGGTTGACGAATGCTCCCGCAACCTTCTTGAGGATGATGGACGACATCTTGCGGCCATTCACCAACTCATTCGTAGTGGTGTACTTGGATGACATTCTGATCTTCAGCAAGACTTGGGAAGAGCACCTTCATCACATCCGACAAGTCCTCCAAACACTGCGGCAACACAAGTTGTGTGCCAATTTGGAGAAGTGCACATTTGGCATGACCCGGGTTCAATATCTGGGATACATTATTGATGAAACGGGGGTGCATGTGGATCCAGCCAAGATCCAAGCCACTTGAGTCTCGGCCTCGTGTTGTTATTGTTACTTTGGGAAATAAGTTGTACAAGATACCAGAGGTACCACCTCCTACCACTATCTCTTTGGTTACTGCAAAACAATGCAGTAAGCTCATTTCCCAAACCAGGAAATTCGTTTTCCTGATGATCCGCCCCCAGGGCAAGAAGAAGACTGTGGCCACGACCTCCAGACAGGGCCCCTCTGCACGGCAACAACAAATGGATAAGGTCGTGGAGGAGTACGGGGACATCTTCACCTCACCCACAGGGGTTCCTCTGCACTGCCAGGTCAAGCACCCGATTGATCTGACCCCAGGTGCGCCACTACCCAATGGACCGATCTATCGACGCTCTGTTCTGGAAAATGATGAAATCAAGAGGCAGATTCAGGAGCTGTTGCAGAAAGGTCACATCGGACCAAGTTCATCGCCCTGTGGGAGCCCGATCGTGTTGGTACAGAAGAAGGATGGGACGTGGAGACTCTGTATTGACTATCGGGCGTTGAACAAGATCACTGTCCGGAATAGGTACCCAATCCCACGGATTGATGACCTTCTGGACCAACTCAAAGGTGCAAAATATTTCAGCAAGATCGACCTGAAGTCTGGGTATCACCGGGTACCAATTGAACCCTCGGATGTGTGGAAGACTGCCTTCAAAGCCAAGGAAGGCCTTTTTGAATGGTTGGTCATGCCTTTCGGGTTGACGAATGCTCCCGCAACCTTCATGAGGATGATGGACGACATCTTGCGGCCATTCACCAACTCATTTGTAGTGGTGTACTTGGATGAAATTATGATCTTCAGCCAGACTTGGGAAGAGCACCTTCACCACATCCGACAAGTCCTCCAAACACTGTGACAACACAAGTTGTGTGCCAATTTGGAGAAGTGCACTTTTGGCATGACCCAGGTTCAATATCTGGGATACATTATTGATGAAAGGGGGGTGCATGTGGATCCAGCCAAGATCCAAGTCATTCGGGATTGGCCATCCCCAACCACTATAACAGAGCTTCGCAGCTTTCTGGGTCTTGCTAATTTCTATCGGAGGTTCGTGTTGGGATTCTCTCATATCACTTGGCCCTTGAGTCAAGTCACCAAGGGAGGAGCGAGAGAAATTTTTTTTTGGTCGGAACCTCAACAGAAGGCGTTCACAGAACTGAAAAACCGCCTCTGTTATGCCCCAGTGCTCACTTTACCAGACTTGCAACAACCATTTGAGATCGAGACAGATGCCTCTGACTATGCTATTGGGGCAGTTCTTACTCAACAGGGACATCCAGTGGCATTTCACAGTGAGACATTGTCTGACACAGTTCGCAAGTACCCCACATATGACAAATAAATGTACTCCATTGTGCAAGCTTGTCGACAATGGAAGCATTACATTTTGGGGAAGGAAACAATCATCCATACAGACCACAGGCCCCTGCAGTTCATACGGACACAAGGGAAGTTGCAGAATGATCGCCATCAGAAGTGGTCTACATATCTGCAACAGTTTCATTTGAACATCAAGTATAAGAAGGGTAGCACCAATCATGTTGCAGACTGCCTCAGCTGACCACCGATCGTGGCGCTCACCACTGTGCTCAACTCTTGTGGGCACGAGACTTCTGATTGGCCGCTTCTCTATGAGAGTGACCCAGAATTTGGCCACACTTACAAGGCACTCTTGGGGGGTACGCAAGTTCCAAATTTTCACCTCCCAGATGCACTTTTATGTCACCTGGGACACCTTTGTGTTCCTTCAAGCGAGCGTGCCAAGATGATATGGGAAGCACACTACAGTCGAGTCGCTGGGCATTTCGGGGTCGAGAAAACAGTAGCAATACTACAGAAGTATTTCTATTGGCCTAACCTTCGAAAGGATGTCAAGAAGCACATCAGATCCTGCACTGCTTGTGCCATTTCCAAGCCGACCATCAAGAAGCAAGGCCTATATACTCCACTACCTACCCCTAGTCGACCATGGGAATCCATCTCCATGGATTACATGTCGGGCCTGCCTTCTACTAAGAATGGAAATGACTGTGTTTTCGTGGTCGTTGACAGATTCTCGAAGATGGCCATTATGGCGACCTGTAAGAAGAATATCACAGCAGAAGCCACTGCTAAACTCTTCTTTGAACGAGTATGGGTGCACTTTGGGATCCCACAGTCTATCATATCAGATCGAGATAGCAGGTTCCTCGGCACATTTTGGTCCAGCCTCTGGTCAATGATGGACACAAAGCTCACCAAGTCCACAACTTTCCATCCCCAAACAGATGGCCAGACAGAGGTCGTCAACAGAATGATTGTACACATTCTGCGCATGTACAATTCAAAGCATCCACGCACATGGGACGAGAGCCTCCCTTATGTACAACATAGTTATAATCGGGCTCTCCACGGTTCAATCGGCCATAGCCCCTTTCAGGTGGGCTTGGGATTCCAGCCACTATGTCCCATTGACGTAGCCATGCCATTTGCAGCTGCTCAGGCCAATTCAGCTCATGTCCAGTCTGAAGTTGACAAAGCCAGTAGCTTCATCGAGCACATTCAACACATCCACCAACAGGTTCATGATATATTGGACGGAGCCAATGCCAAGTACAAGCAACGCCATGATCAACACCGGGTGCCACACAACTTCCAGGTGGGTGACAAAGTATGGCTACATTTGCAGAAGGAGCGCCTCACTGGACCCCACCGCAAGCTTCGCCCACTCCGATACGGGTCGTACACCATCACCAAGGCTATAGGGAACAATGCATTCGAGCTCAGTATTCCACCATTCCTTGGTCTGCACCCAGTCTTCAATGTGGATCGCCTTCGTCCTTACTTCCCACCTCTACTGGACACCTCGGACATTGCAGAACAACTCACACCA